>CM070646.1:19960293-20557793 GCA_036346575.1 Dendrocalamus sinicus
AGCTTTCTTTATTTAGGTCCATTGATGACTTTCATATCGTGAACTCCTAATAATCCAGTCTGGTGTCACTGATCCAAATCTATAGTTTGCTTCTCCAATGATCAACCTGAATCTTTATTGTATATCTACTCCTCAATTATCCATCATTATTACTTTTAAATCCACCAGTGTCATGTGTATCAGGACTTCCTAATAATCCGAGATTGTATTCAAAATCATAATTACTCATTTAGTAACCATCCTAAATCTTTATTATCAACCTTCGAATTTATTCATTATTGTAAGCATCCTCCAGGAATAACATAATTTAATCCAGTTTGTACTCCGAAAACTGTTATCCAACTTCTCACAATTTTAGTGAGTCCTTCCTGTTATTGATCATATCCTATTATTCCATTGTTGTAAACATCTTCCAGGAATGATACAATTTATCAGTGTGCAATCCTTTAGTCAGTTTCACACTTTCTATTTCTCCCAAAATTACTTAATTCATCTGTCTGGTCAATCTATTCAATTAAACTCCACCGATACATTTACCCAAAATTCGCACTATTATTTCACCCCAGAATAAACAATTAGGTCTCAAGGGTAAGCTTCACAATTCTTGGCCTAAGGCGTATTTTCATAGAGTGGTTACAAGAGAAGTACTGGATTTTCATCACTTTGAATTTGGGTAAGAGAGCTTCAGAAGTAAAATGGCTAGGGTAGCATATAGGTAAGGGGGAATCATCTAAGAGAGTTGAGAATGAGCATTGTAACTTATATTTTTGGAAATTTTTTTTAATAAAGAAAATACTTCTAGTCATGAAACTAACGGCCAGGCTAACTAGGTCACGACCTGCAGTCGATATGCTCTGATACCATGTCTGTAAGAGCCCAGATATTAACATCCGGATTCCTCTGTGATTACTGCACTATTCCTGGATCGATAGATAGTGCTCACGATTCTGATAATGAATATCAAAATACATATCATGCGAAGCGTAAATTTAATAGTAGACTTACTCATGGGCGATTAGGCGAAATCATTAAATTGCAGCAGCGGAAGAACGAAGCACACAGTGGGACCTTCAGACATGCCCACGAGCGACCAACCGGAGGTTCGCGACCTAGCCCTTGACATCTTCATCTTCTCGGCCAGCTTGTCCAATCTTGTTCTTTGGCGGGGTGATTTGATTTCTGATTCTGAATTTTGTCGCAGCGAGCATGAGCACTCCGACCCGTGCTCATGCGAGCCAATACACGAAATGCAAATAAATAGTATGCATGGCTTAACCAAGGAGAGGCTCGGGCTATTTTATTTTGCGTAGAGTGCTTTTGAATATAATTAATTAAAAAGCCCTATGACTTAGCAATCTTGGAACAAATCATAATGTACAAGGAAATGCATTATTAATATCGATTCAGATTCCATCCACCGTTACATGGCATCTGCACCATATAGCAATTTCTTCAGCGTTATAGCCGCTTAACTTACCACTGGGACGACGCCCAGGACAATTCCAAACCAGGGCAGTCCTTCGCCCTTCAAGTTTCCATTCCCATTTTCCAAATATTTTTAAATAGAACTAACTCGAGTAAGTTCCCATGTCCGCCCTTGACCGTGGGCACGGCTATTCGAATAGTTTTGACTCTGCAGAGTTTGTACACTTTCACACCAAGAGATGAATTATCTTTGTTGCCAACATGCTTCCTTAGGCATGAGACCCAGATAATTTATCACAAAGCCTTTACCTTACTCCGATCTAGCTAGACACCACCCACGCTGAGGTTTCACCGCTGAAGGGTTACACCACCACGATCGAAGCCCCTCTTGCGCCGTGCGAGCACAAAGACACCCCGTGCCTCACTGTGAGTAAACCAGTACACCCTGGCACCCACTTTCCTCGGTGATATCTGAACTAAACCCTTGCAAGTTATTCAGCTAGGTCGTACCCATTATAGACTTGTGGTTGTACTGTTTTACATCAGGAGGTCATCACAAGATTCAGTCCTTAGTATTATCTCGAGCGTTCTACCACACTCCATAATTTGTGCTCCCACCGCACCACATACCAGCCCCAAACCATCCGCTCAAATATGTAAGCAATTTAAGAGTTTTGGGAGCAGAAAATAACCTGTCAAAATATACCACATTCCCACCATGACTGCCCAAATCAATTTCTCATGATTAAAGTGATGCTTGGGCGCCTTCGCGCCCATGAGTACCTAAACATTACTAAGCATGGCATATAATTACGGACTTATTTTCAAAAGGGTACTATTATAATTTTTGCTAGGGCGACAAGGTTCTCGACTTCAAATATTCCAACGGAGGGGTAATATTAATTCAAGGCACACAATGGAATATAACTAGAGTCTAAAATTAACATGTATTTGCATATAAATAACCGCATGCAATTTGATAATTTAAAGCAAAGTAATTTGCAAAAATGTAGGTTCAACATGATCAAAGTATTGACTCGCCTGGCGCGGTTTACCGCAGTCTTGAGCTCACACAATGCTTTTTCTTGCGCTTCTGATCTTTATCTTCGCTTTGCTCTTGATCACGCTCGATCCCTCGATTCTTCAGGACTCCCATTTCTAATTACGCGCTAAATAACTGAATCCAAATAAATGCAAATAACTCAAGAGATCCAAATAAATCCAAATACTTTAAATGCCCGATTTAATTTAATTTATACATTTATTACGATTTGAGAACAGAAGGATGATTCGGTTTAATGTGTTGCCAACACAGTGGTAGCGGGATTTGAGCAAGAGAACGAGTTATTTGAATAGCTTTACCGTGAGGGAAAATTTTGGGATAATAAGAGATCAAAAGTGAGGAAGTATCTACAGGAATTATTGGCTTTGGAAAAGAAGTGGCCAAACATAGCCGATTGGAGAAGGGCGAGGTTCGATCTTTTATTTATTAACTTCTTGTATCATTTTATATTTATTTAGGAAGTTCCATGAACTAGGTTAGACTTACGGGCAGACATATGTGTTTGGTTTATTAGATTAATCTTTAGAGCCTATATTCCTAGCAGTCTCGGCTGGGGCATCTTATGGGATTCTATCTACTAATTATTCAAGGTATACTCCTAATGATTAGTTTAATAGCTTAGCAACGCACGGGAGTATTTAATGATCTCATTGATGTCTAATAGAAAATTTTAGTATATTCTTATTTGCTACTCATTTGTGACTATTAGTCATAATATTATATGCTTCCTGGGATTGCTTATCGGTGAGATTATTTCAGTGTCGAATGACCTAGGGCTAATATATTTTAGTATCTTTACACTAGTACGATCCTTTTATCTGAAAATATTCTGAGGTCTAACTATCATTGTTAACTATATTTAGCGTTTGAGACTTATCCCCTTAATCTTAATCTTGAATATATTTTTAATTGAGATCTTTGTTAAAATTAGTCATGCAACCGAGTCCACATTTTATGTATGCCTTTAAGTAAAACTTAGATTTTTAATCAAATGTTCCCAACTATATTAGTTACTCGTATGTGACCTCGGATCCACATTTAAGCTTAAATAATCTGATTTCCTTGTCTCAACAAATTTTATTAACTTCCATGGAGCATTTCCTAATTCTCCTTAAATTTAATCGGATGTGCGTGTGCATATATATATATAGTAATTTGGATTTTTATTTAAATTTGGACATTAAGTGCGAAACCATGTTTTATTGACGTCTTTACTTAATATTTAGATTAAGATAAATAATAAAGACACATCAATTATGCATGTAGGGTAACTAATCAAATTCTGAATCTTAACTAATCCTAATAAAATTTGTTGGCTTCAGAACTAATTTCACATTTTCCTTAATTTTCTCTTAAGCGCAATGGGTAAAGAAGGCGAACAAAATAAAAAGAATGGAAATGGGAGGACAGAGATCGAACTCGGGACCTCTCGGTAAGGGACGGCGGGTCGGTCGCCGTGGCCAATCGGGCCAACGTTCTTCGCGCATGCACATACCGAGGCGATGTGAAACCGAGCTCCACCTCGAGCCCCATTAGGCCGAAACAGGGGAGGCGGGGCACACGGAGGGAATGGCGGCGTGAGATGGTCGGCGGCGGCGCCGGCAAGGGGCTGCTGGGGAGACGCCGACGAGCATGAAAATGGGGAGTGCAAGAGACGAGGGAGCCGGTGGAGACCGCGCCTCTGGCCGGAAGGCACCGTCGGCGGCTAGCATCGGCGTGCGGCGGCCGGAGCAAGGATGGAAGGTGGCGGCGCCGCTGTGGTGGGAGAGAGGGGGATTGGAGAGGAGCGTGAGCAGGAGTGGGTCGCGGGGAAGCTCACCGCGTGGTTGGTCGAGCCGAAGGGTGGCCGAGGTGGGCTGGCGGCGCGGACCGGTGACAGCACAGGTGAAGCTCACGGCGCCGGCGAGCTGGGGTGGGGGAGAAGCTCCAGCGACGGTCGGCGAAGGTCCGAGACGTCGAGGAGTCGCTCCCACCGCGAGGAATCGGAGGGAGCTCGGCTGTGGAGGGGACGGTGGTGAGGATGGCGATGGCGGCCGGACTTGGGGAAGATGTCGATTCCGGCGAGCTCGGTGCGAGTTTCTTCAATTAACTCTAAAGGGAGGTAGAGGGGCAGTGGGCGCACACTGTGACGCGGTTGATTGGAGGAGAAGTTGGCCGGCGGCGGATTCGACGTGGGCGCGCCGGCGTGAAGGGGGCTACACGGGCGCACGGCTCTGCAGTGAAGGGGACAAGGGGAGGAAGAGATAAGAGGGCGTAGGGAGGTTGAGAGGAGGGCAGAGCCCGCTTATATCCGCGAAGGGAGAGGTGAGGACGCGTCGGGCGGCCATGTGCGGTGCGCAGCAGAGGAGGCGCTGGCGTAGGCGCGAGACGATGGAGGGGACGGGAGCAGGCGTGCGAGGCGACGGCAGCAGGGGAAGGCAGGTGCGGCGACGTGGGCGAGACCGTGGGCGGCAGTGGCGTGCATGGCTGCCACGCGGAGGAAGAATGCTGCGCGCGGAAGGAGGTGGCGTGAGCGCGCGGGAGAGAGCGTGCCGTCGGCAGAGGAAAAAGGAGGGAGGAGAAAGGTTGTCCCGCGCGGGGAGAGAGAGGAGAGGCGGGCGTGGGAAGGGCCCGCGGGCAGGGAGAGCGGGCGGCGGGGCCGCGTGGCGGTGGAAGAAGACGGGGCGCCGAGATGGCCGGGGAAACGCGCGCGGATCCGTGGCGGCGCGTGGCGAGATCGGGACACGCTAGGCGGGGCGTGGCGAATCCGGCCGTCCATGTGGCGGCGGATGGAAGGAGGAGTTTTGATTTTCTTTTGCATTTTCCTGGTTTTCCGAAAAGCATAAGAAATTCAATTAAGCTCCGAAAAATATGAAATAAACTCCAAAAGTTCAAGAAAAATACACAGAAGTTCCTGATGACTTTTTGGACTTAATAAAAATATTTCCAACTAATGTTGGTGTTTACTTTACTTGCTTCCATTGCTTTTCATGCCCTTATTTAATATGGGGTTTTATTTTTAAACCAAAATTTTCCCCTTTTCTTTTACGGATCATCTTTTCAGATTCATATTTATAATTTTAGTTTTCTATTATTTGCACATTCCCTTTTTGGGGCATATTCATACATGTCTTTCTCTTTTATGACTTCTTCAGTTTTTAGAACCTCAAACAGATTCAGAAAAAAATCGTAAAATCCAAATTCAAATAGAATATATTGCAAAAATAATTCAAGAAATCCATATTTTCAAATTTTAAATTTTTGGGATGTTACATACGAGGACCATTATGGATACTTATAAATAGAGGGGAGAGGTGGCATAGGGTCTGTATGACTGAGAGAGAGAATTCGAATTCCCAAAACCCTAGATGCCACACTTTCCTCATCTAATACCACGCTGCCGACGCTAGCACTCCGGTGCGTGGTGTTCCTGCCTCGTACATGTGGATACCTTAAATGTATTGATGCAAAGCTTCAACACTAGGATGATTTGTAACATGTGAAGATCATGAGGATCTGAAGGAGACATGTGGCTAGTACGACTACGGCCGCATCACTACGTTACATCAACTTTACTTCCGCTACGAGTCTATACATCTAGTGGTAATCCTATGATCTATTACTAGCGGAGGTTCCTTGTTTACATGGTAGAATTTTTGAAATTGTGCTTGCATAGTCTACCCATAGTGCTTCAGTGGTATCAGAGCCATCCCATCTAGTTTTAGATTCGGATTAGATGCATATGGTGATATGTGGGAGTTGTAGATGTGATCTATTATTGTTTCTCTGGTCGTTCTATATGATAGATTGTTTTTGGCGGTGGTCGATATGATCGTCCATATGCGAAGGTCCATCTGTGAATGAGCATCCCAAGTTGCAGGTAAGTCGATCTTTGCATTACCATATAATAGCATCATTGAATAATGTATACATTTTCTGGCACATTCATGCATTATCCATTGTAGTGTAGTTTTCTTTAACAAGTATTGAAATTATGTGTTTAAGTTACTTATCAAAGATAACCTATATACTTTTGAGATTCTTTCTAATACTCGATGACGTGATGGTGTATTGCAGGAAGATCCTAACAACATGGCTCTATAGGTAGTGTAGTATGATTGTTTATATCCTAACAATGACATGAGCTACAAAGGAGCTTCGCTAGGCACCATGGCGGAGCTGAGGGCATGGTGTTGGTCAAGCCTAGTCGCAATGGCTCTACATATTAGAATAGTATGATTCTTTTTATCCGTCACAACGCATGGGCATGTAACCAGTTGGGAATTACATCCCAACTTGCATAATACATATCTATAGCACAAGACTAAAACCTAAAAGTGACAATCCGCAAAGTGTGATCACTAGCAAGCATAATTGAACATATCAAGTGGCGAAATGTGACAGCCTACAAAATGCATTTACACTATCCACTATCACAGAAAAGCTCATCATAAACGGTTCGGAACCGCCATCATAAATGAATTCTTGAATAATCTGACTTCATGGGTCAGTGATAATAGGGGTTATTCGGTTTTTGTACCGTCTATGAAAACCGTATCACAGGCAATTCGGAACTAGAACTCTATGTGATTGTCCGTTATCACAAACAGTTCGAAACTAGAACCGTCTCTAATAGTCAGTTATCACAAACGGTTTTTAAGAACCGTCTGTGATAGCTATACTAGAGCCAAAAAATGGATAATTTTACCATGGCTTGGATCTATAGTAGTCGAATCTACAGTAACCGGTCGAAAGTTAGGTGTGGTCGGAAGCTACAGTAACTGGTCGAAAACTATAGTAACTGATCGAAAGTTATGTTTGGTCAAAAGCTACAGTAATCGTGGCTATAATAGTTAGATCTACCATAGTAGGAGCTACAGTAGTCAGCCGAAAGGCTCTATGTAGTCGAAGGGTACAATAGTCGGTCGAAGGCTAAGAGTGGTTGAAGGCTTAGAGTGGTCAAGGCTTAAAGTGGTCAGAGGAGAGTACTATAGCAGTTTAAGAAGACTGCGATGGCGGTGGCTCGGGGCAGCGATCGTCGACGCTCCAGTGGTCGGTGGTGAGCGGCGAGGTGCCCCAAATAGAAGAGGAGAACATGAGCGATACATTGGTGGGCACGGGTTTACCAAAGATGGTCGGAGAGTGGTCGGCAACAGAAAGAAGATGGCGGCGGCGGGGTGCTCTAGATGGATAAGATTGAAGAAGAGGTGGGGAAGGAGAGAAGGAGAAGTGAGAAGAGAGAAGAGGAGATAAGGAGAAGAAGAGCCGACCAAGTCTTCTATATTTAAGGGACATTTTGGCGAGGAGTAGTGGAGGAGAAGTGAGAAGAGAGAAGAGGAGATGAGGAGAGGAGAGGAGGAAAAGTGAGAAGAAGAACAACTAAGCCTTCTATTTTAAAGAGCAAATTCAGAGAGATGAGCGAAAAATTCAAATTCAACGAGAGCGAGTAAGTTGAAATATTATCACAAACGATTCTAAGTAAAAAAACCGTCTGTGATAAGTAGATCATCACGGATGGTTTTTATTCTTAATCGTCTGTGATGTATCACAGGCGGTTTAAAATAAAAATCATCTGTGATAAGTAGGTCATCATAGATGGTTCTTTTCATCATGGTGAACCTAGATGGTCCATTTTAATAAAACCGTAAATGGTAACTTTATCACTGATGGTTTGTGTTGAATCATTTGTGATAAGACGTCTAGAATAACTCTTTTTGTAGTAGTGATGGATAGTTGAGTTGACAAAATCATGAGCTATAGAACAGGATGAAGATATCGGCCTTGCTCCAAACAATTTAAAAGCCTTGGCTTCTAGCTTCTAGAAGGCAGAAGCCACTTGGAAAATGTTGACTTCTTAATTTCGGTTTTTTTGGCTTTTTTATTTTTATTTTGCCTCTTTATTATTTTGCATTATCCCAAAAGATATAGCGATGTTTTTTTTAAAATTTTCTCTTTTTATACTGTTTTTTAATTTTTTAACTTAGAAAAAACTAACAACCGTTACAGTACACTTACAACTAAAAGACAATAGCAAAAACCACAACCCGAGCTTTTAAGCTGATTGAAGCGACACCATCATTGTCCAAACAACTCGACTGCATCTGCTGATGCAGTACACGTAGCGCTAAGAAAATGCCAACTTTTCGCTTTTCTCCTTTGTTTTCTCTTTTTGCATTGAAGCACATGCACTTTTGCAATTGCAATGTCCAAGAACGAGATCATGACAAGAATGCAAATAGACACATGTCATTTTCATTCGGTTTTTTCATCTTCCAATGGTAGGTTAATTAGGTTTGATGTATTATATGCTGAAGCAATGATTTCTGCCAGATAGTACTAAGATGTATGCATGCTAGGAAAAAAGTCCGAAAAGCGCCCAAAAGGAAAAGTTTATTCTTTTCTGAAGTTCCTAGTTGCTTCACTGAGGTCAGAATTATACAGACTCTCTCTCTCTCTCTCTCTCTCTCTCTGAAGCGTCCATACTCCTTTTATTTTCTTGTGGAAAGAGAGAAGTTACGAGGAAATTTGCAAGCTTGGAAAGCTGCCTCTGATCGATATCATGAAAAAGAAGACTACGATACTTTGTGCAACAAAAACCAAAGTGTATAATTAGGCAGCAAACGTGGATGACTGGCTACCTGAAGGATACATGCAGGTAAGGAAACTAGTAGCTTTCAAAGAAAAGAAAAGAATACAGGAAACTAAGGAAAACGGCACACCAACAATCTTCAGAGCGATTAACATCCAAGCTAAAGTAACTAGGAATAGTTTAGAATTTAGATTGTCAAATTGATTTTATCTAGTGTGTTTTGTTGACCATGGATGGGCATGCGACAGGCAAGACAAGAAATCCGAGGGGGTCTTCTCGGTTGCTTTCACACATTGATGCAATAAGCAGCGAGTTCATCATATATCTAATCTAAGCACAGGTAGCTAATTGATTTGCATACTACAACAACTATAACAAGACAATTAATATTGCCATGCATTTGAGGTTCGGACTTTGGAGTTTACTGCTTCATAGTATTCTATAGTATATACTTGGTCAAACCACACACTAGCTAGCAGCTATCTAGTACTGCTATGTTCAGAAAAGAAAAAAGAGAATCAAATGAAGTAGCTAGTGGAGCTTCTGGTCTCAAGTGCTTTAATTTCCTCCTTACAAGTTGAATTGTAAGTTGCATAACTTGTAGTCGCATATATGTGTGGTCAGAGTACTAGACGAGAACGATACACAAACACAACTCTAATTAGTCCATGTTCTAATCAGCTTCTGAATTTTGGCTATAGAAGCAGGAAATTAAATAGAGTGACTTTTTAAGGTGATTTTTATAAGTCATTTGTAGGAGTTACTATACGAGTCACTTTAAACAGAGTGACTTCTCAACACGAACGTTCCTTACTTTCTTAATCTTTCTCACAATTAGCCAAAAACAAAAGGCTATAGCCAAATGCTATAACACTTTTAAACAGAGCCTTAATCTTAGGCTTAAAATTCCCACATTAGCTAGAGAAAAAAAGAAAAATAATCTACACTACTTTATTTGGTGGACCCAAATTATAATGGTGCGTATTAATTTGATATATGTACATAGAAACAGATGTTAGATTAACTAGCAGGGTGGCCCGCACATTTGCATGCCTAGATTTATTTCGAAGTTTTTAGTATCAAATGACATAACTTAGATGTTTAAGAATATGTTTATGTATCTTGTAGTCTATTTAAGATTTTAATATATTATAAATATTGGAAAATGATAATACAAATTTGAAGAAAAATACAATTTAAGAAATGTAATTGAAGTATGAGCTTGATAGATTGATATTCTTATACAAATAAGTACTCTCCATATGTATGGATCATGTAGCTGCACGCTCCTATTCTTCCTCCATTAGTTACTCTCTACCAAAATATATGCATGTGTATGTACTTCTATTTAATCTAAAAGCAATACATTGATTATATATGCGACAATCTTATTAGTTTACATAGTATTAGAGTATATTGCCCATATATACACTGATGCACCATAGCACGGTCTACCTTGAACTTATAATCCCTCACACACCAGCTGTCCCACCGAACCATGTGTCTTCTATCTCTTCTTGCCATTACAACTTTTTTATTTCAACCTCCAACGGTTTGCCTAATTCTTGATCAATCCCTCTTAACTGTTACCCATTCCAATACAATCTCTTAGCTACTACTCATTCCAATATAATACTCTACCATACAGTTATCAGTTGAGTTATTTTTTACTTTTAGCCGGCTTATGCTTGTACTTCTACAGTAACTAGCTTTTAAATGATGTGTTTTTCAAAGTGGGGTTAACAGGAAGATTGTAGTAAAAGTATACTGAGTTCAGCTGTATTGGACAAAATCACATGCGATTATTTTCTTATGCATACTACTTCTCATGAATAGCCAGAATTCAAATATTTAAGCTATAAGCTATCAGCCCAAAAGAACCCATCCATTTTCTATTTATCTCAATTATTACTTAATGATGACCGTTATAGCATGAAACATGCATACACGTGCAACTGTTGCTAATCCCTACCGGGGACACCAATCACTCTCTCGGGTGACCCTAAGCATATTCCCTATGGTTGTGCCATCTGTACTTCGAGATCTTTGCTCCTCTACTTCTGTACGTCTGTGTTTCTATTAGTACATATGCATAGATGTATATACACATGTATAATGTTATACGTGCTCGATATCTATCTTCTGCCATGTCGATTGCTCCTCTTCTTCAACACACCTCGACTCTATGGCTTCCTCACTAATCACGGTAAGCTCACATCTTCATTGATGTCGGTGTGTCTGCTTTAATTGCTATATATGATATAGATAATCTTCTTGTCATCGTAGGTGATGTTGTGCCCCTTACTAGCATGGCACGCTCCTAGCTACCTGATGACCCCATATCATTATAGCTCATCTTCAATACAAAGTTTCATCTCCTCTCTACCAAAATTTCACTATTATCGGGCTTATTTGGATACAGGATATTTCATCATTTGCTATTGTAAAGATGTGTACTTTTGGATTTGCCATTCCATGTCTCACTAACATATGGGTCCAGAGGCCACATGTCAATGAAGCATTAATGGAAAATCTTGAAATATCACATCTTTGAAAATAGTAAATGATCAATTTTCCCATTTAGACATTGACTTTTTCAACAATGCTAACATTCACTACTCGTTGTCGTGGCCCTTAGCTCATTTGACTCCGGTCTTTCTTTTCAATGACTTCGACGAGTATCACAACATTGTCCTTATCGAATGGCTAAGGTGAGCAGCATGACATTGTCCTCACACTACTACAAAACAAGCTATACTGGACGTGTCATCACAGACGGTTCATATGGAACCGTCTGTGCTTTGATTATTACAGACAGTTCATGACTAAAATCATCTCTGAAACTATCACAGACGGTTAGGTTTAAAAATCATCTGTGATAATGCGTATATCACAGACGGTTTTTAATTAGAACCATCTCTGAAACTATCACAGACGGTTAGGTTTAAAAGCCGTATGTGATATACGCATTATCATAGACGGTTTTTAATTAGAACCGACTATGAAACTATCACAGACGGCTTTTATTTACAGCCGTCTGTGTTTTGTTATTTGTCGTATGAACTACAGAACCTACTGAGATGAGAGACAAATTCAAGGCAATTTTTTTACAAAAGTCCCCAAAAAAGCGATTCCCAAATCTTAGTCTTCAGGGCTTCATATGCTTCTTCTTTGACTTTTGGAGTTGGAGAATCAGCCGCTGAGTTATCGAATGCCGTCAAGATTGTCCTTGCCCTCTGCACTTCCTCCTCCAGACTGGGCAAATCATTAGCACGGTCCATAATCTCATAGAGGATGCCATGATAAGCTTGCTCAGAATCGGCCGCTTCTGCTTGATCAGCAATGTTATCCATATGTCTCTCCACTGCCGCAAGAGCTTCTTCCGCTTTGTGCACATTGCAAGAAGAACGAGGCTGAGGCCATCTCCGTCGATGGCGAATGATGAGGTCCAGCTGACGGAATATGAAAGCGAGTCGAGGAAGGAGAGTAGGGCATGAGCGGAGGAGCTGCTCTAGACGTAAATTGTTGGCCACTTGTATAAGGTTGCGGCCAAACAACTCATGATGTATAGATGAGAGGAAGGAGATCAAAAGAATATTAGATGCCATTATTAAGAAATTTGGTGAAGAAGATGATCGAGAGGTCAGTTTAGCATAGATAGATTAGTGAGGGCATATTTAAACGTTATCACAGATGGTTCGTATAACGAAACATCTCTGATATTGATTATCACAGACGGTTCGTATAACGAATCGTTTCTAATATGTGCCTTATCAGAGAAGGTTTGTTATACGATCCGTCTCTGATATTGATTATCACAGACGGTTCATATAACAAACCATTTCTGATAATGACAACCAATCAGTGGCGTATCTCCTAGGATTTTGATCTCACCCGTCCATTCTCTCTGCATCGAATGGCATGCACTGGTTCCTCCCACCACTCGGCCCTTATTAATTACCCCCATCTACCTTTCCACCAACAGTCACACGGGTGAGTCCATCCACTATATAGCTTCTTGCATCCTCTCCCTCGACGACGCCGACTACCACTGTGAGCTAGCGCCTCCGTTGTGACACCGCGGTCAATTGCGTAACACTCTTGTCATAAGTATCGTAAGAGTGTCTTCTGCAGTCTCACCGTCGTGCCACAAAGGTGACGCTACTGCCGCCTCTCCATTGCCGGTGATATCCGGCCACCATCCGATGCATCCAGCTAGGTTGTTCCTCGACGACGCCGACTACAGCTGTGAGTTAGGGCCTCCGTTGTGACACCACGGTAGACTACACAACACACTCTTGTCATAAGTGTCGTAAGAGTGTCTTGTGCAGTCACACCATCGTGCCACAAAGGTGGTGCTACGCCATCTGCTGCATCCAGCTTGTTTCTGGACAACGCCGACTCCCGCCGTGAGCTACCGACATCTGCTGCATCACCAGCTTCTACTGTCTGCCAGGATCTCTGCTTCTTATATATTCTTGCCATGCTAAAGAGTTCATGGGTTTGTTATTTTGTTATACTGTAATGGTGGATTCTGATCTTAATGAAAATGAAATGTGTGTTGTGTTTGCCACTGTATTTAATTTACTTGTTTTCAAAGGGCATAGGTAACATCATTTGTTGAGGCTAGCTAAAAAATAGAAAAAATTTAGGTATACAATGAATTATCACAGACGGTTTTATCGTATAAACCATCTATAAAGGACTATCATAGACGGTTAGTAACTAGAACCGTATGTGATATGTGAGTATCACAGATGGTTAGTAACTAGAACCGTCTGTGATATGTGAGTATCACAGACGTTAGTAACTAGAACCGTCTGTAATAGTTCTCTTCATAGACGGTTCTAGTTACAAACCGTCTGTATTGTCTTTATCACAGACGGCTCACAAAATATAAGTGATAATCTCCAATTATTACTGACACAGAAATACAAACGGTTCACTAAACCATCTGTGATGACCCATTTTGTAGTAGTGTCATCTCCCCAGCCATCCCCTTAGCTCTTCGCTTCCCGGTGAATCAATGTCTTCCTATTGGACAAATCAATATCATTGCACTTTTTTGTAGTCTCCTCCAACACTATTCAATCTATCCTCGTAATAACTTTTATTTTTATTGAAAATTTCAGCTGTTTCTTATTAGAGTTTGTATACCAATCAAATTACTAATTTTATTTAATTTATATTGAATTTTAGTTATTTAAGGACTTTACTTTGGAATTGTATGGAAATCAAATTACAAATTTTATTTTATTTTAAGTAAAAATTTCAATTTTTTGTTTAAATTTGTATACAAAATCTAATTGCTAATTTTCATTTAATTTTTATTAGGAATTATAGTTATTTAGGTATTTCACTTTGGAATTCGTATAGAAATCACATTGCTAATTTTATTATATTTTTATACCAAATTTCAATTAATGTTTTTCTTGGAATTCATGTACAAAGCCAATTGCTAATATTTATTTAATTTCTATTCTAACTTATATATTTTTTACTAATTTTTACTTAATAATTTGTATGGAAACCAAATTGCCAATTTTATTTTATTTATTATGAATTTTAGTTATTTATGGATTTTATTTGAAAATTGTACGGAAATCAAATTGCAAAGTTTTTGTTTTCTATTTTAAATTTCAGTTTTATTGGTTGAAATTCATACTCAAATCCAACTTCTAATTTTTGTTTAATTTTTATTGCAATTTATATTTATTTAGATATTTTAATTTAGAATTCAGATCGTAATCAAATTCCAACTTCTATTTTTTTAAAATTTTTTAAAATTTTATTTTTTAGATATTTTAATTTAGAATTTAGATCGTAATCAAGTTGCTTATTTTATATTATTTTTTATTCTGAATTTTAGTTATTTTTGTTGAAATTCATATACAAATCTAATTGTTAATTTTTTATTTCACATTATTTTTATTTAATTTTATCTAGAAATTCGTATGCAAATCAAGCTGCTAATTTTATTTTCTTTTTATTCTGAATTTTATTTATATTTGCTATGCACTCTTTCTTTTAATCTAGACCGTTATAATCTGGACTGACCACAATCAATGGTGTGTTTCTTTTTATCCTCGATTAACGTGGAAATTTCTACTTCTTAAAAGTGAACGTGATGGCTTCTTTTATTTTTATTTTAATAATATAATAGATAGATTTTCACGATAAGCACAGCTCTATTTTTAAAATAGAGATGTATGCGCGCGTAGCATCTACCGACGCAACTGCACGCGATTCGTGGCTAGTTATACAGTACTACCGTAGTCACACCAGATAAAACCGAAACTGCGTCCCTACAATATTTGAAGAAAAGCCCACTTCACAGTATGTGCTGTGTGTCAAACACGTGCGCGGATGATTTTGTAACACGGTTTGTTTGATGCATGCATGCATACCTCCTGCATCGAGCCAGCCAGCTGGCTGAGAATTGGCGGAGAGAGAAACCTAGCTTGCACGGACAGTAGTAATAATAGACTAATTGGTCGATTATAATAGATATTATTTTAATTTTATCTATATCGATTAAAATTGCACATGAATATCTCTCTTCATACCCTCTTCCGTAAATAGGCAGAATTTAAAATTTTAAATAAAAAATAATAAGACACATATCAAAAGACACGTCCAAAAAGAAACCACTATAGTCGTAGACTTAACAATGTAAACTAAATTAAAGTATGCCGTGGACTGAACTCTTACGTCCTGTTCATTTCGGCTTAAGTTTTTGGGTTATTTTTCACTATTTATAAATTTCGTCTTTTTTTGAATTTTTCGTTTTTTGAGCTTTTTTTGCTGGTTTTTTCCCGTATTCGTTTGCATTACCCGTGATGAGCTAACATATTTTTCTATTTTTAAATTTAATTACGTCAAATAAACTACTTTCAGTTATAGTGTAATTTCAGTCATAAACCGTTATTTTTATCCCATTCGATTTGTAGTCACATGGGCCACGTGTTTTATATATAGTCATGCACTCATCTATGTAGTACTTGTCTCTTTCCAAGCTAGACGAACTTGCCGTCTCTGCATATACTACTTGCAATTAGTTAAAGATTACGTTATGTGGATCCTGTTCGTTTGGAAGTCAGCATTTCATTAAGAGACGGTTGATTAGTGCTGAAGAAGAAATCACGCATTTATTAAGCTAGCTAGCTGCAACTAATCAAACAAGTCAGAAGTCGATCGAAGGTATGGATAGCGATAGCGTGATCGATCGATCTATATGGACCTGGTCATAGCCAGCAGCTAGCTCCTTTTTTTTTTGAGAGAGAGAGAGAGAGAGGGGTAGTCCGTAGCCAGGTCGCAGGCTCGCAGCTAGCACCATCTCAGCAGGTTGAGGCCGGGCTCGGTCAGATCAATACTACTATGTTATGAATCAATACGGAAACACGTACGAATGCATGCACATGTACGACATGTACATGGCCACGGACGCCGTTCGTGTCATCTGCGTCACTGCGTGCGATGTGTACGTGTATATTGGTCAATACGTCGCTGTTACGATTTTCCCCAGACAGGCGGAAACAATATTATATAGCTGGTGGTGTTATTTTAAGGTCTCCCTCATTTCAAGTTAAACTTCTAGTTTATTTTTTAATATTTCTAAATTTCATCATTTTTTTATTTTTTGGATTTTTGAGTTTTTTAGGTTCTTTTTTCCATATTTGTTTGCATTGTCTGTGATAGACTAACATATTTTTCTATTTTTTAAAAAATTAGTTATGCCAAATAAGTCACCATCAGTTACAGTATAATTTTAACTAGTTAAAATATAATTTCAGTTATAAATCAACTTAGCCTAAAGCTAGGAACCCATTCGATCAATGGTTGGTTTAGTATATCAAGACAACATGTCACACGGATAAACTATGCTACGTTGGTGCTTAAGTGATGTTTAGGTGCGTCGATACTAATGTCTCGCGTCTGCCTAGCTAGTCCATCGATCGTACGTGAGGTGTGCAAATGTCGGTCATGGTCAAACTAACGAGAGAGAAGATTTCTTCGAGATTCAGACGGTGGCCGGCTGATTTCTGAACGAATGGTCGGAATGTCGGATGATCGATGTATATATTATGCATGCATGGGAGAGGACTTAATTTCGAGTGGAAATTAACTGTTGCTGCTACTAGTACGTCCACGTACACACATCAGAGACTATATATAATGTAGTCACCAACTAATTAACCCGGCCAGTTAATTTCTATTAATTCAAGCCTAGCTAGCTCAGCTCCTTCGAGTTGTGATTGGCGCTAATTTTCAAAGTCTCCTCCATCTCTCTCCGGCCTGTATATATGTGCGCGCGCCGGCCTTGCTTGATTCTTTTGACCAAGCATGCAAGCAGTACTGCATGTGTAAGCGCCCGGAGCATCCTGATTTGCTGCTAGCTAGCTGCATGCTCGACTTCATCTTCTTAATCACAAATTAGTTAGTTAATCTATCCATTACATTATTAAAGCAGAAGCCACCACATTCATTCTCAAGGGATAGAAATTACCACATTAATCAGAGAAAAATAGAAAAAAGATATATACCGTCAATTAATCTAAATTATAATGATTGAGATGTATCTAGGTTAGCAAACGAAAAAAAGGTGTTCGGGATAGAATAAGAAAAATCAAGGAAATAAAAACTTAACAAAACAATCCAAACTGTATACGAGGAGCTCCCGTTCGGAACAGAGTAGAAAAGAAGGCATTCGAGATAGAATAGGAAAATGAAGGGAAAAATTTACAAAGAATAGGAAAATCAAGGGAAAAAATTTACAAAACAATCGTAAACAATCCGAACTGTATAAGAGAAGCTCCCATTCGGGACAGAGTACGAAAATCAATAATTGAAACTATATCCAAGGAGCTCCCATCCGAGACAGAGTAGTAAAATTAAGGAAGTCGGGTTTAGGTATAACACAATATACACTAGCAGACAAAACACAATCCAATCCGAAGAATACGAGTACATGTAGCCTACAAATACAGTGTCCCGTGTAGAACAATGGCCTTGAGTAACCCTTTGTTGCGTCCTAGGAGGTGAGCTCGGCCAGGAGGTTACCTCACGACCCACACAACTCGGCCAACTCATTGACTTAAGTTACGATTGTTACTCGGACACCCAACCATGACTTACGACTACAACTGTTACTCGACTTATAAATACGTCTGCTGTAGTACTGTTATGAGTACGACCTCTGACCTCTTTAGTACTCGGATGTTCCGACCACTACGGTACTCGGATGCTCCAACTATCGATCAGGTATTGTAACTTACGACTATTGACTGGGTACTGTAGCTTACGACTACTGGCCGCTATAGTACTCCGAAAGGTCTCCGATTCTAGGGTCTCCGACTGCTGTCCGGGATTTTCTCCACGACCTGCACGACTCGGCCAACTCATTGACTCAAGTTATGGCCGTTACTCGGACGCCCAGCCATGACTTATAACCATGACTGCTACTCGACTTATGAATACGTCTGCTATAGTACTCTCACAAGTATGACCTCCGACCTCTTCAGTACTCGAACGCTCCTACTACTGGCTGGGTACTGTACCTTCCGGCTACCGACTAAGTACTGTAACTTACGACTAGATAGTGTAGCTTACGACTGCTGACAGCTATAGAACCCCAGAGGGGAGGAGATAGAGAGGAAAGATAAGGATGAGTTAGTGGAGATGTGAGGGAAGAAGATAAGGATGATTTAGTAGAGATATAAGAGAGAGAGAGAGAAATGAAAAAGGCTTACTCGAGTTACGTAAGATAAACTCGATTCGGATAAGGCGATTTGATCACAATAAGTATTCCTATTCGAATACAATTAGTATTTCTGTAACATTAGGACACGTATAAAGTCCGGATATTACACCATATATAATCTACATAATATCGTGTTTGTCTAAAGAAGTTCACGATTGTAGGATTCAACAGATAACATCATACAGACTCTGCACGACGAAATTAACAAAGAGACATTATCACGGTATATCTTTTTGCTTATTCTTTAATATATATATATAACCTTTGTTGTAATCATTATATTTTAATACTAATTTCCAATTACTTTTGTAATTAACAGTAGATTGTAAAGACTTCCTCCACAACAATAATTCACCACTCACGAATCAAAATGCTACAAAAAAAAATGCTAGATCCCATTATTTCAAAAAAAATGGTACAATCACTATATCTCTTTTACCATCTTATGTTATCATATTGTTTCATATAGTGATTAAGCTCTACTTTACTAATTGACATTAATCAAATTGTAACATTTATATTCGGTTGTTCTTTATACCTTATTGAAGATCTCCAAACTCCCTACATTTATTAGTAGTTTACATTTATATTTGGTTGTTCCTTATACCTTATTGAACATCTCCAAACTCCCCACATTTAATACACATAGGAGCATGGCTTGTGTATAAGTTGCGGCTTGTTGCAAGTGCAAGATGCTTTCTCAGCAATCGTGTAGACCTACTTGCGATCCCCTCTAGTATGACCCATCACGTACTTTTGCCTGAGGCAGATCTCGAACTTCTTCCTTATGCCATCTATGGTATAAGCAATGTGAGAACGAGCCTTCTCGATCTTCTTTTCTATATACAACTGCATTACCTCAGAGAAATGTTTGCCTTCATCCAAATGCTTCTTTACCATCATGACTCTGTTGATAAACTACCCGACATAATGGTTCCAACTCTCTGCCACAATTGCCATGATCGGCAGAGAACTGATGCCCTTCAAAACACTGTTGTACACCTTGGACATGTTGGTCGTCATGATTCTATACCTTGCTCCACCGGTGTCATGTAGCAGAGACCACATCTCCAAGTCAGGTATGTTGTACAGAACCCATTGTGTGAATTCCCCAACTCTCGTGGAGCCTCCCTCCACTGTCCCAGCTTCAGCCTGGTTGAGACATCATACATGCTTGCCAGACTCCTGATCGAGCTACCTCCACAAGGCCTCGAATATCCACTTTTGGTTCTGCATACAAAGCTTCTTGAATATCTTCATTAGGTCCTTACTACCGAACCTTTTGTGGACCAACGGTTCCTCATATTATTCCACTGGAAGGGGGCTATGTCACGTTCTGCATCATGCGCAACACGGACAACAAGCCTGCATTGCGGTCCGAGATGACATATACATCTGGGCAATCTTGCACCACAACCTGCTTCACATTTGCTAGAAACCACAGCCACCTATCGGTGTTCTCATTCTCCACAATTGCAAAGGCCACGGGTAGTAACTAGTCATTCGCGTCAGCTGCAACTGTAGTGAGGATCGTACCCTTATACTTGCCAGATAGGAAGGCCCCGTCCATCGTCAGCACAGGATGGCACTACTTGAACCCTTATATCACCTGATGGAAGGTCAAGAACACTCTGTCAAAAACAAAATAATTCGGGCCCTTCGGACGATGAACCCGCTCCTCCCTGTTAATGTATGTGCCTAGGTTTAATTTTGCAATTTGATGTATCATTCTTGGGATCAGGTCGCACGTCTCCTCGTACGTCCCAAACATATGCTCCAACACCTTCCGTTTCGCCTACCAAACCTTCTTGTAGCTGACTTCGAACCCCACCATATTCACTACATCAGCCAGTAGAAGCTTTAGTGAAACAGACACATCTACCACCACAAGGTGGCTTATCAGGTTCATAACATATGACGACGTCATGTTGCGGTGCCTATGTATTGGTATCGCAAGCTCACACGTGTGATCCTTCAACACCATTATTTAGAAGTCCATCCTGCATGGCCCATCCCGTACGAGACCATTCTCGTAGAACATAAAGAAGTCTTGAATGTCACCCATGGTGTACCTAACACAAGTGCATATAGAACCCTCTTAGTACACAACATGCAACAATCGTACCACTAGCCACCCACTATCGCACTGTAAGATTTACATGTTAATTTCGTTGTTCTTCCTATGACCTGCAAATTCAATTACTAATTTTTGTTTATTTGTAATTCGAAATTTTATTTATTTATGCATTTTACTTACAAATTCTTACATAAATCAAATTACTAATTTTATTTAGTTTTATTTTGAATTCTCTTATTTATGGATCTTACTTTGGAATTCATACGAAAATTAAATTACAAATTATCTTTTATTTTCACTCCTAATTTGTATTATTTTTGTTGGAATTAATGCAACAATTCAATTGCTAAATTTTCTTCTTTTTTAATTCTAAATTTTATTTATTTTTGGGATTTTACTTATGAACTCTTATATAAATCAAATTACTAATCTTTTTAATTTTATTTTTAATTCTGTTATTTACAAAACTTACTTTTGAATTCATAAATTTTTTACTCTAACTTTGTATTATTGTTGTTCTAATTTTTTTATACTCATGCAATTTATTTTCAATTTATTTTTAGCACCCGACACATTGCGTTCACTTTTTTCCTAAGCCTACTAATTGTAACATTCTTGTTTTTAATCCAACTACTCTTGTTATCTCATACAAATGCTCTCACATAAATACTTAATTTTTTGACACCTACACAACCTGCAGTGACTGCAATACTACAACTAAATGTGTTTACAAAAAATAAACTACAACATATTCTCTACACCATAATACACCATGCTTGATATATGGAAGGTTTGGCATAGATAAACATTGTATCAAAGATTGACATACAATAACTGTTGTAGCTACTGGCTAAACAGAGAGAGAGAGGGGACTAGTAGAAGGAGAGGAGAGCTACCGCAAGGAGGATATGTGGAGAATAATGAGAGGATCCCCCCTTTGCCCCTCCTGGGGCTTATATATATGTGAGTGGGGTAGAATGGGAAATCCCCATTATACCCCTTAGTATTTACAAAGGATGGGGGTATTCTAGTATATTTACACTGTTATATTCCTCTACACTATTGGGCCTATTACATGTTGGACTAGTTGCACGGCCCAGTCACGGGGGGTTGGGCCACCCCTACAACAGTACTCCCTCGACAGCAAGCGCTGAGGTCCCGATGGGCGATCTGACGCGATCAACCACCCCAGCCCCCCGTTCCCTGACAGCAAGCACGAGGGTGCCGATGCAACTGATAGCTCATAGACCCTAGAGGCCATGCTTATGAAGGAACCGGTGAAGCGCCGAGACGCTGCCGAGCGCCAAGACGTGCGCCCCACCGAGGCGATGTCTACAAGGCGTCGGGCGAGTCGAGGCCGGCGCGTTGTCGGCGTCGAAGACGTGCCGCCCCGCCGGCGAAGCCTACGAGGTGGATGGCGGTCGGCGCCGGCGTGTCGCCGAACGCCGAAGACGTGCCGCCCCGCCGAGGCGATGCCTACAAGGCGACGACGGAGTCGAGCGCCGAAGACGCGTGCCCCACCGAGGCGATGCCTACGAGGCGACGGCGGAGTCGAGGCCGAAGACGTGTCGCCGAAGCGCCAAGACGTGCCGCCCCGCCGAGGCGATGCCTACAAGGCGGACGGCGCCGCCGAGCGCCAAGACGTGTCGCCGAGCGCCGAAGACGTGCCGCCCGCCGAGGCGGTGCCTACAAGGCGGGCGGCGAGTCGAGCGCCAAGACGCGCCGACGCCGTTGTTCCCTACCTTCGAAAGGAGTGCCGCGGGAGCGGGCGCTGGAGCGTAGGCCGAAGGCACTCACGCACGCCGAGGTAGGGAGGCGAGACCGCCGCCCCTACCTTCAAAAAGGAGTGTCTGCGGGAGCGGGCGCTTGAGCGTAGGGCCGAAGGCACTACGCACGCCGAGGTAGGGAGGCGAGACCGCCGCCCCTACCTTCAAAAGAGTGCCCGCCGAGGGCGGGCGCTGGAGCGTGGGCCGAAGGCACTCGCACGCCGAGGTAGGGAGGCGAGACCGCCGCCTCTACCTTCAAAGGAGTGCCGCGGGAGCGGGCGCTGGAGCGTGGGCGAAGGCACTACGCATGCCGAGGTAGGGAGGCGAGACCGCCGCCCCTACCTTCAAAGAGTGCCCGCCGAGGGCGGGCGCTGGAGCGTAGGGCCGAATGCACTACGCACGCCGAGGTAGGGAGGCGAGACCGCCGTCCCCTACCTTCGAAAGAGTGCCCGCCGAGGGCGGGCGCTGGAGCGTAGGCGAAGGCACTCGCGCGCGCCGAGGTAGGGAGGCGAGACCGCCGCCTCTACCTTCGAAAGAGTGCCCGCCGAGGCGGGCGCTGGAGCGTAGGCCGAAGGCACTCACGCACGCCGAGGTAGGGAGGCGAGACCGCCGCCCCTACCTTCGAAAGAGTGCCCGCCGAGGGCGGGCGCTGGAGCGTAGGCGAAGGCACTCACGCACGCCGAGGTAGGGAGGCGAGACCGCCGTTCCTACCTTCAAAAGAGTGCCCGCGAGGGCGCGCGCTGGAGCGTGGGCCGAAGGCACTACGCACGCCGAGGTAGGGAGGCGAGACGCGTTCCTCTACCTTCAAAGGAGTGCCCGCGGGAGCGGGCGCTGGGCGAGGGCCGAAGGCACTACGCACGCCGAGGTAGGGAGGCGAGACCGCCGTTCCCCTACCTTCAAAAAGGAGTGCCCGCGGGGAGTGAGCGCTGGAGCGTAGGCCAAGGCACTCGCACGCCGAGGTAGGGAGGCGAGACCGCCGCCCCTACCTTCAAAAGAGTGCCCGCCGAGGGCGGGCGCTGGAGCGTGGGCCGAAGGCACTCACGCACGCCGAGGTAGGGAGGCGAGACCGCGTTCCCCTTCCTTCAAAGAGTGCCCGCCGAGGCGGCGCTAGGAGCATAGGCCGAAGGCACTCGCACGCCGAGGTAGGGAGGCGAGACCGCCGTTCCCTACCTTCAAAGGAGTGCCGCGGGAGCGGCGCTGGAGCGTAGGGTCGAAGGCACTCACGCACGCCGAGGTAGGAGGCGAGACCGCCGTTCCCTACCTTCAAAAGGAGTGCCCGCGGGAGTGAGCGCTGGAGCGTGGGCCGAAGGCACTACGCACGCCGAGGTAGGGAGGCGAGACCGCCGTTCCCTACCTTCAAAGGGTGCCCGCCGAGGCGGGCGCTGGAGCGTGGGCGAAGGCACTCGCGCGCCGAGGTAGGAGGCGAGACCGCCGTTCCCTACCTTCAAAAGGAGTGATACACTCCACGTGTAACGCTGCTCGGTTGCGACATCCAGGTGCCGCATCACTAGGGCGAGGCACTCCCTAGTGTCTCGGCCATCGCGTAATTTTTATACTCCGTAGAGTGCGTGAGGGTAATTGGTGCGTGCGGAGGCGGACCTCGGCGCACGACTTAATTTATAGTCCGCGGACGCTCGCGTGCGGAGGCAGACCTCGGCGCACGACTTAATTTATAGTCCTTGGACTCTCGCGTGCGGAGGCAGACCTCGGCGCACGACTTAATTTAGAGTCCTTGGACTCTCGCGTGCGGAGGCAGACCTCGGCGCATGACTTGTTTAGAGTCCGTAGACTTGCGCACGGACAACACCTGCGTCTTATTTATGCTCCATAGAGAGCGTGGGATCAGAGTCCCCGTCTTGTTTATACTCCGTAGAGTCGTGCGTGCGGAAGCTGAGCTCAACGCTACGTCTTATTTAAGGTCCGTAGACATCATGCGTGCGGAGGCGGACCTCGACGCTACGACTTCCTTTATAGTCCGTGGACTCGCGCGTGCGGAGGAATGCCTCGACGGTCACGTCTTTTTTAAAGTCCGTAGACATCATGCGTGCGGAGCTAGGCTTAACGCTACGTCTTATTTATAGTCCGTGGACTCGCGCGTGCGGAGGAATGCCTCGACGGTCACATCTTTTTTAAAGTCCGTAGACATCATGCGTGCGGAGCTAGGCTCAACGCTACGCCTTATTTATAGTCCGTGGATCGGCGTGCGGAGGAATGCCTCGACGGTCACGCCTTTTTAAAGTCCGTAGACATCATGCGTGCGGAGCTAGGCTCAACGCTACGTCTTATTTATACTCCGTAGAGTGCGCGCGGAGGCGTCCCCCCGTTGCGTCTTATTTAAAGTCCGTAGACATCATGCGTGCGGAGCTAGGCTCAACGCTATGTCTTATTTATAGTCCGTGGACTCGCGCGTGCGGAGGAATGCCTCGACGGTCACGTCTTTTTTAAAGTCCGTAGACATCATGCGTGCGGAGCTAGGCTCAACGCTACGTCTTATTTATAGTCCGTGGACTTGCGCGTGCGGAGGAATGCCTCGACGGTCACGTCTTTTTTAAAGTCCGTAGACATCATGCGTGCGGAGCTAGGCTCAACGCTACGTCTTATTTATACTCCGCAGAGTACGCCGACGCTCAAGGCAATCGTGCGATTTAAACCAAAAGCAAGGACCAACATAGAGGCACGAAAAGAAATAGCCAAAACCTCGCGGCAACAAAACGCTCCAGAGCGCAGCCCCAGAACAACATTTGGTACTACGGGAGCCCAGAGCAAGCCAAAATCGGAGAAGCAAACGCGGCTAAATCAAATGCTCTGAGAATAAAACTGTAGCCTCCATGAATAATACGAGGAACAGTTTCTTTATTGCCATGCAAGCAAGAAAAACATGTGGTGCGTACCGGGCAGGGCGATGCGCGCAGCGTGTACGCGCGAAGGCCGAGAGCGGGATGCCTTCGAGGTGGCTTCCGACGACTCGGAGGCCCTGGCTGCGCGAAGACGAGCGGAGGCTCGAAAACGGCGCGGAGCTCCTGTTCGCACAGAGGCGAGCGAGGCCTGGTGGCGCGGAGGCTGAAGTCGGCGCCGTGCGAAGGGCGACGAGGAAAACTCCCTGGTATTTGTGCCGTGAAGGCCGGTGACGCCAGCGACGCGCGCGTCGCGAGCCGGGCCGGCGCCGGCGATATCGAGACCGTCGCGTGGGTCCCGCTTTCATTCGTCACGCGTCGTGTAGGTTTGGCGTCGCATGCCGCGAAGACATGACAGCTCGCGGATGCGCGGGGACTCGGCGGAGCCTGGAGCGAAGTCCCATGTTGCAGGGTCCTGCTTCAAAAAGGTCGGCGCAGAGTCCGCAGGGCTCGTCAAAGGCTCCGAGCGGTCTGGACCATCAGCACGTTGTATCCATGCCGCTTGTGTAGCTTCTCGTACTGTCCTCAGCAAAGTGCGCGAGTACCGCGGCGAGGGCTACGGGCACCGTGGTGGAATCTCCAGCCGCTCGGCGAAGACTCCGGACGGTCTGGCCGACGACCATCAGTGGTGAGGGGCGACATCGCGTAGTCCGAGGCGAAGTCTGATGGAAGGCTCGGCGGAGACTTCGAAGGCGATGACGGAGGCTTCGAAGAGGTCGGGGGAGACTCCGGGGGCGTCGCGAAGGCTCCGAACTGCTCGGCGGAGACTCGAGGCATTGGCGGGGATCGCGAGAAGCACTGCCGGCGACAGGACCGGCCCTGCATGCATGTTTACGTGGGACCTGCATGCATAGTTAGCCAGCGTTCGCTCATGCGACGCTGGCACTCTTGGAGTCGATGGAACCCAGCAGCCGACCTTGCCAACGCGCGAGCTGCCTCGCACCTCGCCGAGACTTCGAGTCCGCTTGTATCCTGCGCTTCCTCGCGCACGCACCGAGTCTGGATTGCACCTCGCCCTGACGCCACACGCCACCGCGAAGGGTGCACCGCCGCGGTCGAACGCCGAGTCTCCGAGCGAGGTCCGCCCTTCGGCGAGGCAAGGGCCGAGGTCGACGCGAGGCGGCTCGGACCGGCGAGGCAAGGGCCGAGGTCGACGCGAGGCGCCTCGGACTTCGCGAGGCAAGGGCCGAGGTCGACGCGAGGCGTGGCCTGTGCACATCCCAATCCTCGCTGCTGCCGTCGTGCCGGAGCCTTCGTAGCAACCACTTCGGGAATGGTAGTTGCCGGCCGTGCTTGACGCCAGATTTGAACTCCCGACGTAGGAGCTTCCGCCGAGCAGCCCGCGCGCCGATGCCGTGGCTCGCCGCTGGACCACTCGCTATCGTTCGATCGCCATTGTAGAAGCGGTAGACGCCGCGCCGTGGCGAGGCCCTGGCGGTATCGCCCACGGTGACGGCCGCCGCGCGCGCCAGTGTCTCGATGTCGTAGCCGTCGTGACTTGCCCCCGATGTTTGCGCGCGGGGTCGAGCCGCCGAGTGCGGGCGAAGCGAGACCCGGCGTGGGCGACGAGCACGCGGAGGCAAGGTCCCGAGGCGCGAGGCCGAGCGAGTACCAGCGCGGCGACGCGCGAGGCGACGAGAGCCATCGGAGAGGCGAGGCGAAGGGCCAGCGGGCGCCAGGCGGAGGTCGAACGCATGTATACGTGCATGCAGAACGGATGGATACACATGCATTCGCACATGAGCCTGCAAGCTGTAGTATGCGTACAAGAATCGCCATTCTTGATGATTAGCCTGGATTTTTCTTACCTCGTCTTACCTTTGTGGCGTCTCTCCGCCCACTCCAAAGCGGCCAATACTCCGTATAGGCGGACTTCGACGACGCGGAGTCCGCGGTTGCGCGGAGGCGAGCCGACGCGGGACGAAGGTGTGCTTGGCGAGGTGTATCCCGATGCTGCACTTTGCTACCCAGGCAGTGCTCAACAATACTAGTGAGACTCAACTTTGAAGAAACATGCATCAGATGTAAAATCAATGGATCTACCAGATCCACACAGAGGCTTACTTGCAAGATCGATGGATCTACTAGATCTGCACGAAGGTTGACATGCAAGAGGGATGGATCTATCGGATCTACCTTTTCCTACCTTTGACGGCATTTTTCGTTGTTCCAGTCGGATGGGATCCAGCGTGCCAGGATGCACCACAGCCCAGCCATGGAGCATGTCTTCCCCGTGACGGTGGCTCTTCTTCACGCGACCTCTCGCACAGTCCCCACGGACGGCGCCATCCGCTGTAGCTCTGCTAACAGAGAGAGAGGGACTAGTAGAAGGAGAGGAGAGCTACCGCAAGGAGGATATGTGGAGAATAATGAGAGGATCCCCCCTTTGCCCCTCCTGGGGGCTTATATATATGTGAGTGGGGTAGAATGGGAAATCCCCATTATACCCCTTAGTATTTACAAAGGATGGGGGTACACTGGTATATTTACACTGTTATAGTCCTCTACACTATTGGGCCTATTACATGTTGGACTAGTTGCACGGCCCAGTCACGGGGGGTTGGGCCACCCCTACAACAATAACATTCACAAAAGACGGTTTAGCTAATTACACGCTAATCACATTGAAAAAATGATAGTCGCACGGGGACGATAATTACCTTTTCTTCAAGCTCACGAGGCGATCTACAACTTCCGCAATTGCTAAAACTGCTAATTCCAAATAAAAAAAACCTCAAAATTCTGTATTTACACGTCTTTCTTCCTTCTTCACTCCCTCTCTCGCTGTCCTGGCACCAACCGCAGATGAGGCTGTTCTTTGCTGCGAAACACATGCCATCCGAACCAATTTATCACATGACTAAGCGGGCGTATGAGACACCAATTGATCACAGGTGGGGGCACCATATCAATATGCACGCAGCATACAGCGTGTGCCACCGGCGCATGGAAAGAGCGGAGGCCGGTCAGTGCTTTCAGCTGCGCGACAGGGTACTTGATCATGCAGTCAGGGACCGCATGTCTCACTAGAATTATGCGGTCCGGGACCGCATAATGCTACAGTGCCGATTGGTGTGGTCCTGGACCTCACGATCTTGCTATGTTGCGCTCCCGGACTGCACGACTTTAATGATGCGCTCCCGAATTGCACAACTGCGCACACCTTAGCACGCTGTAGTCCCATGCTCGAGGAGGGGGCCACAAATGAAATTACGATGCTGCGGGGGCTATATTTGGTATTCATGTGCCAAGGGCCAAAAATACCTAAACTTCAAAAATTTCAAGCTGATGCTCCCCCACCCCTCTCCCTAAATAGGTTTGACTCCTATTCTTACTCTGCCAGCCCATACAAGTTTTGAAAATGAATCTAAGCGCATTGGGATTAACTACTTTCCATTGTGATTGGAACAAATCAAATCCCCAATTTCATGGGTCTTCCAGTCTGTCTCAATGTCTACTCTATTCTTTTGACATTTGTACCTTCTTTAATAAATACAAGTTGAAGTTCTCTGCTCCTGTGCTAAACAAGCTATTAGGGATGGCTAAATATGAACATGTAATGTCTGCAATAGCACCTTGACCTTTTTCAGTGTAGCTAGCTTATTTTTTTATTGTATCTGATAGCGGCTTATTTAGCATAATTAAATTTAAAAATAGAAAAAATAGGTTAGTCCATTACGGACAATGTGAAAGAATACAGGAAAAAAAGAAAAATGCAAAAAAGCCCAAAAACAAAAAGCCTGAAAAAGAAAAAAATCAAAGAATAATGAATTACAAACCAGAAGCTAGAAACTATCACTGAAATGAGCGGGGTAATTTCTCACGAACATATCCTTCTTATATTTTTTGGATGGTGTAGTAAAGAATTGAAGCCTAAGTTGCCCCATCATATCTACTACTTGTCATTACTGTATGGAGATACCTATTAAAAATTTTGAGATGCTTTTAGGACCTCTTATACAGCTTGAATTCCTTCTTCCAGCAACATATTTGTTATCATCTCTTCATAATGATGCTTAACCAGTCTATGTTCAGATTCATGGTGGCCTTCAAGCCAATATCTTTCATGCAGTTGTGTTGCTCTCTGTCAGACACAACATTTTCTTGTCACCACTCAACAGTTAGTACCATAGTTACCTGATTCGTGGTTCGTCGGCTTCGAGATTCGGGTTCACGGTACGCCATTTCATAAAAGTAGGGTTCAATAAGGGGGTATAACTCTTTGGTTCACGAATCGGAGATAGGGTTCATGAATCGGGAGATGGGGTTCGTGAATCCGAGGTGGGTATACATGGTCATCAAGTTATAGAGCAAACAGGCACAGAAGATCCTAGCTCGTTAACGTAAAAGAAATCTTTACTATCATAAAAGAAGGAGTTGGTGGTTGGTGCGGCCTCTCCCACCCCTTCTCATAAAAGAACTATACTGACATATGGGCCCAACTCACAGAAACACCTGCCAACTCTCCCACGTTCTCCGTGTGACCGCGTCTCCCCACATTCTCCGCCACTCCTCCCTCGCATCCTCCCCCCACCCCGCGCCGCCGCGCCCTCGCCTCATTTTTCGTCGCTCCTCCCCTCCCACCTCCGCCGCCGCGCCGCCCTCGCCTCCTCCCCTCCCTCCGCCCTCACCACCTCCGCCCCCCCTGTGCCTAGAGATGGCAATGGGTACCCGATACCCGAATACCCGATGGGTTTTACCCGATAAAGAGACGGGTATGGAAAATTTTATGTACCCATGGGTACGTTATTGGGCGAAATCCTCTACCGCGGGTAGGCGGAGTGCGGTGCTGGTATATACTACCCATACCCGCCTACCCGCGGGTAATGAATACCCACATTAGACAACTAGACATCCCACTCAAATGTTAATTTTATTATCTACTTGTTGTTGATTGTTTATTTGTTTGTCATATGTTGATATGATCATGTCAAGTATGTTTATGTGATGTACTAATTTTGATCATTAGACGCTTTTGTGCTTGGCATGTATGATTAATGAATGTCTAAATTGATGATATTCTTATGTGTTGAACCGGTATGCTTGCAGTGCAGGTTACCCGTCGGGTAGTAATACCCGCGCGGTACGGTATGGGTAAATTTTCCTACCGCGTGCGAATACGGGTAAACCGATGGGTAAATTTACACCTAGCGGTGCGGTATGGAATGGCAATACCCGGCGGGTATTTACCCGTTGCCATCTCTACCGTGGACGCCGCCACTCCTCCGCGCCCCACCTCCTCGCCACCCCGCGCCCCGCCTCACCCCCGCCGCCTCGCGCGCCCCCCCGCGCGCGCGCATCCTCCTCCCGAACCGCCTCCTCCCGGCCCGCGCCGCCCCCCCTCTCCGTCCCACGCACCGCCGCCTCCTACTCCCCACCCTCGCCGCGCATCCTCCCCTCCTCCCCAACCCCCAAGCCGTTGCCTCCCCCTCTCGGCCCCCAAACCGCCGCCTCCTACTCCCCCACCCCTCGTCGCCGCATCCTCCTGCCCCGCGGCCGCCAGTGGAAGCACCTCCGCCACCTCCTCCAGGCCACCGATGCCTCCTCGCTTCCCCCCGACCGCCCCAACTGTGAGCGCCTCGATACCTTTCTTGGATCTCTGATTGATTCTCTTTCCTCAAGTATTGGTCATTTTAGTTGTGTTTATTTATCCCTTGTTAGTCCCCGTCGCCTCTAGAGAACCACCAGTTTGTTCTCCGTATGTTAAGAAATTAAGATTGTGGATTTAGGTCTTGCTCTGGTATGTTTCTTTGTTCTTAAACACATGTCATTGAACTTTGTTGAGGTGTGACGTATATTTAGGACTGAATTAATGATCCCTTGTTGGCCTGGGGAGATTTTTGCGGTTAGGGATTGAGAATTTGAGACTAGGTATATTGGATAGGGCAGTTCCTTGCCCACCCTACCGTTGCTACGGAGATTGTGCATTGTGTTGTTTGTTGGTGCTAACAAATAACGGTGATTGGATTGCTTCTTGTTGCTGTGTTGCAATTTAGGTTGTTCTATAAAAATGGCTAGGTTTGCAGGGTTAGTATTGTGATCTACAATCTCTACAATTGGAGTAGAGATCCATGCTTAAAAACTCTAGCCACCGTGTAGATTGTCCATGTAGATTGATAAATCAAAATAGCTTTAAACCAGATAGTCCTATACTATTGGGAGGCTGCCATATTAATATACCTTGTTGTTTGTCTGTATAAGTATGCATTTGATTGTTGAAGTACAAATAATTTGGTTAGTTTCATCATTATGCAATGCTTTGGGGAATAATCTGAATACGTATGCTACAATAAGGAGTTTTGGCACAAATTGGATTCCAAGAACTTCTAGGTTAAACAGGAATGTTCATAAACAGATTCTAAGATGCCAATGTTAAATTATCAGTTATCAATCAAGCATGTTCATACCAAAGGAAGATTCTTGCCTCATCATTTTAAGCTAGCAGAATTACACAAACAGAAATGTCACAGACGATGTTGTTTTTAGAGAGCCCCACTTGTATACTTTCTCATTTAGGAATGGTCAGCTCTACTCGAAACTGAATTCCAAATTCTTATCTTGTTGCTATTACTCTTGAGTTATTTTTATATCCTTCAAGTGCCCTAATTATATTTCTATTGTTTTTGTTTCATCTTTGATAACACGGTCACCATTTATCAGGGAAGCTGGAGGTTTGTCGTCTTACTCTTTGGACCCAAAATTTGTCATGGTCCAAGAATTTAGGATTTAAATTTCTAAAAGCTTCTTTATATGCAAAGTTACTAAGATTTTCAATTTTCACAAGATGATTTGTTGACTGAAGACATGATGATACTTGATACACATGCGGAAGTCTTTGTTTGGATGGGTCAGTGTGTGGACGCAAAAGAGAAACAGAAGGCATTTGAAATTGGGTAGGTTGCCTTGAAGTTTTAACCTTGCTGCTTTCATTTATATCATTATTGTTCAACTCATTGCAATAACTGCTTTTCCCTCAGAAATACGTGGAACATGCAGTGATTTTTGAAGGTCTTTCGCCTGTCGTGCCTCTGTATAAAGTTAATGAAGGGAATGAACCTTGCTTCTTTAGGACATACTTCTCCTGGGATACCACAAAATCTGTGGTATGCTATCCGATATTTAGGACAACAGATGCCTTTGTCCTTTAAACCTATATATACTGCAAATGAAATGATTGTAATATGAAAAATATATGCACCTTGCTATCGCATTATAGGAACACCACTTGTCAAATTTATCAATTTGTTCATCTTGAAAGGAACATTATTTATTTTTAGATATATTTCTCCATGATTTCGTACACTTTCTATGCTATGGTATTCGGTTATGCAAAGTAGCATGCTTCTTATATAATACTCATGGAGCATAGCAATGGTTTGTTTGCAGAAACTTTCCTCAAGGGACTATTGGTGACATGGTAGAAGATGCATCCCAAGGAATCTCTTTTTGGTGTGTCTTGGGTACAGCTTGGTGCATTTAGTGTTTGGAACAAAAAAAGCAAGTTGCAGTGGTTTTTTTGGGTGTTTGATAAAAAATCGCATAGCCTGTGTAGTGTGTAATTGGGAGGTTCTATGCTCACAAGTTTCAAAAAGTTTGTGCTAAAATTTCTCTGATTTGGTGCTTTTTTTACCTTTTTCGGGAAGCTAAATTTTCAGTAGTTTCACTCCTATATGTAATGTTCGTATCAGATCACTCTTGTGTTTTAGAGCGCAGATTATATTTAGTTGATGGCGTATGTTTCTAACCATAATAGTGAATATGAGATAACAAAGTGGAAAGAAAAGAAAGATCTTTGTTGTAGAACATTGTGTGATCTTGCTCTCTTCGTTGAGTCAATTGTACAAGATCAATTTTTTTGTGTACTGTACAAGTAATTCAAGGGTTTAATGAATCAATACAATGCCATGTAATGGTTTGTTCACATATATGGACTCTGCATTCAATCAAACTTTGAGTTGGCTTTCAATGGTTGAAATCTCAAAATTGAGGGAGTCAATAGAATTTGTTCTGTACTTATGGTCTGGGAAGATAAAAATTAATATTATTTAGGCAGGTTCTCTCTAATATGAACTGGGATGCTCCTTACGCAGAGTTATGTTTCGCTTTACATGTGTAAAACAAAATTTATATTTACATTTAGCATCTTAGGTGTTGTCTCTGTCTGGGTTTCATTCAAATACAATGACAGTCTAAAATTTCTTTGTCTAAATGGTTCCTTTTTGTCGATTTTGTCACTTCTTGCCAAAGATCTTGTGTTGTTTTAAGTGCACATCCATTATCTAATGAATATATGCTGTTCAGATGTTTTTTGATATACATCTTTATATCCTAGAATGACCTATGTACAAAATTATCCAGTGATTTATGACTGTGTTTTTGTGTACAAATTTGTGAAATATTTCTATCTTCAACGCAGAATATATTTACTGTTAGTATCTTTTGCAGTATTTTTACTGTTTCTAACTAGCTATGTTGTACCATAGGCCTGAAAGATCTTGAATTGCAACTAAGGGGTATAAAATCTGATTCTACTTTTGATCTTGTATGAAAGGTTCTCTATTCCATCATATTAGATTTTTGACAGAGGAATTATCATAGTTTTTTTTCTTTATAGGTACTTCATGTCTATGAAGCTTCCAGTGGTGAATGGATTTTTTATGTTGGGATGGAACGGATACTCCTGCGACTGAGTTTCAGACACTGTAGGGTTAGACATTGTCATCATTGTTTAACTTTCAATTTCAGCAATAAGCAATAACTAATAAAACCCATTATGAAATCTAGGATGGTGCTATGGTGTAAAATAAAATTTATATTTATTGTAAATTTTAGAATCATACTGATATTATATATCACCTTTTTTGAGAATCCGTTGCAACGCACGGGCATTGTACTAGTTAAAAAAAAGGGGAAGATGAGGCCATGGCCGGCCCAACCAGCCCAAGATGGTCACTCTCTGACCTAAGCCTTCCACGCCGCCGCCGTTTCCTGACCTCTCGCGCTGCGCCGCCGCCTCCCTTCTCTTCCTCTCGCACTACACACCACGGAGTAGAGAGAGAGAGAGAGAGAGAGAGGAGTACACCGCACCAGAGCAGCCGTCGCTCTTCTGCTATCCTTCATTTCCTTTCCTTTTGTTGCTTCCCTCCTTTCCCCGGCCGGCGGGGCCCTCTCGGCGTCGGCGAGGCGGCGCCGCGGCGACTCCTTTCCGGGCCGTCTCCCCCGCTCCGTATCTGGCGCCCCACGCCGGTACGCCCCCACCGGCCCACCGCCGCCGGCGCCGCGCAAGAATCAGCCCGCCTCCAAGCCGTCCGCCGCCCGCCGCGCACTCGACCCCCGTCGCCAGCTAAGTGCATGCAAATAAAATAAAAGAATAACCTTCGGTGCGGCCATGTCTCTGGTGCTCCCCGCACTTCCCGGCGTTTGCCCGCCGTCGTTGGTGAAGACCGGCGCTCGGTGGCTCCGCAGCGATGTTCATCTTCGGTCAAGAACTCGGATTTCTTGCACGGAATCATCAACTGGAGGAGGTTATGACAAGGAGCTGGGGGTACCGGAGTACAGTGAGCAGACGCATGATGAGAATGCTGCTGCTGCTGAGGATCCGGAGGAAGAAGCGGACGAACAAGAGGCTTTAGGATGGAGCAAAGATGAGATTGATGCCATCTCGGCGCTCTTTGACCGGCCGATGCGTCGGAAGCCGCTGAAGCCGCCAAACCCGGCGAAGCAGCGCCCTCTCCCGCTACCACTGCCACACAAGACGAGGCTGCCCGTTGCTCCGGCACCGAAGCAGCACGTCCGGCTTGCAGCAAGGGCTGCGCTCTCCTCGCGCTCTTCGTTCAGCGACCAGGTGCGCAAGAACCCGGAGGTCCTCATCGGGATTGCCCGGGAGATCGCCGCTGTTCCACCGGAGTCCGACGTGTCCATGGTGCTCGACCGTTGGGCTCCGTTCCTCCGGAAAGGCTCCTTGTCGATGACCATCCGGGAGCTCGGCCACATGGGACTCCCTGAGAGGGCGCTCCAGACACTGTGCTGGGCGCAGAGGCAGACGGCCGTGCCACTGTTCCCCGACGACCGGATTCTCGCTTCGACCGTCGAGGTATTGGCGCGCTTCGGCCAGCTGAGGATGGAGTCAGCGCTAGAGATGTGCGTCCCCTCGGCGAGCCGCGCCGTCCTCGAAGCCATGGCGAGCGGGTTCATCAGGGCAGGGAAAGTCGGCCTCGCGCGTAAGCTCCTCGATCTCGCAAAGATCAACAAGAGGACGCTGCACTCGAGCATCTACGTGAAGCTGATGCTGGAAGCTGCCCGGACTCCTGAAGGCTACGGTCTCGCCGCTGCATTGCTCGACGAGCTCAGCGAGAGGCCCGACTTTGACCTGCGCCCACAGGACTGCACGGCCGTCATGAAGGTCTGCGTAAAGCTCAGGCAGTACGCAGCCGTGGAGAGCCTGCTCATCTGGTTCAGGGAGTCCGGCAGGATCCCCACCGTGGTGATGTACACGACAGTGATCCACAGCCGCTGCCGCGATGGGAAGCACCGGGAGGCACTGGCCCTGGTGTGGGAAATGGAGCAGGCAAACTGCCCTCTCGACCTGCCGGTATACCGTGTCATCGTGAAGCTGTGCGTGGCACTGCACGATCTGGCAAGGGCTTTCCGGTACTTGACGAGGATGAAGGAGGCCGGATTTGTTCCGACCAGCGACATATACTGCAATCTGATCGAAGGCTATGCGGTAGCGGGGAGGATGGCCAAGTGCCGGCAGCTGATCAGGGAGGCTGAGTTGGCCGGCGTGAAACTGGACAGGAGGCTGGTTTCGAGCTTGTCTGGGACGGCAGGTGGACATCCTTGAACCACTCGAAAAAACTAAAATCCTATGCTTTGTGTAATTATCTTTAGGTTTGTTGAGTTGTATCATAAAAGTGACTGTGTGTTGTGTTGTCTTGTATTTTTCGTTGGTGGCTCCATGACAGAAGAATGTCTGGAAATTGGTTTGCCTGCATTGCTGTTACCTGTGCGATTGTTGCATTGTTTAAATTGCTTAGTTCCACATTTTTTTTGAACAAATTTGTGAACAGATTCGTGAACATTGTGTTTGGAGATCGTTTGATTGGTGAATGGTGATATGATGGTCACGTGGTAGTTATCAGGACACACTGAAATTGCTCAGGTTCAGATTGGGGTCTGCATGAAAATTGGAAAGGAGTTTGCATTTCATCATGTTATTTTGCGTAGAGCTTAGAGAAAAATGAGCTGAATTGTTCCTCTACAATGAGCAGGACACACTTATGCAATGAGCTGATGCTTGTTAACAGCTAACCGCATTTTACAAACTTGTTAGCATGCTCGTTGTTGCAACTTGGAAGTGTGTGATTTGTACTGTATCAAGTGTCTCATTTCCTTTCTGTGTTATGTCACTTATGTGCATGGATTCGAGACCCTAAACAAGATATTTCCAGCCAATTTGACCTCGGCTTGATTATTATAGAGTTGTTGCCGGACTCGACTGGAGGGTGCATATTCACTAGTGAGCGGTGGTGCCATGAGCTCAAATGTCTCATGAAATAGATGCTTGATTTTGTCAAGAATACCAAGAGAAGCACAACTAGTATTTAAACGTTTAACTGAGACCAAAGATAGGATTGATTAAGAATTACTCCATTTAACTAGAGCTAGAAGTCAAGAATCAAGAAAAGCTCGCATTGTGGTAACTAATGATACAAAGGTGGCAGCCTGTAGAGAATTCCAAAGAACTTCAGAAGGCTGGAACTGGAATAAATGGAACTTACAGAGTGGATGTTGATATTCCTGCTGATGATCGGGTAAATATCATCAAGTTCTATGATGTGCTCATTTTCAACACTGGACATTGGTAAGTTTATTTTTCTCTAGTTGAAGTTTTTTACTCCATGCTGTGCTATTGTCTTCAGCTCTCTAATTTAGTTCAAGGTTCCGAGATTGTTCAAAAGTTCCTTATGATACTGATTCTTAGCACTGCATATTCTCTCTTTGGAGGTCACTTGGAAGTTGGGTTATTCATACCTATAAAAAGCCTCTTTCTTGAACAACCTTCAAGTGTTTTCATTTTGTTGAATGTTAATTTCCTTCAAGAATAGGTGCCATCTCGGCTGTGCTTTTCTATGCTTGCACTTGTAACCGTAACATAATGATACTAAGCTAACTAACATAATGTTGTGTCTTGCTTTTATACAATTTTTTAGATTGTGAAGAACTATTTTGGCAGTTTGATCATGAGTCGTAACTCACGACTGTTTTATCATTACCATTCCTGTTGTAATCCTTGAAGCATTTCTCCATTATTAGGTGGTGTCCAGATAAGTTTCAGAAAGAAACTCCCCTTGTTTTCTACAGAGGAAAACCGATTGAGCCTCTACTTGGCATATACGATGGACTGAAACTAGTCCTGAAAACAAAAGTATGACCGCTTACATTGGAAGGGAGGTCCCAAGTAAAGCGCTGAAGCTGCGGCGCACACAGTCGCCCAGGCACTTCTATGGAGGCGAATGGGATCACAATGGCAGCTGTGTGTCTGATAGACTTCTAGAAGAGCATGAGGTACCATTCTGATGGTCAGACTGTTTTGATTCAGATATGCATGTCAAGATTCTGCGCCGTGGCTCTCTTAACAAAATCTTGTGCAGCTCGACTCTTGGTTTGATCCCAGGTTTGGGAGAGTGAACAAAGAAGCAAGACTGGTGAATTCAGCGATTCAGGAAGCACTTGTTGGCACGGATATCCAGTTGCTCAACCTGACTTACATGAGCGAGTTCCGTGCTGCTTCCCATCCAGCTATCTGGCTTGGGAAGAAGGACGCGGTGGCGGTCTGGGGGCAGGACTGCATGCATTGGTGCCTCCCTGCTGTGCCGGACACATGGGTTGACATCTTGGTTGCACGGATCTTGCATTACTTCAAGCAGGGAGAAGGTTGATCTCGTGTAAATGTTCGGATTATGATCGCTACTGCTCTGTAAATGTTCCGTCGGAACAGAGGGCGTGCTGAGTTTGGAGCAAGACCAACTGCAAAAGCATCCGTGGTGCTGCGCGATGTTTATCTGAGAGCTAAGGTAGGGAGGAAAGAGATTACGGGAGGACGGGACGAGATGATCCTTTTCTTCTCTTGAGAAGCAGTGTTAGTGTAATTAGTCACCGTTCTTGTCAGAAATTTTGTGGTTACAAGTTGAAATTGCAACCCTAGCAACTAAGATGTGAAAGTAATCTGCAACTAGGCAGTGGAGTGAAACTCATTTGTGGCTGTGAAGCTCGGTTCAGGGCTACTGAATGTATCATTGAGTGCCTCTTGAAGTTTGTTGAGAATCACATCGTGACTGACCAGTGACGTTGGATCATGCATCCGCAGTTGTTTTGCTTCATGCGTTTGGAATCCTTGCGATAGTCAGATTTCCCAGGCACGGGACAGCTCCTCTGGAATTTTATACGGGAATCACTTGCTCCAAAAACCGGGCTTAATTATTATCGCATCTCGGTAATAACTGATCATCAAGATAATGGTACGCACAAATCACGAGGAAATTGGACGGTGGATATCTGGCTCCAATAGCGTGAAAAAAAGCTTGGAAGGAAAATCCTTGCCCTACTAGAATTTTTTTGCAACAGTCGCCCCGTGTCCCCTTTTTTTTTGCAGATTTGGCACCCAGTGCCTATTTTTTGCACGATTGACCCCTTTCCGATCGTGGATCAACAGACAGGCGACATGTGGTATTGCCGCGTTAGGGGCGCGCGGATCCACGGCCGGTGAGCATGGAAATCTGCCTGGCCTCGGCACACACGTGCAAACTGGCAGGGCTACTCGTGAGCCGCGATAGGCTTCTGAGAAAAAGGCGCGCCAAGTGCTGCTATAAAGTGGTCAGTGGTCGATGCTATAGTAGCTGGTCGATAGTCAATGCTACAGTAGCTAGTCGATGGTCGATGCTACACTATCTGGTCAGTGGTCAATGATTAGAGAATGGTCGAAGCTTAGTGGTCGATAGCTAAATGTGGTCGATGGTTGAAACTATAGAGTGGTCGGAGGTCGAAGTCTATAACGTGGTGGAGCGGTCGAAGTCAAAAGAGTGGTCGGAGCGAGTGGAAGTTATAAAGTGGTCGGGATGGTCGAAAGCTATAAAGTGGTCGGTAAAGTGGCAGCGGTCGGAAGAGTGGCAGCGGCCGCAATTAACTAGTGCGGCTGTAAGATCAAGGAGGTCGACTAGAGGGGGGTGAATAGTTGTTTATAAAAAAAACTCTTCTCTAATTAATTCTATTTAAGCTATTTGGCTAAAACCAAGAATATAATACGAAATCTTAAATCAAATTAGTTTTAACACAAACAAAGCCTAAATCAACTAGCTTCATCTAAGTACACCAATAGCCTAAGTCTATGTCAAAGGTTTGCAATCCTAGGAAGACAAGTAATCAATTTAATTCTATGAATATAAATTATTTGAAAGTAAATTGAGCATAAGAAAATAAACCACAAAGACACGGTATCTTTTTACCGTGGTGTTCGAAGACTTGCTGGTCTTCCCTAGTCCACGTTGAGATTAGCCCAAATGAATTGGACAAACTCGACAAATTAAGTCGAAACATCTCAATTCACTAGTGGTAACTCTTTCCCGCTCCGGGTAGGAGAGCTCCAACCCTCATACTTCGCTGGGTCTTCTCACAATCTTTTTTGAGAAGATTGCCACACACGAGACGTCTCCAACACCGTATAGGAGTTGACAAATTTCAAGAGTAATAAGTTAAGCCCTTACTTGACTCTCACCACGTGCAACGAATGCACAAGCTCAAATAGACACTAAGCCCAACTCTAGATGCAACACATGCACTCTAGATCACTCTCCTTGCTCACAAGGTGCAACATATGCACAATTGAGAGTAGAGGCCCACACTAACTCAAATGAATAGAAATGGGTCAAGCAACTTCACCTCCAACCGCCCATAAGGTAATATTTATACTCCACACAAGAAAACTAGCCATTGGAACCAAATCCATGAAAAATCAGGGAAATCAGAAGTACCGCAGGAAAAACACCAGTACTTCTGTTCCCCACGTAACGGTTAGAAAAACTAGCTATTACAGTTAAAATCAAAAGTTCTACTATTCATTTTTATACTTCTGATGATCGGAAGTACCGCTTTACACATGTGGAACTACCGCTTTCGCGAGGAGGATAAGACTACCACGCAGGTGTCTCTCTGGAAAAAACGTACAGCAGGAAAAATCTGAAACTTTCAAAGTCCGGTAGTACCACGCAACACATGCTGGTACTTCCGCCTTCCGGTAGTACCGCTCACACAGAGCCGGTACTTCCATCAATCGATCGGACCACTCACACATAGTCGTTCGGACTGCTCATCCGGTAGTACCGCGCAATACATGCATGTACATCCGATGTCCGGTAGTATCGCTCACACAAAGTCGGTACTTCCGACCTTAGGTAGTACCGCTACATTAGTGGTAGTTCTGATTTTCTTGATAAGTGCAAATACTTCAACAGATTTTGTAAAACACATTTGCATGCTATAGTATCATGCACACAAGAATTAAATATAATTCCCAACAAGTTGCAAAATATATTTGCACACTTTCGAAATCATGACACAAGGAATAGGAACATGGACTTAACGTATTTGTAAAATACATTTGTAAACTAAAATCACATGCTACAAAGATTGTATATGTGCTTCAACTATTTGCAAAACACATTTGTAAATATAAGCCTTATATCACAAGGAGTAGGAAATATGAACTTCGAACACTTGCAAAACACATTTGCAATGTATAATCTCTTGTTACAGGGATTCAACACATGAGCTTCAACTATTTGTAAAACACATTCGCAAATACAAGCATCATGCTAAAGAGAGTTAGAGCAAATGAGGTTGAGCTATCAACACATGATAAGACTCAAGCTACTAGATATGACCCCTCTTAATATTACGGCAACCCATACTAGCAACTCGGTCTTTCAACCAAACACCAAAACCGGTAAACAACTAGAAACACATCTTTAGCCCTAACTAGTCATACATTTGTCTTGAGCATCCTCTAAAAACTTGATGACGCACATCGTTGCTTCAACTCCAGGTCATTGTCTTGACATGCATCAACTTATGATGCATCCTTTACTTGAGCTCCATCAACACATGATGGGTCTTCACTTAACTTGATGATTAACACATGATAATCTTCTCTTATACATACATCAACTCATGATGTTTCTTCTTCTTGATAACCTTCAACATATGAAGCCATCTTCTATCTGGACTTGATGATCTTTAACACATGAAGTCATCCCAAGTCATCTTCATTTGTGGAACCTAACCTAGTTATCCAACTCATAGAAAATATTAGTCCACAAATCAATTACCATCAATTACCAAACTTCACCATTAACACATAATGGAGGGACTAGATTCAATAATCTTACCTTTTTGGTAATTAATGACAATCTCAACAAATAATGAGATAGAAATATTGAGTTACGAGTATACAATATATACACAATACTTGTATACTCTAAGATAAGCTTTCAAAGCAAAATTTACTTATCCAGTTGTCATTAATTATCCAACCATTAACACAAAATGAAGAAGTTAGATGATAACCCGATTGCAAATGAGTATATATAAACTATACAAGCTATATATACTCAAAGGATGTGTTGTATAGCTATATATACTCAAAGGATGTGTTTCTAAGTAAAGATCCTAAATATGTGTATTAAAGGAAACATCGGTCAATACTTATGAAATCTCAAAAATATAAAATGAACTCTCCTAAATGTGTGCGTACAAATATGTGTAATGAAGAAATATGCATATATTCATTTTGGACTATTTATGGAGTTCAATATATATTTTAGATCCAAGAAATACACTAATATATAAGATTGCGATTTCGAATGCATACCTTTTTGATTTCACCTTTTTATCCAAATGAGACTAAACAATAATATATTTAAACAAACATATTAGTCTTACATATAGATTTGTCATTTAATTATATATTTGGATGTGAGAAATATAACAAGATTATAAGAAAGATATCGAATACATAACTCAAAGATTTCACCTTTTTCATCCATATGAGACTAAGTAATATCATAATCAATAAATAAGCTTAGTCTTACAAATGTATTTATCATTATCACAAAAAATCATATAACATTTATCATTATTATCAAAAACAACTTAAATGAAGCTTAATATTTCAGCGGCTGGCCTTTCCCCCAACCGCAGGATTCGGTGGGCTCATTAGTTCGCGCACGCACAGGGGAGGGCAAAAAGCCCATAGCATAAAAGCATAAAAACGCCACCCCGTTGTTATATCTTTTAGATATCGCATTCGGGGTGGCGTTTTTAGATATAGCATTCGGGGTGGCGTTTTTATGCTTTTGGCCTTCGCCTGATCGCGAAGCATTGATGAGCGACACGTGTCCATGGCTATGGACTTTTTGCACGCGTCGCTTATCAATGCTTCCGCGATCAGGAGAAGGCTAAAAGCATAAAAATACCACCCAGAATGCTATATCTAAAAAAAGCAGGATGCCAGAAGTAAAAACTTCGCCCGACTCCAGACTCCTCCATCTCTGGTTTGCTCGCCTCGCCGTAACAAGAAAGCAGAGCAGGAGACGCAAAGCGAAGCAGATTAGGCCTCCCAAGAGGAAGAGACCGACGGATATAGACCGGCCACCGAACGGCGTCACCGACGAACTACCCTCGAGATCTATCCACCGAGGACGGCAATGGGGGCGCCGTATGACGAGGCGGCGTGGTCGGAGGAGGCAGCGCGGCGGGTCTGGGGCGGCGCCGTGCCGCTCCAGGTCCACCTCCACGACGCAGACGTCACTGCGCTCCCCCCGCCTCCGCCCTTCCTGGTAACATCTCTCTCACCAACCTCTTCGGTAGCTTCTTGGTTCCGACTAGTCACGGGCCTTTGATCCTCAGTGCCCGCTTCTTCAATTGACGCTGCCATCCAAATCTCGATGCTTCATTGCTAGGAGTAGTTGATCCCGAGTGCACGATTCTTGATTTCTTGGCTGTTAGGATCGCAATTGCTAGGGTTCATAGGTTGTTGGTGTTCATCAGATTAGTTGCTGTTTTTGGATTTGTGAATTTTAGACCCATGTAAAAGACTCCGAGGACCTTTTGGCCTACTGCAAGCTTCATCTGCTCACCCAAATAAAATTTTAGACAAACCCGATCAAACTCTATGATGGGCTTAACTAGCAAGCTATAACTAGCTTGTGAGGAATTGAGGATGAATGGCAGCGGGTCGTCACAAATGAAACCGTCAGAGCTTAGAAGGTCGTTTCTAATCTATCTCACATACCGGTTATGCAATAACCTAAGTTTGCTGCGAACATGATCTGCATGTGCTTCTTATGATGAGTATAGTAAGCAAAGTTTGCCCCATTGCTGTAAGAGCACAAGAAATCCAAATCCCTTATGTTTGACATGGTACCTTTTTTAGCTTGAAGACTAATCCGACAATCATATGTGAGATAATTGCTTGCTTTGTTGGCATCTTAAGTGCAAAGAGTTACTCAGTTACGGCTTGATTGTCATTGTTTTCTTCCTTCTTACCCTCAAGTGCAGCCAAATGCAAGCTATGCTTCTGTGTGCAACAGGCTCATCTTTCCCTTTGTGGGAGTGTTCTCTCGGACTTTTTAAGAAACTTAATAGTAGGACTATTTTGCAATACTTCATTACCTTGTTGGTTTCATGTGACATTTATGGACCCTCATGTTGTCTAGAGCAGACTTTAGGGCCAAGAATCGGGTATTTGCCACTGTTGGTACCTATTATAAAGGCTCATTTCAGCAGCGCACTCCCACCAGGTGTTGATACTGTTTGGTTTGAGTATAATGGGCTGCCATTAAAATGGTAACGTATGCCTTTTCCTACCAACATTTCTGATGGTCAATTGCCCTTAATCTAAATCTTCAGAACCCATGTTATTGTTGTATTCTTTTAAATTACTGACTGCCCTTTTTATCTTTGTGTTCTTAGGTACATACCTATTGGGGTTCTTTTCGACCTTCTATGTGCAGATCCAGAAAGACCATGGAATCTGACAGTAAGGCTATAATTTCTCTTGTACTTTTGTTTTCTATTTTACTATTATCTATTTTCTTGTTCAATTTGCAAGATGTTTTTCTGGCATTGAAGGTTCATTGATGCATAAATGTAAGGGTGGATTAGTAGAATTCTTTTGATGAACCATTTACATTGTGTGTTAATTTTTTCGGTTTGTTGGAAATATTATTAGGGATTTTTAATCAAGTCTGCTTATTTTTGAAGGTTTGGCTGTTGTGACCTAATTTTGGACCATGCTCTCAGGATCTAGTTACTTAAGTTAACAATTCAGCTCAGTGAAGAGCCAATTAGATCAGCACAAAAAGCTTTTTATGCAAGTGATGCACTTTGTAGTCCTTGCTTGATTGTAATTACCCATGCATCAGTGTGTGAAGGGGGCCTTACTAGAGCAGAAACCAAGAGACAAAACTAACTCGCCAAGTTTGTAATACTTAACAGGGGCTGTATGGTAAAATATTTGAAAACTTGTGGGTATTATTAGGGGTGGTAATTTTCATTCGCAGTCTGAAAACATGAGAGTCCTTTGCATTAATCTGCTATTCTGCTCCTTTGTGGTTTTCTCTGTTACTTGTGCAGTTGTTCGTTCTATCCACACAACTTATGCATCAAACTGTAGGTTCATTTTAGGGGGTATCCCGCAGAAATTTTATCACCATGTGATGGTGAAGATAGTGTAAAGTGGAGCTACATCAATGCCCTAAAAGAGGTTTGTTTTGAGAACTACCATTACCCCAACTCCTTCCCACCACAAAACAATAGAATGTAATCTTTTTCGTGTGCAGGCTGCCTTCATCATAACTGGGAACAGTAAGAATGTGATGAATATGTCCCAGGCTGATCAAGTTGCTCTGTGGGAATCAGTAATGAAAGGTGTGCTCTCCGGAAACAACACTTCAATACTAAGTATACCTCATAAGCCCGTTATGATGGATTGATGGTTGCTCATAAATTGACACATCAAATGCTCTAAATGCGTAGTTTCTACTATTCATCAATTCTTTTAATACTCATAGCTTCTTGCTCTAACTACAATTGTGTTATTTTGTTATTAGGTAACTTAGATGGTTATATGAATATCTCCACCAGGCTTAAGCTTGGACCATTTGAAGAGGATTGTTTGGTACGAGCTTCCTCAGTAGAGAGCCAACAAAGTTCTGATGAGCCTGAATCTCCTGGATCTGGCAAACCATGTATGCTCTTTTGCACTGAATTATCTACTTCCGTTATTAGTTGAACATTCTCATACCCACAATTTTGTTTTATATTTGTAAAGATTCATGTACACTTTTCAAGTTATATAATAATGGATTTATGTCACATTAAGATATCTCTATCTACTGTGCTGGCTCTTATCAATTAATATCTGGTTAGGCAGGGTCCCTGTTCGGTTATATGTGCGCAGTGTTCAAGAAGACCTTGAGGATTTAGAAGATGCAATACCTGTTAGTGACTGGGAAAGCATATCCTATATAAATCAGCCATTTGAGATTCGGAAGGAAGAAGGTAGGTAACGCTGTAGTGAACATTTATGTTATCATTTGGATGCTAGTACAATGAATTACTGATGCTTTTGCTTGTTCTTCATGAGTGGTGTGCATATGATTTTTGCATGCTTTGAAGAGGTTTATCAGCCTCTAGAAACCCCGTAATCACCAAACTTGCAGTAGTGCTCTATTTTGCTTTCACCTTCCCCCGTTTCCCCTGAAAAGTATGTTATAGGGACATATGTTCAGTAAATAAGAAGTATTTTGTAGTACCACAGTGTGGATGTTATCACTGAACTAGAATGCACACACGTGTGCATTACTTCCATTGAAAAATCGGTGCACCTTCTATGATTACTACAAGAGCTTGTATCCATTTATTGTAAAATCTCTGCTACTATTTAACTATTTGCTCTGTGTCATCTTTCGAGCAGGCCCTGGTTGGTTCACAATTGAAAGGGCTGTAAATTGCTGGGTTTATCATTTTCTTTAACATAAAATAATTTGGCACTTTACCACCCCTGAAACAGTGCAAACTATATGTTGCAGTAAATACCCCTGAAACAGTGAAATGTTTTATGGTGTTGCAATGCAGTGGTTTCCTTTAACATGTAGTTCACTTCACTCTATGGTGCAGGTAGAAGCTACATTACCCTGGAACATGCATTGAAAACGTTGCTACCCAAGTTCTTCAGCTCGAAGCCGGATTCAGCCCCTGATGATTCAGGTATCACTAGAAGTTCTCAGGAGGTAGAACCTTCTTCGGCAAGTCGGCAAGAGGCTGATGTGGCCATGAATGCTGCAGTGAAGCTAGTAAGGGTACAAGGCATTGAACTCGACATGGACATACCGTTCCTTTGGGTGGCCAACAACCTGAAGAACCCTGAATACTACCTCCATATCTGTGTATATGTCGGTACAAGAAAACAACAGCTCAAGGGTAGATGAAAAGGTTAGATACGATAATAGGAGTGCGTTCCAGGAATATCTGGTCTTGTTCTTTGGTTAGTCCCTAGACATTATTCTTTGTACAGATTATAAAATCTTAACCGTTTTGGTGTGCTGATCAGCTGATGTATGATGCGCATCCTTTGTTGAGAGGCTGGATGTGGATGATGAATGGATGCTTATTTTGCACTCGGCAAAAATGTCGTGAATGTTATCCTGCTTGGCGCATTGTTACAAGAAATGATGAAGAAAAGAATTCGATGCATCATGTTGTGTCAATGCTGTAGCCATAGGTGACCATTGTTATGAAATGTACTTGTCTATTCCAATGAACCAAATGACAAGAGAGAAATAAGCAAATAGTACCTTATACAAAGCAATAATGCTACAACCCCTATACATGTCTTAACACCCTCTGGACCAGAAACAAGGAGTTTGGAGAGTTAAAAGTTATGTTAAGCTTTTGTTTGTACTTTGGTGAAAAAATCTGCTAGTTGAAGCTTTGAAGGCATATACTGAATAGCAACCATGTATGCCTGCACTTGTGATCTTATGTAGGAAGCATCAATGTCAATATACTTTGTGAGTTCATGCTTCACTGGGTCGCGAGCAAACTAATCGTACCCGTGCTGCTAGACAGAAAAGGAGTCGATGCAGAAACAAAAACACCAAAGTTTGCAAGGAGCCATCATAAGTGATCTTAGCAGTCAACGACACCATAGCCCTCAACTCAGTCTCGGCACTCGAACAAGAAACTGTTGTTTACTTCTTGGTCTTCCAAGCAATTAGAAAGGAACCAAGAAAGATAATAGGTAGAAAGAGACCGACAATCAGAATGATCACTGGCCTAGGTCGTATCATGGAAAGAACGAGAGCGAAGAAAGAAAAGACGATGAGAGATGGTCCCACGAAGATATCGCAGAACACGAAGAAGGTGGTTGTAGTGGAGTTGAGTGGGAGTCGAAATGAACTGACTCAAAATATGAACAAAGTAGAAAATATCCGGTCTAGTGGTACCAACGTAGAAATAAGACTACTAACAAGGTGATGGTATCTAGTGCGGTCCTTAAGGGGTTCACCCTTAGTGGGTCGAAGATGGACTCCAAGCTCCATAGGAGTGTTCATCATATGTTGATCTGTGATACAAGCACGAGCAAGAAGATTCTAGATGTACTTCTCCTAGAAGAGGTAGTAGCCCTCAAGTATAGAAGAAAACTCAATCCCAAGTAAGAAATAAAGGGGACCCAAATCAGACATCAAGAAATGTTCACTAAGAAATGAGACCCTAAACCATGTTCGACTCAAACACGAACAAAGAATCTTATCTCTACCTCAAATCAAGGGACTCGAAACCCTTCTTAACATGGGTTTTATCCAAACACTCAACCTTCTCAATTATGGATTCCATCCACAACTCCTAACTCATCACGTGACGAAGCCTCCAGGACGCACCTCCCATAGCCTCATCAACTTCCGTGTCAAAGCATCTAGGACTACACTGCCCGTAGCTTTTTCACGCATCACCACCTTTGATCTCCATGTGCTCCAGCATTAGCCCGATCACCTCGCGTAACATCCTTAACCGTCTAGACCTCAGATCTCCCTATCCTAGTCCCAGTCCTCCTTGTCATCGATAGTGATCGTCTCCACACTCACCTGCACATGCAAAGACCAAAGAAAAATTTCCAGCACAAGTTTTTCACAACTTGACTGTCATCAGCACACACACTTGAAACACAACTTCAACCATCTACGAGCATCACACGGGTCATCCACGATCATGAATCCCATCGTTATCCAAAAAACAGCCTCAGATAACTCATTACGACCGCTAGCTCAATGAGTACTCAAAACAACAAGTACTTAGAAATTATCATCGCTCCGCTCAAAATACTCAAGAAAAGCAAGCATCGCTACCACCACATATGCATCGAGTACCGAGTACCAATTGCTATGACTACCGATCACATACCACAAATCCCAGACAACCGATCGCAACACTTATGACCGTGAAAACCACGACTATGAAGTCCTTTCGACAACTGAGTACCAAGCACTACCCATGACTACCGTTCACTGAGTATCGACCTCGTCCACCAATCACCAACAGCCATGCACCAACCAGTCATACCACTGGCCTAACACGAGTACTCGAAGTACTCAAAGATCACAAGGATGAAGCACTCGTATCGACCAAGAAGTCTATGAAATCGATCGTGAAGCCAACGACAGCCAATCGCAAAACCTTCGACTACCAATCGCATGGTCTACGACAACCGACCAAAAAACCAAAAACAATGACAGCAGACCACAAAGTCTATGACTATGACAACAATCCTCAAAGTCTACGATCATCGATCACAAAGTCTACGACTATCGAAAATCGACCAATTATTGTAGCTACGACCATGAAAAATATTGTAGCTATGACTATGAAAAGTACTATAACTACGACCATGAAAAACACTATAGCTACAACCATGAAAAAATATTGTAGCTATATATGATTACCTCCTTCAGTGGTCGTTCCATCATGGTCAAAGTCAAAAGTGGTCGAAGCCAGACGTGGTCGAAGTCGGACATGATCGAAGACTGGTGTAGTCGAAATGTCATGGTCGAAGTCTGCAGTGATCGACTTAGCGTGGTCGTAAAGCTGTTCGACCTTCGATGGTACTCGAACACCGTTCGATCCTCCTAGACCACTTGAACACCATCCGATCCTCCTAGACCACTTGAACACCATCCGATCCTAGATGATGATGAATCATAAATCAACAGTCAAAAAACAAGTAACTCTTTAGACTACTCCGATTGCGCGAACTGGTGTTCGGGCTAGTCCGAACATTCCGAAGCTGATCGAACCATCAAAATGATTTAGATGGAGATCGGATGGTCTGAATGTCTTCGTTAATCGGACTGGTCTGGACGTTCCGACGCTGATCGGACTGTCAAAATAACTTAGATGAAGATCGGATGGTCTGAATGTCTTTGCTAATTGGACCGGTTCGATCAGCTTTTTCTTCGCAACTCAAAACCACTCAGAGCCAAAACATTTGACTGTAATCGACCGAAACTTTCGCAAATGCAAATTCGAAAGTAATCTAAATGTTAATTATTTATTATCACTTTTAATCATGACCATACACACATGATCTAACATTTTTCCTATCAGTAATTGTAAAGTAGGAAGAGTTTTCATAAGTTGCACATCAAATCAGCGCAGCTCAGATCACGGTTCATCGTCGTCGAATCAAACAAGATTAAAGTGATGTAACTTATGTTTACCAGCAGTGGAAATGTTTTGCGGCGTGAGTGTGGATGGATTCGATTCGATTCCTAAACTTGCAATTTGAGCAAATCCAATTACTGTGATGACCTAATCGACACATTTTTTTAGTTTAGAGATGTAATTAAGTGGCACACATTTGTAAATTTCGGGACCTGCCAAGCTAACTTTTAAGTGTTAAAACGTTAGTGATCGTTCATGTAGAGGCCTCACATGCATTGATAATTGGTCCTATTATTTTCTTTTTATCGTTTACTTGATGAATTTAACGAGAAACAAATCTCACTGCTCGCGAAAGACAGCTTGGTTGAAATAATAGATCCCCAAGAGCAATACGGATAAGTGTAAGAAGTAGCTGCGCTAGCATCAATGTACACTAATTTAAAGGTAGAAGACGATACCATGAAATAAAACTAAGGGGGTGATCGGTTCGGCTGAAAAGCTCATGGTTTATGGTTGAAAACACTGTAGTTGACAGAGGCTTATTTAGCATCATTAAATTTAAAAAATTTTAAAAATATAAAAAATATGTTAGCCCATTACGTATAATACAAACAAATACGGGAAAAAAGAACCGGCAAAAAAGCTCAACAAAAAATCAAAAATTCAGAAAAAGACGAAACTTATGAATAGTGCCAAATAAGCCCGCAGCACTGTAGCGCAGCCATGTTGATCGCGCCCAGTGTCAACAATTCAAAGTACATGTACTTCTAATACATTCTACTTTATTTCAATATGTATTTGAATTATGTTTGAATCGGTGTGAAATTTTTCTCGTCAGAACCTGAGTCAGCGTGACACACTATTGTCGGAGCGGAGTGCGGGACAATAGATTCTGCGTACAACGTATGACTGTAAGGGAGATGTATATCGAATCTCCCTTCGCCTCATCAAGATATAAGGCTAGTAGGCTACGCTTGCAGAAGCTTCTGCTGAGCCCGAACCGCAAGCCATCGATCAAATTACGCACGACTTATTGCAAACTCGGTTTTAGAGTACGGATTACACTGACGTCGATGGATTAGGCTGACACGAGGGTTTAGTACTCACCATTCACCAAGTCAAGTCCAGGAAGAGATCATGCTGTATTGCCAAAACTATTGCATTTATGCATGATGCAGGAAATTGACACAATAGTCAAACATTAAACTATCAATTGCATTACTTACTATTTACTTCTTCGGGTCCATTATTATTCAGTACGCTTTAACCAAACACAAGAAATTCCTTTCTCAGATACAGCACTACGAACCTGTGCAATTTCATTTGGTATGGACCCCCCAAAAAAAATGAAAGACTTGGCTGCTCACATCGATTTAGGACCAAGGTATACAGCAAGCATGATAATAAGAGAGATCCTGAAAAGGCACTCAAACAGACATTCCGTCCATTCATAATACCATCAAGGACAAGAACAGCTTCTATACAATTTTCCAGTTGCCATAGCAAACTCAAATGATTTTTTTTTCATCACCGGGGTGTTAAAAACATACATATACCATTCCCTGCATAGCCTCTGATTCTATTCTCTCTACCCAAAGATGGCGTATCTTAGGTCGAAAATGTATAATATCTTAGCTTTGTACACATGAACTAGCTTTCTATTGAATCTCAATAACACTACCATTCCTGACTGGCCTCAACGGCCTTTCTATGTCGAGAAAAGTAGTGTTGTTCATTGGCGTTGTTGGCATCGAACCTCCAGACAAGCTCAAGGACCGCTTCTTCCTTGGTGGCTCCTTCTCATCGACGAATGAGAGGAATTTTTTTAGGCTGCGCTTCGACGGCACTTTTGAGGAGATTGCTTCTCCTGGCTGTTCATGTCTCAGGTATTTGCGTAGAACGATGCCGAAGTAGATGAGCAGTGCGAGGACAGATGCCACACCACAGATGAGGAACAGGCCCCAGAAGCTCTGAAGGCGGAGCTGATTCGATTCGACAAACTGGGTATTGTCAGCAGTGCACTCACCCTCCTTGAGCCATTTGTCGTGGATCCTCTGTAGTTCCCCATTCTCGGACAGTGACAGGATTGCGGTGGACAGGTCTACTTGCAAAGGGGAGTCCCTTGGAAATGCCTGATAGGGTGAACTCTATAAGGTGCTATGTTTTAATGAGTGAAACAAAATAGGTATAGATTTTAGACTTCTGCTGCAAATAAGTGCAAGAAAGGCTGCATAATTTTAGAGTGTGACATCAACTACGTGGACAGTAAAAGTCAAAACTGCAAAGTTGCCATAGATATTCTTTGAAGGAAATGCAAGTTCAGGATTTTTACGCCAAAACATTTATTTCAGGATTTTTACGCCAAAACATTTATTCTTTGTATTTCTAATCCATGTTAAAGAACTTAAGTTCAAATGGACTTACAAAGCCCCACCCTCTACTGGTGAAATCTGAGCCAGCAACCGCAATCTTGCAGTAAGTTGACAAAAACAGTTCAACATAGGGGCGCTCATCGACAATGGCACTAACACCTCCATTCTTAGGGCCTAGCTTGAGGGCTTCAGCATATTCTTCTGGAGAACCAAGAGCTTTTAGCCTCGACCGTGAGATGTTCAGCTCCCTGACCATGTATTCTTCTGCAAAAGAACCAACTTGGAAACCAACAGGATAATCACTATTTTTCAGGTCATCGATTCCTCTTATAGGAGTCTCAAGTTGCTGCACAGTCAGGATGGAAGTAAGACTCGCAGTATAGCTGGATTGAATGATCAAAACAACAAATAGCCATATGATCAAGACACCGCGTCCTAAGGTGCTCATAGTATTTTCTCCTGGAAGCCGAAATAATCTATCAGAAAAAAATGTTACTTCTACCAAAAAAAAAAGATAGAATAGAAAAGGTTGGTTTACTCACTGTGTGCAAAAAATAAAGTCGAAAAGCTGAACCTGCAGACAATCAAAATTGGGATTATAATCACACATTTGAGAGAAAACAATCACGCCATCAGAAGAGCATTTGGCGATACATGTGGAGAAGTACTTGAAAAATGAAGATAAGAGAAATAGAGAATAACGCATCACAGTATAATATAAAAATAGATTTTGCATATGCAGAGAGTATGTCTCCAACTAATCTAAAACCAGACGATTTCATTTCTCTGTTCATCACTAGATGTTCCATTTGGATACGTTAATTGGAGAACTTGGTAATGTTGAACAACAAAGTTTTAAGGTGCTGGCAGTGTTCACTATATTGCACAGGACTTGTATAAATCTCCACGTTTGTGACTTAAGTGAACTGATATACGGAGAGCTGATACAAAAGGTACAAGTCAGCTCCTTACCAGAAAATAGTTATTATTTGTTCTCGTGGTGAACCGCGGAATTCGTCATTGATTCGATGTTCAAGAACCCAAACAACCACACCCACAATAAGAAAGAACAGCCCTGTAACACACCACATCTCCACAGTAAATGGCTGCAAGAATGCCCAGGAATTTGTTATATGTTTTTTAACTGGAGCCAAGATAACAAGGCCTGATTCAATGAAGGGCTGGGTGAAATCGTTGGTTAGAGTTCGGTTCATTGTAATTGCGATATCCCCTATCGCTGCATCAAACTCCTGCAGGATAAGCCAACTCTGATCAGTATCACATGATATAATGTGCAGAAGAGAGAGAAAAAAACAAACCAGCACAAACCATTGCATGTCCATACTTACATTTGCCTCAACCATCTGTACGAGTTTGTCATAATTAGGATTTTCAGTACCACTCCCAAAAGGTACAAACTTGTAGGTAACAGGATAAGGAAGCAAAGCCAATGCCTGAGTAAAGACATCGATGCAATAGCCCTTCATTGACCCGGTAACATTGTCTTGCGTGACAAACTCTTTGAAGCTAAATCTGTTGGGGACGCCGATTTTCAACTCCTTGGCATTAGAAGGAAAAACCCAGCCTCGAGGCCTCTGCGCAGTCTCCCCAGGCCAAATAACATCATAGAGATGTTGATTGGCTAGAGAACTGTTAGGAGGCTTTGAATATAGAACCTCTGGAAGGACAGTCGACAACAAACCAGAATAATTTGACCAATAACCGATTGTCCGCATGCCATTTCCAATTATGTTTACAACATCATAGGCAGGACGAATGAGGTCATCCCCAGCATCAAATTGCACTTGGCCAGACGCCCCACTGAAGTTTACCTTTCTAATCTTCTCCAATAATTTTTTTCCCATGTCAAAAACACTCATTGCTTCAAGGTGAAGAGTTCCCCCAGTTTCATCACGCAACCTTGAGTCATTTGAAAAGGAAATCCTCCCACCATCATCAAAGAAGGCATTCAGAGCCCGAGCTACTGCCCATACACTATCATAAACATGAAAACCATAAGAACTTAAGCGAAGATCACTATGGTTGTATTTCTTGCTTAACCTGCTCCACTTGGAGATCAAATTACTCTTCATCTTTGAGTTAGGGATGTGTGGGCGTAAAGTAAGAACACCTTGCATGCCATTTATAGTCTCAACAGGAACCAATGAATTAGCATCAAGATAAGCAGAAAGCCAATCAGTTGCAATCCATACATAGCCATTGCCCATCATATTTAATTGGTTTGCCAAAGAGAAAAGCTCAGGTCCACGTCCCGAACCAGTATGGAGGACGATGACACGAGACTCCATATTACTAACAGTAAACAATAAATTCAGGAGTTCACTCCTTCTAGCATTGGAAGCAAATCCAACCTTGTAGGAGATTTTGCAGCGCCTTGCAGTAAGTGCATCATCCAAAGCAGCAATGCCATTTCGACCATAATCATCATCAAGGTATATGGCAGTCACTATCTTCCACTGGTTGTAGTCAACAATTGCAGCCACAGCTTCCATTTGATAGAGATCACTGGGATAAGTCCGAACAAAGAAAGGGAACTGGATCGATGAGAGAGTTGCATCAGATGCAAAGGACATCAAAGGGACTTGGAGCTCATTTGCTACATATGAAATGATATGAGCAATTGTGGAGCATTGTGGGCCAATGATTGCAATAACATCAGTCTCCATGAACTGCAAACCTGATACATGGAATATGGTATCATCATCACAACTCCAGAACACAAGCACAAACTACTTTAACAACACAAAACAAATGAAAGTGATATCACAGCTAGTCTACCTTGAACCATGCCAAGGAAAACATCATCACAATTTGTATCCCTCATGTCAACTTGTAATGTTGTTCCATTTAGAACTGTTGTGTCAGAGTTGATATCCTCCAAGGCTGCATGGACAGCAACCGCTGAAACACCTCCAATGGTGGAGTTGAATTGAAGAATAGACCCAATATTCACAACAGAAGGCCTTGCAGCTAAGCTCTTGCAGATCCCATTAGGGAAGAGGAACAGGGAGAGAACCAACAACACCAGAAAAGCTACCTCCATTGTGGCTCAAATGTTGCAAAGGCCACTAGACACTTATGCTGTTATGCACATGTTAGCAAATTATTAATGAATTGGAAAACCCTGCCAAAAAAAAAAAGATAAAGCAGCAGCTATTAGGATAGCAATGTGTATCTCTTTTCCCCCCTAAATTAGCATCGTCAATGTTGAAGAGCAGGGGCGTAGCCACCAGGGGAGCTTAGTGAGGCTTGAGCCTCACCTCCCCCGATGGTAATTTTATACATAATAAAAATAGAGAGAGATTAACAAATCCAAAGAGAAGCTAGCTCTCTTTAATGAGAAGGTTAACAACAAGCATGAAATTAAAGAAGACGAGGAGGAGGAGGAGGAGAAGTGAAAATCATAAAATTAAAGAAGAGCTAATCAATCAATCAAAAAAAGAAAAAAAGTTAAATAATATATGTAAATCATAAAATTAAAGAGGAGGAGGAGTAGTAGTGAAAATCATAAAATTAAAGAAGAGCTAATCAATCAATCAAATAAAGAAAAAAAAGTAAAATAATATATGTAAATCATAAAATTAAAGAAGAGGAGGAGGAGTAGTGAAAATCATAAAATTAAAGAAGAGATAATCAATCAAAGAAAAAAAGAAGAACGAAAGTGAAATATATATGAACCTTCTTGAGTCCGAGGATGACGGTGGAGAGCTCGATGAACCTCTGATTGATCTTCTCCCTCCGCCGCCGCTCCACGATGATGTGGTCCTGCACGTGCCCTGAAGGCGCCGCCGCCGCCGAGCCCCCCGCCGTGAAAATGATAAGAACATTGTATAGAGTGGTAGAAAAAAGATGTCGCCTTTCATTTCTATTGTCTCGTGATTCAAATTAGCTTAATTCTGATATATTTCACATAATCTAAAATTTTATTGTCATTCATAATTGTCTATTATATCACTATTTTGATATGTTTTATATATAGGTGACTTATCACTACTCCATACTCATGATGTTTTCTATTATCTAGATATCTACTTTCTATTTCTCTATTTTTCATTGTTTGTCTTCATCCAATTTATAATTTCTATATAAATATGAAATTTTATAAGAGTAAAAGACTAATTTTATGTCAACTTAGTTGAAACCTATAAATAATTTAGCCCACCCCTAATTTCATTCCTAGTTTCGCCACTGTTGAAGAGTATCAACATTTGAAGCTTCAGTTCAAAAGTTCAAAGGACAACAATAAGAAAGAAGGAACTCAGCAAACAAACATAAATATGAAGGAAGTAAATATAGGAAAAAGATTGATGGATGGATTGAACACTGAAAAGATAAGCAACTTTAAAGAACAAAGGCAGATGATTAAACTAAATATATTAAAAATAACAAACATAAAACATTCATTTCTAGTAATACTACACAATGTTGTGAGTTGTGCCATTTCTGCTATCGCATATCCAGGAAGGAGGAGAACTCAGAATAAAACCATACAGTGACGAACATTCAGTTAAACCAAAGGTAAAGTGCATCCTAGGTTCGTCTGGCAAGCATCTTTCGATATCCGCCTCATCCAAGAAACCAAGAAGCAATATGGTCCTTCAGTGCAAGCCAAACGTGCGGTGTGGCCATCTTACTCTCTCCACAGATTCCAGTTTCCACACACTTTTGCTATGACGAGAACAAAAGCTGCAGGGCCAAAGCTTGGATTGTGCAAGGCCTTCGTTGTGTCAATCAGACAGCAACAAACAAACAAACATGCAGACTTTATCTATGCTATGCTCTCAACAAACTCTCAAGGTAAGGGTGCTTCCTGCAAGATGGAAACAATGCCCGAAATGGCAAGCAACCAAACGAACTAGACACAAAATCCAGTCTTTCATGCTTTTTCTGCTTATTTATCAACCAACGATAAACGGATTGAACCTCCAAGAACTTACCAGACGACACCTTGCGCCAATCAAACCCCCCAAGAATGGCAAGAACTAATGGCGACTAGCGCCACTATTGCTGGGGGATCAACAACCAATAGGGGAGGGGAGCCAGTGCAAGAACACAGATTTCTTGCGAAGTCCTGCTCAAGACCGAAGAAACGACAGGAATGTCAGGCATTGATAGGAGAAAATGATGGGGATTCGAGACCCAACAATGAGAAATGGCCAAAAGATTTGTGCTAGTTCTGAAGTTAAAGCAATCTGAGGAAAGATATCAACTTACGAATTGGAATTGGTGCTCCCCACAGAGAGGAAATCTTGGTCTCTCCGGCTCCTCAAGACCCCGTGAGCTCATTTTCAGGCCTTTTTTTTTGGTGCTGGGGATGGTACATGGCATGTGGGACCCAAGAAAACAATTGCTACCTGGGCTGGACATGGACCCACGGGGAGCGCATTGTCTGCCACATCAGCCATAGGCCCATCATTAGAAGATGGCAAACATATGTAATTATTGATTAAGCAGTTTGCCACTTTGTGCAAATCAAACCATGAGTTTCTTCGTAATAGCTATACATCTGTCGCATGATTATTTTTATGCAAATCATTTGAATTTATGATCTTGCGATCTGCTTGGAGATTCGTGCTTCAAAGCGTCGTCTTTCTAGTCTTCGGCAAGCGCTGCCGCCACCAAGCACACACTCCGCATAATGTCCCCTCTTCTTTTCCTTATATTAAGGAGACGCGCCAGAGGTGGAGTTGTTGGAGACAGGGAAGAAGGCCAGCACTGGAGGAGAAGGAGGCGGCTCGTGGGGGAGGAGGCGGGGAGGAGTCGCAGTGGGAGGTGGTGGAGGCTCGTCGGGAAGTATTGTCGGTGTCGAAGGCAACGGGGTAGTGTTGCGTCTGGTGGCTGTAGGGTGGGAGAGAGACAGGAGGTAGCCCGCTAGAGATTAGGGTTAGAAGGTGATGTGTAGGATCGACATGGTAAGTCAGAGGGGGTGAATGACTCTTTTAAAATCTTCCTCAAGTATCAACAACTCTATGGTGTTAACACAAACTCACAAGTTCACCAAACCTAAGAGACAAAGATCGCAAACTTATAGATGAGTCTACTACCAAACTGGTCTGAACGCCGATCAAACTGATTGTGTTGGTCTGACCGTGCTGGTCTGATCAATAACCGATCTAACCACTCAAGTCCTTGCGGTCTAACTACTCAACGAGAAACAGTGCAAACAACACTGCACACGATCCAAGAAAAAAGCCAACTATCAAACCACTAAACGAAATATAGTGAAACTTAGTACAAACCCTCCCTAGGATGTCATGAATATATTTCAATCATAGATTATAAAGATTGATGTCAAAAGTCCAACCTTTATCAAAACAAGAAGAGTTGCACTAAAACTGGGCAAAACAGGGAAACATTGATCTACTCTTACTCATGAGTTCTTAATGATCTAAATGACCTTAAATGGATTCTCACATGTCATAGCAAGATAGATCATAGCATGAACTCAAGCCAAAACTCTCATAAGAGCAAAACTGGAAAATCACCTCTCTTTCTTGAGGAAAACCGGAAAAACTCAAGAACTTCCTCTAGAAGGTGCCTAGATGAATGGAATCTATCTTCTAAAGAATATCTCCACCTCTTACACATCATTGGTATTAGAAAAGACCAAAAAAAGAGAAATTCAAACAAGAAAGCCAAGCAAATCAAAAGTACAGTGAATGATCCATGGCAGAACTCACTTGACCAAAATTTAAATGTTCATTTTACTTAGAGAGAATGTTTTATAGCCACTTCTTCAAGATGGTAGAGCTCTAACCCTAGAGCACACACGCACAAAAGTCACCAACGCAATGAAACTATAATCCTATCCCTCAAGAGTGTTATCTCTCTCTTCAACACACAACATTTATATAGTGAAGGCTACCACCTCACACCAAACTCACAACAATCAGTTACTCCGTAGTGAATCATACCACTTACAAATGAGAAACCCGGTAATCCATACACAAACGAGTTTTACTCTCACACACTTACACAAAGCGTGACTTCAACATGGCTCTTATAAGCCCAATTAGACACTCCATCATCAAAGACGTGACCTAAACCATTTAGATCACCACCATGGTTTTGCGAGCCACCACTCTACCCAGTATTGGATAATTTTCTTAATTGCCACCCACCGGTCTTCAACAAATATGCGATGTCCAATGCCTCATCGGTAAGATCATATGCCTGCACTAAGACCGTCACCACTTGAAACGTCTGATTCCAATTGGCACACCACATCGCATCATAGCCTATGATAGCCAATTACTTGCTGCCAAGATTGTACGTCTATTCCAAGGAACGTCACCACTTAAATACACACAAGTTCAATTAGCACAACACATGCAAGCATTGCCTCCTCACGATTCTTGCCTTTCTCTCGTGTTTCTCAATTTGAGATAATGCTCCACCTGAACTTACACGACATGCTATATGACTTGTGTGAATGCTCTTCGGACAGGCTGACCTTCCCTCGGAACTAACTTAGCTGCTAGAGAAAGTGGACATCATGCAACTTTTGACCTGGTAATGCGTTTGAAAGATCAAGTTCCATTTAAGTTAGTTTTGGTGATAATAACAAATATTATTATGAGATTTTGGTGATAATAACAAATATATATGTGAGACTAATATGTTTGTTTAAATATATTATTACTTAATCTCATTTAGATGAAAAGATGAAATCAAAGAGGTATGCATGTGACATCACCTTCTTATATATTAATGCATTCCTTGGATCCAAAATATAGATTGAACTCCATAAATAGTCCAAAATGAATATATGCATATGTCTTCATTACACATACTTGTACGCACACATTTAGGAGGAGTTCACTCTATATTTTGAGATTTCATAAGTATTGATTCATATTTCCTTTAATATATATATATATATATATATATATATATATATATATATATATATATATATATATATATAATTTTACTTTGATACACATCCTTTGAGTATATATAACTTGTGTAGTTTATATATACTCATTCACAATCAAGTTGTCATCTAACTTCTTCATTATGTGTTAATGGTTGGATGATTAATAACAACCGGATAAGTAAGCTTTGCTTAAAGCTTATCTTCGAGTACACAACATTATACAAATGTTGTGTATATATCGTATACTCGCAAATACAATCTTTATCTCATTATTTATTGAGATTGTCATGAATTACCAAAAAAAGAAATATTATTGAGATTGATAATTGATGATAATTATTTTGTATACTAACATTTTCTATAAGTTGGATGAATAGGTTTGGTTCCACAAATAAGAATGACTTAGAATGACTTCATGTGTTAAAGATCATCAAGTCAAGTGGTGCATGCATCATGAGTTGATGTATGTCCAAGAGAGGATGATCATTAAGTCAAGTGAAAACCCATCATGTGTTAATAGAGTTGAAGTAATGGATGCATCGTGGGTTGATGCATGTCAAGACTATGACTCAAGGTAAAGGTATGGCTAGTTAGGGCTAAGGATGTGTTCCTAGTCTTTTACCAGCCTTGGTGTTTGGTTGGAAAACCGGATTGGTAGTATAAGTTGTCGTACTATTAAGAGGGGTCATGTCTAGTAACTTAAGTCTCATCTTGTGTTGATAGCTCAGCCTCACTTGCTCTAGCTCTCCTTTGCATGATACTTGTATTTGCGAATGTATTATAAAAATAGTTATAGCTCATGTATTGAACCCTTGTAACATGAAACTATATATTGTGAATGTGTTTTGCAAGTGTTTGAAGTCCATGTTTTCATTCTTTGCAGTATGAGACTTACATTTGCAAATATGTTTTGCAAATAGTTGAAGCTCCTATATTAATCCTTGTGTCATGATTCTAAAAGTGTGCAAATATCTTTTACAACTTGTTGGAAATCATGGATAATCCTTATGTGCATGATACTGTAATTTGCAAATATGTTTTGCAAAATCTGTTGAGGTATATGCACTTCTTAGGGAAATCAAAATTACTGTAGTGTAGTCTGCGGTACTACCGCTAATTGGAACTACTGGTATTTTAATCACAGAGCTACCACGTCTGTTGGTAATCGAACTACCACGTGTAGGTGTAGGGCATTGAGCATATTCACATGGTGATCTAAGATTTATATGCCTAAATATGGGTTCTTTTTTTGTTTTGACTTATGGTTTTTGGCTTACATTTGTAAATTATGTCTATTCGCAAGAGAAAATACGGAGCGAGAGACACTTACATGTGATTTTGGTTGATATAAATGAATTCGATATAATATCTACTACAATCAACTTATAGACTCTGCCTTGAAACCGCATACCGTTTGAAATCTAGTCAGTGTAGCATAAACCATAAGCTATAAGTCAGAAAGGACGCAGCGCATGTAGCCGATTGCAACCTAAGGTATACATTAGAGGCTATAGGTTTTTATTTATTCTCTGATCATGTCAAAATTATTGGATTCTCTTGCTGCTTGATTACATTAGAGTAAATTAAGGCATGAGCAGAAATGGAGGTTATATTCTCCCTGCCACAGATAAGGATGAAGTGGTTGTCTGCCTACATATAAATGGATATATCAATGAGTACATATGTCAGTTTTAATCTAATTAATCCCTAATTGCTTTGAGATTGTGGATATCTTGATCGGAATGTATACAATGGAATTAGAGTTCTCACTTGTAAATATGATTGCTTTTCTTCGGAGGTGACAAAGACTAGCTGAGGGAGACAAGATGTGGGGGCACACGTGCAGATGCAGACCTAGCTCCCCAGTACTCATTTTCATTAATTGTTTGCGAAGCGACTAGATTGATCTTAACTACTAGGGGCCTGTTTGGTTGCCCGTATCTTCTCAACCCAGCTCGTATAGCTCATCCTGGCTAGTCTCATCCTGGCTAGGCACATGCAAATATACTTGTTTGGTTGCCTGTATCCGTTGAAGCTGTATGAGTAAAGATGGTGTCGTAGGGGTGGCCCCCACCTAAACCCAGCAGGCCTGGTAGGAAGTTATAAGGCCCAGAATAGGCCACGTGTAATAACACAAATACCCCTGAAGGGGAGGATCTGCTGTAAGGGTATAATTGTAAAAGCACTCCCCATGTGTATATATATAGAATGCCGGCCATGGGGAGAGAGGGGGCCATCATACTCATTTCCACCACTCTCCACTACCATCTCTCTCTCTGTTTGGTCTGTAGCCACAACAGATGGTGTTTGGTTGCCCAGCCCGTCTCTCTCTCCCTCCACTCATTTCGGCCGACTGGCCTCCTCCCTCACCCGTCTCTCTCTCCATCCACTCATTTCGGCCGACCGGCCTCCTCCCCTCACCTTCTCACTTTGGGCGTGCGCGGTCGCGCGCGTGGCGGCGCGCGGCGCGGTGGTTCTCCCGCCGCCCCTACCTTCCTCTCGCCACCTACCTCTCCCCGCACTCGGGCTCACCTCCGGCACGACGGCGCGCGGTGGCTCACCTTGCCGACCTCGGGCTCCTCTGCCGGCCTCGGGCTCTCCGCCGCCGTCCCCTCCCGCACGCACTCTCTCTCTCTCTCTCGGCGGCGCGCGCGCGTGCGGCCGTGGAGCGGGAGTGCGCCGCCGTCCAGATCCGGCCGGCGCCTACCGTGGCGCCTCCTCGCCTCCGCCGGATCCGGCCGACCCGAGCGGAGTCGCCGCCTCTTCCGCTCTCCTTCCTTCCCTCGGGCGTCGTGCGCTTGCATCCGACAGGCCAGGCTGAGGAGCGAAGGACCCTCTCTTCGTTTCCCTCGGGCCTGGCTCAGGAGAGAAATTTGCATGAGATGGGCCTGGCTCCCAGAGCCAACCAGGCAACCAAACACATGCTCATTGCATGAGCTCATGCGAGCCAAGATACATGCAGGTAACCAAACAGACCCTAGGTGACTCAAGCCAATCTCTCCTTTCGTAAGTACTGCTAATAATAATAGGAAAAGTGTCGTCGTGTTGTTCTATATTTATCCACAACTTATTATACGCATAGATAAAAAACATTAAATCTAAAAAATATAGTTAATAAGAAATGATTATATATATTTTTATTAAGCAACATACCACAATTAATTAACTTCTTTTAAAACATTTAAGTATAGATAGATGGTAGAGAAAATTACTATAAATACACTGTAGATTTTTTTCAATAGACAAATATATTGAAGCGGATACTCGTAAGACCATAAACAAATATAACAAAAGAGAGGAAGTGTAAGGCAGCATCAATTAGCCCGTATGTAACTTGTACATCAGATAGAGCTAGTGTGAAAATGATAAACATGTCAATTGGTTGGATTGCTGCAGAGTTGTGCAAGACTTAAAAAGTGTGGAAAAAATTGTATATTGAGAACCAGCCAAGAGCCTTGAGCTGGCTAGCTAGCATGAGAAATCAATTAAACGTGTATCACAGCGCGCGCGTCCGTACGGACGAAGCCAACGTTGAAACATCACTCTCATTGTCGTCCGTCCATTATCAAATTTAAGACCCTCTCCGGCCGGAGCCCAAACTCCAAAGCGCATTCACGTGTTTCTTTCCTCTATCTACGTAGCGTCTACCTGTTTTCAGCAGGATTTTCCGTGCCATCAACGTATGGTCACATTGAGAGCATGTTTTTTACTTCACAAGTCTATGATTTTTAGCTTTTGTTATAGTATCTAACTTTCAAACTGAGTATTTTCTCAAAACAGGATCTACAAGTTAAATGATCTACACGTTAAAAGTCTAACATCTGTACCACCAAAAATCGCAAGTGACTATATATCTCTTCGTAATTTATACCATAAATTGCTAAAATTCAAAAATTTCAGCCAAAAACCATAAGCCGCAGCTGAAAAGAACAGCCCTGAGATTTACGTAAGTTTAGAATACATAAATTTCAGTAAAATTTACGGGAGTTTTACATGAAAGTATGGAACTGTTCATATCATAGAGGAATTGCGAAACTTCTCGCGTTCCAAAGAAAGCCTTATTTAGGAGCTAGATCGATTGTGTTTGATTAGTTTCCTAGCTCAGGAGTTATTTAGCATAGTACTAATTCTTTAGTAGTCAGCATCAAGTAAGTAATTTAGATCTCCTAAAAATCAGCTAAATTCATCGCAAAAAAAAATCAACTACATGACAATTAACTAATTGGTAATCAGAATCTTGTAATGGACCAATCAAGCAAGATCAGCTATAAGCCCCTATTTGGGATATAAAAATTTTCGATTCACATAGGAATTAAATTGTTTTCTATAAAATTATTAAAAAAAATTATGTAAAATTCTCATAAAATATATGTGTTTCAAACAAGGCCTTCACGGAAAATTTGTTCGTACATTCCAAACCGACTCTTGCGGTGCAACTTTTGCTTATTCTTCGCCATCGCCATGACAAGCTAGGTATTTGCATGTAGCCTAGCAGCTAGCTAGCATTTGGGTAGGTGTATATTTGTCCTCCTTGCTTCACCTTATATGAACAAGGCAGGTGATTGCATCGTGCTAATCTAGCTGTCGAATCAGACGATGTCCTCTTTCTTTCTTTTTTTCCTTAAACATATAGAAAGACTCAGTGCTTAAAAGGGAGAAAACCTATGATTAGCATCTGATGCTGCCTGGGAAATTATCTGGCTTTACACTCAATCTATGTGAAGCAAAATGTATGCTAGTATAGGGACTGTTCTTTTTGGCTGCGGCTTATGGCTTTTGGCTGAAATTTTTGAATTTTAGCTGTTTACGATACAGATTACGGAGAGATCGATACTTACTTGTGATTTTGGCTGGTACAGATGTTGGGTTTTTAACGTGTACTACGTTTAACTTGTAGACCCCGTCTTGAGAAAATACTCCATTTAAAAGTTAGGTACTGTAGCAGCTGCGAAAAGCCGACTGACTTGTTGCCTGCCGAACAGGCCCATAGTATACCGACCAAAGAGTCGTTTTTCGATGGTGTATCAGCTGACTTTCGGTCGTCCATTGGGAAGAAAGAAAGGAACAAGACGATAATAATATTTGAAATGTGACACATGTATTACACAAAATAATCACAGAAATACACGGCTCCAGATCAATCCAAATCGAATGCATGTTGTGATCGTGCATTGCACCGAACATGCGAGTTTGATGCTTCACACAGCAACTGGGACAGAGAAGAAAACGGAGCGTTTGGTTTGAGGAATAATGGGATTATAGGATAGGTTAGTCCACCTTATTTTGCAAATTTTGTGGCGAGACCTTTTATATGTTCGATCTAGCTATCGGCAAGTTAGGAATTTTCAAATGGAGTGGATTCCAAGTATAATTGAGTTGAGGCTAAGATACAATGTTCCTAGGATTAATTAGTGGACCAATCTATAATAATAATAATTCTTTACACCTTGTAAAGAAGAGGGAGTAGAGTGTGCTGGAATGGAATGGATCCCGTTGCATGCTAGTATTATTGCGTTCTTTTCTGCTAATACCACTAAAATGCAAAGGAAGAATAAAAGATATTAAGAAGGGTTTTGCCGTCATATCCATCGGCTTTTAGAATGCCGAATAAGTAATGCTCGCAGAGGTTCCCAGACCATCTAGGGACGGTCGGCACCGTCTAGAGAGCCAAAAAAAGTAGCGCTCTCAGAGGTTCCCAAACCGTCCAGGGCGATCAGCACCATCTCGCGTTATGGGTCTTCATCGTTCGGCAGGAAATTCTATTCTTACCTTTACGGACTTACCTGCTGCAGTAGAAACCCCTAAAGCATAGTACAGAGCTCCTTGGACCAAAATGCCCTTGGGCAGTCATGTATATGGGAGAGGAATGGGAGTTAGGCGAGGTGTTCCGGTCATTTCACAAAGCCAGAGGCTGTCCCAACCATGCTCTTATAAGCTAGCACCGTACAAGCCAGCCCCACACAAACCCCCATTCTCATTTCTCTTCCCCTCTTCTTTTCCCCACTGAACCAGCCCCCACATAGCCACACCTTTCGGCCGGCATGAGGTAAGTACAAGGTAAGCTATCAATCAGTGGAACACCGCACAGGCATCCCTCACCGAGCATCGTAATCATGCACATAGGGTAGGAAAGGGGAAGTGAGGGAAAGAGTTTACCAAAGGTACAGGCGCTGTGGTAATGCATGCTGTCACTGGTGAGCTAGGTGCTCCCGACAGCCGTCCCATGCCCCTGGTGCACAAGAAGGCCTCGAGCTCCACCATGGGCACACCTTGTTGCACATAGGGATGGCAATGGTGACCGATCCCGATCCCCGACGGTGAATTCACCTATTAGGGGATGGGTCTGGCGGATTTTATTCCCCGCGGGGATTTTCGTGGGCAAAATACTGTCCCCATCGGGGATGGCGGGGCCGGCCGGGGAAGTGATCCCCGTCCCCGTTAACCGTCGGGGATCACTGACATGTGGGGTCCTCTATACTTCATATAAAAATCAGCCAAAAAACCCTACCCCGCCGCCCCCAGTCCCCCTCCCCAGCGCCGCCAACACCTCCCCTTGCATCCCCCGCCGCCCCCTCCAGGCCTCCACCGCTGCCCCCGCGCCGCTCTTCCCTTCTCCTTCCCGGCGCCTCCGCCCCTCCACTCCGCCGCCCCCTCCCGGCGCCTCCCCTCTCCGCCTCCTCCCCGCCCTCCCTCCCTCTCCCCCGCCTCCCGCCCCCCCCCTCCCCGCGCCTCGCCTCCGCCCCTCCCCCCCCCGCGCGCCCACCGCCACCCCCGCTAACCCGCCGCCCGCCTCCACGGCCGCTCCTCCCCGCCGCCCTCTTCCCCTTCCCCTTCCCGCGCCCGCCTCTCCCCGCCGCCCCACCGCACCCGACTCCCGACGCGCCCCTCCCCCTCGCGGTTTCTCTTCTCCACCGAGGCGACGCCACCTTGGATCTGAGACCGGCGACGCCCTCCTCCACAGATCTGCGACCGACGACGCCCTCCACCGAGCCGAGCTTCTACTGCTCCTCTGGTACTCATCTTCTTCCTTGCTGGATAATTGAAAACTAATGATAGTGAGAATATGTGAATGTGATGTACTGCATTTCCTTGATAGTATGTGAAATTGTGAATATGTCATGTACTGCAAATCTGAATGCAATGATAGTTGGTATAGAAAACTGATGATAGTTGGTATAGAAAATTGATGATCGGGGATTTTTGCCCCGTCGGGCCCCCGAAGCCCGTCGGGGAACAAGGACGGGCCCAACTTGGCCCCGAGCCCGGGGCCGGGGTTCGGGGAATTTTAATTTCGCGGGGATCGGGGACGGGGATTGGGTCCTGTCGGAGATGAGCCCCGTTGCCATCCCTAGTTGCACACCACCACTGCATACACCACCTAAAACCCATGATGGCAGAAGGACACCGGCATACGTAGTAACTAAGAAGGGACAAACACATAGAGAGAGAGTGAGAGTCGAAGCGGCGCTCGGCGGCCATGGTCGGCCGAAGCTGCAAACCTTGGACGGTGAGCCCGATGGAGGGATCGAAAGGGAGGCATGGCACCGACCGGCTATGAGCCACGGCCGGTGAGTTCGAGGAGAGGCCTAGACCGAGGGGAACCAGGGTGGCCTGCGTCGACGACTAGCGGTGCCAGTTAGGGTTGAAATCGGGCGCATGTGGGAGGAGGTGGCCGGTGATAGGGCAGCGGCAGATCCGCCCGGATCGGCCAGATCTGGGGAGGACGTAGGCGGCTCTTGCAGGAGGTGACGGAGGAGGTTGTCGGCGTCGAGCTGGTGGCCACGATGGGCCAAGTGGCCGGCAAGCCCAGGGCGGCCGCATGGCACCTGCACTTTGCCTGGGGAATAGAGAGAGAGTGGGAGAGGAGAAGAAGGCGGGCGACGGAGGAGCCGCCGGCGGCGAGCTTCAGGCTGGCGACGCCGAGCCTGGCCGTGCCGCCAGAGGAGCGCCCGGGCGCAATCACGTGCGCACAAGAGAGAGAGAGAGAGAGCAAGAGGAGGAAGAGGTGGTCGTTCGGCCGAACCAAATGAAGAGGAGGAAAAAAAGAAGGGAAGAAAGAAAGAAAAGGAAGAAAAAGAAAAAAGAGAAAGAAAATGGAAGGAAAAAAGAGAAAAGAAAAAGGAGAAGGAAAGAAAAGAAAGAAAAGAAAAGAAAAGAGGAGAAAAGGAAAAGAATGGGGGTTTAGTACCTGCGCGTTGGGTCCTTAACCCCGTGTGTTTATATGCCAGAATCGGGTTATGCGCGTAGAGTTGTCATTGCTCACTTAAGCTCTGGTTTCGTTATGATGCGTTAAGTCGGATTAATTGCTTGTTCAGGTGGAAGTCCTGAGTCGACGCCGTCCGCACGTCGCTTCGCTCCGCTTGGTTAATAGGTAGGTGCATGGTAGAGCGGTAGACCGTGGGGTTTATGAAATATGCGATGTTTACATGATATGATAATGCTTATATGGAATTGCAATGTTTTCATGACATATGATGTTTAATTAATGATGGCAATGGTAATGGAGCGGGGTGAGCAGCGATGCCACCCTACTAATGATAATACTGATGACAATGACAATGGTAATGACAATGACAATGGATATATGCATTCGCATCATGTGCATTCATGAAATGAGAACAGAGATCTATCTGGGTGGATCCCGCAAGGCCTACTTCGGTAGGCCTCCACGGGAGTGGAGAGACCCTCGTGCCTGTTGGTGATATGCCCTAGAGGCAACATGGAGATGTTGAATATATCACATACTATGTTTATGATACATTGCTTTGTTCCTTGAAATAGACATTATCATTATTGATCAATGAGTATGTGACTTATTCATGAGACTCTTAATGCCAAAATGTTGCTATTTCTAAATGATCCCTGATCATATATCATATGAGGAACAAATATGATTCAAAGATCAGCATGTGTATTGATTGATGATCATGTCTCATGGATCATGGTATGGAGATACCAAATCAATAATATGGACATGTGTTAGTGAACATATGTTGGATAGACCCGCCATGAGACACTGCAGAGATTCCATGTGTCATTAGTTGGTCTCAAATAGTGTTTATGTAGAATCCTTAGACTTGAGATCATCATGGTTCCCAATATGCGTAGTAGCCTATTTTGGGACTACTAACCACTACTCCGTGGCTGGGTAGTCATAAAAGTAGTCTTGGGTTTGCTATGAAACATGTAGTGGGATGTGAATGATCAAGATAGAATTTGCCCCTCCTTATGGGAGAGATATCTGGGCCTCGATGTAACGGATTATGAAAGTGCATGGCTATGCCAATGTGATTGAGAGTCAATCACAAGTTTATAATCTATCACGGAATCGAGAGAGTGATTGAGCTATTAAGAGGATGACACAGTCTCGCCTTGAGCTTAATCTATATCGTGAGGCAAAGGGATTCGTACATGAGAACATTACAAGTTCAAATGATATGATCTTTACGTATACTTTGGGGTTAATATGTCTTTCTAGAGGCCGCTATTATCGTGGTGACCGGAAAGGTGTTTCGGTCGCGACCAAGTATCGTGAACCTCTGTGGTCGCACACTTAACGGGTTGGAACACTAATTCAATGTGATTCGGATGTGGGCTCAATTCGGATAGAGATCCGGATAGACTCCTATTGGGCCTCGGTCCACGAGGCCCAAGTGAGGAGGTCTATATATTTGGAGCGGGGGTGAGGATGTACGCCTGTTCCTCCCGAGCAAAACCTAGCCGCCACCTCCCGAGCCAAACCCTAGCCGCTCGCGAGTCTTTGGTACACTCGCGATCGGCGCCCACCGGGACGTGTGGATACCGGTGGAGGCGCTGCCGTTGCGGCGTTGATCGGCATCAACAAACTACTGATTGGATCCGCCGTGGTGTGGTTGATCGCGGGAGGAGACGATCTTCGGACGATCGGCTACTTCCACTACTACCTCGGCGCGCGTGGTTGGATCGGCTTCTCCAACTCTTCTTCACGCGCTACGCGCGTCTAGTGGTAACGATCTATGATCCCTCCTTAGCATGATGTCCCGGTGTGCGCGGTAGAAATTTTTATTTTCTCGCTATCGTAGCCTCACGCGCTCCCTCGGTGGTATCGAGCCATCTTGCTTAGTTTGCGATTCGGATCGCGCATATGATGATATGCGGTTGTAGTAGATCGGATCTATTACGCTCTAGATCGGTCGGTTCATGTGATGAATCGATGGTAGCACTGTTGATGAGATCAATCGGTGAATAAGGGTTGGATGAGGCACGATTGTATCACTACTAGTGCCCTAGAGATTGTCTCGGATCGGCATAAGGTGGTTATGTCGAATACTAGTAGGATACGAATCGATAGCCTCGGGCGATGGGAATACTAGTGCCCTAGAGATTGTCTCGGATCGGCATAAGGTGGTTATGCCGAATACTAGTAGGTTACGGATCCGATGGCCTCGGCCCGGTGGAAAAACTAGCATCCTAGAGAATGTCTCGGATCGGCATAAGGTGGTTGTGCCGAATAGTTTTTCGTTGCGATTTCATAGATTGGATCTGTAAATTTCAGGGTGTTCGTGGTGCTGCCACGAAACCCGCGAAGCGGCCCCCTCGACCCCCGCTCGACCGACCAGCCGGGACCGCCGTGCGTACCCGCCTTGTATAGCGTCATGGGTTCACATCGTTAGGTAGAATACGATTCTCGCCTAACTTGTTTTTGCAGAGAATGATGTGAATGGTATGGCCCTATATCTTATTGGAATGTATGAGATGTATGTGATGCATGTAACATTCGCTCATGGCTGCGTGTCATGATTATTTCAGCTATTGTTAGTTGTCTATATTGTATTTAACGACTGCAGAAATCGACCATAATGCTTGAATCTATCTTTGTAATCTTCAATTTCTAGCTATTATAAGTAGTAGCCTAGTTTTGAGGTTACAAGCTTTCAAGCATGGTGGCCTAAAGGAGTGATGTGGAGGATGGAGATCGTCTACACCTACATGGAGATGGAGATCACCATTTTTTGGGCCATACTACTTCACAGTTAAATGTGTTTATCTGTGATATTATCTATCTTATTCTTATGCAATGTTTTTGTGATATGTTGCTTTGATAGGATAGAATCCTCATAAAATTAGGTGTTCATGCCCTTCCATATGTTGCACCAAAAGATAATGATCACCGCATGGTAGGTCTACCAAAGTAGAGTGCCGTCGATTATCATCATTATTTGGGGTAGATGTCGGACATCTACATGCGGAAGCATTTGGTTTACTTAACAAGGTTATCAAAACAGTTTTGGACCTTGGGGCATAGGTTGGGGCAGGGCATATTGATGTCACCCAACAAGCAAGAGTCACATAGAGATGTGATTAGCAAGGTGTTGCTTACCCATGTCACTAGTTTTCTAGCCGTGATGCCAAAGCTCACTAGAAATTTGTGAAATGAGGATCTTGACCCACTATGTGACTTAGAGGAGTTTTGTTGTAAAACACATAGTGGGAGTCTTTTGTTAAATAGTTTAATAAAAGATGAACATAAACATAGTGCTAAACTTTGCATATTCTTTGTTGTAGATCATGTCAACTAATGCCGATCCAGTTCTTTTAATTTGCGATCTATTCTTGAGAAAGAAAACTCAATGGAACGAACTTTATGGATTGGTATCGCAACTTGAGAATTGTTCTCAAGCAAGAGCGCAAGGAGTATGTCCTTGAGTCTCATTATCCCGATGACTTGCCCGATAATGCTCATCGCGGTCGCACGAAGAGCTTATGAGAAGCAAACGAATGATTACCTTGATGTGAGTGTCTCATGCTTGCCACAATGTCCTCTCGAGCTTGAAGCAATATGAGAACACGATGCCTACAATATCATTGTGGGGTTGCGTGGTATGTTTGAGAACCAAGCAAGGGTGAGAGGTTCAACACTTCAAAGTCCTTGTTTGCGTGCGGGCTTGCGAAGGGAATCCGTCACCCTCATGTGATTAAGATGATTGGCTACATTGAGAGTCCGGAAAAGCTTGGTTTTCCCCTTAGCCAAGAGTTGGCTGCGATGTGATTCTCCGATCGCTCCCCAGAGCTTTGAGCCATTCATATTGAACTATCACATGAACAACATGGATAAGACCTTGGCGAGTTGCATGGGATGCTAAAAGTCTGCGAGGAAAGCATTAAGAAAAGCAGCAATCATGTGATGATGATGCAGAAAGGCAAGGCAAGCCCAATGTCAAGAAAGGCGCGTCAAAGAAAGTTAGCTCCGATGAGATCGCGAGCGGTTCTAAGGCAAACAAGTCAAGAAGGGCGTTGCTCCTAATGCATTGTTACTCTGTAAGCAATCGGTCATTGGAAAAGGCGCCCAAAGTACTTGGAGGATCTTGAGAAGAAGAAGGGAAGTACGACTTCCTCTCCGGTATAAATGTTATAGAGATCAATCTTGCTACTTCATCCACCGATTCTTGGGTATTTGATACCGGATCGGTTGCTCACCTTTGCAAATCGTTGCGGGGGCTAAGAAGAAGTAGAAGTTTGAGGAGGAGCGAAGTGGATCTTCGCGTTGGCAATGGAGCAAAAGTTGATGCGGTCATTGTTGGCACCATGCCATTGTCTTTACCTTCGGATTAGTTTTGGAATTGAATAATTGTTATTGTGTTCCATCTCTTTCCAAGAACATTATTTCGCTTCATGTTTGCAAGCGAAGGTTATGACTTTAGATCCGTGAACAATGGTTGTTCTCTTTATTTCAAAGATATGTTCTATTGTCATACTCCATTGGTGAATGGGTTATATGTTCTTACTCTTGAAGAGTCACCGGTCTATAACATTAATGCAAAGAGGCAACGTTCAAATGATTTAAATCCCACGTTTATTTGGCACTGTCGCTTAGGTCACATAAATGAGAAACGCATGGAGAAGCTCCATAGAGATGGTATTCTGCACTCATTTGATTTTGAATCATTTGAGACATGTGAATCTTGTTTACTTGGCAAGATGACAAAGGCACCTTTCACCGGTCAAGGTGAACGGGCAAGTGACTTATTGGCACTCGTACATTCTGATGTATGTGGACCAATGAGCTCAATAGCCGAGGGGTTTTCGTACTTCATAACTTTTATCGATGACTTTAGTAGATATGGGTATATCTACGATGAAGCATAAGTCTGAATCCTTTGAAAAGTTCAAAGAATTCCAAAATGAAGTGCAAAATCATTTAGGCAAGACAATCAAGTTTCTACGATCGATCGTGGAGGCGAGTATTTGAGCCATGAGTTTGGCAATCATCCGAAGGATTGTGGAATTGTTCCACAATTGACTCCGCCAGAACACCTCAATGGAATGGGGTATCGAATGGAGAAATCGCACCTTATTAGATATGGTGCGCTCCATGATGAGCCAAAGTGATCTTCCGTTGTCTTTTTGGGGTACGCTCTTGAAACACATTGCTTTCACACTAAACAGGTTCCATCAAAATCGAGAGAAAAGACACCATATGAGATGTGGACAGGACAACGTCCTAGCTTGTCTTTTCTTAAGATTTGGGATGTGAGGTTTATGTAAAACGTTTACAATCTGATAAGCTCAGTCCTAAATCTGATAAATGCTTCTTTATCGGGTATCCTAAGGAAACAAAAGGATATTACTTCTATAATCAAGGAGAAGGCAAAGTGTTTGTCGCCGCATGGTGTCTTCTTAGAGAAAGAGTTTCTCTCAAGAAGGGATAGTGGAGCACGGTGCAACTTGAAGAAATTCGAGAAACACCGAAAACGTTTCAGCTCCTCTGAACCACAACAGATGAACAAACGTTGAAGAACTGTTGTGGACACACTGGCACCACGTGAGGTCGAGAGGTCACGTCGTGCACACGAGAGGTACATGTTCTTGACTACTCAACAACGAGACATATTGTTGTTAGACAACGATGAGCCTAAGACCTATGAAGAAGCGATGGTGGGACCAGACTCGAGAAATGGCTTGAAGCCATGAGATCCGAAATTGAATCCATGCACAGAATCAAGTTTGGAACTTGGTTGATCCACTGATGGTGTTAAAACCATTGAGTGCAAATGGATTTTCAAGAAAAGATAGACATAGATGGAAATGTTCACATCTATAAAGCGCGATTAGGCCAAAGGTTTCAAACAAATTCAAGGTGTTGATTATGATGAAACTTTTCGCCGTCGCAATGCTAAAGTCTATTCGGATCATTCTAGCGATTGCTGCATATTTCGACTATGAAATATGGCAAATGGATGTCAAAACAGCTTTCCTTAATGGAAATCTGAGTGAGGATGTGTACATGACACAGCCCACGGGTTTTGTCGATCCGCAATCACCGAAAGATATGCAAGCGCAAAGATCCATTTATGGATTAAAGCGAGCATCTCGGAGTTGGAACACTCGTTTGATGAAGTAATCAAAGGGTTTGGTTTCATCAAGAACGAAGAAGAGCCTTGTGTTTACAAAAGGCTAGTGGGAGCACACTCGTGTTTCGGTCTTATATGTGGATGACATATTATCGATCGGAAATGACATTCCTATGCTCGAATTTGTTAAGTCTTCATTGAAAAATAGTTTCTATGAAAGACTTAGGAGAGGCGGCATATATTCGGGCATCAAGATCTATAGGGATAGATCAAGAAGGCTAATTGGATTAAGCCAAGATACGTACATTGACAAGGTATTGAAAAGGTTCAACATGCAGATTCCAAGAAAGGCTTCCTACCTATGTCACATGGTATAAATCTTAGCAAGAGTCGGTGTCCTAGTACACCGATGAGCGGGATAAAATGAATGCGATTCCATATGCTTGGCTATGGGATCCATTATGTATGCCATGCTTTGTACACGCCCGGATGTCTCGTATGCTTTAAGTGCTACAAGTAGATACCGATCGATCGGTGAAAGTCACCGGATTGCAGTAAAGAACATCTTGAAGTACTTGAGAAGAACTAAAGATGTGTTCCTCGTCTATGGGGGTGAGGAAGAGCTCGTTGTAAATGGTTACACCAATGCTAGCTTCCAAACCGACAAAGATGATTTTAGATCGCAACTGGATTTGTGTTCGCTGAATGGCGGTGCGGTGAGTGGAAGAGTTCCAAGCGAGAGACGGTTGCGATTCTACAACAAGCCGAGTACATAGCGGCTTCAAAGTCGCTAAAGAGGTCGTTGGATCAAGAAATTTGTTTCGAGCTTGGTGTGGTGGCTAGTGCCTCCAGCCCAATAGACCTCTCTTGTGACAATAGTGGGGCCATTGCGCAAGCCAAGGAGCCTAGATCGCACCAAAAGTCCAAGCACATTCTACGGCGATTTCATCTCATCCGCGAGATTGTGGAGAGAGCGATGTGAAGATATGCAAAGTACAAACGGATTTGAACATTGCGATCCGTTGACAAAGCCGCTTCCCACCAAAGCATGAGGCTCACACTAGGGCAATGGGTATTAGATACCTACATGGTTGACTCTAGTGCAAGTGGGAGACTGTTGGTGATATGCCTAGAGGCAACATGGAGATGTTGAATATATCACATACTATGTTTATGATACATTGCTTTGTTCCTTGAAATAGACATTATCATTATTGATCAATGAGTATGTGACTTATTCATGAGACTCTTAATGCCAAAATGTTGCTATTTCTAAATGATCCCGATCATATATCATATGAGGAACAAATATGATTCAAAGATCGACATATGTATTGATTGATGATCATGTCTCATGGATCATGGTATGGAGATACCAAATCAATAATATGGACATGTGTTAGTGAACATATGTTGGATAGACCGCCATGAGACACTGCAGAGATTCCATGTGTCATTAGTTGGTCTCAAGTAGTGTTTATGTAGAATCCTTAGACTTGAGATCATCATGGTTCCCAATATGCGTAGTAGCCTATTTTGGGACTACTAACCACTACTCCGTGAATGGGTAGTCATAAAAGTAGTCTTCGGGTTTGCTATGAAACATGTAGTGGGATGTGAATGATCAAGATAGAATTTGCCCCTCCTTATGGGAGAGATATCTCGGGCCCTCGATGTAACGGATTATGAAAGTGCATGGCCATGCCAATGTGATTGAGGAGTCAATCACAAGTTTATAATCTATCACGGAATCGAGAGAGTGATTGAGCTATTAAGAGGATGACACGAGTCTCGCTTGAGCTTAATCTATATCGTGAGGCAAAGGGATTCGTACATGAGAACATTACGAGTTCAAATGATATGATCTTTACGTATACTTTGGGGTTAATATGTCTTTCTAGAGGCCGCTATTAACAGGGTGACCGGAAGGTGTTTCGGGTCGCGACCAAGTATCGTGAACCTACTGGTCGCACACTTAACGGGTTGGAACACTAATTCGAATGTGATTCGGATGTGGGCTCAATTCGGATAGAGATCCGGATAGACTCCTATTGGGCCTCGGTCCACGAGGCCCAAGTGAGGAGGTCTATATATTTGGAGGCGGGGCCGAGGATGTACGCCTGTTCCTCCGAGCAAAACCCTAGCCGCCACCTCCCGAGCCAAACCCTAGCCGCTCGCGAGTCTTTGGTACACTCGCGATCGGCGTTCAGCCCCGGGACGTGTGGATACCGGTGGAGCGCCGCTTCGCGGTGTTGATCGGCATTAACAAACTACGATTGGATCCGCTCGTGGTGTGGTTGATCGCGGGAGGAGACGATCTGTCGGACGATCGGCTACTTCCACTACTACCTCGGCGCGTGGTTGGATCGGCTTCTCCAACTCTTCTTCATTGCATGGCGCGTCTAGTGGTAACGATCTATGATCCCTTCTTAGCATGATGTCCTGGTGTGCGCGGTAGAAATTTTTTATTTTCTGCTATCGTAGCCTACGCGCGTTCCCTCAGTGCCGATATGGGTGGGCCTAAGATTTTGGGTGAACATCGACGGGTGTTCACTCGGCAATACCGGTATATGCAATGAGATGAGCAAATGAGCATGTAGAGTAGTGCTGCATTGCACTAATGGTATGACTATGAAGGAAAATGAAATGAAAATATGAATCAGATGATGTATGTGGAGAATGTTATGGTTAGATAATTTGTTTACATGTTTAGGTAGTGTTTATTGTTCTATTATGTACTTGCCGAGTTATTGGACTCACCCTTACTCTGTTGTTGTTTTTAGGTGACCGTTGAGGATGACATAGTCGAGCGGGATTAGCACATGAATAACTTCACGTACTAGCAGCACTTCACATATCAGCTTTTGTTAGTATGTTTAACTTCTCTAGTAAGCTAGAATAGCTGCTTAAAAGTGGTATGATGTAAGAGGTCGATGCTTCATGAATAAAGTAGAGTTTGCTTAAAATGTTCAGCAGTTGTTTAATAAAATTGGTATTATTATGCAATGATAATAGCACTCTAGGCCCAGGGGATGGGCGGGGTGTTACACCTTATTTTGCAAATTTTGTGGCGAGACCTTTTATATGTTCCATCTAGCTATCGACAAGTTAGGAATTTTCAAATTGAGTGGATTCCAAGTATAATTGAGTTGAGAGCTAAGATACAATGTTCCTAGGATTAATTAGTGGACCAATCTATAATAATAATAATTATTTACACCTTGTAAAGAAGAGGGAATAGAGTGTGCTTGGAATGGAATGGATCCCGTTGCATGCTAGTATTATTGCGTTCTTTTCTGCTACTGATGGCTTATGGTTGCAGCTGATAACTTTTAGTCTTAGCACGAGCGCTCATGCGAATAAATCAAATACCGATAAATCGTTTCGAAACAGCTATCCTGATAAACCGCTTCGAAACGGCGACAGAGAAGCTGTCTCGTTTGTTTATTCGAAAGCAGGCATAAACCATAAGTTAAAAAAATGGGAAAGAAAAACATGAGAGAGCTTTACATCTACGAACTGTTCCCAAAAATATCACCGTAGCCATTTTTTCAAATTTAGCTCTCGAATATCTAATTTTGCAAATCTCACCTCTTTGTAGACCTACCAAGTTAGGAGAGCTCAGCAGGGACCTACTGAGCCCACACCTACTCGGTTGCATGCCGGCACACTTTGCAGCACTGTGAAAGCCATTGTGTAGTCATAATTAGCGCTAAGCACAATTAATTAGTACAAATCACAATTAATTAGTGCTAATTAAAGCACTAAATTAATCATATTTTATTTAGCACTACTCATATTTAATTAGTACTAATCATAATTAATTAGCACTAATCATATCAGTGCTAATTAAACATGCACAATATTTTATTACACTCACAATTAATTAGTACTAATTATATTTAATTAGTGATTTAATTAAAGCTAATTAAAGCACTGAATTAATCATATTTTATCTAGTGCTCTGACAGTGCTAATTAAGCATACACGGTATTTTCACTGCCACATGGTATGTTATCCATGCACAGCCACACGGGACACTGCATAGCCCTCACTTTTTCGATCACTTGACCCCCTCCTTTTAAAAGCCACTAATTTTAATCATTACTATTCATTTGGCTGTGGCTTATAGTTTTTGACTAAAAATAAATAGTAATGGCTGAAATTAGTAGCTTTAGAATGAGGGAACGAGCAATGAAAAAAAGTGAGGGAGAGATGTGCACGTGTGACGGGAGCGAGAGGAGTGGATTGCATGATGCACTCATGACCCCCTATTTTATTCCCAAAGCGATACGATACTAAGAGGAGTAAATCTTGAATTTTATCTCTCGAATGACCTTTAATTTTATGTGAATAAAATATCAGTGCCCACGTGTACTTTTAAAAACCACGGTAGTAAATCATCAATATTAGAAGTGAATTCTTAAAAGAAATATTGGAAGTGCATATATGAACTGCGATTTTCTCATAATAGTACTGATTTGTTCAATCACTACAAAAATATTTTTAAATCTAATTAAAAAATCGTCGTGCAAGCTGTGACGTGGATGGTTCATAAGATTAGGCACCACCTTACAAGTGCAATAAAATACTGTGCAAACTTAATTAGCATTGACATGATTAGCACTAATTAATTATGATTAGTACTAATCAAATACAATTAGCACTAAATAAAATATGATTAATCTAATGCTTTAATTTAGCACTACGATTCATGCTTTAATTAGCATTTACATGATTAGCGTTAATTAAATGTGATTAGCACTAAATAAAATATAATTAATTTAGTGATTTAATTAGCACTAATTAATTACAATTAGTACTAATCAATTGTGCTTAGAGCTAATTACGGTTGCGCAGTGCGTCGGCATGTAGCCGAGCTACAGTAATTCTTATCGAGCTTAGTAGATCTACAGATAAGCTAGATTTATAAAAACAGATATTGAGAGCTAAATTTTAAAAAATAGTTACATTGATATAACAGTTCTGCATCTGCAGTGCAGAATCAAAATTTCGTTAGGGTGCCTTTGGTTCCTGCATCGGAAATCCAATCTGCATTAACATAAAGCTACTGCAGTGCACGGACAACAGGTAAACGCAAGGCATATACGGTGGTGAGGAGTCAGCCACGAATCGGAGAATTTTGGACATATGTAGCATTGTGTAAACCATTAATTCTAATTCTAGCTCCCTGCGCATGGTAATTCCACTTCTGATCCCCGTTTCCACCGCGGGACTGCGCGGAGCGGACACCTAGCGGTCGTGCGGTCCGGGATCGCGCGACGAGCATGGTCATGCAGCCCGTAGCATAGTCGTGCAGTCCCGGACCGCACGACTCAACTGTAGCACAGGCCGTGCGCTCCGGGAGCGCATGTTACTCCTATCCGATTAGGTGTGCTACTGTACCGAAGAGCGAGACTAGCTAACTGAACGCGAGATCGATGTTAATTAATAGCTCCTGTAATTATCAGTTCGCACTTGCATGTAATTATCAGTTCCCACATGCTGTAATAGCTCACTGAACGCAGCAGTAATTAATAGCCCATGTAAATCTGTGCTACTTAATTAATAACTCACTGAACGCAGCAGTAATTACACCTAACGTGCGGTCAGATGGGATGAACATGCGGTGGGGAAATCCAGTCGTTAGATATGTCCAAAATTCCGAGTTGGATGCGATTCTCCCAGAGTTTCTTTTCAACACAACAGTGCGATCGATACTAATAAACGTTTCTTCTGCACCCTTTGTACCGAATCTACCATTTAACTAAAGTACTACTAATATTCTTGACCAACTAAAAGGTTTGGTAAACTGACCTTTCTACTTCAGCTTTTTTTTAGGGAGATCTTTTTACTTTAGCTTTACTAAGGATGAACATGGAAATTTCATAGAAATTCTGAACGAAATAGCGCAACTCTGCAATTTTTGTGAGATCACTTTCCAATCGCGGAGCTGGGGTGGCAATGGTTTGATTAATCAACACGACAGGATATCAAGGGAAAATATCATGGAATGCTATCTGATAAATGCCTAAATCAGAATTCAGATAAATCCTTCCTTAATACCACCATAATGAACAAGTCGGTACGAAAACAAAAGTAGGTGGCAAGTAAAGCCATGTCACCGAATCCTATCACAAATCTCTTGAGTAGCATCTATTAATTCCCTCCACTTCCTACTCACCAGACCAAACAATTCTCAAACAAAAAGGTTCGGTATTCAAAAGGTCATTCAGCCTATTTAGCTGCCGACCTTGCATGAAATTTCTCCCTGTTTTTCTTCTCCTCAAGCACCTGAGTGCAGTTAGAGCGCTAGTCCACCTTTTTGCTCTGGTTGGCATCATCTTCTTCACCAGCTTCCTCCACTTCAGCTTTTGCTTCGTTGTACTCCAGTAGCTGCCCATGTAAAATAGTCGAATAAGTATTGCTTTTTGACAGACTTTTTATAGCCACAATAAATGAAGAAATTGGAATGGAAAGCGTGCGTGCGTGCGTGCGTGCTGGCACTAGGGAATGTCGTCAACATTCTGGGGCTCGTCACAGAGAGTTCTGGGACTTGATTCAGCCCACATTTATGACACTAACGAGAACAAACCAGCCACTACTATGCATTCCATAACAGCATTCTGTATTCTGCTGAACGTAAAGGCCAAGGTAGAAAACTGAAGAAAATACCATAGCAAAGGTTAACAAACTAACCGGTTTTACTTCTCCATTCCACAAACAGTGCACGGCAACAAAACCAATCACACCAGGAACGATGTATAGTAGAGCAGGCTGCATATGCAAAAACAAAGATGAGGGAAGGAAAGGGTGTAACCGTGTAATACTTCAGAGACGATAGAAATAAGGGGCAACAAGATGGCAAGAAACCTGAGTAACAGAACTCACCTGTGCGGCTTGAAACCAGTTCATCACGACTATTGTCACCGTCAAACCCACAGTATATCCCAGAAATGCACTGTTGAAGTAACGGTTCTTACTCCCTCTTGAGACATCAAAACGCAGGGCAAGTGCAACAAATATACCTGGAACAAAAGGTTGAAATACATATTATGTGTTCATAGAAAAGGTAATGTGCTTCTGGAAAGATGTATGCTTTCATGATTTTCAGTCTTGGATGATGCAGAAACTACTTACAAAAAACAATTTCTTTGTAATTCAATGAGCTCTTCCTTTTTTGGTGCTACTCAAGACACATGAAGGCAGATCTGGCTCTAACGCACCATATCAACAAACTATTTTCTACCAAATGAACTCATTCATGGGAATTGAGGATGTATCAAATGTCAGGGTTTCACAGTAGTGCCTTTGGCTCACTTTAGTTGCTTACAATGATCAACAATAGCCAAATAATACCATCGCCAAAAACGAACATATATCCTCATTTTACAATACCTAAGTCCTAACTAATTCCATCTGGACAACAGAGCCAGAATTTAGATTCAGAACTGGAATTTGTTGAATTATAATTCCTTTCTGTTGATATATACTGTCTGTCCTGTGGTCAGGAATGGATCAAATATTAGTTATACCGTTATAGTGGCAATGACTCGAGAGTGCATGCAATCAGATAGGCTAGAAATACCTTTGTTTGCAATTATAGTGAAACATGGACCCAGTTATATGGTGGGATTACAACGAAAGCCTAGCATGACACTGAAGTCTGAACAGGTAATTGCTCCAATTCTGTTATCAACTCTACAATCCTCTATCCAGTTCTAAAGATACAATATTTTACGTCAATGATATCCAGTTACATTAATGATTAAATAAAAAAGAAACTCAATTGATGTGGCAAACCAGTTGAATTCTCTTAATTGAAGTTTTTTTAACAAAAATCCCAGTTTAATTAGCAGCTTGCTATAGACCATTTGGTGGAACGAAGCTGTCACTCATAATGTAGCTGACATTACTATTCAATCAGAAATAAAAAAAACTATTAGCACTGCAAATATCACTAGAATATGAGACAAAACTAACAAACAATTTTATTACTAACCAGGTATTACAATGTCACCAAGGCCAAGCATAGAGAACGGGCGTGCAGCATCTGCAGTTGGAAATAGAAGCTATGCAACAAAAAAAATGCAGAACCAGATTAATTGAACTATTTGTAATAAAATGGAACCAAATTATGAGGGTGTAAAAAATTAAATTCGCTGAGACAGAACACTAACCTTTATCGGAGCATCAAATGATTTAGCAACACTGACCATAACTGGAGTGAAGAACACCCAGAAAATGTCATACACAAAAAGTCCAGCCTGAAATTGCAAAAGGAAACTGAGCAGCCATTCACATAACAACATAAGAAATGATCAGAGACAGATTTGGTGGCAATATATGCAATTAAATCAACAGAGATGATTCATAACAAATAAAATAACTGAAACTAACATTTTGAAGAGCCATGCAGTTATAAAGCAAGGATTAAAAAACTCTAGAATAATCAATAACCAGTATAATTGTATAAAGTTCCAAATTGTCATATTCATGAGATAGTGGGGTCACAGCTCAATATTCCTTGCCCAAGGATGAGAGTACAGATGTTGTAGGAGTAAGGGTCCGAGGAACGAGAGTAAGACACTCGCCCTTGATCGGCCAACCATGCTGCCGTCAAAGCTCTGAGGCCTGTTGAAGATGAGAGAGACTAAAGAACTTTGTTTATTTATTTGCTTGATGATAACGATACAATGTTATCCCTTTTATAAGGATGGCTAAACTTGTCTTCTAAGAAACCTATCTTTTATTAAGAAAACTAATCATAATAATAAGAAACTTATCTCTAATACATGGAATAGCGAACGGGCCTCTAGCTCAATGGCTAGAGCGCTCTAGTAGCACCCCCCAGGTCCTGGGTTCGACTCCCAGTGGGAGCGAATTTAGGTGGGGAAAAAATCCCCTCGCCTGCTACCACACCAAAGCACAGGTCTAAGGACCCGCCTAGATCGTTGGTCGTTCTCACACGGGCGATGGTGCCGCTGTGTAAGGGTGGAGCAGGGGTTCGGGGGTTTTCTCGATCTGCGTGAGAGGATCTTCTTCTTAAGCAAAATGCCCGGGGGTCATCTTACCCCCCGCAGGTCGAGTTTTTTAATACATGGAATAAATCTAAAAGAAAATAAACACAAGTACTAAAGAAACTAATTATATTCCTAATCTGTGATACGCTACCAAACTATCCCAATTCGTTCGTGCTACAGTACCAAAGCGTGGCTATTGTTCACGGTGCTACAGTATCTGCGCGGGTGTTGTTCATCCGACACTGCAGTGCCCTGTGGTACTATTGATGAGGCTGCTGCGTGCATCGCTAGAATCCTATGCCATAACATTACACCTCTCACGACGAGACAACTCGTCCTCCAACTGTCAAGTGGCGGCCATAGACTAAGACCTTCACGTCCCCATGTCAATAAAAGGGCACAATAACAACGTCGTACAGCACGGAAGATGATGAGCGAAGCCTCGATACATAACAGCGAGAACAACACTCTAGCGTTAGCTGACGTTGCGCGAATCGCCGATGGCAAGGGCAATCAACGCAGTGTAGCAGTAGCATCCTTCTTGCCCTGAGATGCAACGGTTGTGGAAGAGATATGACGACATTGCTAACTCCCACATGGCAACCGTTGTGCTCCACACTTGTAAAGGCACAGTGTCGGCCGGCCATGTGGAGAAGACCGCCGCTGGACAGTGACTTGCTTCCTCCTTGACAAAGGAACCAAAGGTAAAGCCTGAAGAGGAATCGTCGTTGGTGAAGGCGGCAACGTGGCTAATGCCAATGCCGGCGCTGGGGAAGGTGGTGGCAACGCAACCATTGCAATGGCACGCGATGCCGTGCAGCAGCGGCCTCATTGCCCCGCTCACTCCTCTCCGAGACGGCAAGCGGCTGCGTCGGCGCCCTCTCTCCACGCAATGCCCCAAGAGCGCACCATGTCCAGGCGGCGGCTCACACGGCCGCCTCGAGCACGAGGCGCGAGACGAGGCCGAGCTTCGCCCACAGCGAGCGGCCAGCGGAAGGGCGGCAGAGACGTACAGCGGCGCGAAGAGCGTCAAGGCCGGCGGCGGCGGCGCAGATGCGGCGGCGTGCAGCGCAGCGGAGGTCAAAGCTCTGGCAGCGTCATACAGCGCTCGGCGGCTGATGATGGCAGCACGACGCGGACCCTCAGTGGAGAGGAGAGGCGCGCAAGCGAAGAACGGCGCAATGGGCGGCGCGCCGCCACGCGAGCGCGCGGCACCCAGACAGCGACGCGCGGCGCGCTCTGAAGGAGGCGCGCACGGCGCCGGCGCGCTCGAGGAGGAGCACGACGGCGGCGGCGACGGGTCGACAGAAGCGGCCCTCGCGAGCAACGCGGCTCTCTCCCTGGTTGGCATCGTGGTCACCACGAGTACGGTCGCCGTCGAGGACGTCGGCCGGCGGCGGATGGCCTACCCTCACCAAGACCAACTACGTCAAGTAGGCTGCGGATGAGGGTAAAGCTCCAGTCGCGGCATATGTGGATGCGATCCGTGCACGGCGACGCCGACTCGACGTCAGATCGATGGCGCTAGATGCTCATCGCTACTGATCCCGCCCGAGATGCGCTTCGCTACCAACAAGCGGACGCCAAAGAGGCTTGGGACGCCATCGCCGCAAAGACGACGGCAGCGGCGGCGCCCGCAAGTCTACATTGCGAGCACTACGCGCGAGTGGGAGAACCGGCCTTCAAGCCGGTGAAGACGTTGATGACTTTGCTCTCCGTCTCAACACTCTGTTGCGTGTTGGTGCGATTCGGTGACGACACCTACGGCGAGAGAGAGCCGTGGAAGCTCTTCCGCTGCGTCCCCGAAAGTACAAGCGCATGGCTCGCTCGATCGGGTCTCTGCTGACCTTTCCACGATGACCATCGAGGAGCGTTGGGTCGCCTCAAGGTCGTCGACATCGATGAGCCACGAGCCTCTCGGGACCGTTACCATTGGCGGAAGCTCCTCCTCACTGGGAGCGGTGGGCCGGCCAAAGGTAACGAGGAAGAAGTGAGCCTTCTTCCACGACAGCGCCGCAGCAAGCATGGCAAGCGCGGCAAGTCGCGCAAAGACGCCAGCAGTGGCGCGAGGAGGCGCCAGGCGCGATCTTTGGCAAGCAAAGCCGACGACGAGACGACTCTTGCCACAATCGCGCAAGCTTGGTCATTGGGCCAAGGATTGTCGGCACCACGACGCGCGCCGGGCCCACGTCGCGCAAGCGGAGGAGGAGGAGCGCCGGTCTGTTCATTGCTCATGCGAGCATCGAACTACCCCACGCACCGGCCGCAGCGGCTCTCCTCCACCTTGACGAGCCAAAGCACACGCCTCCGCGGCGGCCCGGCAATGACAAGACCGACGGGTGGTGCCTTGACACCGGCGCCACCCACCACATGGCCGGGCGGCGGAGTTCTTCTCCGAGCTCGACTCAGCGTTCGAGGCACCGTCAGGTTCGCGCGATGCCTCCGCCCGTGGAGATCAAGGGCGTCGGCTCTGTCGTCTTAAATCGCCAAGATCGGCGAGCACCGCCGCTCACCGAGTCTACTACATCCCCGATCTGCGAACTCCATCATCGCCTTGGGACGGTGGATGAGAACGGCTCGCGTGTCGAGATCGAGCACGGTGCTTGCGGATTTGGGATCTTCGACGCCGCTTCTTGCCAAGGTAACCGAGAGCGCAAATCGACTCTACACTCTTCACGTGCGGTGGCACAACCCCTTTGCTCGCCGCTCGTCGGACGACGAGGCGTGGCGATGGCACGAGCGCTTTGGGCACCTTCACCGAGGCCACGGCGGCTCGGTGCCACGGAAATGGTGCGAGGCTGCCGTGTTTTGACCATGTGGAGCACTCTGCGACGTCTGCGTGTTGACGGCGCGAGGCGACTCCCTTTCCCACCAGCGAGTTTCCGAGCCAAGGAGGCTCGAGCTCGTGCACGGGACTTGTGTGGCGGTGACACCGCCACACCGGGAGGACGACGCTACTTCCCGCCGCCGTCGACGACCTCTCCCGCTACATGTGGGTGATGGTCCTCCAGCAAGGAGAGGCCTGCGGACGCCATCAGCGCACGGCTCGCTGCGAGGCGAGCGCGGCCGCAAGTCGCGCGTCTGCGTGCCGGCAACGACGAATTCGCGAAGCGACCATGGCACTGACCGCGTCGAATCTCTGCCGATGAGGGCATTCGGCGCCACTACTCCGCGCCGCCGTCATGACCGCGCAGCGAAGCGGCGTCGCCGAGCGCGCAACGAGACGGTTGTAGGGATGGCTCGGAGCCTCCTCGCGCAGGGATGCCTACCGTGTCGGGGAGAGGTGGTGACGGCCGTCTACATCCTCAACCTCGCTTACCAGGCGCTGACGGCAGGACGCCGTGCGAGGCTTGGCATGGGCGCAAGCCGGCGGTCTCCCACTTGCGGTTCGGCTCCTCGCGTTCGCGAGGAGCTTGCCATATCGGCAAGCTCGACGGCGAGCACTCGGGAGTGTTCATCGGCCACGCGAGGCTCGAAGGCCTACCGCATCCTCGACCTGTCACCGTCAAGTCCCGCATCTCGCGTGACGCGTGTTCGACGGCGGCAGGCCGACGGGACAAGGCGGTGGGCGACGGTTCGCCTCGACTCGTGGACTTTGTTGTCGACTACGCCCACTTCGAGAGCGGGAGCTAGCAGCTGTCTTCACCGAGCTCGTCCACCTCGACACCTTGCTCGCCACCGCTCGGCGAGTGCTCCACCACCCGGCACGGCCACGCCCACCCTTCACCACCGGCCACCACTCTCCCGCACCGGCGCCACACCACCGACCGCCCCGGCCGCGGCGCCGGTCCACGATGAGCGCCGCATGGTAGGATTCGCTACTCCATTGTCCCACGACGAGGACGCGTCGACGCCACCACGACGACGAGCCTCGCGCTTATCGTACCATGGACAACATCCTCGCGAGCCGCCTGCCTCGATCGGCGCAAGCGCGATCGCGGCGAGGTGGAGTCGCACTTGGCATGCGACGACGGCGAGCCCCGCCTTCGGCCGAGGCGGAGGAGACGCGGCGTGGCGTGTCGCGATGAAGCAAGAGATGGACGCCGCCGAGCGGAACCGGACGTGGAGCCGGCGGATCTTCTGCCGGCCACCGCGCGATCACCCTTAAGTGGGTGTTCGCCGGCGGGATGGCCGGCACCATCGTCAAGCACAAGGCTCGCTTGGTGGCACGAGGCTTCGCGCGGCGAGGAGGTCGACTCGATGACGCCAGCACCGCCGCACGGATGGAGTCCGCGCGACTCCTCCTGCGCTTAGCCGCCCAGAAGGCCGGCGTGTTCATCACATGGATGTCAAGTCGGCATTTCTTAACGGCGACTTGAAGGAGGTCTACGTGCATCACCGCGGGATTTGCGATCCCCGCAAGGTGGCAGGTGCTCGCTGCGCAAGGCCCTCATGGCTTGCGGCAGAATCGAGGGCGTGGGCACGCCAAGTTGGACTCCACGCCGAAAGGGATGGGCTTGAGCAAAGTGCGCACGAGGCGGCCATCTGGCGGGGCGATGGAGAAAATGCCTGGCTGGTGGGTGTCTATGTCGACGACTTGGTGATCACCGGCACCAGGATGCGGAGGTGGCGGCATTCAAGGAAGAGATGAAGGCCACCTTCCGGATGAGTGACACAGGGCCCCTCCTACTTAGGGATCGAGGTGCACCGGGATGATTCCGGATCACACCGACAGCATCGCCACGCCAAGCGCGTCGTTGAGCTAGCCGGGCTCACCGATCGCAACCCACCACTCCGATGGAGGAGGATGAAGTCGAGCCGCAACAAAGACGACGGAGAGAGGTGACGCCACGCAGCATGCGGCGTCTTGTGGGAGCCTTCGCTACCTCGCCTCTTTCTGCTCCTTTAGCTTGTTCACCAATTGGACTAGTCTTTTAGGGGACAAAACCCAATACCACTTATAAGTTGTGTTTTTTCCTTTCCCACAACCAATGTGAGACTATTCTTAACATTCTCCCCTCACACATTGGTTGTGCACTTTTGCAACCATGAAGTCCAAAAAGATGTTAGGCGTCTAATCTCTAATACCAAATGTTGTGGGGGTAAGGGTCCAAGGACTGAGGGTAGGGCACTCGCCCTTGATTGGCTGGCCATACCGCCGCCAAGACTGAGCCCTGTTGAAGAAGAGAGGGAGACTGGAGAACTTTATTTATTTCTTTGATGATAACGATATAATTATAGGGATGGCTAAACTTGACTCCTAAGAAAAATATCTCTTATTAAGGAAACTAATCCTATTAAAAAAACTTATCTCTAATACATGGAATAAATCTAAAAGGAAATAAGTGCAAGTACTAAGGAAACTAATTATTATACTCATAATCCGCGATACACTACCAAACTATCCCAATCAAAGTTATCAATACAGTTCCGTTCCGGCCGGTATGGGCCAGTATATACCGTACCAGCCACTAAACCGGTACAAAGCACCCTTACGTTCCGTACCGGTCCAATTACCGGTCAATACCGGCTCGATACTGGTCAATACCGGCCGTACCAGCTTTAATACGGTCAATTCCAGCCGGTACCGGTGGAATTGATAATACCATCTATTGAACTATATGTTATATTTGATAGTACTACTATATATTTGGAATAATATTACAAATGGCATTTGGTGTGCATATAATTAAACAAATATATAGTTATAAATATATATACTCATACTATTATATTAAATCCGAAATGGTACGCCGATATGGACCGATACTGGAACGTATTATTCCAAGAACCAAACCGGTATGGTCTCTGGAATGGCATTGATAAGTATGATCCCAATTCGTTCGTGCTACAGTGTCATGTGGTACTTTTGATGAGGCTGCTGTGTGCATTGCCGGGATACTAGGCCATAACAACAGATTATAGAGGCATGCCACACATGTTGGAAAAGGCAATCATGAATAGTTAACTTTCCAACATCATATACCAGCCAGAACCAATTTTGCTGTGAATTGCTGAATCAAAATTGGGAAAATTAAGATACCATCCAGTAAAGGTAACCAATTATCTGAAACTTGATTCTACTTCTACATTATAAAATCAAAATATGAAAACAAGGCACATTTTAGTGAACTACCAGAAAATATATTAAACTTGTCAAGAGAAGAGGAATGCAATACAATGATAAGCCCAATCACAAGAGAAACAAATTTAAAATCCTTATACAGTACAGCAAGAACCATTGGTTTTCTAGAAAGATAGCAGACTGATCTTTTCATAACCAAAGAAAGTCAAGCAGAAGTTCTAGAAGATCAGATACTTTTTTTTTGAATGGGAAGAAGATCAGATACTTCGAATTGTACTCATGAGACGTACATGCCATGCTTCACTAAGTAAGGATCATGATAGCAGAGAGATGAGAAAAAGGAAGATATGTGAGTGCTGGAAATAATGATGAACGGTGTTCTTACAAGTTCCAACAGAAAATAGAAATATTTAAGTTTCAATTGAGTACAAACTTTGAGTGAACCCATACCAAGAGAATAGCACCAGTTTTGAATGATCCTAGTGATAGCATCTCGATTCCCTGCAAGATAAAAGGTATTAAGGTTCTGTCCAATTAAAATTGGGGAGGAAATAAATCATATTTACGAAGGTTTCAACCCGTAATTATTTTAGTAATGCATATTAACCTCAACTGAAAAGTAGCAGTAAGGACAAACCTGAATACAGAAAGCAATTCCCAAAACATTGTTTGCAAGCCAATGCTTCTTTGCGGCATACCATACGCAAAAGAAAAATCCTGGGATTGAAGCAACAACTTGAGACTTGGTAAACTCCACCGAGAGCGCTGAAATAAGAAATTAAGGAACTTAAACATCACCAAGATTCAAGCTTGTAAGGAGGTGACTAGCATGATAAAACTCCAGTATCATCGAGAGGGGGTCCTTTTTGTCTTTTTCAATAAGGTAAGACACGTAAGAAGCTAATAATGTGTTATTACACCCAAGCAGCAAAAGCATTGCAAATCTTGCAAAATGTATCCAGTTCACCCATAAAAAAAGAGATACCCCATATCCATATGAAATGTTATCACCAAAATGTACATTTCCATGCCAGTTAAATGTTTAGAAACAATAGGTACACTCTTTTAACTTCACTCTTTGACATTTCTTGTGCAAATTTGATCTTTTTTGGTTATGGATCAATATCATGTTCTCCGAATATAGTAAAGACAATTTCCCAGTTCCCCTCCAAAATGAATTGGTTTACAAAAACATCATGCTGTGAAAAAAATCAAGTCTATATTAATTATGACACGCAATAAGTCAGAATATGAACTCTTGGTCAGTAGATTATTGCTTCAATGTATCATAAATTGCAATACTAAAGATACAACCAAATAACGCCCTATGATAGCAGACTAGCAGTAGAAACATAGCTGTATTAATTTGACATGAGCTACAGAATTGAATCAAACAGAGAGAACATCAACATGAGAGTGGGGATCATACAGTGGATAAGTGGAGCACGCCAAATGATGACATTATCATTCCATCCTTTTGGAAGAAAATGTTTTATGGAAGGCAGCAAAGTTGCACTGCATAAGAAAGAAGGGCACACAAACATTGTTAAGTTTCCAATTACAGTATTAAGTTTTTACATCTCTGGAAAAACTCTTCAAAGAAAATTTGGAATTACCAGAGAGCGACAGTGCCAAGAATGAAAAAGTAGGCAGTGAGAACAGCATTGACCAAGTCTTTCGAGAGAAACTTGAATAGAAGGAACAGTGACAACAGCATAGCACTTCCCACCAAAGGGAACCGCATGGCATGCTCCTTGGACATTGTCTCCTGCATAAGAACAAATGCAAAAATTAAGTTGGTCAGAGCCATATAATGGAATGTTGTGATTAATCCATCACAGTAGTAGCCAGCAGATACATAAACGTATAAAAAAAATTGAAGCATATTCCTCACAGTGGGTGGAGTTGGCTTGACAGAACGGTAACAACCCACATAGACGGTAAGACATGCTGTCAATATCACATTCACATTTGGGTTGACTTTAACCACAAGCGGTGCCAAGCTCAAACCTGCATATGTTGCAAAATACACAAGGACTGCAAGTCAGCAAATATTCAGTTTGTCAAATGGAAAAGAAAAAGGTAATGAACACTGTCTATGCGGTGATTGCTGAATTGAATACAGAAACGTACCTGCAAGAGCCAAATTAGCAGCCCGCACATGTGCTTTCATTGTTACAACAAAATCAGGAAGATTAGCAGGGTGTGTATTTTTTTCCTGAAGTTATCAAAGTAGCCCCGCGAAAATGATGATACAATAGCCCAGGTGCCTCACAGCTTTGTGTCCCTGCTGGAATAAATTCAAGTCAGCACTGATGAATTGGAATTTAGGGCAGCTAAATAGGAAGCTAGCATGATTTCATCTTCTAGATTAAAGCAGCTAGACTGCATATGCTGCATATGTTTGTTAGGTTTTTTGTCATGTCAATAAATCAACTTAACAGAGTACAAAAAACAATCTTAATTCATGTTTGCCCATCATACAACATTTTGAGGTCTTTGTCAGCACTATGAATAGGCAACAGATCGGTACAGTTCGGGGTTAACACCCATGAATTAAACCATCGCAACTATGTTACAGAAGGACAAGAATAGTTTGGTGTGTAACTAAAATCGTGCAATATAACAAGTCATCACTACTCATATTCATTGATTCAGAAAAGAATTTGCAGCGCTCCATCAAACGTAACACAAGCAGCTCCCGTAAGATCCGCGCCGCTTAATCATACTGCTCTTTCAGCACTAGTTCAGTTGCTAGGTTGCAATTTGACCACTACTCTACCACAATTCAGAAATGGGGCACCATCCCTTCCTGGGGGAACCATAAACCATTTCCTTTTTTGTTTCCCTCTGGCACTGCAGTTACACGACTTCCTTTTTGACTCCTCCACCATCCTCAAAACCGGAAGCAAAATTTCTCCCCTTTCCTCGTTCGTCTGGGATTCGAACCAGATTTCGAAGGAACGTAACCGGGAAAGATCGGATCTTGGGCCGAGAAAAACACCGAGAACACAGCAGAACACGGGGTAAATGCCAACAAAAGAGGCCTAGGAAGATCTCAATCAGAGAGGGGAGGAAGGCGAGGAGGAATCTAGAGATCGGGGGCTCGCGTACCTGGACTGGATGGGATCGATCTGCTGCTGTTGAGGAGAACCCTCCTCTCCTCGCCTTGGCTAGGGCCTGGGCTGTTCCTCTCTCGCGCTGCTCTGCTCGCGCGTTTTGTATGGGAATGGGATACAGGTACCACTTGTCGTCGTCTCCTACTGCTGCTATACTACTTTTCTCTCTCTATCCTTGTATTTATTGTCAAATCTAGTCTAATCTTTTATTTATTATCAGGCAGTAATAAATATTAGCTAAGAGCGTCTCCAACAGCCGCTATTTAGTTAGCTAGATCTGATGTGGCAAGGAAAAAGTAGGAGAGAGAGTAGTCACTAGCGACGAGCAAATAGCTGATCTATTTCACGTAGTCCAAGAACATGAGAGAGGAGCATGTGGGTCCAACAGTATAAAATAGTCTTTGCTTTTGTCTCTCACCTCCACGTCAGCTGACTATATAGCTAGTACTAGATATTACCATTGCGGATGCCCTAATGCTCCCTCTATATACTTCCTCCCGTCAAAAAAAGGAAGTCGCTTTAGGTATAGTCAAACATTATAAACTATAGCTATTAATATCTTCTCAGCTATTTAGATTGGACGTATGAAAATGATACGTATAGATTTCTCTCTAAAGATATTTTTATAATATTATAATCTTATTAGGCTTTATAAATATATTAAATAAAAATAAGTTATTAAAATTGTATTTTAAGAACTGTGTCGATATCTGAAACGATCTCTTTTAGTAACTAGAGGGAGTATATTGGTATGTATTTATTTACAAAATCTATTTTTAGTATTTATCAGGGAGTAATAAATACTTGCTTCTTTTTCCTGTATAATATAGTTTTTTCTTTTATTTTGCGTATTGCCCCTTAATGGAGAATTCGGTGGCTGGTGGAATGGGTCGCATAGTTCCATCTGGGTGCGTATTGCCCCTTAATAGCCGCATTACTTGTCTTGCTAGAGCGCGTGAGCTACTCACAAAAAATCCACTGGTAAATGTTAATGGTATAGAGAGAGCATAGAGTACACATGTACAATAGGCCATATGAACCAATGTATTGTATAGAAAGAATTTACATAAAGAAAAATACAAATAAGCATAGAAAATAAGGACATGGAAAGCCCTTTCCTAATCTCAAACCCCGTTTGGAATGCTCAAAAATATCGAAAATTGCACGGTTATTTGAAAATATTGGAAAATAGGCGGTTTTAGCAACTCTCATATTCATTCCAAAGTTAATCATAAACAGTAAAGTATATATCCAGCAGTACGTAAATGACATAAAGATAAATATATTATATCTCAAAATAGATAAAGAATTCCGATCATTAACATATTATAGTATGTTGAACTGTACAAGAAGATAGGCATTAATAAATTGTATAATGCACAGATTATATTGTATGAATTTGCTCTCAGCTGAGAAGTTGCTCAAGTTCTAAAACTTGGCCTTCTCAACTCTTGTCAATTAATCAACAATTAAAGTGACTATCCCTCTTTCTATTCTGCTAATTTGACAATCTACAATTAGCTCAGATAAGTGACAAAGTCAATTGCATGCTATAAGCACAAATAGAAACAGAGAACTGCTACTGCAGTGCCAACAAAGTTTCGACAATAACCAGAGATAAAGAATAGATAAATGCTAATGTGGTATCAACTGAATTCAGCAATAATCAGGACTGCAGTAACCTATACCAAAACAGATGTATCTATCTTAGCAATTGACAAAATCAAAACTAGCAGAATACTTCAAGTGATAGTCACAGTAATATCTAATATCACAAGTTTCCTCATCGAGCATTCACAAAGTCAACAATCTATCAAGCAAAATCCTTTACGACCACAACAGCTTACGACCACGGCAACTTACGACCACGGCGGCTTATGCACGATAGTAATAGGAATGCAAAGTGAAGCTTACTGGGCAGTGGCAATTAGGGATGGCAATCGGGCGTGGCAGGTACGGGTAGTGCTCGCCCATACCATACTCGCGACCCGATTTACACCCACGGGTATACCCGTGAAGGACGACGGGCGAAAAACCTCGCTCATACTTATCACCCGCGGGTACCCATCGCTGTGGGTATACCCGTTTACCCGCGAACTAAGAGTTGCCATCTGAGAGTTGAACTAATGACAGGTACATATAAGCAACGGCTGTTGCTAGGAAATATAATAGCTATCAAAAAGTTTATAACAATCAATAGCAATTAGAGATATGAAAAAATTTATAACAATCAATAGTAATTAGAGTTATTGCTATGACTGCGCCACCTATCAATCTATATCGCGGGTAAACGGGTGGGGCGGGTACAGGTGGTGCTTACCCATACCCGTGCCCGTTTACCCGACGGGTAGAGTGTTCCTCCATTTTCATACCCTTGGATAAAGAAAATATCTCATACCCAGTTCTATTAGGGTATTTACCCACGGGTATACGGGTAAACAGGCACAATTGCCATCCCCTAGTGGCAATCCAAGCCACCGAGAAGGCGAGCAGGGCAAGACTCATCACAAGGACGATGTCCCAGAAAACCAATCACCATCGTTATGCCAAGATATCACTAGAGAGGTTGACGGAGATACAATGCCCAACTTCACAATTCAGAACTCACCAAATCACAAAGTCGAGATGTCAGTTGATGCCGCACAAAGCCAACAAGAATCTCCAATCGAATGAAACAACCGAGGAACCAAAGAACTAGTCGCACTCTACACACGAGTGCGTAAGCCTAGAGAAGAACTCGGCTCACGCAGCAGCAACCAAGAGCCTAACACCCCAATGGATCTGCAAAGATAAGTCAGAGTGGAGATCACCAAGACTCCAGTTTCACCAGAGCAAACTACACAGGAGATCAAAGGGAAACCGCCACCACTTGCACTCGGATCTGGGTCTACTCTCTTGATTGCACTGCCTTGAGAACTCTCCTATGGATTTTTTTAAGGAGGAAAGAGAGAGATCGGAAATCAGGTGAGGCAGCAGTACCACCCAAAACGGCTACCCGTTTCTTCCGCCCGAAGACTAGGGGGAAGAGGAAGATGAGGCGAGTGCGGCCAGAGGAGCACGCCGGCCTCATCCCCTCTCAATCCCTCTCTTACAAGTAGCCCTGCTCTAAAGTTCTTTTCCTTTTCTTTATTTCAGAAATGAGAAAAATTCTCATATTGCCTCAACAGAAAAAGCTCTCCGAGTAGACCGTTCGGTCAAACGGATTTAAGATTTTGGTTTTATATCTTAGCGATTGAGAACATTGGCTACAAATGGCCGCGCAAAAGCTGCATTCAACCGAAACATCATTCCAACCTTGTGCGTGGCAATGACAATTTTCGGTCACAGATTTAACAAAACACTTCCACACGAAACAGCGTTGAACAAAGCGTCAGAAAAGAGTGGCATTCATCTTCTTTCGACAAGGCATTAAAAGCATTCAGATTTCAGATTGCCCCTCCCAGGTAAGTTCACAGGGCTGTTTTCGACTATAATTCAGTACGCAAAATTTGCTTGCTGTTTGAATGTTCTCAACAGATCGGTCCAGACCGACAAATATCATATGGAGAGAATTGTAGGTGCCTTTTTAACACGGCAATGTGTCACAACACAGACAATTAGGTATCGCAGCCTCATGTTGGACTGGAATGGTATCAGACTATTTTAGCTTGTTCTTTGACGTTGTCCAGACCTTCATCTGTTTTGCTTTGTTGAATGAAGATGGCGCCTCAACGCATGCTGTTACAGTTCATCGTCAATCTGGGTGGTAGCACTGGAGATGACACGAAGGGAAAAAGCATGTTAGCGGAGTTTGAGAAAACAAGTGTAATGCGTGAATGTACAAACATGTGTTCATCCATATTCTACAAGCATAGTAAAACATCCAACAATTGTCATGGCCTTATGACGAAATGTTCTTTTAGAAATTATGTTGAAAAGGAAGAGATATGATTTCATGTAAAGTTGTAAACTACGTTGCTATTCACGCTGATAGTGATACATCACAGCACCTAATTCATATTCATTCTGATACATCATTTAACTCCTATTCATGCTGCCACATCAGATACAGCATACCTTGTGGACTGACAGTGTCTGCTAATATCTTCACAAAGGGCCCTACTCACATTTCCTGCTTCTGCAGAGCTTGTTTTTATCCACTCAGCAAGCTGCAACCGAGATAAGAATTACATAAGGCCTTGTTTCGATTAAATTACAAGATATCCATATAGTTCAAAAGGACAGCTATGAAGCAGCCAAAGAATTCAGATGCTCTTTGCTAAAATCGAACAATAGAACGCTGTATAAATGTCATCCAAGACAAGCAATCTACCTCATCCTCAGTTTCCTCCAGTAACCTGCAACATGAGTGAACTTTGTCAGTTCATCCACTCAAAATACTCAATAGGCTTATAGCCTTCTTCAGATGCCACAAAAAGTAAAATATTATTTTTTGACAACCAATATATTTGTATTTCTAAAGCACATGGTGACTAAAGAGTTTGTTCAGCCTTTGATTCATGGCAAGTAAACAAGACAACACTTAACTAATAACAAATAAAAAAAGTGACAGATCAGCAGTCAGAAAAGGCCTTTGTGTACAAGCTTGTATGCACAAAGACAAAATGTAATTGCAAGAAGTTAGTGTGTATAGCAAAAAGGGTAATCTTTTAAGTTTGTTAAGAGGATATTCCCAGTCCCTTTTAGTTTGTTTATAATGAATCCAGAAATAAGTAATCAATTGTAAGTTCAGCATAGCAAATTTCTTTGTGTAAATTGGCATCCCTTTACCAAGGAAAATTGCACTTATCAGAAATACGAGAGAGTACTGTTACAAAGCTTTTTTACAAGATCGCTATTACAAAGTTATAATAAGAGGTCAGCTTACAATATAAAAGCTGTTAAATCCAGGAAAAAGAACAAGATGACATTCTATGTAGACAACAAGATATGAGATAATCATGAAATTTGGCAATGAAATGTTTAAGGGGGCAGAGAAATTACATTTGTTGCCCAAGTAACTAGAATCTAGCGAGTTATTAGCGGAAATAGCCGTATTTGACACGTTATTTGCAATAATAGCACCTTGACCGGGCGGCAGGTGCCTCGGGCCGACACGTGGTGGCTCACCGTGCGCATTAGCCTCGCCATGTGTCGGCCCAAAGAACCTGCCACCCAGTGACTGTGCGCAACATGTCGGTCCGAGGCACCTGCCGCCCGATGACTGTGCGCCACGTGTCAGCCCAAGGGACCTGCCGCCCAGTGACCGGGCGACAAGTGCCATGTGTCGCCCCGAGAAACCTGCCGCCTGGGCAGGTAATGTCATTTTTGCAATTGAGACTAAGAGGGTGTTATTTTTGCAAATAATGCGTCAAATACAACCAAAATTGGCTTTTGTTCGAATCATCTAGCTAACTGACATGATATGTACAAAGTTTGTTAACATATGTAAATGAGAAGAAAACTATGTATATAGTGCTTACTTTATCAGCTGAAATCATTAGAAGTACTGAAAACAATATTGTACCTTCCACAGAACGTGGATAATTTTTTGGCGTGTGCTCGTGCTGCTGCCTTGTTTTCTACAAATGAACAATGACATAAGCAGTATACGGTTAGTAATTAGAAATAATCTCACCACTCATATTTATTCTCTTGTAATGAGAACAATGCAAATACATTAATACACAGGAGCACCCACAGGAGCACTGTTGTTCGCTTGTCATTCAGCATATATACAATGTTGACTAAATTGAATCCCATGTGCTTGTATTAAGTCTATCATGGCGAGCACATATTATCAGCAATGTTCAAAAGCACAAAGAAATCGGTGTGTTATAAGAGAGAGTGTACAGTTCTAAATCTAGTGTGTGCTGCATTTCCTAAGATGATGCGTGTTAGAGAACTATGCAGGAAGAAAGCAATAACATAGTACAAGAAACTATGGACAGGCCATAGCACTCCATTCTTTACAGTACAGTTTCAAGTCGTCAGAAGAGTAAACAGGAGCAAGAAACATATCCAAACTTACCAGTTTGAAAACTATTCCAGTCCGTTACTTTAACCCATCCTTTTTCATCAGACTCCAACTGCACAGAGTAGAAGTCGTTAGATGGCTCAAATGCTTGGGCAGATGCTGACATTGCATAGAACACATCAATGCTAAACAGACCTGCAAACCTAATTCATATGTACCTATACAACTTAATATAATATCTAGAAAAAAGATGTAGCATCAATAAGATGGTCATGGCGTGCAGTAAAAAAACGTTAAAATGATCACATAGATTTGTTTTCTACCTTCTGCAGGGTATAGTCTTGCATCTTATCACATAGGCCATCCAGAAGTTCTACAACCCGAAGCTCACTGACTCTGCACCACATAGGCAGATTCAACTACATATCAATACAAAAATGAACGGTAAAAACATGTTTACAATTTATTGCCTAAGTATGTGAAGCCAACTGATGCCGAAGATGAACAAAGGCTCCATGTTGAGTGTTAAATTAACAATGATTAATCTTACATTTCTTTCCTAAAAACTGCAGTGTGCATATGTAAATATGTGCAATTTCATGTGGTCACACTGCACCCTCTGCACCCTCCCCCCAAAAGTCCAAAGAGATCTACTTTACTATAAAAAAAAGCATTTTCTAACAGCACTGAAACATCAAATGGTCGCAATATGATGCATAGGAATGTTCTTTCTCATCATTGAACACAAGAGTGATCATGCTGGTTAACATACCTGTAGTCAATGACCTTCCCTTCACGCTGGCCTTTTGAATTCAAGCGGTTGCGCAAGTCCAAGTGATTCCTTGGTTTCTCCTGCATTAGAGAACTCAGGAATATTTAATAATTGACCAATGGTGCCAGTAACAAGAAAATAAAAGAACATACGATATCAAGATTATGGGGTGGTTGTTTTGTTAACTAAAAAAGACTGACATTGTACTTTGTTATACATATACCGTAAATAATGGTAGAAATTACTTAAAGAGCCAATTGAAAGAAAGTTTACTTACACTTGAAATTCCAATCTCTAACTCTGCCTGCAAAGAAGACCGGTACATCAGAACGTCTACAATGTGCATTCCAAATTGCTGAAAGAATGAGCTGAAAATTCTACTGTATCCCCAGTAAACGGCTGAAGATCTAGGCCCCGATCTGCCTCCGGACCATTGCTTCACGAGGAGCGGTAAAGATTTCAACCTTGGAAGCTAATTTCTACCCCCGCCGATGTAAAACGATTTACGCACACACGGAAGGATGCTGATGCTCCAAGAACGATCGAATTGTACACATGCGAACTGAGCGAGAGAGAGAGAGAGAGAGAGAGGAGGGAGGAACTGACAGCAACGGCCTTGCAGGCGGCGCACTTGTCGCCGATGGCGGAGGCGGAGGTGAAGGAGGCGGCCGCCGCGAGGATGGCGGCGAGGAGGAGGAGCGTGCTGGATCTGTAGCTTACCCGTCTCGGCTCCATCTCCCGCGATCTCTCTCTCTCTCTCTCTCTCTCTCTCTCTCGATTTCCAGTCTCCACTTCTTTTTTTTTTTTGAGAAGGAAAACAAAGTCTTCCATTAACCATTGGCTCTAGACGAGTCGCCAGAGACCAGATCGGTAACAAAGGCGGGGACTTGGTTCATGAACAGCTCTGAACCCGAGCAAACAACGCTCGCCCCATACCAAGCTAGGCTATCAGCCACCTTGTTGCATGATCTCGGACAGGCCCGGATCACACATTGCCCAAACGACATCGAAATGAAGCTTCTAATCTGACGAAACAAACACCCCTCAGTGCTTCTATCCAACTCCGTAGAGGTCAGCCCTTTCTGCAGGTTTGTTGCATCTGTTTCGAGTAAAATTCGGCTCATTCCCAACCCAGCAACTCGACGAAGACTCATCAGAGCAGCTTGTGCTTCGGCCTGTAAGGGGTTCGAAACTCTTTCCAGCCTCCCACAACCCCCCTCCAGAAATTCGTCATTGTTATTGCGCGCAACAAATCCCCATCCACCATCTTGTGTATTGGCACTAAAAGATGCGTCTACGTTGATCTTGTACATGTCCATCGGTGGAGGTTCCCACCTCACCTTTTCCTTTTCTCCCTTCTGGCCCTTTGGTTTTTTGAGCTTTTCAAACTCCTTCACATGATAGTCCACTGATGAACAAATTTCTGGGCCCAGAGCTCTTCTTTCCCCTGCATTGACTTTATTTCTAGCTGACCACCATCTCCAAAATAGCACCTGGACACGCATCGAATCCTCGCATCCAGTTTCAGTTGCCCTCACTGTTTCCTTCGGCAGTGTTGCATTTCTCGGCAATCTAACTCGCACGTCCTCCGGTTCATTAATCTCAACATTCCTTTACACCTTTGCATTTCAAAAGCAGATGGCTGCCGTCCTCATCAGCTCTATTGCACATCGGGCAAATTGTGTCGCGCTTAATGCCCCTTCGTGCTAAATTCCTCCTAACTGCCAGGCTGTTATGAGCAAACCTCCACACAAACATCCTGACCTTATTTGGTGCTGCGAGCTGCCATATTCGCTTCCAGTCAAAACCGGCTTCATCTCTCAATCCCATCTCCGACCCCGAGGCATCTCTTGCTTGTTCATGATCCCTTTTCCTTACTGCCACCTTGTATGCTGATTTCACCGAGAAGGCTCCTTTTGAATCAAACTGCCAGGCTGGCCAGTCATCCATATCTGCATCCGTCTGTAAAGCTAGAATGGTGTTTGCATCCGACTCCCAAAAAATGTCTTTCACTAAAGCCTCATCCCAAGAGCCAGTAGCCGGGTTCAGGAGCTCGGACACCCAAGACAGCACATTAGCCCCTCTAGGGGTTACTATACTGCGAGTCATCCCAACCGGTATCCACGGATCAGTCCAAATATTGAGCGAGTTACCATTACCTACCCGCCACACCACTCCCTCTCTAAGCAATTGGGCTCCTTGCAGAATACTCCTCCAGGTATAAGATATGCCCTCTCTTGCACTACACTGCAGAATGTTGCTGTGTGAAAAGTATTTGGCCTTTAGGACTTGACTACATAGAGTTTCCGGGTTGGTTAGGATTCTCCACGCCTATCGTGCAAGCATGGCTAGGTTAAAGAGGTGCAGATCACGGAATCCCAAACCCCCCTCCTTTTTGGGTAATGTCAGCTTGTCCCAACTCAACCAGTGGATTTTATTTTCTTTGTCAGTCTGGCTCCACCACCACCGACCTATCATGGAGTTTAGTTCATCACACAGCCCCTTCGTCAGATCAAAACACGACATGGCATATGATGGGATTGCTTGGGCGACTGCCTTAATTAGAATCTCTTTTCCTGCCTTTGATAACAGCTTTTCTTGCCACCCCTGTATCCGCATCCAGATCTTCCTTTTTTATATACCCAAATGCTTTCTTGCGTGATTTTCCAATGGACACCGGGAGCCCCAGGTATTTCTCATTTTTTGCTTCCATTGAAGTGCGGAGTTCATTGCGGACTTGATCTCGGTCTACTTGGTTTGTGTTAGGACTGAACAAGACAGAAGACTTGTCCCTATTAATCACTTGCCCTGACGCTTTCTCATACACATCGAGGATCCTTTGTAATTCTGTAGCGTCATCATACGTGCGCATCAAGATAAGGAATCATCGCAAAGAACAAATGATTTATACGTGGCGCCTCCTACTGACTTTTATCCCCTCAATTTTTTCTTCTTCCTCCGCTTTCTGTAGCATGGCCGACAACGCTTCTGCACAGAGAATGAAAAGGTAGGGACTCAACGGGTCACCCTGTCGTAGCCCCCTCTGAGGGATCACTCTGCTGGTGTAGTCATCATTCACTTTGATTCGATAAGACACAGTATAACGCATAGCATGATGCGTTCGACCCAACTTTCATGGAAACCCAACTTCTGCATCACTCGTCTCAGAAACACCCACTCAACTCGGTCATATGCCTTGCTCATATCCAGTTTTATGGCTGCAACACCCCTACTTCCCCGTTTGCGCTGAAACAAATAGTGGGTGAACTCGTAGGCCAGTAGCACATTGTCCGTGATCAATCGGCTAGGAACAAAGGCGCTCTGTGAAGGCGAGATGATCTCTGGCAGAATACCTTTAAGCCGGTTTGCTAATGCTTTTGAGATGAGCTTGTACGCCACATTGCAAAGACTAATGGGCCTAAGGTCCTTTAGCTTCTCCGGTTTACTGGTTTTGGGGATCAACACAATCACTGTGTCATTCCACCCTGTTGGCATAGCACCTCCATTCAGAACATCCAGCACCTCTTTTTTCACTTGGGCCCCTACCAATGACCAAAACCTTTTATAGAAGATTGCAGGGATTCCGTCAGTACCGGGTGCTTTCAGATCCCCCATACTTTGTAAAGCCTTCCATACCTCCGCATCTGTAAATGGCGCAATCAGGCCCTCATTCATGACATGAGAGACCCGTCTTTGCACACATTCGAGCACCTCTTCCGCATGATCTCCTGCATTTGACCTGAAAAGTTGTTGGTACTGGTTAGCGATAAAAGTTTTTAGATGTTTCCCCGCCACCACAGCGCCACCATCCTCTACCAACTGTCCCACACGATTTTTCCGATTCCGCTCCGAGGCTTTGGCATGAAAGAACTTTGTATTACGATCTCCCTGGGTTAGCCATGACGAATGGGTTCTTTGCTTCCAATAAACATGTTGTTGATCTAGCAGCCTCTCCAACCTATACCGCAGCACGTGTTCCTTGTTTACTTGGTCTTGGCTGATCCTCCCCCTTCGACATTTCTCAAGCTCGGTCTTGGCTTTTTTGATCCTCTTCTCTAACTCACCCAAGACACTGCGGTCCCACTCCCACAGCTCCACCAATAGGTGTTTTTGGATTTCCATTAGGCTGGATTCCCCCTTCTCAAGTGCTTCACTCCAAGCTTCCCCCACCCTAGTCTCACACTCCTCCTCCTCTATCCACCTTGCTTCAAATTTTTTCATGATCTCCATCGGTTTATTCCAAACCTGCTTCTCCCTCCCTCCCGTATCCAGGATGACAGGCCTATGGTCAGAGTGTCTAGGATCACCGTTGACCACCCGAACGAGGGGGAACTTGGTCCTCCAAGAGCTATTCGCCACCACCCTGTCCAATCTTTCCTTCACATAACTCTTCGCTCTATGATGATGGTTCCTCCAAGTGAACACATCCCCAACAAAACCCAAGTCATGCAAATCACAGTCTGCAAGGGCTTCACGGAAAGATTCCATGCTCCTTTCTGCTCTGGGGGGTCCACCCTCCTTCTCACAGTTGAACATAATTTCATTAAAATCACCGCAGCACAGCCATGGCATATCACTCCTATCTCTCAGCAGTCTCAAAAGCTTCCACGACTTCTCCTTTTCTTCACTTCTAGATTCACCATAAAAACCAGTGAAGCGCCATTTTAAACCGTCCTCCTCCTGCACCGTAGCCTCAATGTGGTAACGTGACATACTTTCCACCGTTAACTCCACCCCTTTTTTCCAGAACAAAACTAGACCACCGCTAGCACCCACACTATCCTTAACACACATATTTGACATATTTAATTTCCACCGAAACATCTCCAACCATGTCTTTGTTATGTTTTGTTTCGAGACAAAAAGCACATCAGGGCCTCCTTCTTACGGACATCCGGAAGACCACGAGCTAGCAGGCCCTCCCAAACCCGGCGGTTCCAAGCAATATCTTCATTTGATGCAGCGGGATTGACCGAGCAATCCCGCCTCAACAACAATATACTGCTCCTCCCTCCCTTGGCTCACCCCCTCCTCCAAGCACTGCTTCTTCTTCCTTTCCATGCCCTCCTCGCCCTCCTCTGGTGCTGGTCTCTTCTTGTGCTCATCCCCCATGGCAGTGTCGGACTTCCCCTTCCCCGAAGTAGTTCGGGGACGCCGCCTAAACGTCGCCCTCTTTAACACTTCTGACAATCCCACAGCCATCCCCCTCCTGTCCTCCTCCAACTCCCCGTGCAACTCCACCTTCTTTGTCCCTTTAGCTCCTTCAACATTCCCTCTTTTCCCTTCCACCCTTTCATTCCCGTTTCCATCAACTTCCATGCACACTTTGCCATCCAGTTGCTCCACCACCAAAGCCCGGCCAGTTGTGTGGTCCTCCCCTTCCCCCTTCGGCTCCTCCTGATTTGTGCTGTGATTGGGAGCCAAACTTGGGCTCGCCACCGCCCCGGGGAGACATGTTTCCAACTCACTAGTATATGCACCTTTAGCACTGCCCTCGGAATTTGGTAATGTCTCCCCACCCGCAGTCCGCACTGTTAGAACTTGATTCTCAAACTCCAGCCTCCTCGGCAAGCCACCTCTCTCCTCATCCGCTAAACATTTAAGTGGGCTTTGTAGTCATCCTTGACTCCCGTCACTCACCCGAGTCGCTTTCAGTGAGCCATCACTGCTAGCAATCTTTTTGTCCTCGGTTCTTTCCCATTTCGCCTCTTTGGGTCTTGTTTACTCCCCGAGCTTCCACCTTCCGCCACCTCCCCCTGCCGTCCTTCCTCCTCACTGGATTAACACGCATCCAGTCTCCGAACTGCTTTTCTTCCTGCCTCCAGCTGCTGTCGTCGCAATCCTTCTCCACATGGCCTAACTGGCCGCACGAGTAACAGAAGTTGGGCAGAAATTCATACTTGAAACCACACCAAAATTCCCCCTCACCTTCCCCTTCTCCATTATGATCCCCCGAGCTAAAGGCTTCCGAATATCAATCAAGACCTTAATCCTGAGATATTCCCCAACCGCCAGTTCGTCTTCATCCTTGTCCACCTCCAGTATTTTGCCCACTCCATTGCCAATCCGGCGCCCCGTTTCAGCATTCATCAACCCCAGCGGCAAATCGAAGAAACGAATCCAGACTGGAATTTGAGTGAATTCGAGATCCTTCAATCTTTTCGTCTCATCAAAATCCACTACCACTAGCAAATCACCCCCAAACTCCCAAGGCCCCTCCTGGATCGCCCTGCGCTTACCTCCTGATTGCAAGAAGGTGAAGAGGAACCTGTTTAAGCCCAGCTCCTTGCAGCGAATCCCTTTCTGGGGGCACCAAATTCTGCCCACCGTTTGCACCAGGCCGTCGGCATAGCCCGATTTTGAGGCGAACAGCTTCCCACCGCTGCGGGAACTTTGTTTGCTCCACCACCTCCGCCCTCCAGCGCGCGAACCTATTTTCTCCCTCTCCGTCAGCTTCAAACCCCGGAGAAGGCCGTCGAGATCTTCCCCAGCGCCGCCCATCGGATTGCTCATCCCCGCCCCGCCTCCAGAGCACTCCAGGGCAGACCCAAAAGACTCCACGCCTCGCCCACCGAGGAGAAAGGCTAGGGCACTCACCTCTGAGCCGCCCGAGCTCCTTTCGGGACCCAAGCGCCAGGGACCCGCGATTGAGCGCCCGACTCGGCCTTCACGCCCCGGCCACGGGCGACCTCGGTCTCGGAATCCGCTTCAAAATCCGCACTCCAAACAGGGCGCACGCCACCGCCCCCGCCCCCCTAGCTTCTGCCTCCTCCTGACTTCACCCCCGCACAACCTCGCGGGAGACCTTCCCTGCCTTCCAAACCTTGGATAGATGGACCGGCATTGAAGAAACTTCGATTTGTGACTGATTTGGTGGGGATTTGGGGAAGAAAAAACCAACCGAAACCCTAGCTGGGATGCTAGGGTTCGGACTCCCGCTCTGAGTCGCCCAAACCCCTTGCGGAGTCAACCGACCAGAGACTGGTTCGTCGTCGTCGACTCGTCGTGATGGTCTTTTTGCAGATGTGACCTTGAGGTCTTACACATCATTAAATACGTCCGTACCCTTGCGGCCTTGCCCCCTCCAACAGAAGCTTCTGGACTTTGCTTCCTCACCAATTTACCATGCTCCACCCATTTCTTACTAACCATCAGTTCAAAAAAAAAAGTGACCAAGAAAAATATTTTCTAAAAAAAACTAACAAGGAAAAAAGAAATAAAAAATATTCATGGTACCAAAAAAACAGAAGTCATAAGATTCACAGCGAGATTGGAATACCCTGCATTCCACTTGCACTTTCAAGTTTTACAGCCCAAACTCAACACACAATCACCAAAAATGGAAGGAAAATTCCTCACAGAACTCACCACATAGTACAATTGCAGCACAGGCAATGCCACACTGTACTAGTATATCCTTGGTGCGTGGGCTGCTTTCTGTAATCTCAGTTACATCATCAGCTCATGATTCATGAACATGAACAGTCGTTTGGCCTATATATCTCCATTCGCCGACCAAATCAGCACCCCCAACCACCAGCAGCGCCTCAAGTTCGCCATGCGGACGACTTCTCCTGATCAACATTCTCCTCCCACCAAGTAGCATTCTACATCACAGATTCCCCGTCAGGTGGTAGAAAAGGCTGATGCTCTGATGAAATGCAGATATGCAAGAGGACACTTTGAAAGTGCAATCACTCAACCCAGGACAACACGAGGCATGCTGTTACCATCAAAAAGTTATATATGACTGTCCTACTGACTTTGCAGAAGAGGTGATAATGTGAAATAAATTGTTTGAAATCGGTATGATGACCTGAAGCTGATGAAAGTATTCCAATTTTTTTCACACAGTGAAGCAATTCAACCTATCAACTAAATGAGACGAGGTCCAGACCTTGTATCCTCTTCTGAGAAATCCAAGCGAGCTTCCTTGTTCTTCTTGCAAACCAAGAACTCTCAATAATTCTTCCTTAGCCTAAATGAATAACATGGCACATCATATTCCGACAATTCCGAAAGAAGTTAACTGAATGCATGCAAATAATATACTGTATGACCTGCCCCAAAGTGAACCGAGCTGCGCACTCTGCAACGCACGCATAAGAACCATCAGCCTGCTTAAGCATGACTTGCCCAGGCCCTGATCAAACAAAAACTTTCTATATCAGTAGCTGATGGTGAAGATGAATAGGGCTGATATCACCCCAAAAAAACTCCTTTCGTATGTTATTTAGTTTGGTCTTCTATTGCAAAACCAACATGAGGAATTGAAGGATACAAATTCATATTTCAAAATGTCATCGTTTGGAGAGAAAAATCCAAGGAAACCAAAATTTATTCACTGCTAGTGACAAAGGCTACAGGCCATGAACTGCAGTATTACCTGGGTATTGGCGGAATACAGCACCACTGTAATTCACTATGTATGGAGTGACTGCAATTGTCTATATAGTAAAGGAAAAGAAAGCTAGGCACAGACAGAAACACGAAGAACATGGTTAGGTAGGTAAAATAGAACAAATGAATACCTTGGAGTAGTCACGCTGTCTGATATAAAATACTGGGGTAAACTGAGAAAGAAACCGGTAATGAAAATCTTTTGGGGGGAATCCCAGAAGCCCCAAGTCGGAACTGGAGGGTAAATCTCATATGTTACTACCTCTTAAGGCACTCAAAAAGTTTAGAAGGATCAAGGTATCTAGTTCAAGATTAAAGAGAACGGCCGGTACAGATGTGGCAAAGTTTTCCTTAACAACAACAAATGCAAACTGGATGAATCAACAAAATGTGCATAGTAATACAATTGGTAAAACGATAAGTATATTATTTGTTTCAACAACTTTATACTGTATGCCATTTGCTTGACAATACTGCAAATAAATGCTAGAATTCTCATCAAAAGAAGGTTAAAATTTTACATTTTTGTTCCAAGGAAATGGAATTGCAAGTGGGGTTACAGTCCATGGCAAGGACTCCCTAGTGGAATACGCAATGCATGTGCAACCGTGCATGTTGTCTCACACTACCATGCATACTGCACAGAGTTACCTAGGACGGCTAAATTTTCAGTGCTTTATACTCCGCAGAGTACGCTGAGACACTTGGCCACTGTGTAATTTTTTTATACTCCGTAGAGTTGCCTGGGACGGCTAAATTCCCAACACTTTATACTCTATAGAGTACGCTGAGGCGCGAGGCCATCGTGCAATTTTTTATACTCCGTAGTGTTGTCTGGGATGGCTAAGTTCCCAACGCTTTATATTCCACAGGGTATGCGGGGTGCGAGGCTACTGTGCAATTTTTCTGTACTATGTAGAGTTGCCTGGGACAGCTAAATTCCCAACACTTTATACTCCATAGAGTACACCGGAGCGCAATGCCACTATGCGATTTTTTAATACTCTATAGAGTTGCTTGGGATGGCTAATTTTCTAGCGCTTTATACTCCATAGAGTACGCCGGTGCGCGAGGACATCGTGCGATTTTTTATACTCCATAGAGTTGTCTGGGATGCGAGACCACCGTGCGATTCTTTTATACTCTGTAGTGTTGCCTCGAATGGCTAAGTTCCCAGCAGTTCATACTCCACAGAGTATGCTAGGGTGCGAGACCACCATGCAATTTTAAGCAAAAAGAGGACCAAAACAAAGGCATAAAAGAAAATGCTCAGACCAACCTAAGCACCCAAGACCAGCTAGTAAAACTAGCAGCAAAAGGCAATACGAGAAGCCACTGCCATTGGAGTCGACGCGGAGTCTGACCGTGGACGTCAAAGTTGGCGCAGAGTCTGGAGTAGTTGATGCGGAGCCCAACCATGGACATCGGAGTCGGCATGGAGTCCGATCGTGGATGTCGGAGTCGGCGTGGAGTCTGGCAGAGTCAACGCAGAGTTCGGCCATGGACGTCGAAGTTGATGCAGAGTCTGGCGTAGTTGACGCAGTGTGAGAACCCTCAAAATTAAGTAACCAACAACACACTATTAAGAATGCAATCAATACTAAATAACAATATTCACAGAAATAATAAAAATAAATCACATTCACATGCACAAGACAAATGAATATAAATATATATAAATGTATCAACAATATGAATTACAGAAGAGATTCAACTATACAACAAATTTCATAAATGAACTCTTATACACAAATTACATTCTCAAGTTACAAGGATGAAAATTACAACTCGATATTACAAACTTGGAATCCATCCCATACAACAAAAAGCGTACATACATTAGACTACATATTATCACAACCACAAAATACCTGCACAAAACTGTTAGCCAAAATGCAGTTACAAAACTGAAATGAAATAGAAAATATTTGCCGTCAGAAATTGGGTTATCATTCTTGCTCTTGGGCAAGCGCGCATAGAGATACCAGGATTTGTCTGGGGACAAACCGGCACCATCTCGCGTTAGTAGGGATCATCATCCGGCAACTTACCTTCTTACCTGTGAAGCCATATCAGAAATTACTCCTCCATAATGCCTGAGCAAGCCACCAGCCGTGCATGGCTAATAGAGGACACGAGTCCACCATGCATTCATAGCCAGCAAGGAGCCAAGCCACGTCTCACCTCACTGCCACAAGGCAGCAAAAGACCAAGTATTTGCCATACCACAAAAGAGAGTGCCATAGTAAAGAAAGCACTGCCAGAACCACACACACTGCATTCCACCACCCATAACACCAGCAAGCTTTCAATGCTCACTGCCCAAGCCACTGCACAGCCCGCTGCCCAAAAGAGAGGAGACAAATAGAGGCAGTGCAGGCCATCAAACAGCAGCACAAGACACCAATATCCCCAATCAATCCCATGCTACTACTGTACTGCCCAAGAAGTTGCACACCCCAATTTAAACCCTAGCACCAGACAAAGGCCAAGGAACCAACACGACCAGAAGGGCAACGCCAAGTACACCAGCCAGGAGATACTCCCAGGAGCCAGCCACACCACCAAGTACAAGGGCAAGACAGCCACGAAAGCACAACCACCTCATCCCCTTAAGCCAACGACACAAGTAAGGTAAGGCTTCGAAAAGCCCTTGTTTCTCATGTAAGTAAGTCACACTAGCTAGCCGTAGAACTCAAGCATGGAAATTAGACCATCCACTACACTAGATTAACAAATTAGGGTGGCCATCCAGTAAGCCCTTGAGGCCAGGGATCGGCATTTCCCGTGCACATCCCAGTCCCAAGCAACCCACGGTTGCTCACCCCAAACCCACAGCACAAAGGCTTTAGCGGACGTCCATGAGCCCCAGGGCATCAACAATTGCTTCCCCGGTGCAATGTCCATGCCCAGCCCCCACATGGTTGCTCACCAAAAACCAACATTCGCACTAGTAATCGCCATAGCATGCATAGTATACACAAATCATTAAAGATGCATAATAGTAGGGAGTAGGGAGGGAAGGAGAAAAACCCGAAGAGGCTGGAGAAGCAGTACATGGCGTCGGTGGTTCATGACCACCGAGGCGCATGGGGCCGGCGAGTAGCAGACGGGGCACGGGCCAGCAAAAGCCAGCGCAGAGCCGTGCGCTGGCAGCGTGCCGCTGCCATGGCGCACTGCCGTAAAGGCGGAAGAGGGCAACGCCCAGAGGCAACGGTGAAGCCCCAGTTTTCGCCAAGGCGCATGCCCACCGTGGTAGATCCGGAGGCGGCAGCTCAAGGTGTAGCGCCGGCCAACCCAAAGACCAACCGTAGCCACAAATACCCAAGAACATAATAGAAGAAAGGGGGAAACCAGATCCAATCACCACTTACCAAACCAGATCCAATCACCACTTACCAAGCCAGATCCATGAAACCACCGCCCCAAATCAACCAAGGGACCAACTGATTTTAGATCAGCGGCAGAAACCGAGAGGAAGCGAGCATTTTTGGCAAGGCCGGAACACCGGCGGCGCCGGAAGAAGAAGGAAGCCGAGGGGAGGCGAGACCCGCTTGAGGCGGCGCGGGTGGGCCGGCGGTCGACGGCGCCATGGTCGGCGGGGTTGATGCGGGCGGAGGCGCCGTAGGAGAGAGGGGAGCGGAGGTGCCGCAGGAGAAAGGGGAGGGGAGGCGTAGCCGAGAGAGAGGGAGGAGTGGGAGCCAGGGCGTCGGCCGGGTCCTATGACCCCCGCGCCGATTGGGCCGCTCAGTCAATTGGGCCGGCTCAGGCTGAGAGGCCGAGTGGGCCAGTTTCCTTTTTTATATAAATAAACCTGAAATCTCATAGGAGTCCACAAAATACATAAAAAGATAAAATAAACAGCAAACTAAAATACATGTATATCACATCAAATTAAAATATGTAAGAAAATTATTAACAAAGACTCTCTGTAAATAATCTTCCTTTAAAAGCCTAGAGATTTAAAAGACCAAACTCTTAAGTATAAATTCAACAAGGGTTATTGCTTCATTTGAAAATCCGTAATTAAGAGTGGAGTATTTCTATCTCAATATAACGCAGGGAGGAATTTGGTTTCAGGGGAAGACACTGTTCAGGCAATCGATCAGGCAAGTAAAGCGGGCTGCCAAGCCTACGGTGGTTCATTTCATGAAAAAAAATGTTTTGGTTTTTTATTGTTATTCTCTAAATGTGCATGGAAAATTAGTTTCTAAAATAAAGAAACATGGTCAGAACATTGGATAACATGATAAGTAACCAAAAGTAAATAAGTCCACTGGAGGAGAAGTGGGCGGTAGAGGAATTATTAGAGGATGGTAGAGGGCGCTCTGGATTGAGAGTTCAGAGGCAGGTGAGGCCCTTTACATATGGTTATCATACTAGGACTATAAAACAACCTTCATTTTGAAATAAACCGTAAAACAGTATCAACCATACTCCCGTGCTAAACGGGCGGAACAAGTTACTCTCTTTTATTGCTATTATCTCCATGATGGGTAAGTAATAACTTAGAAAGGGGACTCGGGCCGGTAAGAAAACCCGGGAGTCCAAATCGCTTATATTAGCGTATGAGGAGTGTCGAGTATTCATAACCGCTCGACCAACGGCTTTATAGCCGGATGGAGGTATAGTGATAAGAGTCGAGAAAACATTCTGTATTCTGAATTTGGGGTCGCATCAAAGGAAATGCGAAAGTCCAGTGTCCATAAGAATTCAGAATAATTATGGGTAAAGTGATACAAGTCTGCGCAGTACTAAAAATCATGAATTCATGCCAGTCTCTTGGATAAGAGTCTACGGGGAGAAACACTGGTTTTTCTCTTGTTCCAAAAATGAATGATAGATATTTCATAAGTTAAAACACTGCCAACCTTTCAAAACTTATATTATGCCCTTTGGAAAATTGAATCAGGTAAGATACAGGTAGAAACCGAAAAAGATTGCATCATTACTTATAAACTTGTTGAGTACTCTGTACTCACTCTTGCTATTAAATCTCCCCCTTTTAGAACAATTCTCAGTAGGGGAATTTTTGGGTTTCGAAGAGGGCGGGCTTGAGTATGAGGACACCTCAGGATATGAGGTTGCAGAGGATGACGAGATGGAGGCCGTATCTGACGGCTGGGAGGAATAAACAGTCCTTAGATTGTCATAACAGAACCGACGGGTATTACAGAATAAGTAACCATGTATCTCCCACTAATGTAGTACTTAGTTATGTAATGGACCAGAATTATGGTAACCGTAAGAAACAGTTAGGTGACTCGAACTTAAGTCACCTACGGGTTGTAATAAATATTGTGTTGTCAGTCTCTAATTATTGTTCTGCTGCAACTACTCTGATTGGTTTGTTACTTGTTAAACGCGGTGTTCTACCGAAATGACAAGTAATAATCCGTTGACTACTGTTATTTACCCCATGGTAATGACACGGGTCGTCACACGCAGAGTCTAGCCATGAACATTGGAGTCGGTGCAGAGTCTGGCGTAATCAACGTGGAGTCCGGCCGTGGACGTTGGAGTCAGCGTGGAGCTCGGCGGGGTCGAGTACGGGGGGACCTCACCAACACTGAGCACGAGACTTGCTGCCAACGGAGCCGCGGGGCCATCGTCGCGGAGTCTATGGGCCTGTTTGGCAGAGCTCCACCAGCTCCAGATCCACGAAAAACAGATCCAAATTCAATTTTTCCAGCCAAACACTTCTAACTCCAGCAGCTCCACCATGGATCTGCTCCACGAAAACAGTGGATCTGCCCCCAAATCCACCAAATCCATGGAGCACCTCAAGGGGTGCTCCACCAAACTCAAGTTTGATGGAGTTGGAAAAAATTACCCACCATGCCACTGATTACACAAAAAACGGTTCGTTTTGTTCTATTTCGCTTCTTCCTCGCCTGCATCGCGTGCGTCGTCCCCATCGCGACCGTCCTCGCCTCCACCGCGGCCGGCGAGCACCGCCACCACACGGCCGGCGAGCGCCGACCATCGCGGCGACCATCGCATCCACCCGTGCCGCCCCAGCCACCACGCCACGGCGCCCGGCTGCGCGCGTGGCGCGTGCCGCGCCGGCAAGTGGCGTGCGTGCGCCGCCGCTGCGTCCGGCCGTGGCCGCATGCCCACGCTCGCCGCTGTGGCGCGCGTTCGATCCGGCCGTGGCGTCGCCAGCGTTTCGCCGGTTCCGTCCGAGGAAGAAGAAACTTTTATTTATTTATTTATTTCATTTTTCATTGTGCCCCCTGAATATGTTTTTATAATTGTATATTAGTCCAGATTCGTGGTGGAGCTGTACCAAACACTTAGATGAAACCCAGATCCACGGTGGAGCTGCTCCACGGTGGATCTGGTGGATCTAGGTGGATCTGGAGCTGATGGAGCTCTGCCAAACAGGCTCTATGCATGCGCTATACCAAGGCATACATGCATGCACACGCACTAGGCATGTATGCATGCGTACGCACTACTATTCCTTGGCGTCGGAACTGGAAGCCAATGCGAAGGCCGACTAGGAATGGTGGATGAGAATGCATGCCTGTGGACTACTTGCTGAATGCAATGACACAGCTTCCATAGATCAAGCATAAGAGAAACCAAAAACACACCCAGAAATTTGGGAGCTATTCTTACTGCTTCCTCGTTACTTCCTTCACCGAACTGATCCCTTTGGAGTTGGTGCTCTCTAGCATATTTCCTTGCATAGGTTCTTGCGTGATCCCCACAGATGGCGCCAACTATTGTGGCAATGGGCCAAACAGTAAATAAGGAGACTAGTAGAATAAGTATGGAACTAGGGAGCTAGAGAGAGCCAACGACAGGAGAGAGAGTGTTCGTGTGTAAAATGAGTGGATCTAACCTCCTCATACCCCCTCTTGAAGGTTTATATACATGAGTAGGGTAGGATGGGACTTCACATCCTACTCCTTAATAGTTACAAAAGGTAGGGGCACATTAGTATATTGATTTATACTATTGGGTCTATTACATATTGGACCAGTTGTAAGGCCCATCACGGGGGGTTGGCCACCCCTACAACAACCACCTTTGATCTCCACATGCTTCAACGTGAGCCTGAACACTTTGCGTGACACTCTTGATTGCCTAGACCTCATATTTCCCCATTCTAGTCCCGATCGTCCTCATTACCAACTTGCACATCAAAAACCAAAGAATTATTTTCCCGACACAAGTTCTCTACAACTTGACCATCATCAGCACACACACTCAAATCACACCTTTAACCATCCACGAACACCAACCAGGTCGTCCACGACCACAATATCCAAAAATCAACTTTAAACAACTCATTACAACTGGTTATAACCGCTATCCACGACCAGTTGCTTGCTCATCGAGTACTCAAACATAAGTACTCAGGAATTTCTATCACCTTAAACATTTGGGAATAACCAGCATCTCTACCGACCACAGAACCAGCGAGTACTAGCTACCGAGTACCGATCGCTATGACTAGACACCAAATCGCTAAGTCCACGACTATCGATCTTCAACCATTCGTTGCACCATTGATTACCAAGTATCGCTCAGACTACCATCCACGAGTACTGATCGCATATCACAAGTCTTTGACAACCGATCGCTGATCACCATGCACCAGCCAGTCATACCGCTGGTCAAACACGAGTACTCGAAGTACTCAAAGATATCAAGAATTGAAGCACTTTTATCGACTATGAAGTCTACGAGTACCGATCGTGAAGTTTACGATAACCGACCGCAAAAGTTTAAGGCAATGACAGCAGACCTCAAAGTCTATGAGTATCGATCACAGAGTCATCGACTATTAAGTACCAATCAGTAAAGTCCACGACTATCGAGTATCGATCAATAAAGTCTACGACTATCAAGTACCAACAAGTAAAATCTACGACTATAAATCGATTACTGTAGCTATGACCATAGACAAGAAACTGCAGCTACGACCATCGACAAAAGCATTGTAGCTACGACCATCAAAAGGTATTGTAAGCTAACCATATTCGACCAGGTATGGTCCTTCCCCCACGGTCGATTTTCCGTGGTCAAAATATCATGATCGAAGAATGACGAGGTCAAAATAGCTTGGTCGGATTGCCATGGTCGAAACCGGATGTGGTCGAAGTCAGACGTGGTCAAAGTCGGACGTGGTTAAAATCAGACATGGTCGAAGTCGGACGTGGTTGAAATCAAACGTGGTTGACGTCGGACGTGATCAAAATCTGTAGTGTTCAACTTACCGTGGTCAAAATATGTTGTTCGAACCTGCCAATTGGACCATCCATCATAAGGCCGATCGGACTAACTATTACAAAGCCGATCGGACTACCATTCGTAGTAATTTTACCATCCTGAAAACTCAAACACAGAAGTGCATCGACCAGAACTTTCACAAATACAAATTCCAATAAAACCAAATGTTAATTATTCATTATGAGCAACATGCACGACCATCACATGGTCTCACAATATGTTTGAATATTTAGGCTCGAATCAAACTCTAACGAGTTATTCGAGCTCGGCTCGTTGAAACTTGCGAGCTTGATATCAAGCTTGAGCTTGGCTAGAGTAAACTCGGTAAGAGTAAAAAATAATTCAATATACACAGATTTTCAACAATAGAAAAGTTTGAGTTCAAACTTAGCTAAAGTAAACTTGATAAGAATTAATATATACTAATATTTAGATTTAAATCGAAATCTAACTAGCTATTTGAACTCGACGTGATCAATCCCCACGATGCAGCGAGACATTAGACATAGGAGAGAGAGCGTTACAGGGAGAGAGAGAGAGAGAGAGAGAAGGGACAGTGCTAGCTACCTACCTATCAGGTGTACCTGGCCTATCAAGTGATGGCAGCTGAAGAAAGAAAGTTTACATGATGAGGTTGTAACACGTGAAACCATGGAGCCAGTGGCATCTGATTTTTCTTCTCGCTTCGGACATATGCATCTTAGCATAATCTTTACTATTATGAAAAAATGAGTTTGTTATTTTATTCTTTTAACTTCTTATTATTCTCCACTTATCAACCGATCAGAGTAATTTTTTCTATAGTATAATTCTCTATATATTTAATGAATTTTGTTGTAACGTACGGGTACCTAATCAAAAAAACGCTCGTGGCCGAAAAAAAAAATCACGCCGGTCTACAATAATCGGATGGTCGGGATGGGCAGTCTGGACCATTTTCAATGGGGATTCCAAATTCTGCGTGGGGCGCGCCGCGTACAAGGCACGCCGTCCCGGCCCAAACTATTCAGCAATTGGCCCATGATGGAAATCGGGAAGGACGAGTCACACTATTGGGCTCTTGTTGCCACCCCACCCGCCGCCGCCATCGCTTTGCCTGTCCCCTCTCCTCGCTCAGATCGGAAGAGGAGGAAGAAGAAGGAGAAGAACCATGTCCGGCGAGGAGGAGGAGAACGCCGCCGAGCTCAAGATCGGCGAAGGTCCGTTCCTCCCTCGTCTCTTGCCCCCCTTCCTTTCCCCTGATTCCTCCGATCCGATTATGCGCGCGGCGCGACCAGTTCGGACAAGTAATTAAATTCCTGGGGTCTGCGCGTGCAGAGTTCTTGAAGGCCAAGTGCCTGATGAACTGCGAGGTGGCGATCATCCTGGAGCACAAGTACGAGCAGATCCAGCAGACGGCGGACGCCGACTCGGTCTCGCAGGTCTTCGAGAAGTCGCTCCAGTACGTCAAGCGCTTCAGCCGCTACAAGAACCCCGACGCCGTCCGCCAGGTCCGCGAGACCCTCAGCCGCTACGGCCTCGCCGAGTTCGAGCTCTGTACCCTCGGCAACCTCTGCCCCGACACTGCCGACGAGGCCACCGCGCTCGTCCCCTCCCTCCGCTCCGGGGGGAGGTTCCAGGGAGACCCCGGCAACGACAAAATCGACAAGATGCTCAACGACCTCTCCCTCATCAAGAAGTTCGAGTAGCACCCTTCCACACCTGGATCTATTGGCGTGTGCACCCGCACCTTCCAGTTGAACTAGCTAGCCTTTTATCAGGATCAATATGTACTAGTGGTACTTAATTCGTGCTGTACTGTTCAATCTTCACATTATCTGCTCCTATGATAAGAACCCAATGTCTCAATGCATGGAAACCTTGTTGTTACCTGAGTCCGAGAGAAATGGCTTCATGTAATTTGAAGAATTGGTTTCAAGCTCTCGTTCATCTCTGTGTCTAAATGCCCTACCGCGTGTTTATAATCTCCAGGAGCAAAGCAACCTCATTCCACTGCATGTCTGTAGTCTATGAATCTGAAGTCCGAACACAAGAGTCTCCACTGCAAGTAGCAATTGGTAGGCTCCTGATTCTGTTCTGTACAATCTCCAGTAGCAATGTTCAATTGGTAAGCTCCTGATCCTCTATACTTATCACAGCATGTAATGTACATATGAAGCTGAACATAATTTGCTGTAACGACACTGAAGCAAGTAACTGCACAGCACACAAGGCAAGAAGCTCGCATCTTATATATATAGTTACAAGTAATTCGATCTTCTGTCACATATCTACTGAACCAATCAAAAGTGAAGATTCTACAAGACCGGGTTCATTTCATTCAATAGGAGAGTAACAGGTGATGGCGCTTCAGGAATGCAGGATGCTCTTCGCAGAGGCAGGGCCAGAGGGAATAGAGAGCTTGCTTGCTACTAGGAGCACCAATTCCAGCAGCCAACGGAGGGCGGCATCCGGCCGGTTCTCCTAATATGCTCTGCCTGCTCCACAGTCCTTGCAGCAGCGCGGTTCCTTTTTAACTCCGCGGCGGCTCGCTTCTCGTCGGCGGTGTGCCTTGCGGATGCGAGCTGGCTCATCAGCTTGTCCTGCGCACGGGCTCGCATCCTCTCCACCTCAACCTTGAGGAACGGAAACCATGAAAGATTCATTAGCATGGACAGTGTTTTTTATTCAAAAAGTTAAACAAGGAGAATGGCTTCCACAAACATGAAAAGAATAGGCATTCGAATTACACGCACTTCGATTTCATACATTCTGAACATGAACATTGTGGCAAAGCTGACCAAAAGAATAGGAGTAGCAACAAGAACCTTAGTAAACCTACTATGCTATATCCAAATGGAGTGGAGCTAGGTGTAGAACTATGTTGAGAATGTCCATGGTTTATATGTATTGAACAATTGTCAATCATGTCGAGTTAAAATTTGAATTTACGCGAGTTTACATGTTTTCAAAGTTACTGTTAGTCGGGCAATTTGACTGGTTGGGGGAAGGGGGTGTCTGACCACAGGTCCCGTGTGACTGGATTTCGGATTTTGGTTGGTAGTCGAACCACCAGTGCAGTATGACCAGTTTCTACTTGGCGGGTGGTTTTTTTTCCAGAGAGGTATTTTCTGGGTTCTCAACCTGAGCAGTCAGACCGACCATGGGGGCAGTCCGACTGGGACCAACGGTCAGATCGGTTTTGTCTGAAGGTATCCGAGAGATTTTGAATATTCTTAGGAAATGATCATGGATTGAGTTTTGGAGTCCTAAGTCATTGCATTCATGGTGCAATAAAGCATGGTTGGACTAACATAGGTTAATTTGTGAAGAATTTGAGTCCGAAAACGATTTCTTGGTCTTTGATATGTAGAAAGTTTGGAAACAACCATGGTCGACGGTGTGGACCGGGACTAAATTCGGAGATGAGCTGAGGTACAGACAAGGAAGTCGAATGGGATGGTTGAGCTCAAGTAAGGCAAAGAGAAGACTAAGGATATTAAAGGAAATGTTCGAGCAACGGTTCATCGAATATTACAGTCAGTGCAAGTGAGGCGTTGTTGAAGGGAACCGATACAGGAAGACTTACCGATGCGTGAACCATTAATGAATCTACACCTTGCAGGTATAGAGATTGCTTACAAAGGAGATGACTAGACTCGGTGAAGAGGTAAGATCCATGGTCAACGCAAGGGTGCTTTGGCGAGGAAGCCAAAATACCACAAACGGTGATAAGACCAAAACCGCGGTGCTTGATAGGCATTGGGAGAGCAGTTTAGGTCAAGGGAACGTTGAGGCCAAGTGAATGGAAAGCTTACTCCTTAGTGGGTTGGGCTTATACGCTTTGAGAATCGTGCATAAGTCATGTATAAGTGTAAAACCCGATGTGTGAATTAATAAGTTTCTCTTGTGCCAATGAATAGTATCCATTAAGGTTAGATGTGGGCTGGTTGCTAAATCTATATGAGTGGGATGGGTTGGAGGCATGTGGCAAAGGAGATGAGAACCAACTATCCATTAGCCATTCGTTAGGGTTTGAGAGAAAGATCTCTTTATAGTAGAAGCTTTTGGGTGAGTGCACTTGAGAGCTCTGCCCTCCACAGTAGAGTTGTTGTAAAACCTTCATCTACAAATTACGATAGATCAATCTTATTCATCCTACATGGTATGATATTGCTCTTGTTTTGGCTGGTCTTTTGCTCTCTCCTTCCCTTTTAATTTTGCTGGGTTCCAAGGATATATAAATGATAAAGATACCTCGTGAGAATCATATTCTATCCCTCTAGAGACCAACTATAGCAAGCTCTTGAAGATTGTCTGTTTTGAAGATATTCTAGTGATATCTTGTTCCTAGTGTTTTGGCCACGATTCTTTGGGTGTTCTTGCTTGCTGTGGCATGCAGGAACTCCCCTATAGCCATCTTAGCTATCTTCAACCCACGGGTAAGTCATATCTGATATCTCAAGTTATTGAGTTGAGAGGAAGACAATATTCAACTACATAAGCATCCCGTGCTATTTTTTGTTCTGAGAGGAAGACAATATCAGGTCTAACACTAGATGTTATCCCGTGCTATTTTTTGTTCTGAGAGGAAGACAATATTCAACTTCTTTTTGTCTTGAGGCAAGGCATTACTCTAAGGTAATACTCCTCGCAGAAGTGAGAACATACCGATGCTTGTGTACACTATAGACAACTCTGTGCTAAGCAGATTGAAGCATAATCCGAAGGGAAATATCAAGTGAAATCAGATAAAACTGGAGGAGGTGATCAGCTACTAACTTCCCAACAACAATGGTAGCTTGAGCTTCCCATGTGTCTCATACTGTCATGTCCACCTAACATGATGTGCACTATTAACAGTACCAAGAGGTTAACATCATCTAATGTGAATGTACTGTTATGAATAGCGCTTGTATTCATATGAGGCCAATGGGCCGGTATATATACACAAAGTACAGGTGGGAAATATGCAAAGAACCCCTTATAACAATGGGGAATAACAAACTATACATATATCTCTAACACCCCCTCAAACTCATGGTGGATCAACAACACCGAGTTTGGAGAGGTAGAAGCTATCTTTGTGCTCGAGTGCGGGCCTTTGTGAAGAAATCCGCTATCCAAGCTCAAGGCACATATCAAGAGTAATCACCGATCATGCACACAAGACCTCATGAAAGAAGCATCCACACCAATATGCTTGGTGAGCTCATGCTTCACGGGATCACGAGCAATCTTGATAGCACTTTGTCTTCGTCGACAAGAGAGGGTCGGTGTAGTGACAGAAACACCAAAATCCTCAAGTAACCACCGTAGCCAAGTAATCTCTGGCGTCAAGAGAGCCATAGCTCGCAACTCACCTCTGCACTCGAGCGAGACAACTGCGATCTGTTTCTTCGTCTTCGGGCAATAAGAGAACCACCAAGAAAAACACGATGCGAGAGATAGACCGCGGTCGAGAGGATCGCCGCCCAAGTAGCATCCGAATAGGCTGGAGTCAGAATGAATGGAACGTGGAAAGAAGAGACGGCGAGAGATAGTCCGCCAAGGTATCGCGAGAACTCGAAGAAGGTAGGCGTGTAGTGGACTCGAGCGGGAGCTGAAACAAATCGACTCGAATATGAACTGGATAAGTGATATCCGGACGAGTAATGACAAGATAGACAAGACTCCCAACAAGATGACGATGGCGAGTCGGATCGAAAGAGGCTCGCCATCGAGAGTCGGAGGTGAATATTGAGCTCCATGGGAGTCTCAACGATCTGTTGATCGATGAGAGAGCGCGATCAAGAAGGTCTGAATATATTTCTCTTGGGACATAAAGAAACCATCTCGAGTGGAAGTAACCTCAATCCCAAGGAAGTAACTAAGAGGACCAAGATCCGGCATAAGGAATCGCTCACTAAGACGAGCCTTGACAAAGGCAATGTACTCAGAATCATCTCCGTAATGATCATATCATCAACATACGGAGAAGAAGAGTCCACCACGAGGCGAAGTGTGGACAAAGAGTGCGAGATCATGATCACTAGTGAAAAACCAGCAGGTGACCACGAGGAGAAGCGCTCAAACCAAGCACGAGGGCTTGTTTAAGGCCATAGAGAGAGCGGCGAAGGCGACAAACCATGCCCTCGAGAATGAATACCCGGTGGCGGATGCATGTAGACCTCCTCACGCAACTCGCCATTAAGAAAGGCATTCTTGACATCAAGCCGAAAGCAGGCACCGATGGCGGCGAGCGCCACCGAAAGGAGAGTGCGAGCGGTGGTCATGTGGGCCACAGGAGCAAAAGTCTCGTCGTAGTCAACACCATGCTCTGCTGGAAGCCACGAGCAACAAGACGCGCCTTATAGCGCTCAAGAGAGCCATCGAGCGAGTCTTAATCTTATAGACCCACTTACATGTGATGGGATGAGAATGAGATGGCAAAGGAACAAGATCCCAAGTACCAGTACGCTCGAGGGCAGCAATCTCCTCGGCCATGGCAAGCTGCCACTCAGGGTGAGTAACAACATCCGTGAGGAGACAGGCTCACGAGTAGCTGCGCCAAAGAAAGGAAAAAGCGGCAGAGGCCGAATCGACTGGCGATCGCGGAGAGCGTAGCGAGGAGAAGATGACCCATCAGGGGACGATGGAGCATCAGAAGAAGATGGAACATCAGAAGAAGAATGCTCATCTGGAAGGTCCTCAATACGAGGTCGGCGAGTGTAGACAATAAGGGAGAAGGAATCGTAGTGGGAGGAACTGCGAGTCGTAGGAGACGACACGGCGCGCGACAACGGTGAAGAGGCCACAGGGTGAATATGTGGAGACTCGGTGGAGCAGTGGGCGAGGCAAAAGCAGATATAGGTGTATCCGGAAAGGTCAAGAAAGACGAGGCTCCACAGAGGAAGCCGGGAGGAGGCGGGGCGTGGGTAGAATGGGCGAGACTCGTCGAAAGTCACATCCCGAGAAACCCGCATCCGTCGACCAACGAGGATCCCAAAGACCGATAGCCCTTGTGCTCGGCACTATATCCCGAAAAACACACTCAACGGTGGCGGTCGGTTTGGTGCGTTCTCGAGGCAAGGAGAACGTAGCAAACACAAACAAAGCGAGCGAAGGCGAGTAGTCGGAAGAAGACCACGAGACGCTCAGCAGGATCGCACCCTTAAGAGCGTAAGAGGTCAGTATGTTGGCGAGATAGGTGGCGATGGAAACGACCTCGGCCCAAAAGTGAGGTGGAATAGAGCGGCGATCATCGAGCACGAGCCGTCTCAAGGAGGTGGCGATGCTTGCGCTCAATGACACCATTCGAGCATGAGCACCGTGACAAGAGAATCGGCGAGTGCCTCGCTCAAAGAAGGAAGTCTGCGCAGTGACGAGAGATACTCGCCACAGAATCGGCTCTAAAGACACGAATAGGAGTGGAGAAGCGTGTGTGTATCATAGTGGCAAATTGTTTATAGATAGGTAAGACCTCACTACGAGAAGACATGAAATATATCCAAGTGTGGCGAGAGAAATCATCTATAAAAATAATATAATAACGATGACCCCTTTCAAACGAAGGAGCGGACCCCAAACATCCGAATGAACAAGATCAAAGGACGCCGAGACACGGTCTCACTATGAGGATAAGGAAGTCAATCTGCTTACCTAACTTACGTACGACAATCTAAAGACACGTCTCTGAGATGACCCGAAGACCACGGCGAACTAAGGGCGGCGAGCGGGATCCACACGATGGCCAAGACGGTGATGCCACCGCTGGAAAGAGCCGGTGACGAAGTGGCGAAGCGAGAGGCGCGCCGATGGTGGTGGCGGCGGAAGGAAGGTGAAGCGGTCAAGCTCCCGAGACGCCGTGAGTCACGCGCGAGGGCGAGAACCAACGAGCTCCGTGTGGCGATCCCGAACACAACAAGAGTCGAGTCGAGAATAACCCGATAACCAAGGTCGATGTCACAGAAAGAAATCGCAAGGTAAGGCGAGGAACATGAGCAATGAAGGAACATGAAAAGAGGAGTTGCTAAGAGATCCTCGACTGAGACGAAAGAGATGTACCATCGCAGAAAAACACCGGCGGGAGAATCAAGAGGTGTAATAGAAGACAGTGGAAGGATCAAGAGTCATGTGAAAGGATGCTCCGAATCAAGAATCCACGGGAGGTACCGATCGTAGGAGGTGGTCTCTCGGTGCAGAAGAGTCGATGCGTAACTCGCGAACACATCGAGGAGAACTGAAGCGGCAAGTAGGCGTCGGTCCGGCTATCTCTGCTCGGTGAGAGAAGGCTGCTGAAGAAGTCGAGGCGACGTCGTCGTAGAAGTACTAGTGCCGATGAAGAACGGCGTGAAAGATGCCGCTTCTTCTTGTAGCACCGGGACTCGATATGGCCATCCTTGTCGCAGAGGAGCAGTGAGGCGGCCACCTCCAGACGGAGGATTCGCCACCACCACCTCCAGTAGCCGCCGGAGGAGGCGATGTAGCGAGCGACGAGCGGCGAAGTCTGAGGGAGTGGCATCGCACCAAAGACCACTCGACGAGTCTCCTCTGCGCGTATCTCGATGAGAGCCTCCGGAGAGTAACACGAGGTGGCGTGCAAGGAGCTGGGCACGCCGTTGCTCGAACTTCGGGGCGGCGAGTAAGGAACTCGTAAACCCACGAAACTCAGTCGGCCACGGATATCCAGCGGCACGGACAGTACGGCGGCGGCGGTCGCGGTGAGTCAAGCGACGCCGAACAGCGAGAACTCGAGCGTGAAAGCGTCAACGGTAGCATCACCACAGCAGAGAGTGCTCTGGCGGACCACGGACAGTGCATGAGGCATCACCGAGGGCTCGTGCGCCGACGAAGATGAGTCCACATCCGAAAGCGAAGAGAGTCCCACAACCTCGAAAGAGAATCGAGGCCGACATCGCGATGAGGACAAAGCGGCGGCGGCGTCGTCATCGTACCACCGAGTGTAGAGCGGTCGACGATCCTTGTAGGAATCGAGCCTCGATGGCGAGGCAACTTTATCATCGGCCTCAGCAGCGACCTTTATCGGTATCGGGGCAATGCAACAGCTCGTCGGAGAATAGGGCAAGCGGGCGGTGACATCGCGAGAGGACGCCCGAGACGAAGACCACGCATGTGAATGCGCATGTGAGACACAAAGTCGGTGTAATTAGCACCATCAAAAATCACCGGCGGCGAGGAGGAAGCGGTGCGTGGCGGGCGGCGCGGCGACCAAGGTAACGAAGTCTAACAGCGCGCCGGCGGCGCGCGGTTAGATCAACGTTTTTGCTTTTTCAATCGGTTTACAAAGCGACGCTCTCTGCCAAAAATTAGATAGGCGCGGGAGCCGAAGACGGCGGCGGCGGAGAGCGCGCGCGGCGGCAGCGGAAACCGGCGGCAGCCGGCAATGGCGAAGCGAAGCGGCGGCGGGCGGCGGCGGCTGCAGCGGCAACAGCGGCGTCAATCTGCGAAGTCGCGCGCGCCTCGCGGCGGCGGCGGGCGTCGAGGCGGCGGCGCGGCCGAGGCGGCGCGCGGCCCGGAGGCGGCGGCGTCGAGGCGCGCGCGCGGCACAGGAAAAGCGCGGCGTCGAGGCGCGGCACAGGAAAGCGGCGCGCTCAGGAAAAGCGGCGCGCGCCCCGTCTCAGCGAGACGAATGGCGGATGGAGCCACCAGGAGGTCGTGGCGACGGAGGACGGCAGCGCGTCCGTGAGGAGGAGGCGGCGATCGGCGCTCGGGAAGGCGACGAGAGGACGGCAGCGGCGTCCGTGAGGAGGAGGAGGAGGCGGCGCTTCGGGAAGGCTGCCGTCCGATCTGAGACAAGCACGGACGGCCCTAGGTATGACAAACCCTAGGCTCGATACCATGTTATGAATAGCGCTTGTATTCATATGAGGCCAATGGGCCGGTATATATACACAAAGTACAGGTGGGAAATATGCAAAGAACCCCTTATAACAATGGGGAATAACAAACTATACATATATCTCTAACATGTACAACATGGAAATGCAGTGGTAAAAAGAATATAATAAGGCTGCTAAAAATTTCTAACGAAAACAAAATGCATCTCAAATGAGATGTGACATTCTACAGAGATCCATGGCCATAGTTACATTGGAAGACAGGAAATAGCTCACCTCAATTTTTCTCATCTCAGCTTCAATGTTGGCTTTCTGATGATCTTCCCATGCTTGGATCTTGATCTCTTCTCGCTTAAACCTGGCGAGTAAGAGCCAGAACATAGTAAGTCACTGGGTACCCAGAGAATTTTACAAGACAGATAGACACTTAGATGTAAGCACCTTGCTAAGTATTTGGCTTTCTCCGCCTCCTCCCATGCAGCTGCACGGATTTCAGTTACTGTAGATTGGTTCATAGGCACTGTCTTGAGCGAAAGGGATGCATCCTTCTCCTCTTCCTTCTTGCTTGCCCATGCTGCAATGTTGGTTTTACCTAGCTGGGTGCCAAGAAGCATTATCTCTCTCCTAGTTTTCATTTGCAGTTCCTGTTCGCTTAATTCTGCATTGCTGCATTCACCATGGCTGATAACAGCACCAATTGCATTGGGACCTAATGTCCTTCGTGGAGTAGTTGGCTGAGAGCAATCCGGACTCGTTGCCCTCACCGGTGTTCCTGTCCGGGATGGTTCTTGGCTTGCAATCGGAGTCATTTCAGTACCCATATCCCTCATTGACACTGACCGGACTGTTGGCGGGGGAGGTATGCATGTTGTGGCACTCTGAAGCGTGATAGATGAATCATGACGACTAAAAGTAACTGCAAACATTCAAAATTTTATGCATTTATGATTTTGCTTATTTTCCGGTTAGAAGAGATTCATATAGATAGATTACATTGTTTGTTTTCGAAAGAAGGGAGATTCATGAAGGCTAAGGGTAAATGTACCATACACAGGACCTATTAACAAAGTGAATCATTGAAAACTGATAAAAAAAATGTCACACAAAGTCCAAGAAACAAAGTCTTACTCGCATTTTTACATCTCCTGTTGGCTCTACCTAAAGGAACAAACAAATACTGAAATACGTAAACTATCTGCGTTCTTCTATGCGTGTATTGCATCTTTCGCTAAACTGCTGGAAGGCCAAGAAAGCTTTGTGCATTGTCAAATGACATATTATCATTTTGAATTAGACTGGAAAGATGGTGACTGATAATGTGTGGAGCACTCCATGTTCTAATGCTCCACTCAACTAATGGTAAGAGAGGATCAATCAGATTCTTAGTGGAAGGATTAATCAGGCCACATATTGTACCGCAAACTACTTTATGAAATGTGGAAGAAGAGCTGAGGTATGATGGCATAAATAGTGCACTCCTTACCAGCTGAATCAGCTATTGTACTTTCTGCAGCAAGTGCAGCCTTCGCGCAAGGCTCCACCTCTGGGTAGGGATCTGGCGGGGCCCAATTCGTCGCTCTCTGCCACCCAATTTCCCTCTTCTCTTGGCTCGGATCGATCCTCTTAGTATCTATCTCCTCCGTGGCCTCCAGCACAACCTTTGTCGCCGGCAGCCTCCCACCACCAAAGCTAGTTTTCTCCATCTTCCTTGGCGGCGCTCCACCGGCCCTGCTAGGACGGTTTGTCGTCGGGCTGGCGATCCATTTCTGGGCATCGTCCCACTTTGATGGTGGGGGCTTTGAGAACGGGGGAACGACCGACGCTGCCGCCGACCGAGCAGAGGCGCCTCGCTCCTTGTGGAACTCGAAGTTGGAAGCCACACTCTCCGAGTCACAAGAGTCCTCCTCAGGCACCCTAAACCTCGAACCCATGGAGTGGGTGTCTCGCGACCGGTGCCCACTCCCTGTCTCCAACGAGTATGAAGATTCCGAGATGGTGCTCACCACATCCACGTCTTTGTATTCTTCACACATGCTACCTCCTCCTACATCAAAAAAACAGCCACAGTTTCATGCTCTTGAATCAACTAAAGATTCAAGCAATCATTGTCTCACTTTCAATTCAGCAAGTACCCACTAAAAGCATATGACCATCACACTTGTACCTGCAATTAGGGCTGGAAAAAAAGCTCGTTAGTGGGGCTCGTTGGCTCGGTTCAAAATTGCTTTAATTATACTTGTTAATTGGTTAAACATTAAAATGAGTTGATTTCAAATGAATTTGAATTTTGCTAAAGCTCGACTCGGCTCGTTAGCTCGTTTCTAAAAATACTTTTAAATTATATGTAAAATGATATTAAATCAAACTATATCATTTTTAGAAAAAGCTCAATAAGACGTGGAGTTGGCTCAATATCCACCCCTACCTGCAATCCAGTGACATATGCGAATAAACATAAAGGAGATTGGACTTTCATGCCCTTCATAGCCCCCATTATGACAAAAGATGAAACATCTTAGCTACTAAGGGGGTGTTTTAATCGGTTAGGGCGTCCGCAATGGTAATAGCTAGTACTAACTATATAGTCAGCTGACGTGGAGGTAAGAGACAAAAGCAAAGATTATTTTATACTGTTGGACCCACGTGCTCCTCTCTCATGTTCTTGGACTACGTGAAATAGATCAGCTATTTGCTCGTCGCTAGTGACTACTCTCTCTCCTACTTTTTCCTTGCCATATCAGATCTAGCTAACTAAATAGCCAGTTGTTGGAGACGCCCTTAAAGCTGATGTCTTTTGGAATAGTAACAGCTAGAAGAAAGCTATTACAACAAAAAAATTAAAAACGACTTTTAGAAGAGGCGGACAAGACGGCCGAGAGTGGCAGGTGGCTTTTGGAAACAGCTTGGAGAAGCCGTTTGTAGAAGTTGAGGTGTTCAAATCAGCTTCCAGCGTCTCCAAGCAGAAGCTGAAGCCGACTTGAACGCCCCGTCCCCGTGAAATGACGAGTCAGAATTCAACAACCCTAGTTCAGCGAGACAAGGCCAGATATTTATTTAGCCCTTGTCTACAGCCCAGTCAAATGATCTAGACACTAATTTAAGCATGAAAAGGCTCCTTTTGGAGTATTGAACTCCAAAGGACAGAAGAAGATTGTCCATCTCCATTTTAGAGCAAATTTGGTGAATGAAAGCTTAAAGATGATTTTTGCTTTCATCTACAACTCAAAACCACCGATCTGAGACTGCAGGCAACTCGGACAACCAAAGATGAGAGAAGACCAACTATCCCATGTACCGTCAGCAATAAATAAATAGGAATGCAGGTGACTGAAATAGTGAAATGGACCAAAATTCACCACCAAATGGTCCAAATCGAGCAATGCAGGCGACCAAAACCTCCAAGGTGGAACCTTTACAAGAAAAATCGAAACAGTAAAATCAGCGGTGGGGGAAATGAAAGGGAAAAGGAAAATGCTCACTGCGCGCATCGGAGTCGGCGTCGGATCTGACGGAGGCATTGGGCACCGCGCCGTACTCCTCCTCCCCCTGTCCGGCGTCCCCCGCCTCCGACTCCTTGCGCCGCTTCTCCACCCCCAGCAGCATCGCGCGCAGCCGCTTCGGCGAGAACCCACCGCCCTAATTAACACACAGCAAGCAGCAGCACGCATTACTCCACCGAACAGACGAGAAAATCCGAAGAGGAATGGTGCGTAGTAGCAGGGAAATGGGGGTGGTGGTGGGGAGGGATGCCTGCGTGGGGAATGGCTTCTCGATGCGCTCGTAGTCCATGGCGGCGGCGCGCCGTAGGTGGAGATCTGCGGCTGCGGCTGCGGCTGCGGCTGCGTGGGGTGCGGCTGTGCGGCCGTGTGGGTGTGGAAGTGCGAGGAAGAGAGAGAGAGTGATGACGGATAGTTAAAGCGAGCTAAGCTCAGGAGTGTGTACTTTGACTGCACTTTGACGGATTCGAAGGTGCCGATTTGGGGCTCCCTTCCCCAACAATTTACGCTCCTTGCCACCGATCAAATTTGCAACCTAGTCTAGGTCTCGTTCGGTGTTTAGCGGGATTTTTTGGTACATAGATTTTAATTTGTTTTACATGAAATTCCTATGCTACGTATCCAATTTGTTTTACATGAAATTCCTATGCTAGGTATCCTCTCACTCTCTTCTTAGAGACTGGACAATAATATCGTAAGTTCCAGGTAAGGTCTAAGGCCAATGGAAGATCTAGGATTTTATTACATCTCAAGTTGTGAAAGACACCACTACTACCAAAGTTAGGAGGAAAAGTTACGTTCTGAGCTTATCTAGGCTTTGTACTGGTAAATATCACACATCTTAGGATAGAGTCTAGACTGCGATGGGTCTAAATCTATCCCTATCTAAGGCCATGTTTAGAATATGATTTTTTTAATTTTTATATAAAAGTGAATTGTTTTTTGTGAATTTTCTAAGTTCCAAACGTGGCCTAAAATGGTGTATAATACAATGGCTACGGTAACTCTCTGTAATTGTTGAACGTGCAGAGTCAATGTTCACAAAGTCCCAAAGAAATATTGAAGCATACAAGGCCACTTTCATTACATAATGTAGGACATATTTCATCGTACTCGACAAACAAAATTGTATATTCTCCATCACTGATGGAGGAATTTTGAATAATGTAAGTTTGTTTCCATAGCATTCTTGCGAAATTTCTATATTCCAGAATAGAGCAACAGAAATATCTGATGTCTAGGCACAGGGACGCGCGAACCCAAGGGGGGCAGTCGAGGTCGGTGCCCTCCCTACCGTCGATCAACCCGGGGTATCCCCTAATTGCCTGGCCATCGTGCATGCCTTCCCGTCAGAACCTCTCCTCAGTGTGGCTGATGGTGAACCCCAACCTAGTGTCTCCCTGTTGTAGCTTGATCTCCAGCGCCATCTTGCTAGCGGCCGGCGTGTACCACAGCCACATCACCCTGTCGACATCGATGTCAACACTATGGTAGTCCTCGAACCCATATAGGCTCACGTTCACCATGTTCACGAGGTCGAATAAAGACCCCATGTCCACCGTCGACAACGCGCATCTCACCTAAAATCTGAGAAAAAGATACGATATCATGTCATTTTGTTGCAATCATTGGCGTAGCTCATCGGTTGCAATGACATGAGCCAAGTGTCGACATAGGCGAGGGTGTCTTCTAGGGAGTTGTACCTGGTGTGGGACCTGCTGTGGCCTTGGGTAGCAGCAATAGCAGGGGACAGGAAGCAGCTCACCTCTAGCACCAGCAACAGTTCCTCCATCTTCTTCTCCCACGAGAACGACTCATAGGCGTAGTTGATCTTCGCATTACACAAGGTAGCTTGCACCTTTGCGTTCTTCAACCCTTCAGAAAGAGGTTTATGATTACATCAATTTTTTAGAAAAAAACACGGATACATTGCAGGTATCATTTTATGGTTTGGAACTTGCACATGGCTATAGTCAAATGGTCTATTAACTTTTAAAGGGCATTAAGGATATATCACAAGCCACTTGCAAAATACATCAGGCTTGGAAAGCAACTTATTAAGTTCTTGATGATACCAAAACATGGCAATCCTACCAAAGTTGATTCGCAACCTAGTTTATGTATGCAGGTAAAAAGTGCAAATTGATCAGAAGAATCAAGAATGCCTTCCAATTCAACTTCGGTTTCCATTCTATCCAATGTGCCCTCCTGGCCGATGAGGCCGACGCCTCGTTCCAGGTGGTCGCAGCCCAGTTCTATCTGGACCACGTGACGGCCGTTGTCTTCTCCTCCCGCACCGGGGAGTGGGCGTTGTTGCCCTCCTTCGGCAAAACACAATGCGTATGTAGCTTCCAAGATAGCTCGCTACAGCCGTCATAGTATTTTTCTATCTCTCACCAGTAGTGTGGCAGGCTACCGTAGGCCGGTAACTCGGTATTCGGTAAACCGATGAGCAAATCTTATTAGCCCTCTAAATTTTGATTTAGATATATCACTGTTCAGGCATTCTAGCGTGAGTGTTGGAAGAGAGTTGAAAAATACTTACTATAAACAACAACAATAATTAATTATACATGCACGTCATACACGCAGGGGAAAAAGAAGTAGTACTCCTTTTTAAGTGTTTTTTTTAGAAAATTCACAGAAAACAGCGCAATTTTATAGGCTAGGCTAGCGGGCCCTTGCGCGAGGAACAGTGTCGAGAAAAGTGAAGACGGCAACTTGAGGGGCAAAGTAGTAAAAAAGGACGGTACCGGACGAGGATGAGGTGGGGATTACCTCACCGGCAACGGCCACTTTGCGCGCCCTCCTCACCACCTCATTGGTCCTCGCGCCCAGACAAATCCCATTCTCACCCGCGGCATTTTGTACCCTAGCTCCGCGCCTCGGGACCCCAGCTCTGGGACCCACGTTGCGGTGGGTGTGCGTAGGAGGCCCTGCCAGGTGGTGGCGATGTGACTCGTCATGTTGCTAGGGGCTTGCATGAATGAACGCCGCGCTGGTGGTCCCTGCCCGTGGGCCCCACTCCCAATCATGCTGTCTTTGTTCGTATTCTCGACATGTGACTCAGTGACTTGAGCTAGAACCCAAAGCTCGCTGCATCTCCATGACATGTGGGGCCGATGTTCCAGTCATTCCACGTGCTCCGAAGTTATGGATGGTACTACTACTGGATTAGTACTTACTAACTGCAGATCAGCTCGTGTAAAGCCTGATTAGTGGTTGGGATTCGGGGTCGGTGTGAAGTTAAAACAAATGCTCTGCTATGAAGGTGTCTTTTTTTCATTTATTGGTTGTACTTATGACTTATATTACAATAATTAATTTTTAAATAGTATATTTTTAGAGGTCTACTATATTGGTGTTTTTTTCATTTATGACTTATGGTTTATGGCTTATGTTACAGTAGCTAGTTTATAAATAGTGTATTTTTAAGGGGTCAACAGGGAGGTTACGCTAAAAAAGTGTACTGCGTTCAGCTGTAGCGGTCAAAATCACATACGATTATTTTCCTCTGCGTACTATCTCTCGCGAACAACAAATATTCGAAAACTTAAGTCATAAATCATAGTAAAAAAAGAACTCACCCTATAAGACCTGTTTAGGCATTTTTATCGAACTGCTTGCACATTGATTGGAATAGAATAATTGTGTTGTTTCAGGACCATAGTTGATGAAAATGCCTATGGACCAGCATTAGAGTTTGTAGTTTTGGTTTCTAGCTTTTTAATTTTTGTCTTTTTTGTTTTTATATTTTTTTGTTTTTAATCTTATTATTTTTATATTGTTTGTGATGACATAATTTTTTATTTTTTAAGTTTAGCTATGTTGAAAAAGATACCAGCAGCTAAAATATATTTTTAACTAAAACAGTGTAAAATAAGTTATAAACTAAGGTTTATAAATCTAAATGAGCACCACCAGCGTATAGACCTGACTACGGGTAGAACCGTAATGAGCAGGATGGATTATCAAAGAGAAATAGTTCATTCATTGGACATTCATGACCTGTATCCTGTTATGTATGCTGGTACAGGTGTTGTTCTCGGTTATACTAGCACAGTTGATCCAACTTTGTGATTTGCAAGAAGAGATTGATCAAAGGGGTCTATACCGTAGGTTACGACCGCTCAGCACTTTTAATGTTGGTCACGATTGGACGTAAACTTCAACCGTTTTTTCGTAGACGACTTCGAACGTGTATTCGCACTTGGGACTCATAAACTTCGACAGCTCCACGCTCGTGAGCATCCATCTATTGACATTCGAACTCGAAAACTTCTTCGCTATGATACTTGTAAGCACGAGTGCTATAATACTCGTGATCTTTGGATACTCGAGTCACTCATAATCTTTCAAGTACTCGAGTCTCCTCTGATATTCTAGTCTTCGAGTATGGCGGCGATAACATAAAAATAAGCTAAGAGTATAAGTCGATATTCTGGGGCACAAAGCACTCAATTTATCTGTATTTTCTCTTCCCCCTCTGGTACATCTGACTATAAGCCTCTGCTACGTTTATAAAGGCTAATTACATTACTAATAAACGGACTCACATCCGACTCAGTTTCCTATTTTCTTTCTCTTCTCGTATACATATATTTTCTAAATACCAAATAAACTGTTCAAAAATAAATCAAATCTACTAAATCAAGGTTAACTCCAACACATATGGCATGCCATTTCCTACTGCAAGGAGCAGCAGACACCGGCTAGTTCCCTGGAGGCTTCTGACGGTGATACTTACCTGCGACATGTATGGACGATGAGTTCAGTCCGTAGTAGCAGCTAGCCTCTGTCGGCAATCAGTCCTCTCCTCTGATGTGTGCACCAATAATTTACTACTGTACTAGCATGGAGCGTACGTACTCAAGTATCTGTATGCAGTGATAATCAAGGCTAGCTAATCCTTGGTTTCAAAAAAGAAGGCTAGCTAATCTGCATTGCATGCAGTCTCTTGGTGGTCTACTATATATGCTCTGAAGATAATCTTGAAAAACTCCAAAATTTCAAACCAAAAATTTCCAAATTTTTCCTGCATTTTTGAGTGAATTCTGGAACTTTCCCTTTTTGAAAAGTCCCCCGAAAATCCGCCTTCCCTTTCGGTAGGCGCCTCCTCTCGCGGCGCCCGCCTTTCGCTCCCGGCGCTCGCGCCTCTCCCCGCTAGCGCTTTCCCCCTCCTGCCTTCCTCTCGGGCGCCTTTCCCCGCTCCTTCTCCCCGTTCCGTTGGCGCCACACCCTCTACCCGCCTTCTCTCGCGACGCTGCGCGAGAGCGCGCGCCACATGTGCTCGTCCTCGCGCCGCCGCTTTGCCGCGCCGCGCTGCCCGGCGGCCGGTCCGAAGATGTGGGCGCCCTCGCGCCACGTCACCCGCCTCTGCTCCGGCCCCACCTGGCAGTCGCCGCGCCACCCTCTCCCGCGCGCGGACGCGCCTCCGCCCTCGCCGAAGCTCACCTGCTCCCGTCGCGTCGCCATCGCTTTGTGCGAGCCAACGTCACCCGTCCCATCCGTGGAGAGACTCCCGCCGCCTCTGTACCTCCTCCTTGACCCGCAAGCCGCGCCGAGCCTTCTCCCGCACGGCTTCGCCCTCCCTCCGCCCGGGGTATAAAAACCCCTTTCCACCTCCCCGTATCTCCTTTGCTTCCCGAGCCTCCCCAGCGCCTCCGTTCCCTTCCTGCCACTCCTGAGCACCCCCCTTGAGCCACCGATTGAAGCCGCATCGCCCAGAGCTCCGCCGCCATCTCCCACTGCGCCGACAACCCCCCAAAAGGCAATCCACTCTAACCTTCCCCCTTTCCCAATTCCACTGTCCCCGAGCACCTCTGCAGCTTCCTAAACACTTTGGTGAGCTAACTTGGCCAGGAGAGCTGTTGTGGAGCCCTAGCGCCGATGAGCTCCGCCGCCCAAACCGCCTCACCGTGGCGGCCTTCCTCGGGGCTCTCGGCCAATCCCACCACCGCCCGTGTGAGCTCCAGGCTCCTCGATCGTGTAGCCACCGCCGATTGGGCCTTCTCGCCGTGGTGACCCTCTCGCCGCCTTGGACCCGAATCTCCCATCGCCTCGGCCACCACCGTTGCCTCCCGCACCTCCCAAGCCCCAAAATGGGATCCCTTGTCAAGCCGCACCGCCGCGCCTTGGTCGCCGCCGAGCCCTCGTACCGGCGCCGCCGCCGCGATCTTCCGCTGGGCAGAGAGCGGCGGCGAGGAGGAAGAAGACTCCCACGCGCTCGTGGCTCCTCCGCCTCCGTCGGATCTCCTTAAATTCCCGTCTCCCCGTCCGACCGCCGTACGCCGCCGCGCCCGCTTTATCTCCGCCGTCCGATCTCGCGCTCCATCCAAGCCTTTGGCCTACCCGCATCCGCCGTTCACGCGGCCGCATGTCGCCATCCCGACCGGGGCGCATCACGCGAGCGAGTGGCGCGCCCGCCGCTGCTCGGCCGCGCGCGCGCGCGCGTGGCTGCGTGGACCGCGCGAGCCGCCGGCCGCGGGCCGTCCCACGAGCCGAGCCGCGATGTAGCATCAAGCGGGCGGTCCTTTATTCACACTGATTTTCTCCGATTTATCAATTTCTAAAATCCAAATAAATCCTAGAAAATCACAGAAAATCCCAAAAATTCCCAAATTTCACCACTTTGCTCCAAATAATGTCCTGGACCCATTTTTGGCCTCCACTTTCACAATTTCATCCCAGATAAATTTCTAAAATTCCAATTTGAGGATTTATGCATTTTACTCCTTTTTAATTAGTTTATTTTCCCTCGCTTGATTAGTCTCAAGCTGGACTTATTTATTTTCAGTGTTTGCGCTAGTGTCGGAGATTCGGGAAGCTCAAGTGCAGTCGCAGGATCCAGGAGCTTCTACGTTCAAGCTAGCTGAGATCATCCGGATTCACGGCAAGTCACAAGTCTTTGATCATGTTGTATCCCATGATGTTTAATTATGTTAATATGTTATTTGCATTAAGCTAATTCTGAAATGTTAGTTCGAAAATAAAATGAAATATTTAGAATGACTTGTTATGTAGTTAATCCTATCACTGATAAATGCCATGTTAAACTTGTAGTCATGCCTTTGTAACCCTAGAAATAATTATCTGTTAATCTAGATAACTGTAGGCTATTATTATCATGCAAAGTCTTACACTAATAAGGTTGTGGCTGTGGGCCAATAGAATTTGGAAAACCCGACTCTAAGGTAGGGTGGTATGGGACACCGTATCTTAGGGCGGAGAGTGCCGGCGTGCACAAGATAGGGTAAGGGTGAGTGGGTAACCGCGAGACGGTCTACGCCCACCGCTTACCTTAGGTTTGGAGTAGGGTAAGGATGAGTGGGAAACCGCGAGACGGTCTACGCCCACCGCTTACCTTAGGTTGGGTCGCGGGCCTGGCGAGGTTGCGGTCTTGCGGACCATGTGAAAATATAAGGACTGAAACCCTTACGCTGAGCAAATGTCATAGTGATCGCTCAACCACAGGAGTTGACTTGTCAACACTGGTCTAGTAGCTGCTCAATTCGATTGAAACTCTACAGATGAGATGACAGATGCCGGGAGTTAGGTATGCATTTGGGTACCTAACAACGGTAGTAGACACTTAAAGCAGCGGGGAGAAGTTTTTGTTTATATTTGGCCGTGACTGAGTGATGCTACCGGGTAGAGCCTATATAAAGGGTTGAGCAGTGAAACGACCTGGCTTTCTTAACTCGTCGCGGGAGTTAAGGGATTGTGTGGGTAAAGTCGAGCAAACTCTGCAGAGTCAAATAAATGGTATTCGAATACGCCGTGCTCCCGGTTATTGGGGCTGTGTCACTTGGGTGATTCCAGTAGCGAAGCTTAAGTAGTTTTGTACATGTTTAACTTGATTAGTTGGTTAATTGAATTTTCATGAAAAACCCCGAGATCTTGAGAAGTAGTTTTGGGTCCATTTTGTAAAAATGTTTGCAAATAAAGCGCATCCACTCAAAGTAATAAACCAAATATACTCCCTTCCTCTGTTGATCCGTGCAAGTAGTAAGTTAGGGTTTCCCTTGTGATTTGCTGAGTACGGGGTCGGAGTACTCAGGTTTGCTAAATGCCACAGACACCAGAAGAAAAGAAGGCAATTCAAAATTTCGTGTTAAGAAGGTTTCCCCGTCGAGGACGTCCCGGAGGATCTCTTCTTCGACGAGGACCCGTGGCTTTAGGTCTTCGCCGCGCTCAAGCGGATTCTGGAAGTTTCTTGTAATGTATCTATACTTTGGGCTTGCACGCCCCGCTGTCAAAAACTGGATGTTAATCCTTATGTGAAATATATGCTGGACTTTTTGTTGTAAGCATGCAATGGTATACTCTTGTGCGACATTCCATAACTGTTCATGCGTGAATAGTTGCGGAGTGTCGTGTCCGTACGCGCCCCTGGAAACGGGGGCGTTACAAGAAGTGGTATCAGAGCAGGCTCTTGACCGTAGGTTGAGACCTAAGGAAAACTAGGAAGCGATTCTATCGCAAAACTTAATTTAAAGTCATAAAAAGGGTTTACGAAAAATATAAGTATTATTGCTGTCTTTTCCCTCTCTTGTTGCTACCTTATCTATCTTAGCTTACTTCTGCTTAAGTTTTACTTTTGCAAAATGTTTACCGCTTCGCTTGTCTAGCTTCAAAATTTCGCTTCTTGGCAGCTGGAGGAGTAGCCGTTGTTCGCTAAGTCTAGATTGACCCTGAGTTGTAGTAGTGATTTTGTAATGTAAAGCAGGTGTAATCATGAACCCTAAGTGGTTTGTGTACCACTTGCATATTGTAAATCTATGTTCTTTATCTTGTATGTTGTTTGCTTAATTATCAGTAAACCCCCTGTGTTCAAAGCTTTCTCCTGTCCCCTTTCACTCTCGTTCTTACCTCTTTTGCCCTATACTTACCTTGAAATTCAATGTTTTACTTATCTACTCTTATTGTCTAAAGCCGCTGCAAAGCTGATCTCAAGTTCCCAATTGGCAGATGGATCCAACACAGCAGAGTGGTCAGACCAACGGGCAGGGTGCACCTGCCACAGATCAAGTAACAGTTGCCAGCACGATAGCAATGATGGAACAGAACCGTCACCCAGGAGAGTTACAGCCACCGTTCATTGTCAAGGTGACACCCGAAGAGTCAGTTTCAGCATCAAGCGCAACTGCATTGAAGTTTACAGCATTCCTGCAAACTCAACCCCCAAAATTCCCTTCAGCCACAGAGTCACTGAATGCAGATAATTGGTTACAAGATATTGAGAGAAGAATGAATACTATCCAGTGTACAAATAAGAAAAATGTCCTTTTCGCCACCTATCAGTTGTCCGAGCCTGTAATTTCTTGGTGGAATGCTATCCAGTGGATACACCCTAAGGAGGAAGATATTACATGGGAAGACTTTGCGAAGAGATTTCGCAAAGCATGCATTCCTCCTGAAGTTATCGCAAGAAAATATCAGGATTTTCTTAATCTTCAACAAGGAGAGAACTCCATCACAACATATCTAGAACAATTTCATCAGTTATCCCAATTTGCTCAAGAGGAAACTAACACCAAAGCTAAAAGGATGGAGCACTTTATGAAAGGTCTACAACCCAATATGAGACAATGCTTTCAAACCATGAAGTTTTCAAGCCTATTGAGCCTGGTTGATCGAGCTTTACAGATAGAAGAAGTACCAGGTTATGTGAAAGTTATGAAACGAAAGAAGCCTTCGCCTCCATCGCCAACGGCTTGTTTTCACTGCAAACAGGATGGGCATTATCATGACAAATGCCCACTGAAGTCCTTACCCGAAGAAGAAGCCAAAGAGCAAGCAAAGAGGCAGACATCATCATCCCGCCTGCCACCGATGGAAGAAGATGAATCTTACCCTAAGAGGACCAGAATAGAGGATGACGAAAAGCGTAAGTCAGCGCACAAGTCTCAGTCTTCACACAATGCTCAGCGAAGCAAGACCACGGGATCACCCTCATTTCGATCCCAACCCTTCCGTCAGTTTGTGACGATACTGAAGACCCAGTCCGGACAGTCTCGGCAGTATGCCACTCCCTCACCACTCGCCATCGAGTGCCTCACCTGCGGTGGCAAGCATCTTGCTAGCAGCTGTCCACGAAGGATAGATGCATGCTTCCATTGTGGAGAGACTGGACACTACAAGCATTAGTGTCCCAGGAGGAATTTGTCATCAGAAACAGCTAAACTCCAAGCCCAAAACCAGCAGACAGTCAAGAAAATATGAGCTATGTAGACCAAGAAGTAGGATGATGTCCTTTTGGTTATCCTTTTGTAAACCAGTTGGAAGAACTTAATGGTTTGTCTGTAAATTACTTTAACTAAGGCTTGTGGAAAAATTATGAAGGTGTATGAAAACCATTTGTGTAAATTGAACTGGATGCGAAGATTATGTTGTAACAAAGTCAATCCCAGCAAACCCAATCATATCCAACCTTGGTACGACATAATTCATCCAAGCGGGAACCTTCACCACACACACAAGGATGATGTACAGGTACAAGTCAATCTAGAAGAAGTTAAAGCAGATTTGTTGCAGCCAGGTATGCAAGGATTAGATGCCATTTTGGGCATGAACTGGCTAGCCAAGAACAAAGGCAAGTTAGATTACGAGATCAAAACAGTATCATTGGTAAACCATGAAGGTCAGGAAGTAAAAAAAAACAAGTATCCATTGCCCCAAATTGATGACCTGTTTGATCAGCTCAAAGATGCCAGAGTATTCTCCAAGATCGACTTGCGCTCGGGCTACCATCAACGGAAGATCCGAGAGCAAGATCGAGAGAAGACAACCTTCATCACTCGATATGGACTGTATGAGTTCACAGTCGTACCTTTTGGTTTAACCAATGCGCCAGCTTATTTCATGAACCTTATGAACCTGGTGCATATGGACCAATTGGATCGATTTGTGATTGTCTTCATTGATGATATTCTGATCTATTCCAAGAGTGAAGAAGAGCACAAACAACATTTGCACATGGTACTGACAAGACTAAGAGAGCATCAGCTATAAGCAAAGTTTGACAAGTGCAGTTTTTGGTTAAAAGAAATTGCTTTCTTGGGTCACATTATATCAGAAGATGGAGTCAAAGTTGATCCAGAAAAGATTTCAGCAGTTATGGAATGAAAACAACCCAAGACCGTGACTGAAGTGAGAAGTTTCCTTGGATTGGCGGGCTATTATCGCCGATTCATAGAAGGCTTCTCAAGAATCTCTCGCCCACTCACTCAACTATTGAAGAAGGACAAGCCATTCAAATGGATAGAAGCATGTGAGGAAAGTTTTTAGATGTTGAAGACCAAATTGACAACCACGCCGGTCCTGATCTTACCCAATCCAGAGAAGGAGTTTCAAATTTATTGCGATGCGTCAAAGCAAGGTTTGAGTTGTGTGCTTATGCAAGATGGAAAAGTGGTTGATTATGCCTCAAGACAGTTGGAGCCACACGAAGAAAACTACCCAACGCACGATTTGGAACTAGCGGCCGTGGTGCATGCACTCAAAATTTGGCGGCACTACCTGCTAGGGAATCGTTGCGAGGTATTCCTAGACCACAAGAGTTTGAAGTACTTGCTTACACAGCCAGAGTTAAGCATGAGACAACGAAGATGGCTGGAGCTGACAAAAGACTACGATATTGAGCTGCAATATCACCCGGGCAAGGCTAATGTAGTTGCCGATGCCCTTAGCCGCAAGGCTCGCCCAAGCAAGGTCAACATGTCAGAGTATCCACCAGAATTGCAAAAGGATATATTACAGCTGAATTTGGTGATCACAGAACAGGATGAAGAAGCAGCATTAGAGATTCAACCGCTGCTGACAGATCAGATTAGAGCAGCACAAGATGAAGATGAAGAGATTCAAAAACTGAAAAAGAAGATTCAACGGAGTATACGATAGACGAGCATGGAATCCTTCCCTTCCGTGGTCGCTATTGCATACACGACAAGAAGGAGTTACGAGAGTTAATCCTATCAGAAGTTCCTTCGTCTCAATTCTCAATCCATCTAGGAGGCACGAAGATGTATTAAGACTTGAAGAAGAAGTATTGGTGGAACCAAATGAAGAAAGAAGTGGCAGAGTGTACAGCTAAATGTGATGGTTGCCAGCAGATCAAGATAGATCACCAAAAACCATCGGGATTGTTGCAGCCTTTACCAATTCCCGAATGGAAATGGGATAGCATTAGAATGGATTTCATTACTGGACTTCCCAAAACTCGTGAGGGATATGACACTATCTGGGTCATTGTTAATAGATTGACCAAGGTAGCTCATTTCCTCCCGATTAAGCAAACCTATGGGAAGGATAAGCTTGCCGAGCTGTTTTGGACCAGAATAGTGACATTACATGGAGTTCCAAAGAAAATTGTCTCAGATAGAGGAGCACAGTTTACGTCCAAGTTCTGGGAGAAATTACATGAAGCTATGGGTGCTGATTTGAACTTCAATTTAGCATATCACCCTCGGACAGATGAACAAACAGACAGAGCCAACCAGATTTTGGAAGACATGTTGAGAGCTTGTGCAATCGTATATGGTGCAGCATGGAACACCTGCTTACCGTTTGCTCAGTTCTCATACAATAACAGCTACCAAACCAGTGTCCAAATGGCCCCATTTGAGGCACTTTATGGCAGAAAATGCAGGACCCCTCTGAATTGGACAGAAACAGGAGAGTGACAACTTGTTGGTCCCCAGATTGTTTAAGATGCAGAAGCACTTGTTAGAATTGTCAGAGACAGACTCAAGGTGGCACAAGACCGACGGAAGAGTATGCAGATAACCGCAGAAAGGATTTGAGCTTTGAAGTTGGAGACTTCGTCTACATCAAGGTCACACCATTCAAGATAGTCAAGAGGTTTCGAGTCGAAGGCAAACTAGCACCAAGATATGTGGGATCGTTCCAAATTATCGGAAGAGTTGGAGAGGTAGCTTATCAAGTGCAGCTGCCACCCAACTTATCCAGAATACACAATGTGTCCCATGTATCTCAGCTTTGAAAGTGTTTACGAAAGCCAACAGATGAAGTGTCATTGTCAGATATTGAGTTGCAGGATGACTGCACATATGCTGAAGAACCACTACAAATATTTGAAACGTCAGAGAGGCAATTCAGAAACAAGAATGTCAGATTTTGCAGAATGCAGTGGAAGAATCACACAACAGATGAGTTCACTCGGGAAAGAGAATCAGAATTGCAGCGGGATTTCCACAACTTACTCTCTGGACCAAGTTAATCTCGGGGTCGAGATTCTTTTAAGGGGGGTAGGTTGAAAACCCCCAAAATTTCAAACCAAAAATTTCCAAATTTTTGCTGCATTTTTGAGTGAATTCTGGAACTTTCCCTTTTTGGAAAGTCCCCCGAAAATCTGCCTTCCCTTTTCGGCCGGGCGCCTCCCCTCTCCGTTGGCGCCCCACCTCTTTCCGCCTTTCCCGCTCCCGGCGCTCGCGCCTCTCCCCGCTAGCGCTTTCCCCCTCCCGCCTTCCTCTCGGGCGCCTTTCCCCGCTCCTTCTCCCCATTCTGCTGGCGCCTCACCCTCTCCCCGCCTTCTCCCCGCGCACACGCGCAGCGCTACGTGCTGCGCCGCGCCATCCCTTTCCCCGCGCAGCCCTGGCTTTGCCCGCGCCCGCGCCGTTCCGACAGCCCGGTCCGAAGATGTGGGCGCCCTCGCGCCACGTCACCCGCCTCTGCTCCGGCCCCACTGGCGATCGCCGCGCCACCTCTCCGCGCGCGACGCGCGCCTCGCCCTCGCCGGCTCACTGCTCCGTCGCGTCGCCATCGCTTTGTGCAGAGCCGACGTCACCGTCCCATCCGCGGAGAGACTCCCACCAGCTCTGTACCTCCTCCTTGACCCGCAAGCCGCACCGAGCCTTCTCCCGCACGGCTTCGCCCTCCCTCCGCCCGGGGTATAAAAACCCCTTTCCACCTCCCCGTATCTCCTTTGCTTCCCGAGCCTCCCCAGCGCCTCCGTTCCCTTCCTGCCACTCCTGAGCACCCCCCTTGAGCCACCGATTGAAGCCGCATCGCCCAGAGCTCCGCCGCCATCTCCCACTGCGCCGGCAACCCCCCAAAAGGCAATCCACTCTAACCTTCCCCTTTCCCAATTCCACTGTCCCCGAGCACCTCTGCAGCTTCCTAAACACTTTGGTGAGCTAACTTGGCCAGGAGAGCTGTTGTGGAGCCCTAGCGCCGATGAGCTCCGCCGCCCAAACCGCCTCACCGTGGCCAGCCTTCCTCAGGGCTCCTCGGCCAATCCCACCACCGCCCGTGTGAGCTCCCAGCTCCCCTGATCGTGTAGCCGCCGCCGATTGGGCCTTCTCGCCGCTGGTGACCCCTCTCGCTGCCTTGGACCCGAATCTCCCCCTTCTGCCTCCGGCCACCACCGTTGCCTCCCGCACCTCCCAAGCCCCAAAAATGGGATCCCCTTGTCAAGCCGCACCCGCTGGTGCCCTTGGTCGCCGCCGGCGAGCCCCTGTACCGGCCGCCGCCACCGTCTGCTGCCGCCACAGGCATCAGAGCGGCGAGAGGAGGAAGAAGACTCCCTCCCCCACTACGTGGCTCCTCCGCCTCCGTCGGATCTCCTTAAACTCCCCGTCTCTCCCCGTCCGTCTGCCGTCTTGCCGCGCGCCGCTTTATCTCCGCCGTCCGATCTCGCCGCTCCATCAAGCCTTTGGCCTACCCGCATCCCGCTGTTCACGCGGGCGCGTGTCCGCCATCCCGGCCGGGAGCGCATCGCGCGAGTGGGCGCGCCCGCCTACTCGGCGGCGTTGCGCGAGCGCATGGGCTGCGTGGACCGCGCGAGCCGCCCGGTCGCGCGGGCCGTCCCACAGGCCAGGCCGCACTATAGCATCAAGCCGGGCCGGTCACTGTTCACACTGATTTTCTCCGATTTATCAATTTCTAAAATCCAAATAAATCCTAGAAAATCACAGAAAATCCCAAAAATTCCCAAATTTCACCACTTTGCTCCAAATAATGTCCTGGACCCATTTTTGGCCTCCACTTTCACAATTTCATCCCAGATAAATTTCTAAAATTCCAATTTGAGGATTTATGCATTTTACTCCTTTTTAATTAGTTTATTTTCCCTCGCTTGATTAGTCTCAAGCTGGACTTATTTATTTTCAGTGTTTGCGCTAGTGTCGGAGATTCGGGAAGCTCAAGTGCAGTCGCAAGATCCAGGAGTTTCTACGTTCAAGCTAGCTGAGATAATCCGGATTCACGGCAAGTCACAAGTCTTTGATCATGTTGTATCCCATGATGTTTAATTATGTTAATATGTTATTTGCATTAAGCTAATTCTGAAATGTTAGTTCGAAAATAAAATAAAATATTTAGAATGACTTGTTATGTAGTTAATCCTACCACTGATAAATGCCATGTTAAACTTGTAGTCATGCCTTTGTAACCCTAGAAATAATTATCTGTTAATCTAGATAAATGTAGGCTATTATTATCATGCAAAGTCTTACACTAATAAGGTTGTGGCTGTGGGCCAATAGAATTTTGAAAATCCGACTCTAAGGTAGGGTGGTATGGGACACCGTATCTTAGAGCGGAGAGTGCCGGCGTGCACAAGGTAGGGTAAGGGTGAGTGGGAAATCGCGAGACGGTCTACGCCCACTGCTTACCTTAGGTTTGGAGTAGGGTAAGGGTGAGTGGGAAACCGCGAGACGGTCTACGCCCACCGCTTACCTTAGGTTGGGTCGCGGGCCTGGCGAGGTTGCGGACCATGTAAAAATATAAGGACTGAAACCCTTACGCTGAGCAAATGTCATAGTGATCGCTCAACCACAGGAGTTGACTTGTCAACACTGGTCTAGTAGCTGCTCAATTCGATTGAAACTCGACAGGATGAGATGACAGGATGCCGGGGAGTTAGGTATGCCGCTGGGTACCTAACAACGGTAGTAGACACTTAAAACGGCAGGGAGAAGTTTTTGTTTATATTTGGCCGTGACTGAGTGATGCTACGGGTAGAGCCTATATAAAGGGTTGAGCAGTGAAACGACCTGACTTTCTTAACTCTGTCGCGGGAGTTAAGGGATCGTGTGGGTAAAGCTGAGCAAACTCTGCAGAGTCAAATAAATGGTATTCGAATACGCCGTGCTCCCGGTTATTGGAGCTGTGTCACTTGGGTGATTCTAGCAGCGAAGCTTAAGTATCTTTGTACATGTTTAACTTGATTAGTTGGTTAATTGAATTTTCATGAAAAACCCCTGAGATCTTGAGAAGTAGTTTTGTGTCCATTTTGTAAAAATGTTTGCAAATAAAACTGCATCCACTCAAAGTAATAAACCAAATATACTCCCTTCCTCTGTTGATTCGTGCAAGTAGTAAGTTAGGGTTTCCCTTGTGATTTGCTGAGTACGGGTCGGAGTACTCAGGCTTGCTAAATGCCACAGACACCAGAAGAAAAGAAGGCAATTCAAGATTTCGTGTTAAGAAGGTTTCCCCGTCGAGGACGTTCCGGAGGATCTCTTCTTCGACGAGGACCCGTGGCTTTAGGTCTTCGCCGCGCTCAAGCGGATTCTGGAAGTTTCTTGTAATGTATCTATACTTTGGGCTTGCACGCCCCGCTGTCAAAAACTAGATGTTAATCCTTATGTGAAATATATGCTGGACTTTTTATTGTAAGCATGCAATGGTATACTCTTACGCGACATTCTATAACTGTTCATGCGTGAATAGTTGCGGAGTGTCGTGTCCGTACGCGCCCCTGGAAACGGGGGCGTAGAGTACCACTCGAATTCAGTAGCAGCCAGCACACCATACATGTTAGCTAATACTAAACGGCTAATGACTAGATCAGCCTGAACCTGAACCTGAAGTAAAAAAAGTGTTGCTTGATGAGTAAATGAAGCTCAATTTCTCGGCAGAGCAATTCAAGAATAGCACTAATTAAGGTGATGTAACTCGCGTAGAGCTAGGTTGTTCAGCAGCTCTTCCATGGGTCAGCAACTCGATCGAGCCGTCGTCTCGGGTCGTTGAACGATCCACGCCAGCCGTTCGATCCTTCTTGTTCGGTTAAGATTGCGCAACGTAGGAGCATCCGGGATTCGCTGAGCGATCGGCGTCGCCGGAAGCCCACGGCGATGCATGGTTTCGGCCGGGGAGAGAGAGAGAGAGAGAGCCTGTTCGTCGACAAGAGAACCGTACGAAAGTAGCTTGTGAACTGCACGTAACCCCGGCGATGCGCGCGGCGCGTAATCGTATGCATGCATGGCATCTGCAGGCCGCTGCCAGCCGGCCGGCACCGGGATGGTGAGTGATGACAGAATGACAGGACAGCATTGCCACTGACATCGAGAATTCGAGATTCGGGCACCTCTTGAGGCCGGACAGGCCACACGGCCGGCCACCTCCACCCGGAGCAGGGGCGGAGAGGGGGCCCCCCCAATGGTCCACCAGGGGCACTGCTTCTCTGCGAAAATTGCAAGTTGGCAAAGATTCCCGATGACTTCTTCCAATCCATGCCACGCCTAAGAGTCTTGGATCTCTCGAACACGGCGATCGAGCGGCTGCTTGCGGGCATCGACCCTCTGCCGGACCTGCAGTACGTACCTCGACGTCTCGCACACCAACCTCGTTACACTGCCACAGGAGGTCGACGTGCTCGGGGAGCTAAGGTTCCTGCAGTTGTCATGGATGCCTCGCATCCGAGTTGTTCCGAGCGGTGCGATCTCCAGCCTCCTGCAGCTGCGAGCGTTGCACATGTAATCCAGCTATGCGAGAAGGGTCAGAACTCGGTCTAGTGCACATCGCACTTCACCTGTCACGAAGAACTATGGGGGAAAATATCCTAGTAGATAATACTGCAATCGAAGAGTGGATATGGATGAATATAGCTTATTTTATGTCATATCATGTTTTTTTTCACAGAGTCAAACACAATTAATTGAGGGGCCATATGAGAAGTTTTAGGAATATTTGTCATGAACCATTGTCAATGTGTTTTGATTTCAAATTCAAATTTATGAAAGATTTGGATTTTCGTTGTATCGGTTTCAGCCTCACACTACTACAAAAAGTCGTATATTAGACGCTACATCACAGACGGTTCCCCAAAACCGTCTATATTTTGCCGACATAAGGCGCCCAGGACCCATGATGCCGGCGCCTTGGCGGGTCGGCCCCCCCTTTGTCTGGATCCTGGCTCCGCCCCTGACCCGGAGCATCATCGATCGGTCGTGGTCACATTACATTAATCACCAGTGGTTACCATCTCATCTCTACTAAGCTGATAGGAAAAGAAGAGGAGACAATAAGTAGAGAAATCCACAACTTGCTCAATGCATCTTTGTTATGCGTGATGCGTGGTTCACAGCTCACGATTTCAGGTGTACAATTAACGCAGCCAGTTAAGTTGTGCATTCTGTTTTATCCTGTAGCTAGCTGCCGTGTTCAGTTTAGAAGACAATGAATAAAGTGTCCAGAGAACAGCAATAATCTGTTCGTGCAATGCACAACACATCTCACTTTTTATCGGTACTAATTGTGCAAACCAGCTTAATCCAAACCAGCCAAATCAGCCCCTCAAATGTAGTATATGGTTACCTTGTTGGGTATTGATCCAACGGTCTACATTGTTTGTTACTGCCTGAATTCTCATCATTTTCTGTTGTTCGTCCTTTAGAACTCAACTTTGAGCTAGCAGAGGTCGCTCCTTTCGTACCTCTTCTCAATTACGAGTGTAAACTAACACACTATACATGTATACTGTCACACAGTATTGTCAATTACCTACTGCAAAACTTTTTTTAGCAATGCAGATCGATCGAAGAAGCTCACACTCTTCTACCTAGTTACACATTGCTGCGTGCAACAGAATCCGGCGAGGCGGTGGCGGCGATGGCATCCAGCCATTCCACCAGCTGCTGCGCCGTGGGCCGCGACTTGGGGTTCTCGCTGACGCAGGCGCACGCGACGTCGAGCACCTTCGCCGCCTCGTCCCGGTGCCTCCTCTCCCCCACGATGCTCGCGTCGACTACCTCGTCGCCCCTCGCTTCCCGCCGCATGCGCAGCGCCCACGACGTCACTTCCCGGCCGCCCCCCACGGGCCTCGCCATGTCCACGGGCCGCCGCCCCGTCACCAGCTCCAGCAGCACCGCGCCGAAGCTGTACACGTCGCCCCGGTACGTCGCCACCGACGAGTGCCCGTACTCCGGCGGGATGTACCCGAGCGTGCCGACCAGGTCCGTCGTGACGTGCGTGTCGTCGTGCGCGCGCACCAGGCGCGCCAGGCCGAAGTCGGCAAGCCGGGGCTCCAGGCGCGCGTCCAGGAGGATGTTGCTCGACTTGATGTCGCGGTGCAGGACGCGCGGCTCCGACGACGCGTGCAGGTGGGCCAGCCCGCGCGCCGCGCCTCGCGCTATGCTCAGCCGCGCCGGCCACGGCAGCGCCTCGCCGCCGGCGTCCCCGCGCTCGTGGAGCCAGTGGTCCAGGCTGCCGTTCTCCATGTAGGGGTAGATGAGCAGCCGGTCCTTGCCCACGCGGCAGTAGCCCTGCAGCGACACCAGGTTCCGGTGCCGGACGCGGGAGAGCGTCTCCACCTCCGCCCGGAATTCGCGCTCCATCTGCCAGAAGTCGCCGGAGAGGCGCTTCACCGCCACGTCCTGCCCGTCCGGCAGCGTCGCGCGGTACACCATCCCGAAGCCGCCGCACCCGACGATGCGGGACTCGTCGAAGTTGCCCGTCGCCTTCAGCACGTCGTCCAGCGTCATCGTCCGCTCGGCGCCGCCGTCGTCATCGTCGTCGTTCGGGAAGAGAAGCACCAGCGTTGACCTCGCCGCTGACTCGAGGCTGCAGCTGTCATCGTCGGCCGCAACTCTGGCGTTGTCATCCTGCCGCTTCGACCACACCCGCCACGTCACGGCAACGGCCACGGCGAGCAGCAGCGCCGTGCCAACGCTTATCGCCGTCACGACGCCGACATTGGCGCTCCGCTCTTTGCGCCCGCCGCCGCCATCCACAGCCTGCGATGCGACCGCCTGCGCGCATCGCGCCACGTGGATGCCGCACAGCAAGGGGTTCCCCTCGAAGTCGCTGCGCGAGAACGTGGAGAACTGGCCACCGATGGGAACCTCGCCGGAGAGGTTGTTGTACGCGACGTCGAAGTGGGAGAGGAAGCTGAGCCGCGTCAGCGACGCCGGGATGGCGCCAGAGAGCGCGTTGTTCGACATGTCGAGCGACTCGAGGCTACACATGCCCGACAGCTCCGGCGGGATGGGCCCCGACAGCCAGTTCCAGCTCAGGTCAACAACGTGCACCCTGGTCAACGCCCCCAGCGCCGGCGGCACACCGCCGGTGAGGTTGTTGTGCCCCAGCACCAGCGACGGCGGGAAGCTGCTCACCTGGTTGTATTGCAGCCCCCTCGCCGACGAGTTCCGGCGTATGAAGAACGGGAAGTCTTGCACCGGCGCCTCGTCGCCCGCCACATCGCTGCCATTGCCGCATGCCACGAGCCGCGGCATCTGCGTCAGGCTGCCTGGTATCTCACCCTGGAGGGAGTTGTTCGATATGTCCAGGTAGAAGAGGCGGTCGAACTCGCCGAGCCACGGCGGGATCGGGCCGGCGAGCCGGTTCCACGACAGGTCGAGCACCTTCAGTTTCCGAAGACCGGCGAGCCACGCCGGTATCGCGCCGTACAGCTGGCAGTTGGCGATGACCAGCACCTCAATGTTGGCGAACCCGGTGATACCAGCGTCGTCCGACGGCATCGCCTCGCCGCCGCGGAAGTTCTTGGTGAGAACAAGGCTCTTCAGGTTGGGTAAGCTCTGCAGTATCCGCAGCGCCGACGTGACGTTGAAGAAGTTGTTGCCGGTGAGCGAGAGGAAGGACAGCGAGGAGAAGTCTGCGAAGGACGCCGGTATCTCGCCGGTGAGGTTGTTCCGGCCGAGGTTTAGCGCCGTCATGCCCCTGCGCTCGGGAAGACCCGCCGGGATGGGGCCCGTGAATTTGTTTATGCCGAGGTCTAGGTACACAAGGTTCTTGAGGGCACGGAAGTCGAGGTCGATGCCGCCGACGAGCGAGTTGTTCCGGAGGTTGAGGACGCGGAGCCGGGAGCATCGCGAGAGCGTGTCGGGGAGCTCGCCGGTTAGTTCGTTGCACGGCGCGGAGAGCTCCTGGAGGCCGGTGAGCGCGTCGAACACCTCGGGGAGCGCCCCGGAGAAGGCGTTGAAGGAGAGGTCGAGGCGGACAAGGCTGCTGAGGTTGCGCAGGCTCGGCGACAGGTCGCCGGAGAGAGAGTTACTGTGGAGGCTTAGGAACTGCAACGACATGAGGCCGAACAGGTCGTCGGGCAGATTCCCGGCGATGCCGTTGCCGTCGAGCGAGAGCTCGACAAGCGACCGGCATTGACCGAACCCCACTGGGAAAGCACCGGAGAGCCTGTTCATCGAGAGCCGCAGGATTCGCACCGCTGGCGACTCCCCGCACACGGCGGCTGCATCGACGGGGCCCTCGAAATTGTTGCCGGACACGTCGTACACCGTGAGGTTGCCGGCGCCGGAGAGCACCGGATGGCTGCCGTTGAACGCATTGTACGAAACATTGAACACACGCATTGCCGGGAGATCGAGCAGGCCGGTGCCCACCTCCCCGACCAGCGAGTTGACACTGACGTCGAGCACCTCGAGGCCGCGCAGGCGGAGGAGCCCCTCCGGGAGCGCGCCACGGAGCGCGTTGCTCGATAGCTTCAGCACGCGGAGCGCCGTTAGTCCAGCGAGCGACCCGGCCACCTGCCCCCGGAGCGTCCGGTTGGGCAGCACCAGCTCCACGACGACGGCCGTGCTCCCCCCTGCCGCGCCGCAGACCACGCCGGGCCACGCGCAGCAGTCGTCCGCTGAGACGTTAGCCGGGACCGGCCAGCCATCGACCGCCGCATCGAGGCCGGCCGAGAAGCCGCGCAGCGCGCGGAGGTCGCCGGGGGCGCAGCGCGGCGACTGCGCGCCGCCGGTCTCGGACTGCAACAACAGGAGCACGGCTAACACTAGCAGCAACACCACCAGCTGTGTAGCTCTGCTCCCCATATCGTGAGAGAAGCTAGTGATCAGTAGAAGCATGAATGCATCAAGGATTCTTGCTGGGAGCTAATGATCACCAAGCATGCATGCACCAAGAACTCACATCTCCTGATCCAATTTGAGCTTGCTTGATTAGCTTCATGCTTGCAAGAAGTGGAGGAAGCTAGAGAAAGGGAGATGTGTTAACGTTTCTGTCTGGGTTTTGACTCTTGGTTGTCTAATACTAGCTCTCCTCTCCCCAAGCTGTCCTAGTCTTCAGGTAAATGGTTTTCTAAGGGAGATACCAAAATAGTATTCGTATGTGGCATGACGTGTCTTAATTTGGTTAGGTTTTTATTTTGGAGCTGAGTGCTTGCTTTAGTTTGGTTTGGCAATTTTGGTTTCTGCTAAATTTGTTGGGAGTGTCTAGGTATTATAGGATGTTTTCTTCTAATAATCATCTAAATTTATGACATTTAGATTAGAGATTAAGATGTTCTTATTTTTTGAAAGGGGGATATTTTCTTTCAAGGGAAAGGAGGTAGAATTCAAGGGAGAGGGGGAGAATTCATGGTCATTAGATTTCTAATTCAACAGTTCTAAATCTGGATGATAGTTAGGAAGAAAATATTCGGATGATATTTAACAAAACCCAAATTTGTTTGGCTCATTTTTGTTGAATGCATTAGGATTTAGCTAGTGGGCCTAATTAAATAATAAGACATATTAATTATGGCCGATGACTTTTAACTGAAAATAAATAATAGTGGTTGAAAGAGGTGATTTTTAGAAAGATGGATGAGCGCGGTGAAAAAGTATGGGAGAAACGTGTACAAGACGGATATGAGAGAAATGAGATACATGATGCGTTGTAACCTCCTGTTTTATTTCTAAAATGAGATGGTATAAAAAAAATAGAAAAATTAGAAGAAAAAATTAATATATACAGTCTATTTGTTCATAGTGGAGCTTAGTTTAATGGGCGGTGCAGAGCCAATGATATAGGAGGCTAAATGAAGTCAACTGCTGCGGGAGGATGACATGGCACTCCAGCTGCAAGTGCAGGCATCTTGTGTGTACGTGTTTGTAAGCTTGGAGTAGTATTAGAGCAAGTACAATAAGGCTTAGTCAGCAGACTATAGCAAATATAATATCAACAAAATCTTATGTGGCAGAGAGAGAAAGGAAGAGAGAGAAGGAAGCTGGCTACTAAATTACATCTAGCTATAGCACGTAAAAATATGCATTTCACTCTCTTACACGTGGGGCCAAATAGTTATTGTAATAGCTACCTTATTGTATGAACTATTTTTTTGAAGGCTATAGATGAAATAGACAAGTGTTATAGCCACTAGTTGGCTATACTATTGTACTTGCTCTTACTAGGTAGCACTAGTAATTAATCAATATCTCGAAATGGAGGGTGTCCATAAAATTGCGTGCATGGACCGGACACGCTTGCAAAAGTCAACATCAGACGAGACGAGATGATCAGATGAGGACGCTGACAACAGGCGGGTCGTCCAATTGCCCGTCCATTCCCGCGCCAAGAATAAAGTCGTTAACTAACAAACTTTTTTTAAGCTCCTAAGTATAATAAGTCGCATATATTTAACACACATATATACATATCTATACACATCTACGCACGTCAAATATACATATTTGAGACTAGAGACAGAGACCCATGGTGTTCGGGAGCACAAGCACACGCTTTGACTATTGAACGTACCCATATGTACGCGTGTACTCAGAAAGTACTATTTACATAAACAGTGACGGATGGACACTGTCACATGAACAGTCCCCCCCGAAACGGTGCGCGCCACAGACTTCGAAGCTGGGCTGGCTGGCTACCGAGCTGAGCCACCCGAGCAAACACTTGATCGCGTTAACTAACAAAGTTAATATATAGGTATTAGTATTTACTCCAGTTGTTTGTTACTACTTGTTCTTGGTAGTACTTAGGCTTTGCTCATTAGAGCTTCATCGTCTCACTTCTTAATTTTTTTTCTAATTTTTTGGTTTTTAGGCTTTTTTGTTTTATTCCTTTTCATTGTCTATGATGATATAATTTATATTTTATTTTTTAATTTGATTACGCTAAAAAACTACCGGTAGGTATATTGCATTTTAACCATTATAGTGAAAAATAAATTATAAATTAGAGTTTATAAGCTCAAATGAGCACCACCTATTCTACTACTGCTGATTTCCTTTTACTACCATCATTAATCTTGCACTGACATACCTTGTGTTACACAGGAATGCTACTTTCTTTCTTGAGAGAGAGAGAGAAGGGGAGGGATATGCTGGTATGCTACTGTCTAAAATTGAGGCTGAAAAATCCATTCCATGATAGACCAACTTAGCTCTCCTAGCTAAGTTATTTTAACTTGATTAAGTGGGAAAACGATGTAAACACGCTAATTGAGCGCTGATCAAGATTAGATTGTGTAGCCCAGCTGGCTTAGCTAATCGCCACCGAGGATGTCCTTTGAAACAACAAATTATTTGGGTGAGACTATAACTTTATCACTTGTTAACCAAGCAAGAGCCAAAGAAAGAGTACACAAGACAAGTAGCAGCCGTCTCTTTCTTATGTGGAAAAAACAAGGAGACAAGTAGCAGCAAAAAATGCAGCAAGTTCTACCGACAAGTAATTCTAGTCTACGCCTTATGTCTTCCTAAGCATTTTTCTTTTGCAGAAAATAGCCGACACCGATGACTTCAGATTACATAAGATTAGCAGCTTGAATTGTCTCTGCATGCATGTATATATCTGCAAGTCAGATTGTATATATCTTTAGTCATACAGAAGTTTCTCTGCAGTACACTAGCTTGCTTCTCATCCAAACCAAATTGTATGAGACATAAGCCAAGCGCTTCTGGTTCAGGTAACATCTGATATTAGTTTAGGATATGGCTGCCCTCTGAACAGCAAGGAAACATAAATACGTGCAATGAATTGGATGCATGGGGTTAGTAATTTACTTTACACTTTGACTTGGGCAATATATCCATAATTAATCATGTCCCTCTATATATGAAAAACCAATGTTGCTATGCTCACAAAGTAATTGAGCTCAACAAACAGTTTCACCACCATTGTTTTTACTCATGCGATTAATTGTTACATGTAAATCAAATTGGTCACTGAGGAGTGCTTCTACGCTTTGTCTGAAGAGAATTTCATGAATCATAAGGGTGCATATATATAGATTGGTGCAGATTAGCACATCAACTCTTTGTAATTAATTTGTTGCAATTTGCATTTTGGTGGAGCTAAAAATATTTGACAAGTGGTTAACAATAGCTTTTATATATGGCGAATGGTTAGAAGAATCAGAACTCAGAAGTCTAAACGGCACCAGAAGAATTGAATAATCACTTCCAGAAATTCAGGTGTGGAAGGTTTCTTGATGAAGCAACCAAGTGGGTTTCCGAGCAATTCAAAGGCTAAACAAAGGAGTTGGTGCGAATTAAAAGAACTATGATTGGATTGCAATTATTTCACAGTTCAAATGTCAAACTAAACAGGATTACAAAATCTTAAGTCGGCGGAATAGATCATACACATTACTTGTGACGTACGATTGACCTAAATTAGTTTCTTCATGCTTAAGACAAATGGTCCAATCCGATAGATTACGAAATTATAAATGTTAACCCTACCACATGAACGTTTAGCATGTTCAGATAAAATTTCAAAGAGTTCATGATGGACTGTTCAGAAATTTCAAAAAAAGGGACATACTATAACAAAAAAAATCAAGATGATATTTGTCCGTACTATAACAAAAATCTATATACGAGCAGCCCTTCAGCTACACTCCAAGTGCCATCTTTACCAGCAACAAAATCTATGAGCAGCTAGTTAATTAGTTTTGTACTACTAGTCAATTTTGGAACTACTGTTTTAATTTAGTGTCTTGGATCACAAGATCAAAAAGCATGCTTCACGACGACTCTAAAAAAGGCATACTTTGCAGCTGACCAACTGATTAGAGCAAAGTGGCGGTTACTGATTATTACCATTTGGTCACAAGATAGCTGCATACACATTGTAATCTTCAGTTAACCACTAGCCCTCGCTTTTGCATGCCATCAACTTCAACTTTGTTTTCCACTATACAAATTTCAGCCACATTTCTAATATTCTAATAACCATTCATGTATTTGCAAAGTTAGCATCATAAAATGCCAGAGTGCAAGACACCGAAAGATGTTTCGAAGGATATGATAAAAAAATCACATGATTTTTAGGTTCAGCCACAGCACTATTGCCAGGCAGAGCCGGCCGAGGTATATAGAAATGGGTTTTTTTAGTATGTTAATATCTCTGTGGTTCTTCTTTTTGGGTTCATTAGGGGATGTGATGGTGCTGTCTTGCTTTGCATCAAGAATTAGCTTTCTTTAATCTCATGATGAGCACTGGATCGGAAGCAACGGCTCACAACATGTCAACCATTTGTGCAGGCATAAAATATGTTGTGGTGGAGGTGGTGGAATCCACTTGTTGTTAAGAGGCAGAGATATCAAAGGATGTAGCAAATCTTCTTGGTCACTTCATACTCTCCTTTCCATACCTAGAATTTTCTTTAATTGCTAAAAAATACCTGCTCCTTTTTTTGGGAAAAATGTTTCGGGAATGGTTTCGGAAATTTATTCATGTATACTATCACCAACTAGAGTTCATGAACTTACTACAAGCTGGTATGCATGGATATTTTCAAACAATACAAACAATGAAATATGTTCGCCTCTAAAAAAAGGTAACGAAATCTGCTTTAAGCAAATAACACACACAGTCTAGAAATTAAACATGCTACTTCATTAGCCTTGAAGTTGGCACTGTTCTATATTTCAGAAAAGCATGCAAGGTGTACTAAAACGATGGACAGATGCAAGCTTGCACACAAATGTCAATTACCTTCCACCATTTTAATCCTGCTAGAGTGTCAAGCACTAACTAATAGCCACTCTTAAAAGCCTAAGCCTCCCATACCACACTCCTAGTTTCGACACATAATATGTTCCACACTATAATGTGATAATTTCTGTATTTAATTTCCTGTGGTTTATGAGGTGAAATTAGGCCGTAGTGGGTCAACTAGCACAGCATAATAATCTCCCTGGGAGCCAGGCAAATTTCCAGGTGTTTGCAAATCCATGTACTCTAGCTTGTTGTTGGTGATAAAAAGTTGGGGAATCAATCCATCCATTGCTTTGTGCAAGGGCTATAAAGGAGAGGTAGAAAAGGATTTGCAGCACTTGAATTGATGTTCCGGCCCTGCATGCCCTCATAAGTGGAGCAACATCCATCTGTGGAGTTGGTATACGTAGACAGGCCTCAAGTGGAGCAAAACATCTTCCTTTCTGCAATTTTGATAGACTAAAAGTCCAGCACAAGGAAGCTGCTCTCCTCTTTACCTATCTTAATAATCATAGCTGCTTCCCTAAATCTAGGCCCCACTGCTGCCATTCTGTAAGGAGGATGTATAAACAGTAGGTTTTATTTTTATGGGGCAAATGAGGAAACGCCATTTTTCGAATGTATAAACCGTAGGTTTTATTGTTCTTTTTATGTGTCGACACAGGAGCCAGGGCTTTGAGAATTCAGATCATAATATGAATGCAAACAAAAAAACTGCAGGATCAACCACTGCACAACAATTTGGTCTCTCTCTTTTGTTAGACTCATGATTTGCAAAGGCTCTCTCTCTCTCTCTCCCTCTGAAAGAGATAAAAAGAAATAAAAAGGGAATGGCATGAGGTGTTTTGCAGTTCAGGCCAATTGAGCCCAATAGAGGAAGTTCCCCTCCCAAATAATCCAAGATCATGGGCTCTCATCAACAGCCCAAGCATTAATGTTGGCTGAGCCCATTAGGGAGGAGAGGCCCACCATCCGATCCATCCAATTGTTTTTTTTTGAAACTGATCCATCCAATTGTCACCGTCAGATCGATTGCAACGGACGGTGCAGATTTCTCCGCCAGCACCTGCCGGGCTACTTTTATCCCCACGTGCTGGTGTTTGGGCGCCATACGAAGAGCCCGGACCCACGCACCTTCCGTGTCCTCGTGGAAGTGTCTGTGTACCTCTCTTTGTGCTTTCTCCACAGTACCATAAGTATATGATTCATAATCCATGTCTTTTAATCATCTATTTTTTTACTTCTTCTCTGGCTTTCTAAAGTCTAAATGGAAATTTGATTTTGATCCAGCTTCACAACTTTTTACTTATGTTAGCTTGTGTGTGATCTTTTCTAATGGATGTACAGAAACGAGAATATGATGTACACAGTTTTTGCTGGATACTTGCACCCTACATATTGCATCAGGGGCTTTTTTCAGTACAGTTACTGGCCGGTAACTGGTTTAACTGGGTTTACCGGTGACCACTTAGAAATCCAAACTGGCTTTGAAAAAATCGTTTTGCATGAATTTTATCAAATTTAGAAGAAATTTTTGCCAAAATTTTTTCAAAATTTTCGGCCGATATTTTCAACTGATTTTTGGCCAGTTATCGATGATAATCGCATGGTATAAATTTAAATTTCAAATTTTATTTGATTTTTCCAGACTGAATTTCTCCAAAAAAACGAAAATTGAACAAATCATACCTACCAGCCCCCTCCGGTAAAAAATAAAAACGGGTAATGCAAACCCTACATTGCATACACCATGGTAAGATGTTATAACATGCATTATGTATCAATGTCAGCAATTGATTCATATACGTGCTATTCGTTTTTTTTTGCGTGCTAGACCATGTAGAAGTGTAAAACAAATTGATATGGACATGGACATATTATGTTAACATAGAACATTCAAAAGAAAGTAATACTATGGACCTGTTTTAAATAGTTTCTGATTTTAACTTTTAGAAACCGATTTTTAAATAGAGTGACTTCTTAAAGTTATTTTTAAATAGAGTGACTATAAGTGTACTTATTTTCTCAATATCTCTTGTAATATTCAAAAGTTATAAGAACAAGTACATAGTCGTTTGTATAAATCACATCATAAATGAAATTGCTTCTCAATTATGAGAGATAAACTACTACTTTATTTAAGTATTAAATGTTTGAGTCTTTAGTAGAGTAAATCTCTCTATCTAATCAGTAAAAATCAAAAGTTATAACACTTTTAAACAGGACCTATATCACTACCTTTATTTTGGTAAAGCACGCAGACATAATCCAAGTTAATCACATAAACAAACAAAATGATCAGCAGCACCACATGAAGCCAAACCCAGACCATCCACTTGCTCATCTCTTCACCCCCAACCTCTTCCCAACCACCAGCCCACATGCTACTCGACAAGAGCCTCCAAAGCTACCAAAATCCAAGAAACACCCCTCTCCAGCACAGCGTAGCACCTAACGAGGACTTGTTAGGCATAAAAAACATAATTAGGGTGCAATTGCAAAAAGCGTAGTCCCCAATTCTTTCCCAACCTCTTGTCCGAGGAGCAGTCCGCCTCCTCCGAACCCTAACCCTGACCGCGTCAGATTCCTCGGGGGACGCCGCGATGGTGGACGGCGGCGGCGACCCTATCGACGATTTCCTCATCGGCGGCGGCGGCGACGATGGCGACCTCGCCATCTTCTGCGATGGCGTCCCGACGCTGACCGGCGATGGAGGGTACGGCGATGGCAACACGAACCATTTTTTTTCCCTTCTTATTAGAGTAAACTACACTCAATATGTGAGTTTGGTGCGTGGATTTTATAGCCTTGCTGTCCTTGTTGCCATAGATTTTTTACTTTTGATTTGTCGGCGGCGTTAAATACTCAGTTCTTGTTCTTGTAACTTATACTTCATAGCTTTCGTATGTTCTTGTTAACAAAAACGAGAGAAGCTTCTGCATGTAGCAAGAAGTAGCTATGCATCTCTGCAACTTTCTAATTTAATTTGTAGACTTAGCTGATGTAAGTTAGGCATAATTCGCTCGTTCTATTTTCTGGGGAGATTGCGGTTCATATGTGCCTCTTAAGGCGTAAAGAATTGCAATGCTAGTTAGGTCATATAGGTGGGTCTCAGCTTATGTCGCGATAATACCTGTGAACCACTGGTTAACCAATGTTACAAATCTGAAGATTTAATTGCAGATACGAGTGTCGGTGTTGTTGGTACCTTGCAGTCGAGCTTATTGGCTGCACATTAGTGATTTTGTTGCGCCCTTCTTGTAGCAGTAAACACTTGAGTACTAAATGCTAGCTGGCATAGGATGTTCCATGATTTCGTACCCATTATAGATATGGGAGTGATTTGCATAAATTTTCAGCAGCTATACTGCTTTGATCCTTTGTTTTTTTATTTTGTATTTTTGCATTGACTGCTGTTTACTTGGCACTTTGTAATTGTGACAGACTTGGGATAGTGGATGTCAGTGGAGATGCTTGTGGTCTTGAGCAATCTAATTTGGGGAAAAGGTGTGTCAGGAGATTCTCAATCTTACTCATCTGATTTTTTAAGTGTATTTATTTACATTTTGCTGAACTATGGAAATTGGAAAGCTTCCTTGTATGTTGGCATTTCATTTCCTGGGTTGTTTGCTTTAATCTTGATAGTACTCTCAAGGTTCAATCTCCAATGGTGTAACTAAAGATATAGTATACTTTTTTCAAGCATGTAAATCATTAATGTTGCTGATAGTTCTGAGTATTGACCTGATAAGCATAATACTGTGAAGTCTCTTCCATTGCATTTTAAATGCTATACAACACAGTATGTTCGACCTCTTTTGCAGTTATGCATGCCAATGGTACCATTAACACAACCTACATAGTGTTTCAACATATTATGTATTTTCTTGCTTCATTTATTTACTTAGCTAGCGCATATTTGATTTGCATTAGTAACATCTTTGATTTTGTGCAGAGGTAGAGATGAACCATCTTCATCTGGTCCAAAGTCCAAAGCTTGCCGTGAGAAAATGCGAAGGGATAAACTGAATGACAGGTATGGGAAATTGGCAAAGAAAGCATGTATTTGCACATACCTGTATGACTTTGCCTCCATATCGGTATCAGCTGTGATATAATTTTTCAATCACAGGTTTCTTGAATTAAGTTCAGTTATCAATCCTGGCAAGCAAGCTAAGTTGGATAAAGCAAATATTTTGAGTGATGCAGCTCAAATGCTGGCACAACTCAGAGGCGAGGCTGAAAAGCTTAAAGAATCAAATGAGAAGCTGCGAGAAACAATCAAGGACCTTAAGGTATCCTGTGTCCACAAGACTATTCTTCCTACAATACTTGTTCTTGGCTGTCAAACTTTTTCTGTGTGCTGAAAATGCATGATCTTTTTGTTGTTCTCAACACCAGAGTTAAAACAGGACTAGTTCCTATGCATTCTTAGTTGTGCCCAGTTTGACTTTCTGTGTAATGTTGGTCTTTTGCCAATTAATTTACTAGATTTGCCATCTTTCACTAATTGCATGCCTGGAGTTCATTGATCTGACCTCCACAGTCCACACATCTATTATAAGTCTATATGTGGCTAAATTTGTAGGTTTTGTTTTACAAATGTCTATTATTTTTCAGGCAGAGAAGAATGAGCTCCGAGATGAAAAAGTGAGTCTGAAGGCAGAAAAGGAGAGGCTGGAACAGCAAGTCAAAGCAATGAGCGTAGCTCCTACTGGATTTGTTCCTCATCTTCCTCACCCTGCTGCGTTCCATCCGGCTGCTTTCCCTCCATTTGCGCCACCTTGCCAAGCTCCAACCAACAAGAGTGCTCCAATCCCCGCAGCGTTCCCCGGGATGGCCATGTGGCAGTGGTTGCCTCCAACTGCCGTGGACACAACTCAAGATCCAAAGCTCTGGCCGCCAAATGCTTAAGTGCAGAGTGCCAACTTATGCTGCTATTCGTCCATTTGGCAAATCAAAATGTTTGTTAGGTCTCCCAAGAAAGGAAAATAGTCCACAATGCAGTTCTTCTTGGTGTGCGTAACTGTTGTTTCCGGCGGTTCTTTTCGACTCACTTGTCGCATTGAGGGGTGATGCCTGTAATTAATCTGGATCTTAACCCTCCTGCTTGGCAAATATTCCATTGCTCCCATGTCTCTAGTATAAGTATGAAGTGTGGAAGTTGTGTCTGCTATTTCTTAATATTCTATATACTTAGAGACTACTGTTTTTTAGCATTGGCTTGGCAGTACTTGTTTTATTTCTATCGAGAGGTTGAGCATGTAAGGACATGCATAGGAATACAATGTGTTCTAAATTAGATCATAACAGTATCCCAGTACTTCACAGCTGATCTATGAAAATTGTCTGTCATGTAGAAAATTTGTCCATCCTACTTATCTGTGACCTGATGGTGGTCGGCGTTACCAGACCGGCAAATATAATTTCTACTCCATTACGTTCAGGGACATGGGTCGTACAGCATTTCAAAGAGGCAAACCAGTGAAGAACATAAATTAAAAAGGTTTCATTTATCTCCCAAGTAGTACTATCATGACCACAAAAAAAAGGGGAAAATACGCTTCTACAACTCAAAACTCTACAATATTTTTACCACAACGAACACTTCCTGTTACCTCGAACAAGCGCAAAGACTCACAACAAACTCAGAGCTCAGTTTTGCTACCCTCCCATCCTTTTTTCTTTGAGTAAAATTGTTATGGTCGGGAAACACTGTTCACGGCGACACAAGCGGCGGGCGCGCCAGAGGAACAGGACCAGGCGCTGCGCAGGGGGAGCAGCGGCTGCGGAGCGGCAGTCCGTGCCGGGCACGCTACAGATTCCAGACGGCACCCATGCACTGCAATCCAGTGGCGGAGCCAGGATTTCACGAAGCATCGGGCCCAAAACTATAAGGCTATAAGTCTACAACTAACGTCGAATTGTATCAATACTGAGCCATAACAAAAGTACAACATAAACTTTATTGCCGTATCATGGAAAAGCGTCGGATCTTAAACCTCTAGGTTTAGATGGTATTTTAGTGAGTTTGTCCAAACCATCCCCTAACTAATAGTACTAACAGTAGTTCTTTGTTCTAACAGAAACTATAATCTCCACCTTCCAGTTAATTCAATCAATTCAAATTGCAAATTATAGTTGATCTGGCATTTTCCTATAGCCAAGAAGCACTAGGACAAGGTACGAGTAAAGTAAACTCAATCAATTCAAAAACCTAACCTTGTAGAAGACATTCTCGACTTCCCTATCGCAGATGTCGCCGGGGAAATTGCTTGCGCCATTCCTGCAAGAAAGGCAAGATCAGAAGAGACAATAGCACACATTGACGTGAGCAAATTGCATAGGAAAGCAACTGAAGTGAGCAGTGCTGCAGTGGGGGCCGCAGCGGAGAGGAGGTGGGGTCGGCGTCGCGGCGGAGAGGAGGCGGCGAGCGTCTTTGCGGGCCCGAGCGGAGAGGAGGCGGGCCGCGCGGCGGCGGGTGGCGGCGGAGCGACGAAGAAGAGGCGTCGCGGCAGACGGGCGGAGAAGAGGCGAGGTCGGCGTCGCGGCGGAGAGGAGGCGGCGGGACAATGCTGTGGCAGACTGACGGAGAGCCGGAGAGGAGGCGGGGGTGGGGCCACGGCGGAGAGGTGAAGAGGAGGCGTCACGGCGGACGGGCGGAGTCGCGGAGAGGAGGTGGGGCCGCGGCCCGCGGGGGATGGTTCCGCGAGTTCGCGACGGAGAGGAGACGGGGGCGCGACAGAGAGGAGGTGGGGGCTGGGGAGGAATCACGTTGCGTCGATGCGCTGTTGCGGGATTTGGGGCTGGAAGCTAGGGTTAGGTCGGGCGACGGGCGTTTAGCGTTCATGGTGGCCGCTCTCATGGTTGGGCGGTGGGAATCAAGCCGCCCGGGAATAGTCTCGGGCCGACCAATATGACTCGGGCCTTACACTGTACAATATTTTTTTGAGTTATATTTACAAAAAAATTCCATTACTATTTTTCCTGGGCCTCGGGCCGTTGCCCAACCGGCCCGAGGCCCATCTCCGCCCCTGCTGCAATCGGTTTGAGTTGGACTTTACGTTTCTTAATGTTTGCTTTCCAATCCAATTAGTAATAGATATAGTATTAGAGATTACTTGCCTTTCGAATTAGAAGAGGATTGTTAGGAAACTACCTATATATATGGGCTATCGGATGAATAAAGAAAAGACAATAAAGAGTTTTACCTTCTCCTCCTTCCTCACGGCTGGTGTGCCTGTTGGCGCACTGTTCTCTTGCAGCCAGCACGACACCTCCTCGCCGTCCACTGTTCCAACATCGCCCACCCGTTTCTCACTCTTACAATCTACGCAGCTTGAGCTCTAGCCATAACAACTTAGTATCAGAGCGTATCACTAACCTCGACATCATGTCCGACGGCGCCGATGAGGTCAGCTCGACCGACCAAAAGCTTGACCCATTGCGCAACAGGCCACTCTAACCAACCGGCTAGACCGCCATGATTTGGGCCTAGCGTCATTGCAGGGTGCAGGCAGTAGCGGCAGGGAGACTGTCATGCAGGCTCCTTTGCCCGTGCGTTCAGCACCACTGCCTGACGTCAAGCTTCCACCAGCTGGAGTTTCCGGTGTTCAACGGAGACGAAGACCCACTGCATTGGCTAAACCGCTGCGAACAATTCTTTCGCGGGCAGCGGACTCTCGAGTAGGAAAATGTGTGGTTGGCATCTTACAATTGTGAGGAGCAATACTCACCCCAACACGTGTGCAAGCAACTTTTCTATATTGAGTTAGCACCGAAGATGTATGAGACCAGGACTACCATGGAAGACATAGGGGTCTCCGAGCTGGAGATATCGCTGCATGCACTTACTGGAGTTAGCACAGACCACACCATGCAGTTGGCGGTCACAGTTGGCGATCAACAGCTCGTCACCTTGGTTGATTCGGGTTCCATACACAACTTCATCAATGAAGCTGTCCACGCATGAGTGGGATTGCCCCTGTAGACCGCACAACACGGCTTGCGAGTGGCTGTCGCTAATGGAGACAAGCTTTTCAGCATAGGGTCCTGCCGGTAGTTGCAACTTCAGATTGGCTCAACAACATTCATCATGGATCTCTGCTTCATACCACTGGTCGGATTCGACATTGTATTAGGCGTCCAGTGGATTGCTACCCTCAGGCCAATCACACGGGACTTTCACAGCCTGTCCATGTCCTTTTGGTACCAGTCTCGCCACATCAACCTCCATGGCTGGGCGGTAGGAGGAGTGGCTGTCCGGAGCCTTGATAGCAGCAACGACGAGGTACTGGGATCGCTGTTGGTGGAGTTCGCTGATTTATTTGACATGCCTAACGGCCTACCACCAACGTGTCCATACGACAATCGAATTCATCTGGTTCAAGAGACGAATTTTGTGGCAGTTCGGTCATATCGCTACCCTCAGCTTCAAAAGAACGAGCTCGAATGCCAATGTCAGGAGATGCTCCAACAAGGCATCATACGCATCAGCACGTCGGCTTTCTCATCACCCGTCCTGTTGGTGCACAAGAAGGACGACTCCTGGTGTTTCTGCGTCGACTACCGCGCCCTCAATGACAAGACTATTAAAGACAAGTTCCCCATCCCTGTGGTGGAGGAACTATCGGATGAGCTACACGGCACTAGATTCTTCACCGAGCTGGATCTCGGCTCCAGCTACTATCAAGTCCGTATGCACCCCAACGATATCAAGAAGATGGCTTTTCACACATTCAAGGACATTATGAGTTCTTGGTCATGCTTTTGGTCTGACCAACGCACCGGCCACGTTTTCAGGTGCTTATGAACGACATCCTCAGCCCTTTTCTTTGTCGTTTTGTCCTTGTTTTTTTACGACATTTTGATTTACATTTCGTCCTAGGCCGAGAACCTCTATCACATTCACATGGTCTTCCAAGAGCTTCGTCGCCATCATCTAATTCTCAAGCAGTCCAAGTGTTTATTTGGCTCCACATCAACCTCTTATTTTGGGCATGTTATCACAGCGGCAGGGGTGGCGATGGATCAGCAGAAGGTGTAGCCATTGAGTCAGGCTTGGTAGGCTATTATCGTCGCTTTATCAAGGATTACAACACCATTGCTGCGCCCTTCACGTGTCTTCTGCGCAAAGAAGCTTTCCAATGGACAGATGAGGCCACCGACGCCTTCATGTTTTGAAAGCCGCACTGTCGTCTGCCTCGGTTTTGCAGTTACCAAACTTTGGCAAACCCTTCATCATCGAATGCGACACGTCCAGCTCGGGGGTTGGAGCAGTGCTCCATCAAGGCACGGGCCCAATCGCCTTCTTCAGTTGTCCGATGGCGGCACACCACTCCAAGTTGGCGACATACGAGTGGAAGTTGATCGGGCTCGTCCAGGCTGTTTGTCATTGGCGCCCATATCTATGGGGATGATCCTTCCTCATCTGCATTGACCACTACAGCCTCAAGTTTCTATTGGATCAACATTTGTCAACTATTCCGCAGCATCGGTGGGCAAGTAAACTAGTAGGGTATGACTTCACGGTGTAGCACAGGTCGGGCCGCCATCATACGGTGGCGGACGCAACGGCAAACAGCAACTTCCACCACTGCCGACCGCTGCAACAGACAGCCCCGCAGCCAGCCTTCATGCCATCTCTGCCCCATCGCTAACACTCTTTGATGAGCTACGTCAGGCGGCAACAACAGACCCCAGTTTGGTGGCACTCCATGATGAAATTGCAGTGGGCAACGCAATGACCATTGGGCAGTCATAGACGGATTGGTGCTATTCAACAACTGGATCTATCTCCCACCGACGTCGCCACTCTTGCAATCAGTGCTGACGACAGCACACACCGGCCACGAAGGGGTTCAAAAGACATTGCTGTGATTCTGCGCCGACTTTCATACTCCGGGGGCTCGCCAGCTAGTACAGACTTTCATTAAGGATTGCACGGTCTGTCAGCACAACAAAATAGAGCATTTCCATCTCGCCGGTCTTCTTCAGCCATTGGTGGTCCCTTCTCAGGTTTCATGGGGAGCCTCTGCAGATTGTCCCTCCATTTGCCGCCAATGGTGCATGGGCGCGTCCTGCCCTCCCTGGCGAGAGCGCTTAAGGGACGCTTAGCTTGAGGCCAATGGCAAGTGCTCATTGAATTGCAGGGTACTTCGCCATTAGACGCCACTTGAGAGGATGTTCTGGAATTTCGGCAACGCTACCCGCAGTTTCAGCTCAAGGATGAGTTGTTTCCAGAAGACGGGAGAGATGTTATGGACAAGAGCACTATTCACAGCTACTCAAGCGGGCGGGCGCGCCAGAGGAACCAGGACTAGGCGCTGTGCAGGGGGAGTAGTGGCTACGGAACAGCAGTCCATGCCGGACACACTACAGAGTCCGGATGGCACAGATGGACTGCAATCGGTTTGAGTTGGACTTTCTGCTTCTTAATGTTTGCTTTCCAATCCAATTAGTAATAGATATAGTATTAGAGATTTCTTGCCTTTGAATTAGAAGGGGATTGTTAGGAAACTACCCATATATATGGGCTATCGGATGAATAAAGAAAAGATAAGAAAGAGTTTTACCTTTTCTCCTTCTTTCTTGCGGCTGTTGTGCCCGCCGGCGCACTGTTCTCTTGCAGCCAGCACGGCACCTTCTCGCCGTCGGCTGTTCCAACATCGGCCACCCATTTCTCACTCTTACAATCTACGCAGCTTGAACTCTAGCCATGACAAAGATCTACCAACTGGGGGGTGGGATGGTATAACAAAGGTACTCTAATCAGGTACTGGAACAAACCCGCTACTAAACTAGCAAAATAACATCATCATGAGTTGGATCAAGCTGATTATGTGTTTTGACATATCCTATTCTGCCTTCTGTTGGCCATAACGGCACTGAACTGATTCCCCTCCGATGAGCTTCTCCAGGGCATCCGATGGAAGGCCAATCATCTGCAACATACACCAAAACATGTATCACGAACCAAACAAAGAGCAATAAACTCATGCAAAAAAAGAGAGGGAAAGAATGCTGTGTTACTAAATATAGTTGGAAAAAGAAATGGAACTAAATTGGAAGCGCTCTTTCGGCCACCTTAAAGTTTTCGCTGATTACCTGCCACAGCACTGGACAGTAAGAATTCTCCATCAATAGCGCATGAACCAAATGTGCAATTTCTTTCTCTCCATAAAGCCCCAGTCTTCTTGTCCAAATTCAGCCTGATGATCAGCTTCGACATTGCCCATCACTCTCTCTCCGACAAGTTGTCAGAGGCGACCTGTCGGAGAGAGGAAAGGGGGCAATAGGAAAGGTAGCAAAAATGGAGTCAGTCGGTGATCCAGGGAGGGTCCGTCAACAGAGTGTGCATTCGAAGGGAAGCCCATTCCAGCATGGATGGAGCAGGTCATCGTGCGGTCGGTGCTGGTGAGTGTGTTGCTCGGCGCTGCCTTAAGCAGCGTTGGCGTGAATCTCGTATTCATGTCCGGGTGGTGACGTCGCTGAACATCCCAATAACCATGCTGGGCCTCTTCCTCCTCAAGACGTGGACACACATGCTAGGGCAGTTTGACGTGTTCCACCGGCCCTTCACCTGCCAGAAGAACACCATCATCCAGATATGTGTTGTTTGCCTATGCCAGCATGTTGTCAAGTGGTTGGTATATATATGCATAAAAAATTTGGGTGGTTGCTTGTAACAGCTTCTTTGTGGCTCACCATGTATACTATCATGGTATCAGGTGGTTTTGGGTCGTGCATGAGCAGATCAAAACCGGGCATGATGATATAAACATCACAAGCAAAGTCTATGACAATTGATAGTCTTCTTCCTCATCAGCTTCGTTGGCTTGTTTGTCATTGCTCTTATGAGGGAGGTAAGGAAGTAAAATATATCAGATTCGCTGCTGCAAAACGAGCATATCAGTATTAATACAACCTCCATGAGAGAACTTTTTGAGTATGCCTTCTCAACGAATGCACAAAAAAACTGTCAGATGGGGCAAGGTCTATACTCGGCGCCGGTCGAAAGAGGACAGTGTAGCTGTTGCCGGCAATAACAGCTAGATCGAGTCCAAAACGTCCTTGCCGTATCTTCTAGTACTAGTATTTAAGAAGATGATTGCGTTCGGATAGGGATAGGAGTTATAGTAGGAATAAGAGATTGGATTAGATACTCTTGTTAGGCATTATAGTAGGAATAAGAGATTGGATTAGGTACTCTTGTTAGGTATACTGTCTATTTAAGGGACATATATCATTGGAATAAAGCAAGCAGAGAATTACCTTCTGATCCTCCTCTATTCCGATCTCCATCTCTCCAATTGGCACAAGGTCTTCTCCTTGCGCCTTCTCTGCTCTTCGCTTCCCAGATTCGGTCCAGTAGGAGGGAGCCACCGCCCTAGGCCACCGGTCCTTCATCCCTACAATCGGCGATCAGGCACGGGGCGTGACAACATGGTATCAGATTACATGGCGGACGATCAAGCGACTATCAACGTGGTCCTCGATTAGATCACAACGTAGACAGCAAATGTGACAAAGCAATTGGATGATCTGAAAGAGCGCCTCGACCGACAGCAAATTCGGTCCAAGGAGCTTGGCAATTGCCTTACGGCCTTGGAGAAGAGATCGATCGGTGATGGCTTGCTACCAGTGCCGAACGGGGTAGTATCGACAATTGGAATTTTCCCCATTGTTAAATCACGAGCGCGGGGGATGGCCAGTGGATGAAAAACGCGCCCCAATTGGAATTTTCGACATACGATGGAAAGGAAGACCCCCTAGTGTGGCTGCAACGATGCGAGCAGTTTTTTCGAGGGCACAAGACTCCGGACATGAGAAGGTGTGGCTCGTGTCGTACCATCTCGTCGGCTTGGCACAACAGTGGTATTTCCAACTGGAGAAGGACGGGGAGAACCCAGCTGGCGCCACTTCAAAGAATTCGTCAACCTACGGTTTGGGCCCTCTATCCACCACAATCCATTGGGTGAGCTTAAGGAATTGACCCAAACCGACACTCTCGAAGAATATCAAGAAAAGTTCCTCACTATCTTGTGTCAAGCAAACCACCTCCAACCAAGACACCAGGTCCAATTGTTCAAGCCGGGCCTCCGAGAACCGATACGCATCAATGTAGAGCTACAGAACTCGGTGAGTTTACAGATGGCCATGGCGCTGGCCAAGGCATATGAACGTCGCGCGCAGGTCTCCGGCCAAGGGGGGCTTCCACGTCCTGCACGCACAGCGGCCGCACCTTCCTCAGCATTAACAACGGCCACGCCAACTGGCTTGCCTTCGGGCCCAACACGGTTGCCTGCCCATCTTGCCCCTGCAGCCAAAAGTGGACCCGCGGCGCTGCCTGCCCTCGGGCACCCTCCACCAGCCAAGGCCACTGAGGCTGCTCAGGCCCGACGGACCATTCGTCGGCGGTATCTGATGCCTGAGGAGATGGAACAGTGTTGCACCGCAGGCCTGTGCTACAATTGCGACGAGAAATTCACCCCCAACCATCGCTGCAAACGCCTGTTTCTCCTGGTTGTGCCAAGCGATGGCATAGAGGGTGAATAGGACATGATCGGCGAGGAAGATTTAGGCACCCCAGGGATTTCCTTATATGCTCTGACCAGTATCAAGTCCCAAGCCGGCTAGACCATGCAACTGCACGTCCCCTTGCTAGCTCTGTTGGACTCTGGATCAACACACAATTTCATCACCCCGGGTGCTGCTTGCCAAGCCAGCATGGCATTCCATCCCCGTGAGGGCCTCTGGGTGCTAGCTGCCAATGGAGAATGGGTGCCTAGCCATGGTGTGTGTGCCGACCTGCCTCTGACCATCAATGGCGAGCAATTTGTGTTGGACTGCTATTCTCTGCCCTTGGATGGTTTTGATCTCGTCCTGGGCACACAAGGGCCTTGCACCCTCAGTCCAATTCTTTGGGACTTTGACGACCTATCAATGGACTTCTAGCACAATGGCTGACGCATCCAGTGGCTGGGCTTGGGGATTCCCAGAGCACCCTATCAAGCCTTTGCCATGACAGGGAGCACTTTGATGGAGGCTTTGCTCAGCGAGTTCGTGGTAGTCTTTTCGCCGCCCACCGGCATGCCACCAGTTTATCTGCAACTTTCGTCGGTGTTGGGATGATCTGCCCGACGCTGATAAATATCTCAATGCTCATTGGCTCCATCATCTCCGCAGCAATCATGTTGCCCTACATTGAATCCAAGAAAGGGGTATGGTATAACGCATTTTACAAGCAAAAGCAGCATGAAGGGCATCTATGGGTACACTAGGACACAAGTATTTCTCATAGACAATATCCCCTTCTCCTTTGCCATCGGCGGCTACACTACTCTAGCAATTGTTTCCGCACTTGTGATTCCGAACATCTACAGCCAGATAAAGTACAAACTGCGTCCCTTCAAATGCCTACTTGGAGTTGGATTGGAGCCACTAAGGACAGAACCAACTTGAAGCAGCAACCACACATATAGGAAGGAGGCTATGGAGGAGGAGAGAGAAAGAGAGGGATTTCATTTCCTGACTGTTCTGAGCACGCCGCCCCCCGCCGCCGGCGACATCGCCGAGAATCGCCGGTGAACACAGGGGAGGGGAAGTAGACTAGGCGGTTCTACTTGATCTGGGCTGTGGGCCCATTCTTGCAAGCGATCGCGGTGGGCCCAGATGTCATGCACAGAGGAGGCGTACGTAAGGCCCAGTCGGGCTACAAGCCCACCTGGCCTCTAGGGTTTAAGGCAACCACCACCTTATGAAAGCAAGAGGGCCTTCTCTCTCTCGCGCCGCCGCCGCCGCCGCCGCCCGTTCCCCTCGCCGCACTCGAACCGCGGAGAGGGAAGAAAGAGAGGCGCAAATCGCAGTAGAATTGAAGGGAAGGAGTTCTCCAAGTCCAAATCCAAGGTGAGCATCCGTATCCCCATCTCAAATCGCTAGCAGATACGGTTATCTCGAGTCCATGGCCAATCGATGCGCCCACTTTTTTTTTTGTGCTGTTGTTCCGTCGAGTTCAATGGTATAGGAGTAGCAAGTTTTCCCCCCTCCCGTTGTTGAATGTTTTATCGATCTATGCGTGTAGATTTTGGCCTTGTGATTCATCTTGGTTGGGATAGTTTTGTGATGACGATGAACGAGTTGAATAGTGTAGATCGCTTTTGAGTTATTGTAGTTTTCCTAGTAATTTTAGCTCTAATTCCAGGTGTTGCTGTTAAAGACATGGATACTCGGAGGGAAATTTATAAAACTTTGGAAGACATGGATAGGCAGTTAAAGATGGATCTTAGATCATCTCCAGTGGAACAAAATAGTTCATTAGTCTTTGTTGATGGAGAAATTATAATCTAGGAACATAGACTGGCCATTTCTTCCTTGATGACTTATACAAGAGACTTTCCCACTTCTTTTGTATCGAATTCCAAATTCGAGGATCTTATTGTGTAATTAATGCCCTGTTGAGCTTTAAATTTTTTTCATATAACTCTACATCAAATTATCGGTATTTGATTCTTATAAATTGATGGTAAGGCAATAAAAATTTGTTTGACTGGTTTCACCAACCAGGAAGTCATGGCTGTATTGATGTTATTTAATTGAAAACACAAAATTCATTTAACTCTATAATGCATGGTTTATGTGTACCACAATTTTTTTGACTCCCTGATTCACCTATGATTAGATGTGTTCTGGAGATGAGATTGGAGATGCAAGGATTAAAGAGACACGTTGCAGGGATATAAGGCGCTACAAGTGTGAATTTTGCACAGTCATTAGGTCGAAGAAATGTCTCATCCGAGCTCACATGGTTGATCAGCATAAGGTATAAAATTTATAGGTGTATTAGAGCACATGGGCCAGTTTATGTCTTCTTGTGTTCTTGAAGTCTATATGCACCTTTTTTTAAAGAAAAAACATTGTTGATACACCTCTCTTGTTTGGATTTTTTTGTACCAGTGGGTTATGTTGAGTTACAACATTCACTTTGCATCATAGAGAAGTGTGCCATTGATGCCTCATTGTACATGAAATAGGAAGCCAATTTCAAGGGGTGTTTGTTACATAGATCGTGTTCCTTCTCAAGAACTGTATCAATCAAATTCAGTCACCTGGGCCTTTTGCTTGTTGATATGTTATGCTTTAATTGGAATTTTGGATCAATCATTGTGTCTACTTTTCTTTAGATTTCCATTTTTCTTTTTTGTTTGTGTCCTTTCAGAACTTCATATGATATTTCTATATTTTAATTCTGTCTTTTTCTCAATTTTATCTATAGGATGAACTGGACAAATCAGACATTTACAAGTCAAATGGTGAAAAAGTTGTTCACGAGGGTGAAAATACCTGCCAAGAGTGTGGAGCTAGTTTCCAGAAGCCAGCTCATTTGAAGCAGCATATGCAAAGTCATTCTGATGAGGTTGGTATTTTTATCTGTGAATCTAGTATGAGCTTATTGTTTTTACTGTAGTGGCTCTAATGGCTCACCTTTTTGGTTCTAATTTCAATGGACATGATAACATTTAAATAGAAACATGTTTTTACTGTATTTCTGGATCTGTGAATCTGGCTATCAGACAAATTGTTTTGCTCTACAATTTGCTGAATACAATTGTTTTGCAGGGTTTAGATACTTAACAGTGTGAAGCATTGGATCCCATTAGAGAACTCCAAAATGCGATGAGGCAATTTTTTAATCTTGGCTGGACTAGTAACAGGTTGGGATGACCTCCTGTGAAGCTCCAACAAGATTGCCTCCTTCACGCTCATTCAGGAGGTTTGTTCTTGCTTATACAAGTTCTCATACTATATTAATCATTACATAACTTTGTGGGATAATCTGCTGCATCTATTTGTTTCCAATGAAGCACTGATCTCTCTCTCTCTCTCTCTCTCTCTCTCTCTCTCTCGCTCGCTCCCTCTCTCTGGTTTGCACATGCATATATTGGCTTGCATATGTTCATAGGGGCATGAAACAGTACTGCTTTATGATTGATCAGATACTATCTATTTTACACCGCGATGTTTCTAATGTTATGAAATGGATCCATTCAGTGAATTTTGGAGTCCATCTCACTCCTTTGTTCTACTGTTCTCTTTCTCATTATTTCTTTGGGCTCTTGGGGTCCTTGATTGGAGCAAAGAGGGGATCCAAAATCAAAATGTCATCTCAGAAAGCCAGGGCCTTCTCTAATAGGTTCCTTTAGCTCGCTATGGTGCTGATAGCTCCTTCGTCACCATCTGCATCTTTTTGTTCTTTTGACATGAAGCCTGAAATTAGCACTCAGCTATTAAGGATCAGTTGGATTGTGGATCCTTCGGGGAGAAGGGTGGCAATATCCTTTCTTTATCCTGTTACATCTTTGTGGGGCTTCCTTATGGGAGCTTTGAGAAGAGGTGAGGGGATCCAATATCAAAATGTCATCTCAGAAAGCTAGGACCATTCTTCATTGGTTCTCAGCTCGCTATGGTGATAATACTCAAGCTATGACCATTTTCTTGATTTCTTCATTGGTTTTCGACTATAGTGACAATACTCTTTTTATCTCTGGCATTGTACACATTCTAAATAAAAAATCATGCTAAAGGGAAAATGCTGAACTTCGGTCAGTTAATTATGAAGCTTTGACATTTAGGTTTTTGCTGCATTATATTTCTGTACCCATTTTCCTTGATAGTTCTAAAAAAATATGTGTAACTGTTTGGTTGGAGTGTTGTTCTATTTGTTGTGTCACACCCTTTTGGTCCACTTATGGATTCAGTTTTGAACATACATTTGCGTTGTTGCTTCCTTCATCGCAATCCAATTGTAGAAATAGATTGCCCTCTTGTGAACTGTTTTTGACAATCTAGAGGTTGAAGTGTTGGCCCACTTTTTCTGCCAGACAAGGCAGATATGCGCCACTTTTTGTTTTTTTTCTGGTAGTGTGTAATACAAGATCTAAGAAACCAGCATTTGAACTATTTAAGTTTTTACTCATTTTCTTTTCTGACTGTAGAGACCTTTCATTTGCCCACTCCAGCATTGGAATTACTTAAGTTTCGACTCATTTTCTTTTTTGACTGTAGAGACCTTTCATTTGCACACTTGAAGACTGCCCATTCAGCTATAGAAGAAAAGATCACTTGAACAGGCATATGCTTAAGCATCAGGGGAGATTGTTTAGTTGCCCTATGGACGGTTGTGACAGGAAGTTCAGTATCAAGGCAAATATGCAAAGGCATGTTAAGGAAATCCATGAGGATGAAAACGTCACTAAAAGTGACCAGCTGTTTGTTTGCAAGGAGGAGGGCTGTAACAAGGCCTTCAAGTATGCTTCAAAGCTGAAGAAACACGAGGAATCACATGGTATGCCCTTACTATCCAATAATAGATTAGGAAATCCCTTGTTAAATTTAAATCAGTAGTTCAGTGAAGTTCATTCCTTGTAATATTCTTCATGTTTATGTATGAAAATGCTTTTTTATTCGCCAAACCTGAGTTATTTTTTGTTATTTTCTGGCAGTTAAATTGGACTATGTGGAAGTAGTCTGCTGTGAACCAGGCTGCATGAAGACGTTCACAAATGCTGAATGTCTGAAGGCTCATAACCTGTCTTGCCATCAACATGTTCAGTGTGATATATGTGGGGAAAAACACCTGAAGAAGAACATTAAACGGCACCTACGAGGCCATGATACTGTCCCCTCTACTGAAAAGATGAAATGCAGCTTTGAGGGTTGTGAATGCTCCTTTTCCAATGTAAGACTAAGATCAACAAATGTTCTGATGCATTGCTCTTTTTTCCCCTCTTCTTTACCCATAGTTTTAGGCACATATTTTTTGAGCTGAAATTTGTACCTGTGCCCTTGCATTGCAGAAATCAAATTTGACCAAGCATATGAAGGCATGCCATGACCAAATCAAACCTTTCGCATGTCGGTTTGCGGGTTGTGGCAAGGTGTTCCCGTACAAGCATGTCAGGGACAACCATGAGAAATCCAGTGCTCATGTATACGTTGAAGTGAGTTTTGCTACCCAATCTGTAGGGTCTACAATTTCTAGACGTCCTTTGCATCAATATTTAAAGTATTGTTTCCCCTTGTCCTGACACGCACACTTGTGTGTGTGATGTGAGTGAGTGTGCGTGGGTTATGTGCGTCTGTCTTGTACCTCTAAAAAAAAGTTTCCCCTTGTCCTACAGCCAAACTGGTGAATTGTACATCAGTACATGGCATCATTCCTGTTGAGCACTTGAATTTTGTCAGGCATATGGTCTGTTAGTGTTATGTTTACTGCCCAAATCATGTGTGTGACAAGCTAGCCTCATGCAGGGCGACTTTGAGGAGATGGACGAGCAGTTGCGCTCACGTCCAAGAGGTGGACGGAAGAGGAAAGCTGTGACGGTCGAAACACTACTGACACGCAAGAGAGTGACGGTGCCTGGTGAGGCTGCTGCTTTGGACGACGGAGCGGAGTATCTGCGCTGGTTGCTCTCTGGTGGGGATGATTCGAGCCACACTCAGTAGCCGGCTAGCCGCATCGATATCTTCTAGTGTATTGGGAAGGTGTCATACTGTGTCGTACAGGGGTTTATGTCATGCCACTAAAGTTGGTGTAGCTAGATGAGAATTGTGTTTATATGTAAGTAATGTAATTTTGATCTTAATGTAGCAGTGCAGCGGTTTTATAGGAAGATTCTCATTAGTTTAATGCAGCAGTTTGGGCATTTTGAGTCTTTGTGACCATCTTGTATTTGGACGGTTGTCTCTTGAAATGGAATCTAAGATCTTGTTGAATACAGCCTTGATGTGGTGTCAGGTGTCGATTTCTTGTTCAGAGAATACTTTTTTGTAAGAATGTTCGTGGAATTGTTGTCTACTGAAATTCTTACATTTTAAGCGTGCATGTTTTCGCTTGAAGAATGTTTTGAGATGGTCAGAAGCAAAGACCATCGTTCGTTTTCTCCAGACGACTTGACAACTTGGAACTGAATCAAACCATACAAATCAATGGTCAGTGTGACGAGTTGAGTGATGCTTATTTCAACCTTTGAAACTTAAAACTGCTGCTACCTGTGAACATTTGAAAAATTGTCAGATTTCATGCTGGACTCTCAGGTGTAATTGTTGTATTTTTATCCACTTTACTGTTAAAAGGACAATTTCAGGTTTCTAAAAAAATTCCTTCAAAATAAAATAAAAATAGGTTCTCTTAACGTTTTTTTTTAAAAATGGATTATGTTGATCATAGTTCTACGTAAAAAGAAAATCTAGGTCCACATGTCAGCTGTCTACTAGTAGTTGTAAACCGCGACCGACCAGCACCGAACGAGAGCAAGCCACGCCACCCAACCAATCCCGCAACTCGGCGGCAAGAGAGCATCTGGACCGTCCGATCGAGGGCACGGACGGCCGCAGCTGCCCCAGCACAGAGACCACCCCGATTGGCTCGGCAGTCCACGTGTCTCCCCCCTACTGGTCCAGATCGGATTCATGACGTCCCGGCCAACGCGATGGGCGCAATTAGTTCTCGACCCCGTTCACGCCACCCCCTTATAAATCTCTCACAATAGCTCAAGCCCACTTCGAATTAAAGGATCAACGCAAGCGAGCCGAGAGGAGAGGAGAAGCTTCAAGAGGGAGAGGAGGAGCGAACGCGTCGTGGTGATGGCGATGGATCGGGTTCGCGGATCCGCGTTCCTGCTCGGCATCCTGCTCGCAGGTGCGATCTTCTGTGGCTGTTTGTTTCTTTTCCTCCCGTCGGATCCGTGCTTGGGTTAGATTGATCTGTTCTGAAATGTCTCGATCTGAGACGTTTACCGATCACGGGCCCGAGAAATCTTAATGTTTTGACAGGGCTCGATTACTAGCTAGTTCATGTGATTTAGGAACGAGTGTTGGGTTTGATACGACCCCATTACTTGTTGTGGTGAGTAGTGGTGATTTAGGGCTTACGGTTTATTATACGAGCGCTTTGATCCAATGTTTATGGGTGGCTTAGTCGCGCGACAAATGGAGGTGATTAATGCCTTTTTTTTTCCAAACTGCGCTGCATTGACTTAGCCTTCGTACAAGAGAAACGGATTTGGTTTGATTTGGTGCCGCGATCTGACCTTGGCGTTGATAGGAATGCGGTTATAATTTCACAATTCTTCAGATCTTTTCATGGGGATGTAAGGCCCTTCTATTGTAGCTAGAATAAAATTTTCCTGAATCATGTTAAGAGGCATAAAATGTGTGGCAGCAGCACTAAAAATAGCTTGCTAGATTTTCTCGCCTTAGAAAATCAGTCAGTTTCGGGAGAAAACGAGAAGGGTGGCCGAATTGAATCTTACTGCTGTAAATATCACCTGAATTGTAATTTGACTTGTGCAGATGTATCTGTGCCAATACGGTATTGCTATTGAGACTAAATGAATGAATGAAAAATGTTTCTTATGTACTGCTGCTCTGTATGTAGGATCCCTATTTGCATTTTCAATCGCAAAGGAGGAGACCAAGAAGCTTGGGACTGTGATCGGTATCGATCTTGGTACAACCTACTCATGTGTCGGTGTGTACAAGAATGGTCATGTCGAGATTATCGCCAATGACCAGGGTAACCGTATCACACCCTCATGGGTTGCGTTCACCGATAGCGAGAGGCTCATCGGTGAGGCTGCCAAGAACCAGGCAGCTGTGAACCCTGAGAGGACCATCTTTGATGTCAAACGTCTCATCGGAAGAAAGTAATACCCCTTTCCCACTTGTCTGCTCTTCTTCTTGTTGATGTGTGGTGACTGAACAGTAACGATTTTTCTTCAGGTTTGAAGACAAGGAAGTGCAGAGGGACATGAAACTTGTCCCCTACAAGATTGTGAACAAGGATGCCAAGCCTTACATTCAGGTCAAGATCAGGGATGGAGAGACCAAGGTGTTCAGCCCTGAGGAGATCAGTGCTATGATCCTTACCAAGATGAAGGATACTGCTGAGGCATACCTTGGGAAGAAGATCAATGATGCTGTCGTCACTGTTCCTGGTAAGTAATGGTGCCATTCATATATTTGCTCAGAGTGTTGATTCTATGAACATGGATGTAATTGCTCACTTCTCTTTGTTCATATTTTCAGCGTACTTCAATGATGCGCAGAGGCAGGCAACCAAGGATGCTGGTGTCATTGCTGGTCTGAATGTTGCTAGGATCATCAACGAGCCAACTGCTGCTGCTATTGCCTATGGTTTGGACAAGAAGGGTGGTGAGAAGAACATCCTTGTCTTCGACCTTGGTGGTGGGACTTTCGATGTCAGCATTTTGACCATTGACAATGGTGTGTTTGAGGTGCTGGCCACCAACGGCGACACCCATCTTGGAGGTATAGCTCTTTGTCATTAGCCACTAGCTTTTCGTTATGATGTCATTAGCTACTAACTAGCAACTGCATTTAGACAATATGTGAATATAATGCTGCTGATTATGGTACTGTCACCTTATTTATCGTATGCTATATTGACATCCAATGAAAACGTAACTATGCCATAAAGGCTGATTATACAGTCTGAATGATCTTGATGTCAAATATAACATGGTGATTTTACACAAGTTATCTGGATTGGAATTTTGCAATACATGCACTATCTTTGAGGTAAATTAGTTGTTCATACAGTGGTCTTGACCATGTAAGGAATGATAGTTGACTGAATCTACACTGTTTTTTTTAATTATTGACCATTTGCTTTAAACTAATGATTTATTTCGTAAAATTAGCTGTACTGTTTGTCAGCTCATTAGCTGTGTGTGGTGCATCGCAATTGGCTCATATGACTGGATTGTGTAATCTCCCCAGGTGAGGATTTTGACCAGAGAATCATGGAGTACTTCATCAAGTTGATCAAGAAGAAGTACAACAAGGACATCAGCAAGGACAACCGTGCTCTTGGAAAGCTGAGGAGGGAAGCTGAGCGTGCCAAGAGAGCCCTCAGCAACCAGCACCAGGTCCGTGTTGAAATCGAGTCCCTCTTCGATGGGACTGATTTCTCGGAGCCACTGACCCGTGCCAGGTTTGAGGAGCTGAACAACGATCTGTTCCGCAAGACCATGGGACCCGTCAAGAAGGCCATGGAGGATGCTGGCCTTGAGAAGAGCCAGATTCACGAGATCGTTCTTGTTGGTGGTAGCACCAGGATTCCCAAGGTCCAACAGCTCCTTAGGGACTACTTCGAGGGCAAGGAGCCAAGCAAGGGTGTCAACCCTGATGAGGCTGTTGCCTATGGTGCTGCGGTGCAGGGAAGCATCTTGAGCGGCGAGGGCGGTGACGAAACCAAAGGTTCAATGAATCTTATACTCTGTCTCCCTTCTAGTTGGAAGCTTCAGTGATCATCCTGCTTACACTGCTGTGATGTCATCTTGATATGCAGACATCCTCCTCCTGGATGTTGCTCCCCTCACCCTCGGTATCGAGACCGTCGGTGGAGTCATGACCAAGTTGATCCCGAGGAACACCGTCATCCCCACCAAGAAGTCGCAAGTGTTCACTACCTACCAGGATCAGCAGACCACCGTCTCTATCCAGGTAACAAACAATGGGCAATCTTACCTATTCTTCATGTCTCTTTCCCTGGCTGGAAAGTTCAGTATCAGCTCGGACCTAACCCCTCCTATCTACCTGTGAATCGCCTGCAGGTCTTTGAGGGTGAGCGCAGTATGACTAAGGACTGCCGCCTTCTCGGCAAGTTCGACCTCTCTGGCATTCCGCCAGCCCCAAGGTTTGTTCTTTGTCAATCAAGATCACAGATGTTGCAATAAATACATTTGTTAAACAATGAATCCAGCGTCTGATACACCTTTGATTGATTGATTGAAACAACAGGGGCACCCCTCAGATCGAGGTCACCTTCGAGGTTGACGCCAACGGTATCCTGAACGTGAAGGCCGAGGACAAGGGCACCGGCAAGTCGGAGAAGATCACGATCACGAACGAGAAGGGGCGCCTGAGCCAGGAGGAGATCGACCGGATGGTCCAGGAGGCGGAGGAGTTTGCGGAGGAGGACAAGAAGGTGAAGGAGCGGATCGACGCCCGTAACCAGCTGGAGACGTACGTGTACAACATGAAGAACACGATCGGCGACAAGGACAAGCTGGCCGACAAGCTGGAGAGCGAGGAGAAGGAGAAGGTGGAGGAGGCCCTCAAAGAGGCGCTCGAGTGGCTGGACGACAACCAGAGCGCCGAAAAGGACGACTACGAGGAGAAGCTCAAGGAGGTCGAGGCCGTTTGCAACCCCATCATCTCCGCCGTCTACCAGAGGTCCGGCGGCGCCCCCGGTGGCGGCGCCGAGGGCGAGGGCGGCGTCGACGACGAGCACGACGAGCTGTAGATGAGTCGAACAAGCAGCAGCCAGCCAGCCAGCCAATTTTTGTAATGGTTACTTTAGGGGGGACTATTTGCAGACTAATCGCTTCTCTCATCCGCTGTATTGCTCTCTAGTCTGTTCGTCTCTTGTTGAGTGTAGAACTCTTCCTACTACTTCCTTCTGATGATCTTCTTTGTTATTATAGCGAATTCACATCGGAATTTATGTGAAAAAAACGTGCATTCTCTCTCTCATCTCTCTCGTTGCCTGCAAGTTACTAAGGCTCCATTTGGCAGAGTTCTAGCTCTAGAAAATCAGTAAATTTTAGAGCTGGTTATATGTAACTCTAGGAAATTTCATTCATTCATCTATACTCGTTCGTACAAATATGAAGAAACGTGCATGGTTGGGCTCTAGTATGGTTTGTTGGCCCATTTCGAGTCAAGTTAGGTGGGCTCAGTGGCTGCTGGCCTTAAGAGGCCATGTGCAGTATGGACTCTGGAGAGCACAACAAGCTGGGCTGCTAGTGTCAGATCTGAGGAATGCTCGCACGAGGAAAATTTGAAGGTCCCGATCACCTAGCAGTGTAGCACGAGGAAAGATCCTTCCGTTCTCTCGGCACCAGGCGTTTCGGATTGGATGATATGATCTCATGTACCCGTTCTCCAGTAGATGCAAAGGATAGGTAACATGTGATCCCCTCCCCCTTCTCCTGCAGGTAAAATGACAGAGACCACACAGACATGACATCCTGATTCCATAGTACTATCCTAGTACAATAATGTATCGTACCACAACAATGGATGGATAGATCACAGTCCATCTCAAATGTTAGTCTAGAACGCATTTCATTGGCATTATCCCTGGAAATTTGGGAGCCCTACCATTTGGATTTGAATTGATGTACAGCAGGATTTCTCTTTTGAGGGTAGGCACCGGGCTGTATCGTACTACTCTAATTATCGCAACGAGAAACGAAAATTATCTTGATTAAAGTGGCAAAAAAAATATTTTTTACACTAAAATTGGCAGAAAGGCATCGTGTTTGTGTGGCGTATTGATTAAAACGTTTCATCTATGATTAAGACTTATATGATTGGTAGAAACGAGAATTATCTTGATTAAACTTTTCATCTATGATTGGCAGAAGCGAGAATTATCTTGATTAAAGACTCTATAATTAAAACTTTTCATCGATGATTAAGACTTTCTATTTATGATTGATTTAGCATACTAAATCAACAACTTTCTTTCTAAATTGATGCCTTTTAAATTAATGAATATTAACGGGTTTGTCTAATATATTATATATCATTACACTTGTATGCATCTAAAAGCAATCCAAAGCGAGAGACTTGGTGTCCAAACACTATAGTGCCCTATTCTAAAGTGAGTTCTAAGAAAAATTTTATCCAAATCCACTTTTTATAGTATAATTTGTCTATATGCTCCTTTTACATTGGAAAAGTGTATATAGCAAAAACAAAGTGCTTCAATGAAAATTTTTCAACCATGCTGTATTGGAGTATCTTATAATTACTATTTAAGTATATCAAAAATAATAAAGAGATATAACATGCTCTTTTAAGTGGTATATTAGAAGGTGGGAGTATGTATCCCGAAAGTATATACTCTCACTTTCAATATATTACTTAAATAAATATTTTATATCTCTTTATCACTCTTGGTATACTTAAATACAAATTTTAAGATACTTCAATGCGACTTGGTTGAAAATTTTTCATCATAACCTTTACTTTGCTATATACTTTTTTTCTATGTATAAAAAAGTATATACACAAATCATGCTATAAAAAGTGGATTTTAATGAAACTTTTCATAGAACTCATTTTAGAGTATCTTATAATTATTATTAAAGTATATTTAAATAGATAAAGAGGTATAACAACATCATTAAAGTAGTATATGAGAACCAGGAGTACGTACTCTCAATAATATAGGCTCATTTTTTCTATGTATACCCACACATGTTATATACATATATACACACGTATGTATGTATAATGTATGTATGTACATCAAAACTATCCCTGTTCCTCCTCGTCCCGCCTTCTCTTTCCACAAGTTCACGTTGGTCCTAATCAATTACATGCCACACAAATGTGGTAACCTGTAAACAATTTTTTACTTATGTGAAAATTACGAAACACCTGTATCAGAAACATTGCTCATAAGATCGACTGAAGACCATAATGGCCCAACCATGTCAAGAGGCATTTAATTTGGTTCGAGGAATTGGTTGGTCGAACTAGCATTCCACTGACGATAAAGTATGTAGAAGACGGGAAATAAATGTCTTTTTTCTAAACAGGTTCTATCTTTTAGAAACTGGTTTTTGAACAAAATAACTTTTTAAAATGATTTTAAATCATTTATAAAAATCTTTATCAGAATCAGCTAAAAAATAAGAATCACAAACAAAACTTATAACACTTTTAAACATACCAAATTCATATAACAATAATCACTAGATGATCCTAGCTAGCGTCGTGAGAGGCCGCCATCTTGCGTCGACGTGTTTATCCACACGCAGACACGCTCAGTCGTTCAAAGCGTGTAGCCACTGGGCACGCGACACCGAGAACATATTTTTTGAGTTACGATTTATGGTTTTTAAATATAATTTATTAATTTAATAAATAATAATTATTAAAAAGAAGTTAAAAACCATTTGAATAATAATTACCCAAAAAAAAAAGTTAAAAACCATTTGAAAAACAAAGGATATAGGACCGAAGTTAAATCAGCTTGGACATGAGCCTTTGGTCGCATCCAGGCCACTCGTCCAGGATCGAACGGCCGGCAAGAGTCTAACCGTCGCTGTGACCAACAAGCTAGCTAGCGCCATCTGAACCGCTTCGATAATTCGCTAGGAACGCGGATTGCAACGTGCGATCGAGTCTACTCTTAAGTCTTCATCTCTGACTTGAATTATAGGTAGCTAGGCATACACGTACACGGGCTAGATTACTAGCTAGTTCATGTGATTTAGGAACGAGTGTTCGTCTCTTGTTTGAGTGTAGAACTCTTCCTACTACTTCTGATGATCTTCATTTTAAGTTACGATTTATAGTTTTTTGAATATAATTTATTAGCTTAATAAATAATAATTACTAAGAAAAGTTAAAAACCATTTGAAAAACAAAAAAAGATAGGACCGAAGTTAAATCAGCTTGGACATGAGCCTTTGGTCGCATCCAGGCCACTCGTCCAGGATCGAACGGCCGGCAAGAGTCTAACCGTCGCTGTGACCAACAAGCTAGCTAGCGCCATCCGAATCGCTTCGATAATTCGCAAGGAACACGGATTGCAACGTACGTGCGATCGAGTCTACTCTGACTTGAATTATAGGTAGCAAGGCTTACACACGGGCTACGAAATATCTGCTAGCTAGGGGGAAACCTAGGTGAACCTAGATAAGCTTGACAGCAGTGCCTGTCCTGCTAAACTAGCTGAGAAATTCGTCATAAACGCCTAAGAGATAATTAAGCTGCAAGCATATTTGGAAATTAATCGGCTCAGGCGTATGTAGCAGAATAATGATGCACGTGCTGTGATAAGGTAGACGTATTTACTCGTGTCTCAACAAAACCGATTTATGAGGTATTTGTATTGATTTTGCTGATGATTTTTATTTATGTTTTATAACCTTTGGTTAAAAATAAATAGTATTAGCTGGAAGAGGTTACTTTTAGAAGAAAAAAATGAGCGGTGTAAAAAGTGATAGAGAGATGTATGCGTGACGAGAGCGAGATGAGTAAGGTGGGTGATGAGCCTATGACCTCTGTCTTATCTTCAGAGTGAGATAATAGCGAGAGAAGTGTAGAAATCGTTTCAAGAAGCTAAGTGTTTATATTGATTTATGGCTTTTCTTAACAGAAGCCAACAGCTGAAATTAATATGAACATGACCTTAGATTGTCAGAGCACAGACCTATAGCTAGCTTGTGCACCTAAATGGCACAGTTCTTTTGGTCATTTGGTATAACAGAATGATTTTTTGAAATAGATTTTTCAATCGATTTTCGAGTTTAAAACTATATGCATCATCTGTACCTGTGTTTCCGTTGTCTGTAGATATCTTAAAAAGTATAGCCAAAAATCATTAAACACATCCTAAAGAACAGAGGCATTAAATACGCTTGGTTAATGCACATGCATGCATGATACGTTAGTTTAGTTGCCTGTTGTAGTAAAAACTGGCTCCTACGTACGTACATATATAGCTTCTCCCAAGTCCTAATAACACGTACTCCCCTTAATCATCCTAGCTAAGCTATTTTCGCCTCCACGCACGTTATGCGTCGATATATATATGTCAGATTTCTTCAGAGATACGCAGCTCTCGAATTGCTGATCTGACCTAGCTGCAGTTCGTTGGTGACTTTCGAGTGAACACAGCTAGCCCAAAAGGAAGGAGTAACTATCAATGTCGACCTTCACAAGCTAGCTACTACTGCTACGCTGCTGCAGTGTGTGAGCTCGCTCATCGATCGACCAGGAATTCAGGATCGTTGCGTTGGGGTTGGACGCTAGCTAGCACTAGAGCGGGCGAGGGATGCCGACCTGTGTTTTGTTGCTTTCTTTGTGCGTGTGCTAGCCTGCAAATCAAGTCGATATCTCTTGGAGATAAGCTGGGATATACAACGCATATATGCCGATCTGCGGTCCGGCGCCGGGTCCCCAGCGAAAGGCCACTTGCCGCTCGCTCACTGTCTTTTGATCGCTTCCCATCAACCACACACACTCTCTCTCTCTCTCTCTCTCTCTCTCTCTCTCTCTCTCTCTTGCTTAGGCGTCGCCATCCATGGATGCTTCCCTCGCAGGCAGGCAGCTGGTACGTATGGTCGATGATGCATGTCTTGGTCATTGATTAATCCTGCAACTTGAAGGATCATATTCATATCGGAGGAGATCCAAATGTATAAGCTTGGGTGGACAGTAGGGCCGGGGCGGCTGCTATCATTTGGAAGCTCATCAACCTAAACTACTTACCCACCCCACTGATGAGAACTAAACGTAAGGTGCTAAGGACAGTACTGGTGTACTTAGCAATTGGAGGACGCAGACCACACGCGCGTAAGTACACCAGTGTACTTTCACGGGTATATATATGATTTGGCCTTGGTAGGCTTTTGCATCGAGTCGTTTCTAGCAACGTTACGATTAACCGGTCAAATAGATTAAGACCCTATTTAGTAGTACAACAGGAATTTTGCAGGAATTCAACTCGTACATGAATTGATTCGAGAAGATTCACAGTTCCAAACAGGGATTCGTTGAAATGCTCCGAAATTTAACCCGAATTACCAGACCGAGTTGTATATAGGATGCTGATGATGTCAAACGTGCGTGTGCTGCTGTGTGCATAAATGTCCCACTTTATGCATGATGTAAGTTAGGTAGGCATTGTGCTCCGAAATTTAACCCGAATTACCAGACCAAGTTGTATATAGGATGCTGATGATATCAGACGTGCGTGTGCTGCTGTGCATAAATGTCCCACTTTAATGCATGATTTAAGTTAGGTAGGCATTGTCGATCCATTTTTTTAGAGTGTGGACCTCCTTTGATTCCCTTTATTTGCATTTACCCTCCAAACTTCTCTGGGATCGACATATCAACAAGCAACGTCCAACCTTTAGGTGCATATCGAGCTCCACGTGAAATTTTTGGAAGCATTAATTCTGTACCCATTGTGGATCTAGTATGAATTTCCTCCTTATCTTATAAACTGTGTTACTCCCGTGAACGCATGTACTAATATTTACTACTTTACCGGTTCTTTTTTATTTGACTTACTTGAATCCATACCTAACAGATTTAAAATTATCTAGATTAGCTCTAAAAAAAATTAGATTATTAGATTTATTGTTAAAAATATTTTTATAATTTTATTAGTATATCTTAGTATAAAATTATTAAAAATAGCCGTCAAAATTGTATTTCGAAGACCTAAAAAAAATAAAAAACGCAAGTAAAAAAGAACAGAGGAAATAGTATCCTTCCTTGGTCAGAGTTTCGAAATAGGGAAATCTAGATAGAGAAATTATATATTCTGTTTACTGCAAAGCTTATATAAAATTCTTGCGTTACAAACGTGTCTTATAAACATTTCCTCTTAATTTGCAGTTCATGCTTTGAAGAGAGGGGCGGCTAGCAAATGGTCAATTCCCTTGTCCGATTTTTCCTTTTCTTTTAAAGATTATGTTGGACCATGGGTTAATCATCGATTACACAATCTACTGCTGAAGCTGAGTATGTAGCTGTTGTCGCTAGTTGTTCTAAAAGTCTATGGATTTCTGCTACACTTAGGGATTAAGGGTTAGAATTGAGTAGTGTTCCATTTTATTATGATAACACTAGTGCTATTAATATTTGCTAAAAACCCAGCGCAACATTTTATGACTAAATATATTGATATCAGTTTCTAAGCGACAATGTGGAAAAGGATGATGTTGTTATACACTTTGTTGAGTCTGATTTTCAGATTGTTAATATTCTAACTAAGTTGCTTGATATTTCTCGGTTTGTTCGTTTGTGGAGTGAGTTGGAGGTATGTTATCCAATGATATTGTTCTAACAGAGAGTTCACTTTTGTATATCACTATAAAAGGTTGTTTTTTTTTATTTTTGAGAACTTGAATTATTATTTAAGCCAGTAATCACGGAACAAATCATGATGTGCATATTGAGCTTTCTTGATCATGATTTTACATGTGTAACTTAGCAAGGCCATAATTAGCTATTTATTAAAATTTGTCAATTTGAACAAACAACATGGCAAGACCGAATTGTTTGGTTAAGTTTTGATTAGAGTGATTACTTCTTGAGAAATGTCATATTTAAATACCTAGTTATATCTTGATTCTAGGTCAAGTCTAAATTTGAGCTATTCTAGTCCCTCCCCTGAATAATTTTTTAGCTTTTCTAGAAATACATGTTGCAAATTATGGTGAAATTGCTTATTTTGTTCGCTTCTCAACAATTCTTTCCCACGAGATGGCTTGTTACTGCACTAGGTATGAACTTGGGGGAAGTATTGTATGACAGAAATCATGAAACCTTAAGCTTTTTGGCTTGGCATGATCAAAAAGTAAGACTTGAGATGTTATAATTAATGAAATGTGATTTAAGTTGGCTCAAAAAAGTTATTATAATTGTGCTAAAATTAATTTGGGCTGAAGCTCAGGAGACCGTTGTAGATGGCTCCTAGTTTAGGACGTGCTTTACTGAGATAAGCCATAATCAAGTGTCAATAATAAAGTACTATGTGTTGAGTTACGTAAATCTATGTTAAGCTTTGTGCTTCAGTTTGGCACTTGTGTCTCACTTAGTTCTTATTTCTAACATCTAGATTTAAATCTGTATTTTTATATGGCTATCTTCTTTAGTGAGATCTTTAGCTTAACTGGTCATTTTTGTGAAGGGGTGCTATGTACATTAATTTTGCTTAGTCACAATATAAGCTTCTTTTGACCTAATTTGTTATATATACATGCTTATAATCAAGCAAGCTTTATAAGAGCATGACTTTGTACATATCAATTCAATTGATTTAAACAAAACTTTAAGTTTTTATGGTGTTTTTTCTTTAAAAAATCAGGATATGGTTTGGTGCAAAGTCATGGTCTAGAGGGTAAAGTATATTGGAGGAGACGGTTATGCTCGAGTGGGGCGCGTGGAGGTCAAAGTTGGATCATGTGTGTTGGAGCTACAGAGGTTGGTCGGTGGCTACGACTTGTGACAATTTTAAAGTGTTCAAAATTAGGTAGTGAGACAAAAGTTGAAAACCTATATTACATAAGGGTTTCAGGTCCCTTATTATTGAAATTAGATAAGGACTTATGGTCTTGGGATAAAATTATGGTTTAGACTCTAAACTATAAATAGAGATGGGGTTAAGTGCTGACCCAAGATTGAAGAGATGTAATTTTATGCTAGGGTTTAAGAGATATTAGGAGGATATTTTATATATAGCCACAAACATAATGATTCGGCGATAAAAATTTAGATCTACCGCGAAGAATGATTATGGGTGGCACATTTCGCTGCGCTTGGTCCCGAGCAATCTTCGCGTTTATCTTCGGCGCATCACAGAAGCTCTTATCACGTGTAGAAACGAAGACAGAGAGCGCTACTTCATCATGTGAAGTCGCCAGGGAAGGGAGGCGAGCACATCCTTGCATGATCGCAGCCGAGGCAGCTCATCGACCACGGAGGAAAGGCCCTGTTGAGCCAGAAAAAGGTGAAGGCTCGTGTCACGTCGCTGAAAAAAAAAAGCAAAAAGAAAAAAGAAAAAAAGAAGGCAGTGCCTCTGAGATCCGACATAGGCAATCAGTAGTGGCAGGAGTTGTATTCTAGTGTTTTTGTCCATGTAGCCACCTCAGCCATTATTAGGGCATTAGTTTTCCTTTAGTTGTTGAGTGGGGCACGCATGCTTCTAGCTAGACTGTTTTCCATTTGTTGTGCGGTAGGCTGGACAATCAGAAGACAGTAGATTATGTGAAAAATTTTCACTATAAATTACAATCATTCATCTTCTCTGATTACTATTGATAATCCTATAGACTATAATTGAATAACAAAGTTAACCAAGGTTCTTGGTCAAATTCAGAAAGTCAAGATTTTCAACCCATCACAAATAATGCACAAATGAATACGGAAAAATTTAAAAATTAAAATAGAATCGGTTAAAATAATAAATAAATAGACAAGAATCAGCAAAAATAATAAAAGATGAAATTTAAAATAATAAAAAATAAATTAAAAACCAGAAGTTTAAATTAAAATGGGCGGGGCCTTCGTTTACCCGGTATACGTTATCAATTACTTCTAGAATGAATCGAAGAAGCGAAGTACTGTTCTGGATAGAATCATACTATACATTAGAACAAACGTACCATGCCTGAACCTGAAGAAGATATTTCTGGTCCTAGCGCCTGATCTTATCCCGTCATACACGCATCACAGCGCACCAAGAGACGGGTCGCTGGGAGATTTGTTGCCATGTACATGTACCACGCAGAGAAGGAATCTCTCACCTCCTTCTGCACAAGCACTAGTCAAGCTCGTGACGATTTTATAATTTTCTTAACCCCTTTCTACTGTAGAATGATTGCAATATTTGTGTCCGTGCTTGCCTTTTGCTTCTGATAATTCCATCCATTATTTTGGAGTCCTAATTAAATTAGTGTGTGTATGCACAAATGATTTGAGAGACGAGGGAGGCTATCGTTGAACACGGGGAGATTTTACGTGAACCGATTTTTTTCCCCACACGTAATTATTATACTAGTGTATTTCTACCGTCAGTTAATCAGTGAAATCTTCACTCCTTTTGCTTTAAGACAATAATAGCTAGGATTAGTAAGCTGGGTAGCTAAAATCCAAAGGTATGTCACGCACGCGTAGCTGATTAGTCAGCAGAGACAAGGTCGCTCCGGCTGCATTATTGATGTGCCCATGAAAACTCAGATCTTGGCAGCATATAAGTAGCCATGTGCTGCTCGCGTGATTCAGTACATGTAGGGGCACTGACTTATGGTGTCTAATCCCTTTAAATTAAAGAAAGCTTATGGTGTGTGATACATAATTAACTATAATTTGTGATTAATTTCATATATGATGTTGGTCTGCGAATATAACTTGGTAACGTAGCACAAGTGACACAGCACACACACACACTGTCTTTAAAACACACTTGGGGGATACACTGACACCACGGTGCATGGAGGCACAAAGGAGGTGGTTAAGGATTAGGATAGAATCGGTTTATGTGGAGTGAATCAAACACTAGCGTATTGCTGGGTTGATCCTTGCAAGCACTTTGAGAAGCGTGCGTGAATGTGAGAAACATGTATTAGTGGGGTTGACGAGTTTTCCTGGTAAGCTTAATGGGTTGGATTCATTAAGAGATAGTGCTAGATATGTAGAGGAGAGGAGAGGAGATGGTAGTCAAGTATTCGAGGGTTTAGTTTTCTTCTACTACCTTATCTCCTTATATAGTTGTGAAAGAGAGAAATTGATAGCGGAAAGGGTGGTGTTTTGGCTGCACCTTGTAATCATCCATGAGCATGTAAACTTCATGCTCCTCTGAAATAGATCAATGTCATGTCTAAATCATGTTCTTGTTTGAGTTCTTGCTTGGTTGTTCTCGCACTTGAACTAGATTTATGATTTTAAGTTCGTGGGAGTTCTAGCCCAAACTCTTGCTTGATCTTGTTAGGACATATGAGAACAGATCTAGAAGGCCTCGTGTCTTAGATTCTCACGAGCAAGAACTAATTTAAGAATTAGGGTTTTTTGTGTTCGTGTGAACTACATTCCATTCTTTTCTATTTGGTGAACCCTAGCTAAAGATCTTTGTATTTATTTATTGGTTTTGGTTTCTATTATCTTGAATAAGTCTCATGCAAATTTAGAAATGTTTGGATGAGATTTGAGCAAGTTCTTGAAATTTGAATTTTTGTTCCAAGAGGTGCTTAGGTTTGGAATAGGGGACCGGTCAAATTATTCCCAGCGCTGCATTCAAATCGATCTTCCATTCAGTGTGTTCAGAGGTCGGACCAACCAGCAATCAGACCGGCCTATCAACAGTGATCTAACCGAGCTTGTGAAAGAAGTTGGTTTTGTTAGTTCTTGTTGTATCTTGGTTTTGCCTACGTATGCTTTTGTGATTTGAACTTGGTGACTATTATAGTCATTCAAATAAAGATTTTGAATATCTTAAAGAAACATTTTAAAAATCATTTATCCACCTGATTAGCAGCATCAGTCAGACATCATGGCTCCTTGCATTTGAGTTGGGGGGGGGGGGTAATTCCAGGGATAGATTTGCTAGCTACATTTAATTTGCCACAATGCGAAAAATAAGCATCGATCTGTTCTATCATAATTCCAAAAGTTATATAGCGGTTGGAAGACAATAACATATTTATGCTTTGGTGGCCTGGCCTTGGTTAATTAATTAAGTGGCACTGTAGGGCACAAGAAATGAAAACAAGAAGGTGCGTACGTGTGCTGGACTGGTGACCGATCGACTATCATTATTGAGTCACGAGCGTACTAGTAATGTAATATACTTTGTAAACTAATCATATTTATGCCATTTCATAAGCAGCTTTATCGTCGTGCATTGGGGCGTCTCTGGTCATCAGCGTGGGCTAAGAATAAAACAAACATATTTACTTTAGATTACAAGATACGAGATGTGTTGTGGATACCTAGTTTTTGTAAAACACAAGGTTTTGTCTGTAACTCAATGAAATTTACAGGTCACGTAGGGATTGAACTAGCTTTTGCAAAAATTACTGTGGGGGTACTCATGGTTACTGAATTGAAATGAAATGGAATGAAGTTACCACCAATTAAGTAGCTAGCCAGGCAAGAACTAGTGTGCATAAGCCGGTGCCCAGCTATTTCGATCTTGTCAGGTTGTTTCTGCATTTTCGGCGTTGAATCGTGCAAGTGCAGTGAGACCGGAAGATGGATATCAGTAATTCCATACTTTTCACTTCTATACACATTAATAAATCTTAAAGCGCTAACTAAAAAAATAATCAGTCTTATTTCATCCTTGATGTTGCTAATATTTCACTGTCTGGGAGAGCATGGAATCTCAATCCACACGCATGTAGGCTCCTCTGTCGTTGTACGAAACCGATGATGCATGCACCTATCTTAGCTACAGAGTTTCCACATGAGACGTGCCCACCCCCACCTCATCTTCTTGTCTTTTGGGATCAAATGTCCGTTCTTCTTCTTTACTACTTATAATTTATATTTATGATTTTTTAAATAAATAAATAAAATAGATTTATCATCATTGTTTTAAAACAACATATCAGAATAGCCTTTTCCAAATGGCTTATCAGCTTTCAACTCATTCATATGAGCGCTCACATTAGAGCCTAAAACCATAAAGTACAGAAATAAGTCATAAACTACAGTAAAAAGAACGCATATCATTCGACTCCTGTCCTCCGAATAAGTCGAGCATGCATGCCTAGAATATATATTATTTAAATAATTTTTAGTGGAGTTAGACTATAGTTGTTCATATTACATAAATGTTTTACTACTCTTTCTATTAGAGATAAATATGATATAATTTTATTAAACATCACTTACATAATGTACCCCTTAGGCATATGTGTTGGACTTATATTGCGAGATGTAAGGAGTATTAATTATGGAAGTGTGTTTGCCCCACCTGTCAGTGTCTGTTCGCGTGGTGCGGTAAGCTCACTGGGGGGTGAAGGGACCTCCCCCATCGCCGTTATTTAACACTGGCTCGCCACCCTCCTGGAGCGAGTATTGCAGCAGAGTGAGCAGGGCACACTCCAGCCTACCACTAGCTTCACTGAGAAAACATGGATCCTTGCAAGGTGAGGCCAAGCTCCTTCCTTCTTAATAAGCTACCACTAACCAGTTGTTGTTAGCTAGGCACACAAATTACGCATCAAGTTAATACCTCGCTCTATTTCTGTTCTCATCTTCTCTCTCTCTCTCTCTGCTTCTCGTCTTGCAACTGATCTGTTGTCAAGTGTATATATGATGTAGTTCATTTCCAGTGAAGAATGATATGTCGGGCGTAAAACTCAGGAAAAATTGGATGCTGAGGTGGTAGTTTGAGTTTAATCATGCATGGGAGATTAAAATCTTACCTTAGATGCAACCAAGCAAATTAAGGTTCTCAGTACATAGGATTTCAGCTCTTGACTAAAACAAATGATAAGTTGCTACAACAACAGTTTGGTGGAAGGAGCACACATAGATACTTGACCCAGGAGGCCGGAAATATTTGGTTTCGTCCTTTCTTGTTTACAAGTTTGATTGTTTTCCTTTTTGTGAGGAACAAGTTTTGGGTAATTTGGTATTTGATTGTTTTCCTTTTTGTGAGGAACAAGTTTTGAGTAATTTGGTACTAGGAAACTGATGAACTGGTAACATGCATGCATGTATGTGTAGATGTTCTCCATCAGTAAAAAGTGAATTTTTTGGCAGTTTGGGTCTACCATATATCACTTATTTTCGTAGATCTATTACACAGTAAGATAATTATCCATTGAAAGAGTGGAAATATGCTTGGCAAAGAATGAAATATTTTTTCTGTAAAAAATGGTAAAAAAAATAAACCAGCAGCTTGTTTGGGGGAGCACATGCTTAATTGACAAGGAAGGGAATCAGTTTTTTTAATACACTTATTATATTAATTAAGACTGAAAAAACTTGTCTTCCTAGATCTACTACTACTACTGATTAAGCGATTAGTATATTTCGATTCCTGCGCGCGTGCAAATTAAATTAACTAATCGTCGTCGTCATCATCACTCGATTAATGCCACGTACGCATGCAGTTCCGGCCGTCGAGCAGCTTCGACACCAAGTGCACGACGACGAACGCCGGCGCGCCGGTGTGGAACGACAACGAGGCGCTGACCGTCGGCCATCGCGGGCCCATCCTCCTGGAGGACTACCACCTGATCGAGAAGATCGCCCACTTCGCGCGGGAGCGCATCCCGGAGCGCGTCGTGCACGCCCGCGGCGCGAGCGCCAAGGGCTTCTTCGAGTGCACCCACGACGTGACCGGGCTGAGCTGCGCCGACTTCCTCCGGGCGCCGGGGGTGCAGACCCCGGTGATCGTGCGCTTCTCGACGGTGATCCACGAGCGCGGGAGCCCGGAGACGATCCGCGACCCGCGCGGGTTCGCGGTGAAGTTCTACACGCGCGAGGGCAACTGGGACCTGCTGGGCAACAACTTCCCGGTCTTCTTCATCCGCGACGGCATCAAGTTCCCCGACGTGATCCACGCGTTCAAGCCGAACCCGCGGTCGCACGTGCAGGAGTACTGGCGCGTGTTCGACTTCCTGTCGCACCACCCGGAGAGCCTGCACACCTTCTTCTTCCTGTTCGATGACGTCGGCATCCCCACCGACTACCGCCACATGGAGGGCTTCGGCGTCAACACCTACACCTTCGTGAACAAGGCCGGCAAGGCGCACTACGTCAAGTTCCACTGGAAGCCCACCTGCGGCGTGAGCTGCCTGATGGACGACGAGGCCACCCTGGTGGGCGGCAAGAACCACAGCCACGCCACGCAGGACCTCTACGACTCCATCGCCGCCGGCAACTACCCGGAGTGGAAGCTGTACGTGCAGGTCATCGACCCCGACACGGAGGAGAGGTTCGACTTCGACCCGCTGGACGACACCAAGACGTGGCCGGAGGACATCCTGCCGCTGCAGCCGGTGGGGCGGCTGGTGCTGAACCGGAACATCGACAACTTCTTCAACGAGAACGAGCAGCTGGCGTTCGGGCCGGGGCTGGTGGTGCCGGGGATCTACTACTCCGACGACAAGATGCTGCAGTGCAGGGTGTTCGCCTACGCCGACACGCAGCGCTACAGGCTCGGCCCCAACTACCTGATGCTCCCCGTGAACGCGCCCAAGTGCGCGCACCACAACAACCACTACGACGGCCTCATGAACTTCATGCACCGCGACGAGGAGGTCGACTACTTCCCCTCCCGCCACGCGCCGCTGCGCCACGCCGACGTCCCGGCCACCGTCCCCAGCCGCCCCGTCGTCGGCAAGCGCGAGAAGTGCACCATCCACAAGCAGAACGACTTCAAGCAGCCCGGCGAGCGCTACCGCTCCTGGGCGCCCGACAGGCAGGACCGCTTCGCGCGCCGCTTCGCCGACTCCCTGGCGCACCCCAAGGTCAGCCATGAGCTCCGCACCATCTGGATCGGCTTCCTCTCGCAGGTTGGTAACACTCCTCGATCACTTCCACCAGCCAGTCCCCTTCCAGATTGACACCTCCCTTCCCTTCATATGTTCTTCGATTCGACACTGCTGTTCGAGTTCCAACCTTCTGATCTCTCTCTCTCTCTCTTCTTGATTGGCGCAGTGCGACACGTCGCTGGGGATGAAGGTTGCCAATCGCCTCAACGTCAAGCCAAACATGTGAAGATGAGGACCGATCCGTGCAGACCACCTGGCCCCTGGCCGGCCGGCCGGTGTGTAGAACTATGCGTTGTACTCCAGCAATAAGACCACACGATCTCCTGCCCTGCCCGCAGCTGCACCTGTGTGGTCATTACTCTTTAGTACCGTCTCACCTTGTTTCTTTCTATGTTTACATGTACTCCACGCATGCACTGTTGTAATATCAACAAGTGTCCTTGTTGTTGTTGCTTTTCTGTCCCAAGTTTTTACTACTCCATATTCCATGCAACGGAAAAGAGATCCAACGGCAATGAATTCTTTCCCACTTCATCCAAAAAATCTCTCTCTCCACTTAAAAAAGGGGGCCATTAAATCTCTAATCCAACAGCGTCAAATCTGGATGATTGTTAGAAAGAAAATATCTGGGTGGTGTCTAGACACACCCAAAATAAATCCACTTTGATCAAGCCAGGTTTTCACATGTTCATCCTTACTATTCTCTTTGGATCGTCAAACAAGTTACCAAGTTTTCAGTTTTGATCAACTACGTCAAGTTGGTTTTGCACAACAGACACTTAGTGACTAGCTAGTGACAAGCTAGACTGCTGACCCACCGCACGCAGGTCTGCAGCGGCTTGGAGGCCATCGTCATCCACGGCTCCGGCTCCGACGTGTACATATCGGCTCCTACACGGTGGTCGACGTCTCCAACCTCTGCAGAGACATATTCTCCACAGAGGCAGCGGCAGAGGCATGAGAACCAAACCTGCTGCTCAATTCTCTCGTTTGTGCATATGTAAGTTACCATGCTATGACTACTACGTATCACCTGGTATCTTCAAGCCTTCAAGGAACACAGCTCAGGCATACACGAGTCAAAATATATATGCTAAAAGGATGCAAGTTCGGATAGCCACAGTATTTCTGTACAACCCTCTGCGCCGCGAAATAAATAAAGAAAACGTTTCTCAAATAAAATTCCAGCATGGAATGAATTCCTGATCAGCTCACCCTGTTTGTGCACATCAAAATTGCCTCTTTCAATTGTTCCTTGTTCAATGATGTCTCCACCATCACCTGCACAAGAGTAACCAGCGCTATGTGAGCAACAGAAATTTTCGGTCTACAATGGTGATTCAAATCCGCTCGACCTTAAAATTACATACCTCCTGCACATTGTTTCCATACCGCGCAAGGAGTTTATATTTACGACCAACCAAAGGTGCCATATATACCTGGCAAGTAATCGATTTAACACAAAATGAGTTAAGGACACCAGTTCCACGAAGCAAGGTTCAGAAATATGTATGTTGGACTGGAAGGTGATAGATCTCGTTTCAATTTTTTTTTTCTTACCTGAAAGGTTGGAGCAAATCCTGGGCTCTGGAAGAATCGTCCTTTATAAACATCCTTAACTTCCTCGATATTTTTCATCTCTTGGATCAGGGCTTCAACCTCAGGCCACTAAAACAATTATGATCAAATCACAAAGGGTTAGAATGATGATGCAACATAAGTGGAAGGAGAAATAGAAGGATAAAAGAAAAGAAAGCAAATCAATATTTACAAGGCCATATAGGCATATACACGAAACAACCACAGCAGTTCTAAGCATTATTACCCTTAACAAAGAGTCAATAAAATATCCAATAACAAGTCGTAACTATTACAAGGTGAGGAAGAATGGAAATGTAAATGTTGAGTATATTGCAATAGTAGCTCATAGGACTATATATAGTACATGAGACACACAAGAATCCAAACTCTAGACAATAAGAAATGACCTAAATACTCTTAACACCCCCTCAAATGTAAGACGTATGCAATAGTATTACATTTGAAAAGAGTTGACACTAAAATAGGAAAAACGAAAGTCCAAGTCTTGAAGTTGTCATAGCGTGCGGCTTTTGGAAAATTGTGTCGAGTACCAACCCTCCGGAATCGTGCAACAGCCCAAAAAGCACAAAGTGTAGGGACTAGAAAAGTAGAGGTAAGCGGGAGTAAAGTCGACCGCAACAACACGATAAAGAGGATGTGAAAGGTGACACAAATAGAGAGAACTGTCAAATCAAACTGAATAGGGATAGATAGAAGTATAGCAGCGCAAATCGAAGCCCAAGACGGCGATGGTGCAGTGCATGAGAAGCATAGCGGAGGCGTGGTGCAGAAGAAGCGCAGCGACCTTAGAACCTTGGGGCGGCGGCTCAAAGAGAAGCGACGGCATTATAAAGATTTCTACGATTTGCGGCTCAAGAAGGAGAGCAGCAGCTGCGGCTATGCAAAAGGAAAGAGAAGACCACACTCATCCGAGAGGATAGACCATAGCTAACAAAGTAATTAGCTGATTGACAGGAAATTTGTGGACTCACATGGCTTTGACGAACTGAAAGAGAAATACTACGAACTTAGATCGACGCAACAGAAGACGCAAAATGAAAAAGACTCAAGGACAGATACTAGCAGCAATAATAGTAATATGCCTTCAAATTCCCCTCCTCTCCTCTCTCTTCATCCCCTCTCTCATTCCCTTCCGTCTCTCTCTCTGCCCCTTCCTCTCTCTCCTGCCAATGCATGGAGCGCGGCGCGGCAGACGAGAGAGTCGGCTGAGCGGCCAAAGTGGCGGGGCGAGGCAGGTGGCGGAGGACCTGGAGCCAGCGGATCCGGCGAGGAGAGGCGGGCGAGGCGCAGCGGCGGATCCGGCGCGGCGACGATGGCTCGGCGGAGAGCCGTCGGATCGATGGCGATGGAGATAGGAGGAGCGATCCGGCCGAATCGGCTAAAGGAAGCGTTCGAATGCGAGTTGGATCAGTGCGGCGCCGGCGCGACGGAAGCGCCGACGCGGGCGAAACGGGCCGGATCTGCGCGATCCGGTGGCATGGAGTGTGAAGGAGGTCGGAGGTGGCTGGATCCGAGCAGAGGAAGATCGTCGGCAACCGGATCCGAGGCGACGGCGGCCAGATCCAAGGCTGCGATCGACTAGATCTAAGGCGGCGCCGATCAAGGTCGGCCGAGGTAGTGGATCGGCCGTATCCCAGCTGCGTGCGTGGCGAAAAGGCTTCGGGCATAGCGCGCGGCGCGGCGAGTGTGGCGCGGCATGGGGCGCCAACATGGCGCAACGTGGCATGGGCGGCGGCGAGGGAGGCGGAGGCGGATGAGAGAGGACGAGGTCGGTCGGATCCGGTGGCGTGTCGTCGGCCCCGAGAGCGAAGATTGCTTCTTCGGGCGCGCGATGCGATGAAATGTGGATCAAGCTCTAGGGCTCTGATACCATATTACAAGGTGAGGAAGAATGGAAATGTGAATGTTGAGCATATTGCAATAGCAGTTCATAGGGCTATATATAGTACATGAGACACAAAAGACCAAACCCTAGACAATAGAAAATGATCTAAATACCCTTAATAGTAACTTCAAATGGAGAACAAGAACTGAGCAAACTAAGAAAATGGGAAGGATCCACAAGCTCTCCAATTCAGATATTCAGAACCTTCAAATCATGCTCAATGTAAAATGAACTCATACAAACCTCAAAATCTGTTTGTACGGGTTCAAGAGCTCCGCCAAGTGATAATTCCTCGCCAATGACTGCTTCCAAGGTTCCTACTGACGGATTTGGCTGCATAGCAGGGGAAGGACAAGAAGAACAAATGGAAAAATCTGAAACCAGCAACTCAACATGCTGAACAGATGTGGAAAAGGGTAAAACCAGTACCTTTACATCTCTAAGTGACAAAAAGATACGGTTATTAGTATAATCCAGTTGAATAACCTTCGCATCCACAACCTGGAAATGCAAATAACTTTTGTAAGTCCCAATATTATAGCATTATGAGATTTTAGCACTATTGAATTGAGTTGTTCAACAAAAATTATAGTTATCTATGTGAGATTGAAGGGGAAAAGGATAATGTCATAGACATAAAAAACTGAAGGGGAAAAGCATAATGTCATAGACATAAAAAAACTGTTAAGTCTTCCTCCAACCCTCCTTCCCTCTCAAGTATACAGCGATTGACAGCTTCAATAGAAAACTTCAAAAAAGCAAAGAAGATAAATAACAGCAAAATCATAAGTCCTAAGTGTTACCTGACCAATCTTGTAAGAAACTGATGGATCTAAGGTATCATCCCATGACACTTCCCACTGCTGAATCAATGCAGGAACTCCTCCAACCTTTGAAAGAAGAAACAGTTAGCTGCTGAACTTGATGAAAAACCTTACAAAAGTAGAATTATACCTACCTCAACAAATACCCCAAAATAAACAAATCGCTTGATAGTGCATTTAACAATATCTCCAACATTAAGCCTAGCCTGCATAATAAGAAAACAGTATTTAAGGCTATGCAAACCAATAAATCAGAGTAACAGACATTGGTTTTACTCCATGATGATAGTAAAAACTGAAAGATCTGCTACAGCTCAAGAATTGATATTATCACCAACACCAAGATTAAGTTCTTGAATATAACAATAACAACAACAACAAAACCTTTTATCCTAAACAAGTTGGGGTAGGCTAGGAATGAAACATTCTCGAAGTCAAAGAAATGAGCCTTGTAATAGAACTTATAAAGCTAAAACCCTAAGACCTACATTCTGCTATCTGAACCGAGAGGTTAAAACACCGTCCCTAAATCTTCTTCTTATGTCATAGTTCCGGTACATGGATCGCTAACTTCCATCCTTTTCTATCCAAAGCCAACTCTTTGGATACATTCCAATCTCTCAAATCTCTTTTAACTATTTCCTCCCACGTCAGTTTTGGTTCTGTCTCTTCTTATATTTTCGGTACATCTTAAAATTCCACTACGTATCAGTGGCTCAGAAAGCATTCGTTGGAGATGTCTAAATCATCTCAAACGATGTTAGACAGACTTCTTTTCAATTGATGCCACCTGCACCCTATCACACATGTCATCATTGTGGATTTGATTCCGCCTTGTGTAACCACAGATCCATTGTAGCATCCTTATTCCGCTACACTCATCTTCTATACATGTTGTTTTTTAATCGCCCAGCATTCTGCTCTATATAACATTGTAGGTCTGATCGTTGTTCTATAGAACATAACCTTTAACTTTTGAATGACTTTTTTTATCACACAAGACACTCGATGCTTGGCACTATTTCACTCACCCCGCTTTTATCCTATATCTCACGTCTTCAACAATTTCACCGTCCCACTGTAGTATCGATCCTATTTTTTCGAAAAATGTCCTTCCTAAGCACTACTTGTCTGTCTAACTCTAGACTAACACCTCCATCATCTGCCTGCACCGTTAAAATCACACCTCATATATTCAGTTTTAGTCATACTAAGTTTAAAACCCTTCGATTCTAAAGTCTTATTCCACAACTCCAGTTTTCTATCGACATCTATCATACTTTCATCAACTAGCACTACATTTTTAGCGAAAAACATACACCATGGAATGAAACATAAAATTGATAATTCTTGAATATAACAACACTAGATGAAAAATAATGCTTTGATTATTTTAAGAGAATGATGCAGCGACGAAAGAAGTAGGATGTACATTCTGGAAATTTAATAAATTCTTATGTAAAACTTGACTAAAACAATTCACAGGGACAGCTTTGATTATTTCAATAGGTTTCTGCAATTATACCATGAGACTAGGCACAGCGAAGCAGGTGTTAAGCACCAGCAACCAATTGAAAACTGGTCAAACACTGTCTAAACAGGGCAGTCGACCTGCTTCGGTCCAGGGTTGAGCAATAACTGCTGCACGAGTTCATTCGGTCTGACATGTTTCGAATTGCTTACAGGGCAAAGATAACCTAGCCACTTTTTTGCACACACACTTGCGGAATTGAGTAGAGAAGGAATATATCCACTTCAGCTGCAAGTGGAACTACAAAAAGGTTAAGAATTGCATTTAGGATGCAGAAGGAAATTCCATATTCCATACAGAATCTCCTGATCCCCCTCCTAATTTGTTGCTGGAGGAAATTCCATATTCCATACAGAATCTCCAGATCCCCCTCCTAATTTGTTGCTGGATTTCGGAGCTTTCCAAAACTATATTGGTAATTCAAATTTTTAGCAAGTCTTTTATTTCAGTATGTTAGGTGGCATAAATTAAAACCATAAAAGTGTTGGAGCACGCTAATGAGAGCAAAAGTACCATCAGTCTTTTCTTTTTCTGAATAAACTCTTCACTTTCTTTTGTCTTCATAGAGAAAAATATTCGCTTGGAGTTCCTGTCAGCCAGGACAACTGATACTCGGAGCCTCTGCAAAATTATGGCATATGAACTACAACAACGCAAATGAAGAAGAATGCTAGGACAATAAGAACGGAGTCATACTTGACCAATAAATGATGATAAGAACTTGGATTTCTCTTGGTTATATGTTCGAAGAAAATCTTCAAACTTCATTTTAGATGGCAGAGTTCCTTGATCCTGACGAGCTTCTTCTGAAACTGAGGTAGATCCCAATTCTATGTTCCTATCATTAACCTCAAAACCTTCCTCCATGCCCAGACTCTGCTTGTACAAGGAAGGATCACCACCCTTCCTTCTTAACCAAGTCTCAAAAGCTAAAAATTTCCATTTCGTAGCAAGATTACGATATGGTAAGAAACCTATCAGTGAGTCAAGTGACACCTGGCAAGGAAGCAAACAAAGCTCAGGCAACAACAGGGCTACAATTTGATAAAACCAGGCATTGATTCAAAAACCAACTAAAAACTTACAACAAATCCCTTTGCACTGCAGTTTATCAGCTCCACCTCAACCTTTTCTCCAGTACTTGAATAATGCTCTAGTCTCGTCCAGTCACTCTCAGTGATGTCCTGCGTTTCAGTGTTAGTGATTCAGTAACTTACAATTCATACTTACAAGAATTAAAAAGGTTGATAGGGAGAACATCTCGTCCCACAGAAGCTACATTCACTCTAATAAGTGTTGTTAATTCTGCGAGACCATAAAATGCTTAAGCTCAAATATCAGGAAATTCACACTACCTCTAATTTTGAAGATAAGACGTTTCCCCCATCATCAACATAACTTGTGTTATCATCACTAGCATTCATCTTCTCAGCATCAACTTGAGATGGCAAGGTTTCAACAGATAGGTCTTTCCTACAAAGTAAGAATTGCCATAATAGCGGTCAGGTGGCTTAACATGCAGGAAACCATAATGATATCAGTACTTCAAAAGCAGAAGAGCAGGGAGAAAAGGGACACCTAATTTGAATTAGTTCAACCACATGAAACACACACTATCGTAGGGGCAAAATAATCCGAGGACAGTGACAGGCTCGCAAAGTTGGGAGCATAATAGATATTCAATGTATGTTAACCAAACTGAGATGTGTACGTGTCTTATCCACCTATGTGGTCATACAACTATGCAAGTCTATGCACTGGAAAATAAGTATACAAACATGACATGTTGCATTTCTTCTTTCCTAAATAAGAAAAGTTATTCAAACAAGAAGGTTCCAAAACATTATCACAAATTCACAACAACGGCAAGTCGCATACCTGCTGGTTAACCTCACAAGGTTTCTGAGAATAACATAATGAGAAATGCAGATATGGAATAAAACCAGAAGTACTCATAATTATCAGTAATCACACTAAACATGAACATTTTTTTTCTTAAGGACAGAAGGCCCTACAACTAGCAGTATCAGCAGAAATATCAAATACAACATTTTCCGTGGGAGCTTCAAGCTTGATCAGATAACAACAACAATAATAATAAAGCCTTTTGTTCCAAACAAGTTGAGCTAGGCTATGAATGAAACCTCCTCAAGGTCAAAGAAACGAGAGTCTTGTAATAAAACCTACAAGGCAAAAATCTTAAGCCTTCATCGTGCCACCTGAGCAGAGAATCTAAAACACCGCCCTTAAACTCTGCCTATGTAGTTTACTACATAGCATGGACCAAACCAGGAAAAAGAAGGAGGGTTATATTAGACTCGGCAAGTCAATGTACAAAATCAAGCCACCTTTTTATGGAATGAAACTCAAAATTGAAAGGTTGATCAGATATCAGATGATGAAAATGTTGTGCTACAAATATAACTGCAGAGTTCCATCAGAAAGTACCTCTTAGGTTTTCCTTGCAAGAAAGCTTGCATAGAGAAATTGCTGCTGGTCACAGATTGGTAATCCACCGGATGAGCAGAAGAGTCTATTTCTTGGATAAAACTTTGCTCAGATGGCTGTAGTCCTTGAAAATACTAACATAACATTAACATCATGGATGAATAGAAAACAAATTACAGCTCTGTTATGCGTTCCTTACCTGCACTAGGATCATCGGCAAGTCCAGATGATTCGTGAGCATAATTACTGTCAATAACTGATTTTTCATCAAGACCTGAAATTTGGAACATTTGCACATCATCAGCTTCAAAAGCACGAGTGTCATCATGGCCTGTTGCATTTAGGGCATTGTACATCACCATTTGATTCTGCCTCAAGTTCATTGTCATCATCTCCAGCGGCAATTGAGGCAGAGCCAGCAGAGGGCTCTTGGTTTAAATTAGCAATATCTTTACAGCCTCCGGCTTTTGAAGAAGAGAAATGTTGGTTAAATCCTCATCCATGTCTTTCCTCATTTTCAAGTCAATATTTGGTTTCATTTTCAGCTTCGACTTCAATTCATCATCTTCAGTCTGATGCACGGTGGGTTTCCGCAAGGTGACATCCATATTATTCTTTCTTGAGGTGCTCCCGACCTCACTTGACTCTGTTCCAGCAGCTAAACTCTCCTTGCTAGGCCAACTGTCTTGCACCAGCTTGCCCTGTACTTTTGGTTTGCTCCCCACTGGCCGCAACAAGGTCAAAGAAGGATTATATTCCTTTGGTTTGCTCCCTACTGGTCGCAACTGAGTCAAAGAAGGCACATCTTGCTTAGGTTTGCTTCCGGATGGTCGCAGCAAAGTCAAAGAAGGCTCATCTTGCTTTGGTTTGCCCAGTACAGGCCTTGACAAACTCAAAGAATGTTCGTCCTTCATTGGCTTGCTTATTGGCTCTGGCATTTTGGAAGTCTGGTCCTGCTTATTAGCATCCATGAACTCCCTCAAAATATCATCCAACTTGTCCTTCTTGCTGGCAATTAGTTTCTCTACATCAAGTGATGAAGCATCTGGGTCTGACTTCTTGAGCAGTATCTGAAGGAATAATTCCAGAACACATAAGCCATGCTGATTGCTGAGCAGAATCAAGTGACAGAAACCATGTTTCCAGAACATAGTATCAAGTGTGTATTGTCAAATTTTCATAGTGTGCACCAGGTTGGTTCATGATTATCAGATCTTAGAAACTAGGCAATATAGTGGGACTCGTACTTGCGTCCAGCTACAAAACTCAAATTTACTTTTGTACTTATAAATAACCATAATCTCTAGGCTTAATTAAGTATTAAAACTGTGACAAGTAACATTTGAGAACAGTACGAGCTGCTAGAAGCTTTCAAACAAGTATGGATGTCTAATTAAAATGAAATGTTTGCATCAATGGGTTCAGACTGATGGCTGTAAACTATGAGGAAAAAACTAACTAAATCTAGCACGAGCAATCCAAAATCAGGCATGGAGTGCTACGCATAACATTAAAGCGTCCAATGAAGACTACAATCAAGACAGGATGGTGCAATGGTTCCTCACAATCAAGACGGAAACTGAGGTAATTGAAACTGCAGCTAAATTTGAACACTAAATTATACACGAACATTCCTAGAATCCTAGTACAGTACTCCACTTGCAACGATCGTTTCATTAGAAATGAAACAATGCGACATCAATCCCAACGTACACACGAATTTGCATTCAAATATTAAAACAAGGCAACAATTTTCATCTTATTGACGGTCTCTAGGGATGAGATAATTTGAAGTACTAAGGCATAGAGCAGCGACCTTTGCGAGGGTTAGCTTGGGGTCCTCCCCGAGGAACCGTCCGAACTCCAGCTCCATCATGTCCCACTTGTCCAGCGGCGGCAGGTCCCCTCCGTCGCCGTTGGCGCGCGGCGGCGCACGGAGGAGGCGCACCCGGCCGGCGCCGGAGCGCGCGGCCCCGCGACGGCGGAGTATGACGGGGCACGCCGCGGTGCCGGAGCCCGCGAAGACGCCGGCCGCGGGGGCGGCGGCGGCGAAGGCTTCCATGGCCGGACAGGTGGAAGGCGATGTGGGGGTTCAGTGGAATGGAAGAGGGCAAGCGTGGTAACGGAAAAAAGTGCCATGGTCTTTCCCTCTGCTTTGGTGCGGCGTGTACGGTCGGATTTTGACCACTTGGTACCATCTGGACCGTTTGATCGTAAAACCAGTGTCACTTGAGATTGTTCCTTAAGGATATTTATTTGTACTCAACGTCCCGTTCGTGAAACACAAGAATATTTATATTCCATCGGGACTTAAACTATTTTCTTATAAAATTCTCATATTTCAAACTTGCTCCAAATAGTTGTGCGAGGAAACAAAAGCCCGTCGAATTAATAGGCCTGTTTGGCTGCGGCTACGACTTATGTTAGTTTTCTAGCTCAAAGATTAGTTGTAAGGTTATCTATATTTGACTCATTGTTTTAGGGTTTTTGTGTTGTAGGCTTGAGCAAAAGGTTAGGTCAACTATTTGAAAATAGCACAAGTAAATTTGTCTTAGAAAATAGTTTTATAATATTATAATGTTATTAGATTTCCTAAAGGTATTAAAGAATATCATCCAAGTAGCCCGTAGGGCTCCTCGGCCTTGAGTTTCCGGTAGGGATATATGACAGCATTGGCCGCCTCATCGAATATCAACCTTCCCTTCTCTTTGCAAACCATGATTGGCTTCTTGCAACTTAGTCGCAAAAGGATCAATGTAATTAATCTCACTTACAATCATCGTTAATTAAAGTAAATAGTGGCTATATACGCCTTAATTCCAGCAGCCGGCCGGGCGACAAAGAAGTGAAGAGATGCTAACATCTTTCTTACCAATGCAAGCTCAAGCTGGTACTCCTTGCTAGTACTACCATACATTGGCTTCTAAAAATTGCTTTTCTACAGCAAATATTTTTCCTATAGTACTTAACTTTTAAATAGAGTGTCTTTTAAGATGAGTTTTACTAGTTGATTATAGTACACACTATAATAATTTTATTTATATCAATTAAAATCACCTACAAATATTTTTCTCTATAAATTTCTTTATAAATTATTACTATTTACAAAGCAAAATCAATGCTACAGCAAAACAAATTGACAGGCCTAAAGCTAGCTAGCTTGCGCGCCATCCAACCGACCGTACATGACGACTGATAAGTTAGTTTGCCGGCCTTTTTGTACGTACGTACGTACTAGCTGGCCTTGCCTGCCTCAGCTCAGTAGGGTTGGCTGCCCATCACTTCATGTGCCTTTTTTAATTACCGGCTTAGGCCTGGCCAGAGGTTGCCGTTTTCGGTTGGGGAAAAAAATTACCGAGGGTAGCGAAATTACTGATTTCAGTAATTCCACACCGAATTTCGTTCAATCAAATTTAAAATTTGAATTTTGCTAAAAGTTTAAATTTTTGAGAAAATGCTATTTAAAATGGTAGAGATGAACTAGATATTGAATGTCGATGAATTAGAAATAAAGATGAATGTAACAGAAAAGAGGATATTGTGGTATATTTATGGTCACATAATGCGGGATCGAATCTGTGATGATAATATATGTAATAGGGTGGGAGTATCATCAATTGAAGATAACCTTATCCAACATCATTTGAGATGGCTTGGATATCTTCAATAGAGAACTTCTAAGGCACCGATACGTTAAAGAACCGTCTGTAATGTTAATATCATAGACTGTTCTATAATAGAATCATCTGTGATATAAATCACATCACGAACAATTCCATAATAGAACCGTCTATGATATAAGTAACATCATGGATGGTTTCATAATAGAACTATCTATGATGTTAGTATCACAGATTGTTACATTATGAAACCGTATGTGATAGTACAATAAATCCTATTTTTCGATTAGCCTGAGAAAGTGATGGCCATGCCCTATAAAAAAGGCAAGCATACACAAACACACATATAATTATTTCTTAATTACTAAATCAGTTACAATGAAATAATTCTTTAATAGCATGTCAAGTTTCTTATAATTACATTGAAATAATTTCCAAATATGTGTTCACCGTATGGGATCATTACGCTTGGCTATTTTCTTTTAAATAAAATTCTTCACGATGGTCGACACGCATATAGTTTGCTTCATCGCTTCGTTCTTCCTCGAGCGTAATGTTGTCTTTGAATGGAGGCAACTCGTTAAATTGATTGACTCTTTCTCATCTACAACATTCTCAATTCTGATAATTTTTCTTTTTCCATGAAGAATAATGTGACGCTTCTTATTTGCTCGGTCGGTTACATAAAAAAACTTGGACAGCTTGCCTACGCGTCTGAGCTCCACAGTATGAATGGTTAATCTTTATATCCTACGCGTCTGAGCTCCACAGTAGTGACACGGTACTTGTCGACCTTTACACCCTGTGAGGAGTTAGATCTAACGGCACCGAAACAGAGGGATTTTGAAAATTATGTAGTCGAGCTCCCAAATCTCCTCTACAAATCTGTAGTAGGAGTTTGGGCTAGTGGTACTAAACTATTCATTATGTGAAATGCATATATGTGGACACCTGAGTTCTAGATGTGCTCTTTCTGTCTTGATTTGTTGTATAAAATGTGTACCCATTAATGTCGTATCCTTGCCATGTCACAATTGTAAATTTCGGCCATTTGCCAACCATTATAGCGCTTCACTTGATGACTTCCCAGTGAATCGCACCCTCAACCATTCGTTGAACCGATGGTTATGCCGTCTCGTGATCCAAACCTCCAATCGGCCTAGATTCTCTTGGCGTAGCATGTCCATGTCCATGTGCTCTTCAATATATGGGGACACTTTAGTCACATGTTGCAAGACTGTGACATTAAAATGTACTTCTGCTTCATACACAGTCAAGGAGAAAGGTTGTACATGCATACATTCACGGGTCAGGTGCTATGTCGGCTTCTCATGTTACTGAAAGGATGTATTTCATCTGTACTTAACCCAAACCTTATATTTCTCGATTCTACAACGAAGTCTACAAACATCCTACCGATGTTCCTCCACTGGCAGAATCAACAACGTGTCTTATTATTCCATCTTTCTTATGCTCCTCCGAGTGCCAACGCAGCAATCTTGCATCCTTTCAGCTCGCAAATAAAAGCTTCAAATAGAGAATTATAGGCAGATACCACAACATCTTAGCAGGAGATCTTTACTTCACCTCGATGCCTTTGCCATCGTCAGAGTTATTTTTATGCTTGTATCGAGATGCTTTGCACACCAGACCTCTAGGTTCTCCAGGTTCGCCATCAAGCCCTCGAATTTACCAAACTCTCTCACTATAATTTTCTTCTGCATCCACGTAGCATCTTATCGAAATTGTCATCATACGATCTATTCTCATCGAAAGCACAGTCCACAACTGGCATATCATTGTCTCCCTCGATACCTTCCTGTATAATTCTCTTCACCGTGACTAGTCCAATATGTATACCTCTTTTTGAAACTCCTTCAAATCAAGTGAGCTTCAATCTACGCTGAGTTGGTAAATATTTTCAGATTATCGCAATCAATGCATGGACAATACATATATTTCATCCCCTTCTTCAACATATCCTGCTCGACCGCTCTTCTAAAAGCAAATACGACATTAATGTATTCTTCACTCACACGGTTCTCAATGACATCTAGCTTTGGTCCATCTACACTACGCATGTAACAAATTAGTGTCAAATTAGATCATTAATGCTATTATATATACCTAGTCAACTACGTACTATTCATGAAGCAATATATATCAGCAAGAATTAATATGTTAAAGTAAACTAGGAATATTGACCTATTCTTCAATTGCAGCAAACTACCAATTAAGCTAGATCTAAATCTAGCTATCATCTCTTTTTATTACAAGGCATATAAATTAGAAATAAATACTAACCTCTAATCACCAAGCTAGAACAATTCAATCTACAAGCAGCTAGATTTACAATCGAAATACTTCCCCAAAGCCAGCCGCCTCCTTCAATGCAACGTAATGAAGATAGATATATCGAGACCGGTCTGGCTTGATATTAATTAATAACGCGGCGTGTTCCAGACACGTCCAACCACAAACAGTATGTAATATATAATTATAACAGACGGTTCGTGTTAATAACCGTCTGTGAACTATCATAGACGGTTCGTATTGATTAACATATGTGATGCATGCAAATATCACAGACGGCTCATGTTAATAACTGTCTATAAGTTATCATAGACAATTTTTAATACAAACTATCTGTGATGTCTTCAACTATCACAGAGTTTATGTTAATAACATATGTGAACTATCACAGACGGTTATTAATACGAACCGTCTGTGATAGTGGCTCATCACAGATGGCAAACAGTCACTCCTGTAAGACCGTCTGTGATAATAACAGAATAGATGCTTCCCTATAAACCGTCTGCGATGAGATGTTTAGTATAACTTATTTTGTAGTAGTGTACCCTCCATGGTATGAAACCATACAGGTCAATTTTGGTTTGGCTACAAATGTAATTCCTTTGTTATGTTTGATATATGCATGCGGGTGGCACTTCTTAAATGCAGGTTTATGCAAGTTTTTGCGCTATATCGTTGCTCGTTGGCGTTCGCGAGGAGGCGGGGAGGTCTTCGTCTAGAAGGTGGTGAGGCCGGGGGAGCCGAGCGACGGCGGGGTGGCACCGTGCCACCGTGTGCATGTCGCATGGATCACGGCAGGAGGGCCCAAGGTACAGATGTAGAGACAACGAGGTGCCCCGAGGCGTGCATGGCCGACTGGATCGGTGGTAGGCCAATTCAAAATCCGACGCCATATCCAGTACCTTGCAAGAATTCCAAACTCAATCGGATCTGTACTTCCTAATTTGCAAGGTATATATGGACTTATTGTATCCTATGTTCTAATAGCATCATGTCTGCAGACTTGTTGCCAGATGGTTTCTATATGGTCAACTTTTTTTCTTCAAGGAATTTCATCATGTCATTAAAAAAAGAGTATATTTCGCTTACTAGCACATTTTTACTTTACCTCGAATTTACTTGTTTTATTAAGTAACATTTTGATTCGTTTAATTTGGCCTGTCCTCTGGTTTGGTGGGGTTACCTGTCCCATATATTCACGGTATACTTCCTTTTTTCCATAATCTAATCAAATACTTCCAATCTTCCATGTATGTTAGGTCATTGAAAATACTCCAGCAGTGCATGGAAGCTGTGACCACTGATCCTAGCTGCCATGCAGTCAACGTCGATCATTGAGCAAACATGCCTGTGGCATCATCATCTACAGGGTATTTGATTGTATTTAAAATCATACTGCATACTCCATAGTCCATACCACCTTTTAGTTGGTGACATACTCAATTTCTAGTTTCTGAACCTCCTTTTACAACCCTGCAGGGCCACCTAATCCATGCATGTCTGTGGTTTTGAGAAAAAAAAACGTGTAGCTATGTTATGGAGGGAGCACGTACGACGTCACGGCAGCGTGGCCCCATGCTGGCAGACCCTAGCTCCATGCAGGCCTAGGGGCGTCAGTACCTGGTACTCACCACTGGCACTCATGGGCGACGTGGTGGACGCGCTGACCACATCCACGCATGCTGTTATGCCACGTAGACGCGGAAGCGCGGTGCTATGTCGCGTTAGCTATTACGTTGATATACGCTACGCTGCACCGTAAGGATCGCTATGTGAAAAGCCAAAGTAAGGATCTATATATAATTATGCAAACAAGGAGGATTTTATGGAAAACTTGAGGACTTATATACAATTCCAAAAAAACAGAAGGCTTTTTCGCAAAATTGATGAGGTAGCAGGGTGCCCGCTGGGAACTCCCTAAGCTTTAATATAGGGAGTATGTAGTATGCCTGATATGTCCGTAGATGTCATTAGTATTTGATACCTCCTCATGTGTATATCCAAAATTTATATATCAATTCTTTTAATTTGTAAAAAAAAGGGTACATGCCTCTTTTGTGCGCGCGCGTGTGCGTCAGAATATATTCCCATGCAAGCATGACATACTACCATGCACCTACATACTCTTTTTTTCTTGCTCCTACTTCGTTCGTCAGGTCATTCTCTACAGCCACGTATGAAGTTATCTTTACTATTATTAAAGAATAAGTTAGTGGTTGTACTTTCATTCTCCTTCAACTGCTATATTTTCATAACTTCTCACCATTCTTCACTTACTAATCAGTCAGAGTAACTCTCTTCTATAGCACAATTTTCTATATGTTCAATAAGTTCTGTTGCAACGCACAAGTACGTAACTAGTTCCAGTCACAACGAAAATGACTTACGAATGGATTGGTTAGTGGTCACGTACTCATGTGAGTAATATACTCCATGCGCAGGCTAGCTAGAAGCCTAGCATACGTACTCCATTCAATGGAGTATACGTCAAAAGCGCCATGAGAGCCAACCGAATACTCCTACGACAGGTGGTATGTATATCCACACCGAGTCACCGACATGTTGAAGCCCACCTTAGCGCCGCCTTATACACGATAGGTGGTATATGTATGCATAATAATCCTGAGAAACTAGCAAGTTGTTCAGCAATTATCACATTTTTTTCAAGAGATAATTACGCACCTAATTACTGAGTAAACATGGTTTGTTAGTCGATTTGTTAGGAACAATTAGGCCCCGTTTGGCACGGCTCCACTTCACAAGTGGAACTGTTTTTTTTACTTCACAAGTGAATCTGGGTGAACCTACTTTTTTCAGCTCCACCCAAGGAGCTACTTTTGTCTCAGCAGGTTTTAAGGGACTCCTTGGGTGGAGCTATTTTGTTGTACCCCGTTTGGCACAAAACAGCTCCAAACAGCTCCAGGAGCCGGTGGTGGAGCTGTGCCAAACGGGATCTTAGTGGTGGTATCCAACCCAATAACCTAATCGGGTGGGTAGTATTCCGAGGCAAATAGACAATAGATACAATGGGAGTAACTACTCCTGGGAGTGTGTGTAGTAAAAAGAACGAGTGTTGCTTGGTGGTCGGGCACCATAATCTAAAATAGATATATATCGTGTGTGGAAAATTTTAAAATTTTTTAGATGTCAAGTTTAACTAATTTACTAACTAGTTCAAACAAGTTTGAACTAAATTTTGAATCGTAGTTGCCTTTTTATGATAGTTTGATTGTAGATATAGGCTGATTATATATATAAATCAGCAAAGTATATATATATACACACACACACACCAAGCTTCTTACCTTTGGATTGCTTTTAGATTTGTACAAGTGTAATATATCAGGCAAATCCGTTAACATTCATTAATTCAAAAAGGTGTAAATTTGGAAAGGAAGTCATTGGTTTAGCATGTTGAATCAATCATAGATAAAGTCTCAATCATAGAGCCTGTGCACCATAGTATCCCTATTATATATATATACAGAGATATATACACACCTTTTACTCCTAGGTGTAATTACTCTCAACTCTAATATACCATCTAAATAAACTTGAAATATTCATTTGTCACTTTAGGTATATTCATATACTAATTATAAGATATTTCAATGCGAACGATACGAAAAAAATTGCAAGTGAGTCCATAGTTTTTAGTATATTTTGTAAATACCTTCATATACATATATAAAAAGGAGTATGTCGAAAAAATATACGTACCACATCTAAAAAATTATTCATACCACCTAGATGGTCTTAAATACTCATATACTACATGTACATACCCTTCGTTTTATAAAATACTCTCTATGTTATGTGATATGATATAAGGTATAATTGCATTGGGAGTAGAAAAGAGACAGTACTAACAATTGGTACATGGTACGTATTGTACTAAGAGCAAGGCTAATAATACAGCCTTTAGCTGGCTGTATGGACACTTACAGCCCACTTATCAGCCCATTCATATAGTAGTTTACAGTCAGCCGAAGGCTGTATGACCCACCCATTTCTCTCACAAAGTTTCTTGATTCTTGTGCTTCAGCTGGCTGTAAACTTACAGCCTACCTCTCTTCTCTCTCCTCCTCTCTTTCCTTCACTTCAGCATACAGCCTACTAACAGCCTCTTATACTTGCTCTAAGAGCAAGTACAATAATGCTGACTAGGTCGCCTCTAGCGAAATCCACGTCAACATAATCCTATGTGGAAGAGAGAGACAAGAGGAGAGAGAGGCAAGCTGCCCCTTATATAAGAGGTGACCTCTAGCACATCATACGAGAAGAGAGAGACAAACTACCTCTCATGCAAGAGGTGACCCCTGATATATTTATGCAAGTATTAAATGTTTGAGTGCTTTAGTAGAGGTAACCTCTACTCAACTTATTGTATTAGCTACCTCCATATGAGCCACGTGCACTCACTGCTACAGACAGCCCTATCACGAGGCGGTTGAACCGTCATCACGAGCAGTTCTGAACCGTCGGTGTTTAGGTGTCGATGATAGTTGGTGGTTATCACGAGCGGTTCCCGAGCCGTGCGTGATATAAACATTGTCTGACGGTCTTGATTACTAACGTGCAGCGATAGGCGAGTATCACGAGCGGTTTTTATAAACAACGTCGGTGATACTCGCCTATCACGACGCGTTAGTAATCAAGACCGTCAGGATATCTGAAATATCACGACGGTTTGTAATACAAACCGCTGCGTGATATTCTGTGTTAGTAATCAAGACCGTCATGATATACACAATATCACGAGCGGTTTGTAATACAAACCGCTCGTGATATTGTGTATATCACGAGCGATCGATAATAAAGCCGTCGTGTGAGCGGTCACACCACATACGGTACTCTTTGAAACAAATGTCGTGATATGGTATCACTGACGGTTTTAACAATGAACCGCTGTGATACCAAGTGCATCATCCATTTTATATCTTGTTTCTTGGCTAGCCTCGGATATGCTAGCCATGCCCTCTCAAAGCAAGCGATTACGGATACATGACGGATATAAGTTAATTGCAACTCATTACTAATTACAACAAAATTCGATACGATGAATGTAACAATATCACATATATAGAATGAAAATTGTTACACAAAATCGACAAATGTATTCAATTGAAGGAATTGTTTGATTTGTACAGTTGAATCAATGTTTCAACATCTAATTATCATCATCGCGGCGTGGAACTCTCCTCTTATTTATGACCTCTGCTATCAAGAATTGGGAGATGATTGCACGAATATCGACGAGATTGTCAAGATCATATGCACTTCCGTCGAAGTTCACCCGTCGCTAGGAGCAATGTTAAGTCATTAATTAGCATGTGTGTGTAATATAATCGAAAAATAATAATTATTGGAAGGACACGACAAACCTCGGATCATTGATCTTAGTACCCATGATTTCCATCATATGGCGGCAAGCGTAGAATCCACATACGTTGCCACAGTAGCTCTTGGTGGCATTTGCAAAAATAGAATTACATACATCGGTATTGTCAATTCTAGAGGCATTATTACAAAGTATGATATAGGATTATTGTGTTGTAGCGGTACCGGAAATCGCGTGTTGTGTCGTAGCGTGTCACCGGATTTGTCGTGTGTTCCTCCTTGGGCAACATATTCGCAAACGCCCTCGTGATTCAAAAACTTAGCCTCGGTCGTGGCAAACAAAAGAAATATTACAATAGAGTTATGTATGGAGAAAATGAGTTTACTCATTAAGTACTTCTTGCACACGATCAAGTCGTGGTTGCTCTAAGGAGGGAATCAAGGTATATTACCTTGCTCCACTTTGGTACAATCACAATCAAAATCCAGTGATTCCTAGTCATATGTGTCGCCACGATGATTAATCCTAAGTTCATGCCGCATGTAAAGTACAAATGAAACATATGTGTGGCAACTAGTGAAGCACTTACCCTTGGTTGAAGGGTACCATGACGTACTCCTTGTCGGTGTGAGCAATCAATCCCCTCGTTATGTAACATTCCACGAAGGATGCATCTGCGTTGATAGATTGCTCGGAGACCAAGTGAGGGTCGAGAAACCCACCGGTCGTCGCGATTTCGGGCTTGTTGGATCATGTATCTATACATAAAGAAAGAGTAATGACATTTATCGTATAACGTGAATGTAGAACTTCATTGTGCAAGACACTTACGATGTCGAAGATCGTAGAAGTGAGGCGTCGAGTTCGTCGAGATTGAATAGTAAGAATAAATCTTGAATGACACGACGATGTAGCCCAAGTCATGGAGGAAATGCGTCTCGTTATATTTCACGATGAATGCACTCTGCGGTTTGGCTTCATGTTGGACTTCTCCATGTACCGGGCATGCAATGTATTGCAAATCATACCAAGTTGGCGTAATTGTGAATCGGGCACCAACGACACTCCTAGAATAAACTTCCATGGCACGGGACCGGCTTAATTTTCTTCGCATGAGCCTTGGAGGCCTTGGAGCCTCGCTTATGATATGTTCTCGGTGGCGTCTCGGCGGGAGCCGATGCAACGAACTTTCTTTGGATTTGGAGGTGGAGGTGGAGCCACCGAGCCGATGTGCGAGTCGAGCGGCGTCCTCTTGGGCCACCGGATGTGAAGATTGTGGCATGGACATGTCGAGGACGATGTCCCTCTTGGGCCATGAATGAATGTGTGGATGGCATCCCTAATGTCTTAATCTCTTCGTTTGGGGCTTCTCAAGAGGGACGGACTTAAAATATCATTAATCATGTCCACTGACCTTTATGAAACCGGTGTGTACTTGTACACCGTGCACCGCGTCCACGGCAGCAATGGATACACCATGCCGCGCCGGCGTCAACGGAATAGAGCCAACAAGCGACTGAGAGTGCAAGGGATGGGCTCCTACATTACGATACAAGAGCCGAGTTAAGGCGTCCACGAGAGAGATCTATGTACCATTCTAAAGAGGTACATTACCCGAATGTCATCAATACGTAAGTGGTCGTCGCTATGTTCGAAATTGGTGTGGGCGCGCAGCTTTGCGACGTTGAGGGGGACCGGGTACCGCGGACTAGGAGTGGGTTGCGAATGGTTGCGGACTTGTCTCGCTTCTTCCCGCAACGAATCTATCTCTCCTCGAGTGAGGCGATCGCTCTTGAAGTGAGGCGGATAGTTGTTCCACAAGTTGAGCACGAAGCTCTGTTTTATTTGTTCGCCGCAGACGCCTTGGATCTCTTCCTACTCCTATATGTCTCGGAGTAACTGGAAATCCTTGCCTCCAAGGTATATAAACCCCATGCCTCGTGTGCGACACAGGTGCTCCTTGTTTCCCAAGGCTCGTGATAGTAAATCTATCTCCTATATTCTTCAAAGAAGCCACGAGAAGATTCGGTAGTCAATGATTGCTGCAAGAGGCAATTAATCATGTTATTTTGAACCCATGAAGTTCAAGAGGTGTTAACAACTATGTTGTTTAACATATTTTACCATGCGTTAGGACACTTCCTCATCTGCGGGGTTTTGAAAGAGACACCAAGATGTGGTTGATGACCTCGCTCTTAACGATTCGAGCGCTGCTCGTTTGCGATCCGGCAAATGGCGGAGAGGCCTCCGATCGGATTGCGACCTCATCCTGCATCCTCCATTGCGGGATTTTACCCGCGTGCCAGCAGCGTGCGAGTGCGTGAGGGTGCGTGTTTTGTGATGGAGATCCTTGTGCGCCGCACTTTGTTGTACAAATTCAGGCGTCGTCTTCATCTGCACAAAGGCCTCCCACGTTCCGGCGACACGAAAGGATACCGTGAAGGCGTGACATCCTCGACCACGTGCCGTCACAAGAATGCTCTTAAAATTCTTCCATGCTTTTCCCATCGCGAGGAGCGCTGCGGCTGCATGAGTCCCCATGTGCTTCTGCTGGGAACTCGAAGGAATTTGTAAGTTCCTCCCATAGCTGATTTTGTGATCCTTTGTCAAATCTTTCCAGCTTGCTATGGTGATGGGGACCGTTGCCTTCCAATTATCCCGCAGGTAGTCCGAAATGATGACGCTGCTTTCGACGGTTCGAGGAGTCCCATTCGGAGAGACCACCGTGATGGTCATTCGGCCCTCTGGCCTTTTCGATACTCCACGGCCACGTTTACTTTTCACAATCTTGGGAGCGTGAGACCCGGATGACGGCGACGAAGACCGTGTGGGCGCCATCTCTCTTCTAAGAAAAACTAAGCTGCAGTGAGCTATGGACCGGCTTGTCAAAGTTCTATGAATCAAGTGACACAAACCGGTGCATCAAGTTCATTGAACAAGATACACCGAGTGTGTCACTTGCTTTATGCTCTTTGACAAAGTTCTAACGATTAACTAATTGCGGTGAGCTATGGGCCTTCTAAATAGACCTTGCGGCTAACAAGTGCAGCATATATTATTGTTACAAGGTTCTATGAAGTGCCTACAGTGAGCTAAACACCTGCAGCATATATTATATGCTACATAAAATACATGTGAAGCATATATCATAAAGCTAACATGTTGAGCATATAACATGTGAAGCATATAACATAAAATTCATATGAAGCATATAACATAAAATTCATGTGGAGCATATAACATAAAATTCATGTGAACCATATAACATGTGAAGCATATAACATAAAATTCATGTGGAGCATATAACATAAAATTCATGTGAAGCATATAACATGTGAAGCATATAACATAAAATTCATGTGAAGCATATAACATAAAATAAGTGGCGTCGAGTGACCGGCGGCGTCGGGAGGGAGCGGCATCGGGAGGGACCGGCGGCGTCGGGAGGGAGCAAAACCTAGCTAGCAGGGGCGCTGCAGGGTGGAGACAAGAGACTGCGCCAGAGCGGACTCCGCAGACCTAGCTGCGGGTATTTAAAGAATGTTAAGTAATTGAGTATGCTAACCTCTGATCAGATCAATAAGAAGACGGGATATTTTTTCACCCCCGACTCCCTAAAGCCGGCCGCCTTGCTCCACCGATGCTGCGCAATGAAGACAGATCGGTGTCGACATCCTTCAAGCAAGTACGCCAAGTAATTAATACTACGCGAGAATATCGCGACGGTTCCAACTACAAGCGATGCGCGATTTACGCCTATCATAGACGGTTCGCATCAATAACCGTCTGTGATAGTCTCATTATCACAGACGGTTCGTGTTTACGAACCGTCTGTGATGTACATAATATCACAAACGGTTCTAAATATCAACCGTCTGTGATTTATGCGTATCACAGACGGTTCGTGTATAGAACCGTCTGTGATAGTCCTACGAGCAGTTTACATAACAAACCGTGCGTGATAGTTCTGAGGATGGCTGTTTCGTCGAGGCATGACGCCAACTCGAAGCATATATAGCATAGCATTGAGGCACATCAGAAGCTCGCTTCGCTGTGTCTTGAGAATGCCAGAGCTGGTCTTGGATGTGGCCGCCACATCCGAAGACCGATGTGGCTACCACATCGAAGACCAGCTCTTGGCATTCTTCAAGACACATTGCAGCCCTCGGATGTGCCTCGAATGCTATGCTATATATGCTTCGAGTTGGCGATCATGCTACGACAACAGCTTCATCTTTCCGACAAAATTCAAGGCAATTTTATTACAATAGTGCAAAGAAAAGACATTTCAAGATTCTTGGTTGAGCTGGTCGAGGAACATGCAAATACAGAGGCAAGCACAAAAACTCAACAACACATTCAGATCGATCTATTACAGGATAACAAGCTAACAAACCCTTTGTAGGCACGACGGTTCACACTAAACAAGACACACTTACGGCAAGAGTGTGTTGTTTAGTATGAACCGGACGTGTTGCGATGGAGGTGCTAGCTCACGGCGGAGGAGATGATGCGCAGAAGCTAGCTAGTGGATGAACTCACGCGTGACTAGTACCGGTGGAAAGGTTGATGGGGAGTTATTAATAAGGGCTGGCCGTGGGAGGAACTGGTGCCACCATTCGATGTGGAGAGAATAGACGGGTGAGATCGAAATCACGTATACGCCAATTATTGGTGACATGTGATTATTACACACCAATTATCGGTGACATGAGATTATTACGACGGTTCTTAATAGGAACCGCTGTGTTATCTCTTTTCACGACGGTTCTTACCAGACCGTCGTGTTATCTCGATGGTATAGGCGGTTCGTATTAAGAACCGCTCAGAAAGATAATATCACGACGGTTGCCGTAAAACCGTCATGTCATAACGCCGCGTGTTTCTATTGCGAACGCCGCGTGTTTGATTGCCGCAACGCGTGTTTCGATTGCGAGCGCCGGGTTTCGATCGTCTAATTAACGTCTCTCGATCGTTATACGAAGCATCTATATCATTAATGTTTGGGTATACGAACCGTCTGCGTGCTAAAGGTTAAATATGCGCGCCTAATCCAGTCTCTTCTACGCACGCACAATATGGCGCCTTCTACTATTCTTGTGATCATCTCCTTCCTCTCATCTGCTCATCACGAATTGTTCGGCGGAACCTTACACAGCGGCGACAATTTGCATCTGGAGCGACTTCTCGCTTTATACACCTCTCCTTCCCGACTTTCTTGCATCCGTCGACTTGACTGATCCTCCGCGTCGACGGGGCGTCTCGCCGCCGCTCAAGAAAGGGAAACAGCTCTCACCTGGTTCTTACGCACAATGTGCGCAATGCGGAAGAAGCTCTACTCGCATTACACGCATCGATGGATAGCCTTGCGCTCATGCGAAACGGCAGATTGTGAGGAATGTTTTAATGCTATCCGATGCGACATGATGGATCTTGCTGATCATTTGCCCAGTACGCACGAGGAAGTGCAGAGGACAAAGGCAATCTTAACAACGTTCGAGAATTCAATGGTGATCCTCCAAGTCCCAAAGTCGAAGAAGAAGCGTCTGAAGCCCAAAAGATTACAATCTGGGAAATTCTTTACAATGCGACTTATGTAATGAATTTCCTCTAATTGAAATTAATAAATTTGCCTTTAATTTGTGACCTCTTGTCTCGTAGTTACGTAGTTAAGTTATTAGAAGCAATGTGTACTTATATATTAACCTCGATCTAGAATTAATATGACAGACAAAGGGACATCACAAATGTTCTTGTGAAAAACCGTCAGTGAACATTCCTGACGGTTCTTAACAACAACCGTTGTGATAGTTGACACAACACGCACGGTTTTTAATAAAACCGTCAGTGATAGTCGATATCACGAGCGGTTCAGCGATAAGAACCGTCTGTGATACTCCTTTTCCCGCCACAAATACCACAGACGGCCTTCAAATTAAAACCGTCTGTAATAGTTTACATTACAGACGGTTTCACAAAACCGTCTGTGATTTGCCGTCTACTATTAGCCTTTCTGTAGTAGTGACTCTTTTTGCTTATGTGGCTAGTCCTGGAGGTGATAGCCACCTCTTCTATTGTACTTGCTCTAAGAGCATCTCCAACAGTATGAGCTAGTTACTAGCTCTACGACAACTTCTCTAATAGTACTAACTTTTAGCACATAGCTCATAACATAAATAGCCTCACATGACACTCTCACATAATCTTGGAATGTGTGTATGAGACTAGCTCTTGATCAAGAGATAGTTTTCTCTCTCTTTTATTAAAATATGAAATAATATGCTTAGAGTTAGCTCATAAATCACTATTAAAGATGCTCTAAGTAGTAGTGCTAATCTTGATTTGTGGCTGGCCACAGGAAGGCGAGGATTCGCTCCAAAGAAATTGGCTGACGTACTACGGGTACGTGGCGCCGGCGCTCAGTAAATGCGACACCACGAACCTGTCCTACTTTATTGGAAGCAGCATTGATCAGCACTTCAATTTTATGCTCTGCTTTTACACGTACCACGAAAAAAAAGATACAGTTCCCGGTAGCCAGCAGTAACAAACGGCTTTAATTTTTTACTTCAATCTTTTTAATTTTGTTTTTTAGATTTTTTGGTTTTTAGTTTTTTATTTCCCCTTATTCTTTGCATTATTCGTGGTAATATATTTTTTATTTTTTTAAAAAAATTAATTACGTAGAAAAAACTAACAACAGTACAATATATTTTTAATCACTATAGTAAAAAAATAAAAACATAGGCTTATAAGCCCGTTGGAGCACTACTTACATCTTTTGCAACAAGGGAAAAAAAGGCAAATTAAATAGCTACAGGAGAGGTGTACATATAAATAGGGCAAGTGGTTCAAATAAAGCTACAGTGGTACATCAAAATAAAGGGTGATATTAGTGTGACAGGGCCAAATTAGATTATCATTGGGAGGTGTCTTTTTCTATCTGTCTGGGATGGTGATGACAAAAGAACTGTAGAAAGGTAGTTGGCGGGTGGAAGGAAAGAAAGAACCACAGGGTGCTTATTATGGTTAAGGCAACTCAAACTAGGCCTATTGTGGGCTTCCTTAGGGTCTGTTTAGATCGCCTAGAACTAATTATTAGTTCATTAGTTGGTGAACTAAAAATTAGGTGACTAAAAATTAGTCAAGTGCTGTTTGGATACATGGACTAAAAGGTGGTGACTTTCATAGGCAAAGACATTTATACCCCTATATTTGTTAGTGTGTTGCATGTGGAGTAGTGGAGAAAGGGTAGCGGGGTATTTTCGTCTTTTGCTGTTTGGTACCACCTTTTAGTCCACAATTAGTCCACATTTGCCAACTAATGAACTAATAGCTAGTTGGGGATGAACTAAAAATTAGTCCAGATATTAGTTCACCTGTTTGGATAGGCTAGATCTAAATATTAGGTGACTAAAAATTAGTCAAGGGATCCAAACAGGGCCTTAATTTCACCTAGAGCAATCTCTCCATAATAGTGTAATCTCGCGGAAGGTTATTTAGCATAGTGATCACTTGTATCAAAAACGTTAGCCATGACTTACAAACTACGTATGTTTATTCCGAATATCTTGCCGTACTCTCACTCAAGTCAACCTTAGCGTGTAGAAGTACCACAGAAACAAGCAAGAGCCTAATTAATTAATCTGCATAGAACAATTTTACGAGGTGAGGCGCAGAGTTGTAGGCGCAGGGGATCCGGGCGCAGTTGTCGAGGAGGCCGCAGTGGAGTTGCATGCCTGCAGATGGCGTACGTGAGCACACGTAACCCTTCCCCTGCCCACGAATCGCATGACGGAGAACGCGCGCATCTCCATCTATCGACTAGGAGTAATTCGCAGTTTATCCGACTCGCACGTACGGCTGTCGATCTAGATTTCGGCCGATGTTTTTATTGCAGCCGACGATTTTTTTTGTATTTTTTTTTGAGACTGACGAAGACAGCCGATATAAATGACACATATAATTTTAAACTCAAAAAATAGGTTAAAGAATCCAGTTTAAAAACCATTATTTTAATTTTCAAAGAAGACGGAAGCTAAACCCTAAAAAACACAGCCTTTTCGTTTCGATCGAGCTTGATTTGTTACAACTAAGTTGCCTCCTCTTGCCCTATACATCTATATAAATAATCCATGCTAAGGGCCTTTTTGATAAGTAGGATTCCAAAAACGATGAGTACAAAAAACATAGGAATAAAATAGGAGTGCATGCATGCACAAAATAAATGATCGAAAAACACAAAATCTGGAAAGATTGTGTTTGATTCACAACAAGTGTGAGAACACAGGGTTTTTAGAGTGAATAGTAATCTCATTTGCTTTTAGTATAAATATAAGATATTATCACACTGATTTAACTAACATCACATAATAAAACTCATTAGCTGGCCACTTACAGATGCTCCACCCATCCCTACACTGATTTAATCCAACAAACACCATCGTTCTTATCCCTACCTATCCATGTTGTTCACTCGTTCTTACCCACATAGGAACCGAGCAGCGATAGAGGAAACAAGGGCAAAGATGGCGGCACCAGCTTGGGCACCAACGGTAGGAGTGAGGGCAATGGTGATGGCTCTAGCTTAGGCGGCGACCGCGGGAGCGAGGGTGACGTTTGATTTCACCATCTCAAGCGGGAGCCATGGGTGCGAGGGTGAAGGTCGGCCGGCTGGCCACGCCAGCTTGGACGACGGTGTGAGAGCCAAGACGAAGGATGGCAGTGGCGGGAACCAAGGTGAAGGCCACATCCTTTAATTCCGACTTGGTGACTACTCCAACAAAGGTGGTGGAGGTGCAGAGTAAACCGACAGCCGGTAAATTTCTGGCGTGTCTGCTCTCTCATTCTTTGTGCACATAAATTCTACAAAGAGGGGTTGGGGTTGGTAGACTTTTTCCTATCAAGTTTCTGTGAAAACATGGGGAATAAACGTTACTCCTTTTGAATGTCTCGATGTGGCTCCTACAAATCAAACGTGTGATCAGTAGCCAATCTTTTGGAATTTCAAATCCTGTATTCTCTTCCTCCACCAATCCTTTGAATCAAAGGGAGCCTAAATAAATGTAGTTAGTGTTCGCCCGGTCGCGCCCCGTTTATTTGCTTAGGAATTCAATCTCATACGTACATCGGAATATCGATTTGTCCTGCCGCACCGCGCACGTACACACACGTACGCACATGATGTGTTACAATACTTAGTTCAGCACATACGATATGTGTACGTGCTAGCTCCAATTAATTAGCGATGACTCATCTCCGCATCATACGTCCGTGCGTACGTTTCAGGACCACACGTATATGTGTATATATACATGTACAGAATTTTTTAAAAATAATAAATTTTTATCCCAAATTACAGTAATATACCTACATTTTAATTTTTCGCTAATAATCCCCTGTCGCTCCATCATTGAGCAACTTAGACTAATCGCCCAACGGTTACGCGCCAAGTATATAAGTCATCCACCGGTTGAGCGACTAGCTACTAGTCACTCAACGGTGGAGCGACACATGGACAAGTTGCGCACCGGTTGAGCGATTTAAAATAATAATATTATTTTATTAATCCAATAGAAATAATTGGGGAGAAATGATACTTTTGTGGGTAATACATTTAGTAAATATTGTTTGTAGGTTATTATTTTTTTAAAAAATAACAGGGCAAACAAGGTAGGTTGGTCTATTTATAATTTTCATAGAGTTTTAAGGGTACAGAATCTGTTAGACTAGCAATAATATTTGTGATCATCGTATGTTATTGTAGTGCGATAAATTTCTAAAGAATTTTGTAAGGACGATTAAGGTAGCAATGGTTTGTAAGTACGAAGGTAAGTGATGTTACGATGCAACACGGAATTCATACACGGAGAGAATTTTGGATAAATGGCTTAACGATAACAACATAATAGTTGATCCGACTAGGAGTTTACATAGCACGCAGACTAACAAACCAAATACGGTACACGTATACCTTTAGGGAGTTATAAATCATAGAAAATATGGATGAAGAGGATCAAACTAACATGGAACGTGACTATTTGCCCTTGCGGCCCAGCTCGATGTTGTACTCCTCACCTTGCGCCTTAGCTTTCGCCACAATGGCCCTCTTCCACGCCCTCTCGGCCTCCTGTCGCCTGGCATGCTCGTGCCTCTGCTCCTCGTGCAGCTTCTCCCACATCTTGTTCTCCTCCATCTCAGCATGCAGCTTTGTAAGGCGCATTTCATGGCCCTCGCAATCCTCCCTGGTCCATCTCTTCCATGACAGCAGCATCCACATGCCGTAGGGGGATCTTGTCATCGATCCATTGGCTGAAGTCGCATAGGCGCGACGAAGACTGTGGTGGGAAGAGAGACATGGTTACGACACAACGGAAGCAAAATAGTGGTGGGTAATGAAATACGATTTCATTACTGACTGCCTATGGTTCAGCGTGTCAAACCTGTAGTCGGAGTTGTCCACACAGTAGTTTGGGTAGTACGATGGTGCGCTCGGCGCATGCACGACAATGTGGACGAACGAGTTCAGCACTGCAGTAGTGGAGCTAGCGGCTACGTTGGCGGCAGGAGAAGCTCAACTCCTCTCTGGTACGAGCGCTCGAGTTGGTGCAGTGAGCAGCAACATTGCGCATGTGTTGAGTGGCTGGTGGCGAGAGGTGGTAGTGGTGCGGGTTAGTGGTGGGACAACATGGCTCGTGGTTAGTGGCGGCGTTAAGGCAAGGAATGGTAGGTCGGTAAGGTGGCATTGACGATGTGCTGCTTTTGACATGGCTACTAGCGATGGGCGTGCAAGGCGACATTGGTGAGCGTGAACGACGGCTCGGCACATGGTAGGAGAAACAAGGGTGAAGGGGAAGAAGACATTTTGTTAAATGGAAAGCGGGTTTTTCAAAGAGGCAAGCAAAATTTGGCTGGAGTTTTTGGATTTGACAAAAATTTTCAAATTCAAGCAAAATTCAGATAATTTCAAAATTTTTGGACTGTTTCAAATTTCACGCATTTTAATTTTACCATCGCATATGCTCACGATGCATGCATGGTGCAGTGAATGAACTTGCTAGCTAGCGAAGGAACCGGCTAGCTAATCCGTTAAATTTTTGTATGAGCGTGACGACGATCTTGTCGTGCCGGCCTGGCACGCACGCAAAAGATTCTATCTAGGTCCCGTTCAAAGTATTTTGGAAAAAAAATCAAAATTAAAAATAGATTTGTCTTACAAGCTAAAAGCTAGAAATAAAAGTCTGATATCTTTTTGGTTTCAGCTTCTCTCACTAAAGAAGCCAAAACATTTTAAACAGAATAATTTCTTAATTAAGAGCTATTAACAAAAATCAAAAGTCATCAGTCAAAAAACACAGTCAAAACCTATCTACAAAACATACATGTACTCCTATATATCGTTCGATCCCTTGCAAGTACGCGTACGTACATTATATATACGTACTAATGACATGATTCTTTCCCTGCAGCTTCTACTCTATTTTATTTGGAGAGGATTGCCAGTAGCTTCTACTACGTACGTACGAACGTACTCATATATATGCAACATGCACGTACGCACGCATGTATGTATGTATATATGCTGATTATATATGGACTGATCCAATGATGTGGCACGTATGCCTGTGCTGAGACCGACTGATCGATCTGAGAACGAACGAAGCAGTGATGGAGAACGAGCTAGATCGACGTGCTAAATTAATTAAATAATTGCCCCGTAAAGTATATTTATAGTAATGTATAGATTATAATTAATCATGGCAAGATCGATCGAGTATGTAGTCCTCCGCTCTCCGAGGGACTTACTAACATGCATTGCACGCGCATACATATCATACTAAATTGCTCTAGCTTTAGCGGTGCAAGAATTAAAGTGTACACATATATATACACACACTAGCTAGCTTCAAATTGCAGGTTAGTTGCCAATCACAGTGTATATATATTGACTCTGGCTGATGATTATAATGGTACGTATATTGACTCTGGCTGATGATTATAGTTTGATTCTTATCAAACATGGATCGGGTAAGTCATTTGTGTGAATTTTTTTACTTGAATTGCTTGGATTTGATAGTAAGATTTGTGGGCTGGGAGTCTAAAAATAACTACATTAGTTAATTATCTCTACCTCAAAAAAATTGCAGGATAATTATTACGTACTACTCCATAAAGCTAGAGGGCAGAAGGTTGGCACGTACCAACTGGCAATATAGTCCATATACGTCCACTATCTGCGTACCTGTCAACAGTGTGACCACCAACGCCCGGGAAGATTTGGATCTCATATCTAAAATACTTTTCGTATAAAACTCGAGTGGAGATCCTTGTTTTTGTTCTACAAAATTAATGAACAAGAGTTATATTTAACTACTTGAGCTAAAGCACACATACATGTAGTTATTACATTAGGAGTATCATATTTTGTTAAGGACATATAAGTCATTTTTTGTCTATCATGCATATCAACAACTATGCATGAATTGGAAAAATTCCTACATTCCAACCAGGCCCTAAAGGAGTACGCACACCGATACACTACTATAAAAAGAGTCATCACAGACAGTTCGGAACTGCTATCATTGACGATTTTTTGAACCGTTTGAATTTATGCGTCAACGATAATCGAAGGTTATCACAGACGGTTTGTGGGCCGTCTGTGATAAATACAACACAAACAGTTTGTAATTAGAACCGTCTGTGAAGAACACTATTACAAACAGCTCAAACCAAAATACGGTATGTGATACTCATACATCATAGACAGTTACCAACCGTGTGTGATGGGCGAGTACCACAGATAGTTGTAATATAAAACTGACTGTGATAGTCTTTCATATACAGTTTATACCACAAAATCATCTGTGGTAGTTCATACTATACATAAATTTTTCTGTTTTTTGGCTAGTCTCAAGAAATATTATCTATGCCCTTTGAAAACAAGAAAATACAGTAGCAAATACAACAACACATTCTATTAAAATCCACCATTACAGCATCACAAGATAATGAGCAGGTTGCCCATCTAACACAGCAAGAACACATCCTAATCCTACGAATCCAACTCTTAAACATGGCAAGAGCATATCTTCTAATCCTATAAACCCAGCTCTTAAATATGGCAAGAATATATCTCCTAATCCTACGAAACTATGGCAAAAATATAGAAGAAGGAGATATCCTTGTAGCGTGTGAGCTGGATATCCTTGACGCCAACTTGAGCACCATCTTAGTAGCTAGCTACTTCCGCAGTACCTTGCAGCGAAGGAGAGAAGGCGGTAGCGTCACCTTTGTGTCAGAGGAAGTCATTTTTTTACTTTTCAAAATCAATAATACGACACTTTAATCACTAAATTTTATCATCCTATTTTCGAGAAAAGCTATGAAATGTAACGTTTCGAAAGTATTTTTTTTACCATAAATTCACCTGTACTATTTTCGCATACTTAACCTACATATTTTAGACAATATCTTTGATCAAAATGGATATGATTGGACTGATGCATTCATGGGCGGCTTGCTTCTGCGACCCCGCGGGAGGAGTATAAAAGGGAGAAGCTTCACCGCCGTTAAAACTTAAAAGTACAGAGATCAAGTGCCTACCTCTGGCTCTGTGGCCGGGTAATTAGCCTAACTAACCGGACCGGCCAGCGGCTCCCTTACCCTTCCCCTAGCTAGCTTGGGTTGCATTTGCAGGTAGCGAGCCACGACATGGCGACAACTCAAACCACAAAACAAAATGCAACCCAAACCTCTCCCGTTGGCTCGTGTGGCTCTCCGTTAAACAGGCCACCACCAGGAAAATTTATATCAAACTGAAGACTTTATTAGAGGTCAGCGATATGGCTGATAACCGACGGTTACCGAAAATTTTGGAAATTTTGAGTTGAAATTTGATTTTTAAATATAAATTCTGTTGAATCCGAAATTTTTCGTCCGATATAAACTTTTACCGATCTAAGCCGGTAAAACAGATTACCGGCGATTACCAGGGAAATCGATTTTCAATGGCCGCCACAACCAAATCATTTCCTTCTCTTTCTCTCTCTAGGCTGGGTTAGGTTTGGCTTGGCTTGTGCCCAGTACGATGTATTTCTCCAGCGATTAAGCTTGCTGAGTCCCAACCCTAAACAAACAAGGGCCACCAAACCAAAACGGGGAAAAAACCACAAGTGCCACCAAACCAAAACGAAGAAAAAACCAAGAGAGAGAGAGAGAGAGAGAGAGAGAGACTCGTCATTCTTCATCCATCCATCGGCACATTGCAGCAGCTAGCGATAGACATTGCATAATACAAGTACTACGTACCTACTAGCTAGCTAGCAAGCTAGCTAGCCCTCTGCTGTGATGAGGAGCTAGCGTTCGTTCTATGAGCAACTCCTCCTACCCTGCGTCTTCCAGCGCGGCACAGCACCAAGCACCAGCTGCTGCGGACGACGACGCCAGCGGCATTCCCGCTTCTTCTTCTTCTTCTCCAGCTGCCACCGACGACGCCGAGCTGTCGCCGCCGCGCTTGGAATGGGACTTCCGCCTGGCGGCCACCGTGCCGTCCCCCGCCCTGCCGGGCGCATCCGACGCCATCGGCAGCATCGACTTCGACCCCACCGGCCGACTCCTCGCCACCGGCGGCATCGCTCGAAAGATCCGGATATACAACGCCGTCGCCGAACTGCAGCGGTCCTCTAGCCCCGCCGCGTGCATCTGCGTGCCGGCCAAGCTCAGCAGCGTGCGCTGGCGGCCGGGCGCGGGGGTGGGGCCGTACGTGGGGTGCGGCGACTACGACGGCGTGGTGACGGAGTACGACGTGGAGCGCGGCGTGGCGGCGTGGGAGCGCGACGAGCACGCGGGGCGCCGGGTGTGGGCGCTCGACTACGCCGCCGGCGCGGCGATGGCCGCGTCGGGGTCGGACGACCGGACGGCGCACGTGTGGGACCCGCGCGCCCCTGCCGGCGCGGCGGGGTGGGCGACGGCGCGGGCGGGCGGAGCGGTGCTGTGCGTGGAGTTCGACCCTGCGGGCGGGCCCCAGCTGGCGGTGGGGTCGGCGGACCGGCGCGCGCTGGTGTACGACGTGCGCGCTCTGGGGCGCGGCGCGGTGGCGTCCATGGACGGGCACGGGCGCGCGGTGACGTACGTGCGGTGGGCGGGGCGGCGGGTGGTGACGTCGGCGGCGGACGGGACCCACCGGCTGTGGGAGTGGGGGGCCCACATGCAGCAGCCGGAGGGGCCCGCGCGGGAGGTACGGTCGTACAGCGGCCACGTCAGCGCGCGCAGCTTCGTGGGGATGGGAGTGTGGCGTGGCGCGGGCCTCGTGGCGAGCGGCTCCGAGTCCAACCACGTCTTCGTCTACGACCTCAGGTGGGCCAAGCCCGTCTGGGTCCAGCCCTTCGCCGACGCCGACGGAGGAGGCTTCGCCAGCGCGGTGGCCTGGCGCCAGGGCGACGACGGCGGCGGGGCGCTCGTCGCCGGCGGGTCGGACGGCGTGCTGAAGATGTTCACCTGCCAACGCCGCCAGGATGATAACGACGAAGGGGACAGCCACTAGCGTGAATGCATGGTTTGGGTCGATCGAGCCAATCACTGTGCGTGAGTGATTCTTCGCTGTGTTCTCTTTAATTAATACCACCTGTTTTCTTCCCCTTTTCTTAATTTTCTTGAAGAGAAGAAGAAACAGCTACTTGTGTGTTAAGAGTATTGAGATGAGAGGAGTGGTGATGATTCTTTTCCTTTGATTTAGTGATGGGTCCTGACAATGTACGCACGTACTGATCTATTTTTAAAGGAATAATGATAAATTAATGACACGATCAAGCGAATTCCATACTTGTCTACATGAATGTTCCTTCTGTTCTGCTGTCTGTGTACACTGGGTAGGGAGAATCGGTGTATGGGGAGAGGTCTCACTCCACGTAAAAATCGCTTCCTTTGGGTAGGGTAGATACGGTGTGGTGATATGGACGGATCCAATATAATTCAAAGGTATTTAGTTGAATATTCAAAATATTTTTGTAATATCTAATATTTAGTAGGTATATTACACATATATACTGATAATTAGATAAAATATTTCAAATTTGTACCTCCAATTGATTTCAATCCGCTCCCACACCTCCTCTTCTGCAGTTGATTTCAACCGACTCTCACACCTCCCCTCTCCCAGTTCACCTAAAATAGCATAGCCTAATAACCTATCCGTCACCTCATTAGATTGGCCTATTGGCCTATCTGTAGACCTTTCAAACTCTAACATATCCCCTTTCTCCCCTCTCTCTCTCTCTCTGCATTTCTATCAGGTTCTACAAATCCAGACCAAAATTGCCAAATCCGATGGCACTAGCGCACGAGATCGAGAGGTAATTGGCCACTAAGTGACTTGATGAGGGCTAAGAGCAACTCGGGCCTCTAGCTTAGGCCTCGGTGGCAAGGAGCATAGCCACAACAAGCAACGATACGACTGCAAGAAGCAAACAGACGACAGCTGTTACCTGAGAGTCGGGGAGGGAGCGTGTGACGACGAAGGCTAGGTCGACGAGGCAATATGCACTAGGCAATGACTACACATCATCGTGCACTGGTGCACGTAGCCCATGCACATCAGATTGCGTTAATATAGTTTCATCTTAAATTATTTCGTAATTTCTCTCTTAATTTCTCTAAATTATTTTTTAAAGTTTTTTCTAAATTATTTATAAATGTTGTATCTAACACAAATTATTTTGTATTTTTTTTGCTATTATGGATTTATATTTTTTTGTCAATTCTGAATACCTATTTTAGAAATTCTGGGTCCGTCACTGTCTTGTGATGTGCTTGCGTTCTTGTGTTTTGTAATTTTGTTGATGGATCAATTAGCTCATATCTGTTTTTTCCCTTCTTTTCTTTTAACCAATTAAGCTCGCATCTGGTTTTGGTTGTCTATTGCACACGCATGTACAGCAACAAAAGTAAATACTCTAGCCTTGATATTATCTCTTCTTCTTTTTCCCAATAAAATGATGTGTACAGGGTCGACGTTTTCAGTTCCGGCCCAGTTAATAGATCTTGTTTATACCACCAAACGGGACAGGAGTAGTACGTAACGGCGTTTAGATTTTAGATTGCTACTTGCTCAGGAAGGCCCAATTTGGGTGAGCTGGGATCATTCGGCACACACAAATTGGGCCTGACAGTGTCAATAGGTTGGGTTTGGATGTAGCAAGTCGAAGCCTGGGTTTTTGGGTGTGTTTCGTTGCCTCGTTGGTATCTAAAACAGGAATTTTTTTGTACGGATAATCCATTTTTTATTCAAAAATACATAAATATACCCGCGGGAAATTTTTTTTTACAAAAATAGACTCAAGTCGCCCCCCATTGGGCGACTCTCACCTTTCGCCCAACCGGGAGGCGACATTTAGGGAATGTGGGAACCGTTGAACGAATCAATACTATCGCCTGAGCGTTGGGCGACTTATTAAAGTCGTTGTACAGTTGGGCGACTGAAATCTCAGTCGCCCAACGGTAGGGCGACAAGGGGGGTTTAATTATTTCTGCACAGTCGGCCGCCCACTACCATCTCCTTTTTCCCCTCACTCCCCTCACTGCGCACAGAGAAGAAACAAGAGAAGAAGAGGAGAGGCAGAAGAAACGAGAGAAGAAGAGAAGAGGAAAAAGAGGAAAGGAGGAAGGGGAAGAAAAGGAGGGGAGAAGAGAAGGAGAGGAAGACAGGGTTGGAGGAGGAGGTGAGGGAGGAAGGAGGAGTAGAAACTATTCCATCCATTTGGATCCAGGTATTTTTTATTATGTTGTATTTGCACTATTATTTAGATGAAATATTGGTGTTAGTAAAAATTGTACATGTAGAAAATGTAGTACAAATTTAGTATGGAAATATTAGTGTCAAAAAGTTGTAGTATATATTCTGTAGTATGGAACATTTTGTAGTATAGAAATTTTAGCACCCTTTTTAGTATAGAAAGTTTAGTTTAGTGTTGTACGATGTTATTTGACATGTCGTAAATTTCAATCATACACGCAGGCCTACATCATCAATGGCCACTACTACATTGAGAGTGTATTATGGTACTGGAATTATTCGTGAAGGTCCGAATAGTGTAGATTTGAACGATTTTTCGCAAGTCACTCTCGTACTTCCGGATGACGAGAATGCTCGAATGACAGATGTGCAGCATTGGCTGACCCAGAGTTTTTCATTGGACCCCGAGATGTGTAGCGTCGTTGTGCAAGGGCTTGGAGCCGGTCTCCTACGGACATCAGATGGGAGTTGAAGACATTGGTGCGCTCTGCTTCGTGGAAGGGCTTTGTGCAAGGGTGCCGGCGCCGTGGATACGAGTGTGTTCTGCTTGTGCAACCGTGCTCACTACAAGTAGCTGCGCAAGCTCGTGTGTCCACCTATGCTTCGGGAGGTGCTAGCAGCTCGTGCGGGCCGAACGTTGGCAGAGCTGATGAAGTTGTTCGTGATGAAGGCAATGCGGTACATGGAGGAGAGTTACAGCCGTCAAGCTATAGAGAGGGAACTGGGCAAGCCGATGCGGTACATGGAGGAGAGTTACAGCCGTCAAGCTATAGAGAGAGAACTGGGCAAGCTGATGAAGAAGAGCATAAGGAGTATATCGTGCAGCAGATGGAATGTGATGACCAGAGGGCATGGGATGAAGAGCAAGTCAGAGGACGACGAGGAGGACATTCTGATGATGAAGAAGTTCCTATCCCCCAGGAATGGAACCGGTTTAATGCGGAGGGTGTTTCCACACATGATGAGCATGAATCCCCATGGGAGTATCATGACACAGAGATTCGGTTGCATGCTATGTTTGCTGACAAAGAAGCGCTGCAGAATGCCATCAAGCTTTGGGCCCTTTCAATGCAGCGGACATTTCGCGTCGTGAAATCAAGCCAGGAGCAATACACTGTGAAGTGCGAGCAGGATGGTTGTCCTTGGAGGGTGCACGCACGTAGACCCAAGTATGAGACTCACTGGATTGTGTCCAAGGTGGAGCCGCACTCCTGCATTCTAAACACTGTCTTGGCGAGGCATCGTAACCTGACGTCCGGATTTATAGCCAATTTGTTGTATGGGGAGATAGTTGAGAAGAAAGATATTGCGGCCACGCATATTGTGATAGCTATCGAGAATAAATTCAAGTATAAGATTAGCTACACGAAGGCGTGGCGTGCCAAGCAAAATGTGTTGAAAAAACGTTTTGGCACTTTCGAGGCGGCGTACGATAACCTTCCTCGTATGCTTAAGGTGTTGCAGCAAAGGAACCCGGGCATGTACATCGCCGTGCACGACAAGCCGTCCATAAGTCCACCGGGATTTGCAGTGTTGCAGAGAGCATTGTTTGCATTTGGTGCTAGCATTGAAGCATTCAGCACATGCCGCCGTGATCTCGATAGATGGGACCTTCTTGACAGCAAATACAAAGGGTAGCTCCTGACGGCCATAGGCGTTGACGGTAACAATCAAATATTGCCGCTGGCCATTGCATTTGTGGAGAGCGAGAATTATGAGAGCTGGCTATGGTTTCTCAGACATGTGAAGGCTGGAGTTGTAGGCACCCGTCCTGGTGTGTGCGTAATCCATGATCGCCATGCCGGTATTATAAAGGCTATAAGAAAACTTCAAGAAGATCCCGAGGAGACCGTTCCTTGGCGGATATGAGGAACCGGTGGTGCGATGCGTCACTTAGGGGCAAACTTTTTCAAGCAATTCCCGAAACAATCTTTGATGAAGCTATTCAAGAGGCTGACCAGGCAGAACCAGCAGAGAAAATTTGATGCTTTATGGGGGTTATTGGATGAGCATACCAGGAAGAACGTCGAAGAGAGGAGCAAGGGGCCGGTCACTCCTGGGGCGGCACAACCGCAATGCTTGCCAGCAATTGATGAGGCTAACCCAAGTGGTCCAAGAAGGCGGAGCTCACGAAATATCAAGTGCTTCTCGCATGGATCGAGGGGAACCATTGGAGAAGTGGTCATCGTTGTACCGACACGGATGGCGCAAGGTATGGAATAATGACAACTAACCTTGCCGAGGTCTACAATTGGGTCCTCAGGGGTCTCCGTTCTCAGCCCCTTGTCGCCATCGTGGAAGGTGTTCTTCATAACACAATCCGCTACTTCAGGGAGAGGCACGCGAGTGCCGCACTTCATGTGGCCAATCCCAGAGCCCTGTATTCGTCAAAAATTATGGCGTACATGGAGACGAAGGCACATAAGGGTCAATTGCACACAGTGCATATCATGGGCAACAGGGAGCATCGTTTCAAGGTGATACTCCGTGATAGAGCCGGATTTGGGACGTCTCGTTCACTTATTACTCACGAGGTATGCCTTGGAGATCATGCAAACGAACCTAGCTGCACATGCAACAAGCTTAAGTTGTTACACAAGCCATGCTCTCATGTCCTCGCTGCATGCGGGACCGTGGGCATGGATCCTTCCAACTTCATGTCCGAGTACTTCTTTAAGGAGAGAATTCTGCAAACTTGGTGTGGGGAGCTCCGGGGGTTCAGGGTGGTGGGAAACTTCGCCACTTTGGATATTTCAGCGAGGACCTGGGTTCCGGATATTAGCATGCTGAAGGGTGGGAAGGGTCGGTGACAGAGCCGACATATTAGAAATGACATGGACGAATCACAAGTTGGAACATCTGGTGCACGTTGTGGGCGATGCGGTCAGGAGGGGCACACAGCTAGACGATGCAACACATATCCTAATCAGTAGTTATTGGAGACTTCAGCTAAATTTTATGTACCATTTGTAAAACTTGTATGTTACATCCGTTTTCTGTAATGTAGTTGGTGTTGTGCTGGTAGCTTAGTATTGCTCTGTTTATTTAGTTACTACATGTATTTGCTTAGTATTTGCTGTATAGACTATTTGAACGTTATGGACTTGAGGCCGACATGTTTGCAATGACTGTAGCTTGTTGTTTCAGAAATTATGATTACTGGCCTCTGAGAAGGCAATGTTGTAGCACTTATTTTGTGAAACGTACTGTTTCCTGCAAACGACTGAAAAGGCTACGTTGTACCAAATACATTGAATGGTTCAAGCTCTGAATTTATTACGAGACTACAGGCTCTGAAAAGCCTTCATAAGGACATTTATTGCTACACTGGACTCCTGAAAAAGCGAAAAGATTCTCATGTCGTCCTCTCCATGGACTATGCCCACTGCACCAGATAACTTGCCTATATAAAGGCCTCCTATGTCTTCCAGGCCATATCTCCTCCTCTATCCATCATAATACTACTACACAACAATGTCTTCCTGGAGATCCGACCCATTTGGAGTGCCGGAGTGGCATGAGCGCCCGAAGTGCCATTGCGGCTTTAGGACGATGTTGTGCGTCTGGACGGATCGAGTACAATGAGCCAACTACGGCCGTAGGTTCTTCAAGTGTCCAGACCTGGATGACGACTTCATGGTAACGACGACAATAAATCCTTTGTTTCTCGTTATTGTTTTTCAACTTCATCCATGACAACTACGACGCCACACATAGCATTGCAAGTTCATCGAATGGGTGGATCGGATGCTGCCGGCATGGCCACGGAACCGGCCAATGGAGGTGGAAAACAAAGGACAATACTTTGTCAAGATGGATCAGGCTCGCGAGGTGGAACGACAGATGCGGCTTGAGCAAGAGCGTCGCGTGAGGGTGGACCAAATCCGTCTTAAAGGCAAGGAGGATGAGCTGCAAAGGAGGCGGGAGCAGTTAAGTCTGCGTGAAGCAGCCATCAAGCGTCAGGAGGAAGAGCTTCAAGCTCGTGAGGCAGCTCTCAAGACCAAGAGTGACAGGAAGAATGATGCAGCGGAGCCATCTTCAGAGCGCGAGAAAAAGGGGAAACAACCACGCTACACCCAGTAGACAAAATATAATAGACCCAGCAAGTTATATTCCCTAAGGCATGTTAGGACTAGTAGTGGAGTTCTGAACATTAGAAGTACAGAGTTCCACACATGCCACTTACCACTTTATGTATCGAATGTTCTACACTTAATCGTTCTTAAAAAAAATTTCCCAAAATTTTTTATGCACCTACAACATCCAGTGAACATAAACTTTTATTACAACTATACCAAATTTGTTCCCGGTTTAAAACTACAAAATTGACAAAACTCTAAAAAAATCACGGGGGGAGAGTAAAGTCGCCCTCCTATTGTGCGACTGCATTATAAGTCGCCCATCCATTGGGCGACTGAATGATAGTCGCCCAATAGGAAGGCGACTAATTGCAGTCGCTGGAAGGTAGAGCGACACAAGTTTTATCGCCTCCCGGTTGGGCGAAAGGTGAGAGTCGCCCAATGGGGGGCGACTTGAGCCTATTTTTGTAAAAAATTTTCCCGCGGGTATATTTATGTATTTTCGAATAAAAATGGATTATCCGTACAAAAAATTCTCTAAACCAGTCCTATTAAATTTTGGTTAGCCAAAATTTTGGTTGTCCATATTTTGACAAAAAATATATAAAAAATCACTATAAAGCTATTGGCTTGCCACAAAATTGGCAACTATAGGTGCCAAATTATCGGGGCTAGCCAAATTTTTGGCAAGGTTAGTTTGGGCACCAATCAAACACACCCTTTGTGTTTTTAGAAGCTTCTCAATGTGACTTCTATAAGTTGTTTATATGAGTTACTTTAAACAGAGTGACTTCTCAACGTAAATGTCATTTACTCGCTCAATCTCTTTCTCAACTTTTTTTTAAAGAAGAAGAAAAGCCAATGTATAATTGACACCATGGTTTCTTTTCCTTCAGGAGCAAAACGCACTGTTAATTCGGCATGCTTGCTGAGTGAAGCAAGCTTGCAATGCTCACGTAACAGTACCATCTTTCTTGCCTTCTCTCTTTTTTCCCGGGCTAGTTCTGCGGCCTTGTAAGGAAGGGAGGCATCAAGAGCTGAATTGAAACTGATGAACGATGATGCACTGCAGTTATGCTAATTGATCAAGAGTTGATCTCTTCTTTCTGTATAACATGCATGTCACAATCTAGTTGGCATATGCAGCAATAATCATACGCAGACAGCAACTGATGATCGTAAATTAAGAATACCGAGCGGACGCGATTAATTACGGGATGATTGAACCTATACATGACGGTCGATTGAGACTGGGCCTCGATCGCCTCACAAGAACGCGCGCGATGGCGGATCGAGGCACGCAGGCTTGGTTGGTCCAGCGAGACGGACGTCGCCGGATCGGAGGCGGTGATGGCAATGTATGTTGCCTAGAAATAATTTTTTTATCTTTGAATATACAGGGTCATTTGGAGTTAACTGTGATTAACGGCGAGAATTGGAGCTAAACTCATGGAGGAGTTGTGGCTAGAGATGGCAATGGTTACCCGATACCCGAATACCCGACGGGTTTTACCCGATAAAGAGACGGGTATGGAAAATTTTATGTACCCATAGGTACGTTATTGGGCGAAATCCTCTACCCGCCGGGTAGGCGGGTGCGGGTGCGGGTATATACTACCCATACCCGCCTACCCGCGGGTAATAAATACCCGCATTAGACAACTAGACATCCCACTCAAATGTTAATTTTATTATCTACTTGTTGTTGATTGTTTATTTGTTTGTCATATGTTGATATGGTCACGTTAAGTATATTTATGTGATGTACTAATTTTGATCATTAGACGCTTTTGTGCTTGGCATGTATGATTAATGAGTGTCTAAATTGATGATATTCTTATGTGTTGAACCGGGTATGCTTGCGGGTACGGGTTACCCGTCGGGTAGTAATACCCGCGCGGGTACGGGTATGGGTAAATTTTCCTACCCGCGTGCGGATACGGGTAACCCGACGGGTAAATTTACACCTAGCGGGTACGGGTATGGAATGGCAATACCCGATGGGTATTTACCCGTCGCCATCTCTAGTTGTGGCCCACAACAGTCGAGGATGCAGAGTGAAATGGTGAGCTCAAGTATAGCACAAGAAAGGCGAGAAATATTGAAGGCGAGTTCGAATGGCGGAAAGGTGCCACGTAGCTTGCACGGACCAAGTGAGCTATGGTTCGGTAGAACCAGAACGAGAGAGACTTGGTGACGCGTGGCGAGCTAGTGGTGCACCTACACGTGGTAAGTATGACGATTACTTGCAGTGATTGGTGATGACTGGTCAAAAAAGGGTATTTTGATAGTTTGATCAAAATACCGAAAACCATTTTAGATCAAAACCACGGCACATGGGTTGATTTGACCAAAGCGGATCAAGGTGGAGCTGATTTGATAAAAGCAGATTAAGGCTAAAGATTGAACGGATACACACTTATATGCTTTGAAAAGCGTGTATAAGTGAACTTGTGAGAGTAAAACCTGTGTGGGGGGTTAATGGATTCTCCCATTGCAATAGTAGATAGGATCCATTAAGGGGTGTAGGTGGCTGGTTACTCACCTATAAAAGGGAGTTGGGATGAAAACATGTAGGGTTAACCATCTAACTCCTCTATCATGTGCTCTTTTGTTTAAGTTTAGGGTTTGATAGTGGAGCACTTAGTGTGCTCTTTGTTCTTCAAGGTGGAGTGGATGTAAAATTTTCTATCTCAAGTAAGCAATACATCAATATTTGTGTATCTCCATAGATCCATCCTGTTTTGATTGATTTGCTCTTAATTTGGTTGGTTTGTTCTCTCTTCTTTTTTTCTTGATCTTGCTGTATCAAGGACATGTAAGAGATGGAGACTACCTCTGGAAATCTATCTCCACTCATCTAGACACTTTGATAGTAAGTTTATCGAGAAAACTCGGTTTTGATTGATTTGGGCTAAAAGTGTTATTTCTTGATCTGAGGGTATTTAAGTTGATTTCTTTGGTATTCTAGCTTACTGTGACATATGAGAATACATCTAGACTCATCTTGGTCATCACCCACGAGCAAGTCGTATTCACTGATTTTGATTTTGACTCGGTTTTGTTGAAACCTTCCAACAAACTGAAAAAGATCTCAACTTTGACCTGATTTTCATGATCGTTTATTAGAATAGGTTCACAATACTGTAGAGAAGACCTCTACAAAGTTTCATATCATTTGGATCTATGGATCAAAAGTTCCATCATTTTTTATTTTGAAACTGTGCTGAAAGCAGACTGCTCTTGTCTGTTCCTCTAAGTTTCCGACCACGCTCAAGTTTTCGACCACATTGCTTCTTTTTGACCATGTTGGGTTTTCGGCCACTCACTGGTCGTCGATCTCACTAATTGTATTTCGACCTGATTCGACCACATTGGTTTTAGACCATTCATTGGCCTTCGACTATGTTGGTTTCGATCACGTTGATTTTCGACCACTCTTTGGTCGTTGAGTACTCAAGTTGAATTTCAACCACATTGGCCTTCGACTATATTGGTTTCGACTACGTTGATTTTCGACCATTCTCTAGTCGTTGACCACTCGAGTTGAATTTCGTCCACGCTGGCTTTCGACCATGTTAATTTTCGACTACGTTGATTTTTGACTGCTCTCTGATCGTTAACCACTAGAGTTGAATTTCGACCACGTTGATTTCCGACTGGTAGTCCAATTTCGTTCACGATTGATTTCCGACTGGTGGTCAAATTTCAACCATGTTGATTTCTGACTGGTAGTCGAATTCCGACCACATTGGTTTCCGACTGGTAGTCGAAGTCCGACCACGTTGATTTCTAATCAAGTCGCATTCAGCTCTGTGATTCTCTGGTTTTTAAGTAGAATTCCCTAATATTTATAGTTTTGTAACTATTAGAAAAATGATAAATAAATAATTACAAGAAAATTTTAAGGCGCCATTCATCCTCTTTGTTGTCTATCCGGTCCTATATAAAGCTCACTAGCAATTACCATGGAAAACCACATCAACTTAATTTGTTTCAGCCATCATGATGCTGCAATGCTTCATACAACAGAGAGTGCCCCCAATGCTCATTCAGGCTTCAGCAATCAGAATTCCCCATCTTCAAAGCCTTAACAATGTCTTATTATTTTAGTGTACGTGCTTAGCTAGATGACCTTTTTTTTCAGCTCTTCTTCTACTTAATTCTGCCAAGATATACTGACAATTTGCAGTGGAAATTTAATTATTCCATGCGTACTCGGATGAGCTGTACTTGTGTATACAATTGTCCCATCTTGCCTCTCTCTGGATTAATTCTGAAGCAAGCATGGACTTGCATACCACCATTGCAAGTACAAACAAGCCCTAATGCATGTTCCTGGTTCCTTTGTTTAATTAGCAACATATTTTGCACATCACCATCGTTTCCTTATTCTTTAATCATCGACGAAATTTTAAATTCATTCTCGCATTTACGTTCTGGATGTGACAAGGACAAGTCTTTCAAGTCAGGAAGTTCTTAACTAGGACGTGTGGAATTGAGAGTTCTCACAGAGAGAAAAGATTCCTTTATCCTTCCCTTCAGACGAGTGCCATTAGTTTAACCAGTGCACATAATTTATCGCGCAAGATGCGAATTTGTATGAAGATTAGGTGTTTGTCCACATGCACTTGTGCGCAAGTCAATTTGCGGAGGAATATAACTTGGCATAGCTTGTATTAGTTTATATCTGTCGGCTAATTTGAGGAGAGAGTTCTGATTTTTCTCATCAGCAAATCCCCTTGTTTGATGCTGAGGCAGAGAAGAGGAGATTAGGACGTCTTTGAGCTCACATGGAATCGCCCTATTTTGTAGGACATAGTTGATAGTTGTGTATTAAAATAATATAGGGATATGAAGCATGATAGGAGCCCATGGCATATAATTTATGAGCTCTATTCAAGGACCACAATTTTTGCTAATAGTTGTTCCTTTTGGGGGCAAATAAATTGGACCTGTTTTTTATGGCTACAATTTATGGTTTTTGGCTGAAATTTTTGAATTTTGCCTGTTCACGACAGATATTACAGAGAGAGATACTCGCTTGCGATCTTGGCAGGTACAAATATTGAGCTTTTAATATGTACTACAATTAACTTGTAGACCCCGTCTTAAGAAAATTCTTCGTTTGAAAGTTAGGTACTGTAACAAAAGCCAAAAGCCACTTTTAGAAGCTGTAAAGAACAGACCTAATAGCTACGCGTTGGATCATGCCACTTTTTTTCAGGCTCCTCATGTCTTGCTAGCCCCAAGTGTGTTGGTATATATTGGTTTCAGAGAATGTGAAACTGTTGGGTATGTACTTCTTGAAGCTTAGATCATCTCTAATGTTATGTTTTAACTGATTCAATTGAGGAGAGAGAAGGTATTGAATCGATTTAATACATTAGAGTGGTCGATTTCAACAAAAAAAATAGAACCGGACTCTACTTAGGAGTCAATTCAAAGTATTAAACAACTACATAAAAGAGAGTGCGGTTGAGAGATAATATTATTATTTTGTGGTTTTTTAATGTAACGCAGGTCCCAATTATTAATAGGAATCGGTTCAATAAATTAGAGAAAACATGACTTTGAATAGGCATCGTTTCAATACACTAAAGATGTTCTTAGAATACCAGTGAAGATGGGGACACTTGATTTTTTGTTCTAGTGTGACCTGATTTAACTTGGTAACGTTTAGAACATGTTAATAGTTTCAGCAACAATTTACCCTCTAGGAAAACTCCCCTTCAAAAACTTCAACATATACCTTTAACATCTAGCTGAACTCTGCATTTTTTTTTTTCTGAATTCATATCATGTCAGCCGTAGAAGACTTCCAAATCTGAAGTCTTACAGGTGATTATAAGTCAGACTTCCTCACGAGTCATGACGCAAACTTATCTTCCGTTTACCTGTCACTATAGAGAAGGTCTCTCTTTTTCCTAAGTGAGGAACTTGAGAAGAGGTAAAAGACAAAAGGAATACCTATACTAAGATTATGAAAACAACTGAGGAAAAGACAGTCTTCAGGAATGAGTGATGTTAGCTTTCAAACTGAAACAATTAGTTCTCTTGCAATTTAGCATCATCTCACTACTTAAGCTAAGACAGCTATGTGTTGTTGAAATAGGCCAATGCCATGGATAACCAAGTGTAACACTGGTTTCTGCGCTATATGAGCAGATGAAACCCCGTAAAATGACTTGATTTCCATCGTTCTGATTGGCAGAGGCCTTCATGTTAAGCCATAACTACCACGGCATGGCCTAAACAAGCCATTCTGCCAACTCGGTTGTTTTAACACTGGGTGAAGGGAGCATTCTGATAGACATTCAAGTTCCTCGTCATTGTTCACTTGTGCTTGAGAGGTCCTTGTTTATGTGTATATGTGCCCCTTCTTAAGGTTTCATCTTCTTGATCTTTGTAATGCAAATCCTTCTGGATCCTAATTTGGCTGTCTTTTCTTGTGTCCTTGGCTATTCATTCTTGGCGTTTCTCTAGGCATATTCCTTCCAATGATTGACAGGAAAAGAGGGGATTAGTCAGGTCTTGTCATTGCTAATCCAAGAGTCTGATTTATTGCAAGAACAGCTCATGTCAGTGCTCCACTCATCATTGGTGGAGACAGTCTGACCTTCATCACGCTGATTATTGGATAACAATGTTTCTTACTAAACAAATTGGATCAATGTTTTGTTATTACCTGATCAGTTCATCCGAAAATACGGTCATTACAGTCTCTCAATAATATAGTCCTTTATCTGAAAATACTCTCTGAATTGTTGACTGTGACAAACTGATCTAAGTTGCCGATTACATAAACATTTTAATTACTGACTCGAAACAAATCTCCTAGTGCCAGCAAGCATCCATATCATTAGAACAAGGCCAAAGTTGAGTGAATAACTCAGAATATTTTTGTGTAATGACGAGATAGAGGTGACCTCCCCCTTATGATCCCGTGCATGTGCACCCATTGCCAACTTAATTCCCTCCAATTAAACTAAACCAAACAGCAAAATGTGACACCCCTTTAAATCAGAAGGGCCACATGGTGCTGAGAGGACTGGTACAACAAGTCTACTACTGCAACAGCTCATCTTTCTTGAGAGATAGAAGAGGAACAGGAAGAGAATATATCAGAGAAGGAAGGAGGAAGAAGAAAAAGAGAGCAATGGGGTGCCGGTCCTGCGAGAAGCCGAAGATGAACTACAGGAAGGGGCTGTGGTCTCCTGAGGAGGACCAGAGGCTGAGGGGCTACATCCACAAGCATGGCCTTGGCTGCTGGAGTGCTATCCCTGCAAAGGCTGGTGAGCTCCTCAGATTGTCCCTGCATGCACTTCTTTCTCCTTTCATGCACATTGCTACATGCCAATGCATGCAGAACATCCTATTCTCATATCTAATTAGCAGTAGTTTTCCTGCAACAGCACAATTACTTATTACGTTTAACTTTAGAGCTAATTGTTTGTTTATACCTGGCTTGGAGTTCCATTTGAATCTGGCATGAACACAATTCTCGGGTTAGTTGAAATTATAGCCAAAAAAGAGTCCTCATGTTTACCAAACTAAGCTATACCGATTAGAGTCTAGCTCGCTCAAGCTCAGCTAGTCTTCACATAAGTAAATTGACATCTCTGTCTCACTTCCTACCATTATTTCTGAATTTATTTGCCCTTTTGGATTTGTTTCCTCACAGGTCTGCAGAGAAATGGCAAGAGCTGCCGGCTGCGTTGGATCAACTACTTGCGGCCCGGATTGAAACGTGGAATGTTCTCTCAGGAGGAGGAGGACATCGTCATCAACCTGCAAGCCAAGTTGGGCAACAAGTAATGCTCACAGAACTCATTTGTACCCATCCTTATAAATATTTCCTCATGTCCATAAACTGGAGAACACATCGCAAAAACCAGAGATGCTAAAGATACAAAAGCAAATTAGTACCTTTGACTGGAATATGATCTCGAAATTCTTAGAAAGCAGCCCGTTTTACCGCGGAAAGCTTGAACTGTTAAGAGAAGGATGCCATTTCATTTCATCTGCATGATGCTGATGGTTTGATATCTCAGGTGGTCCCAAATTGCAATGCATCTGCCTGGGAGGACGGACAACGAGGTGAAGAACTACTGGAACTCGTACCTCAAGAAGAGGGTGATGCAGGCTCAAGGCTCCAACCCTAAGAACCCAGCTGAATTAACCTCCATGAGCACCACCGAGCCATCCTTGCATCAGCACATCAAGAACAGCAGCACCAGCACCACGACTTCTCATGACCAAGATGCAAACATCAGCAGCGGCAGCCATGCCATCTCAGCTCCTGCACCTGCCGCTGAACCGTTTGATCACCAGGTCCAGCAGCAGTCCAAGAACTTCATCTTCTCCAACTGGATGCGGCCGACCGGACTGGAGAGCTACTCGATGTCCGCGCACTGGCCCGCTTCGACGGCGAGCTCCGGCAATGTGACGCCGTCGCACGGCGCATTTGGAGATCAGATGAGCAGCAGCTATGGTGCATTGCAGCAGCAGCAGGATCATCAGAGTGCTGCTGCCCATGGCGCTGTTGGCATTGCAGGAGCTGGCTACTTTGACCTGCTAAATATGGGAGACATCTATGGTGGATTCAGTACAACGAATGATGATTTGCTCTTCTGATGCTGTGTGTGACATGCGTCGTGTTGTGCATGAGTGTAAGCATGAAATGCGGTATACTGCTTAATTTGATTATTCTTTTGCAAGAAAATGTCATGTAGAGAGCACACCCTAGGTTGGACATATTCTTCGGTTGTTTCCGCAATAAAAAGCGTATCAATTTGTTTAAGCGCAATTGTGACCTTATACTTCTGTACTTGCAACGTAACAAATATCGCACAAAAAGCAACTACTTGTGCATCGATTATTTCTGACAAATTTTGACGTTAGACAGATCTAAATGTCTCCAGAAAGCACGATGTAAATCACTGCAGTTAACTGCTGCTCTGAGAGATCTCGTATTCAAATAACTCAATTACTCCCACTTGATACAGATAAGAGTAATAACACGGGAACCTTACATGGAAGCTGCAAAACTGTGTAAAGCTTTACATGCTTGAGTCCACAATCACCAAAGAAAAAAGTCTGGATGATACTGCTTCTCACCGTTACATAAAGAAACTACAATGCAATGGATGAAGAAAGAACAAAAGGGCAGATGAGAGCTTAGTGCTTCGTGCGAGAAAAGTGGTTGTCGTTCGGATTCCGTTTCCCACTGAACATTGCAAGCGCCTTCCTTACTGGAGGTTTCAGCGGTACTTTCTTTTCACCGCTGTGCGAAAATATGTCGTCGGCACCCAAGAAATCATCCTCCTATAGTGAACAATAATGGTTAGAGAGTTTATCTCTATGACTTCATTACGAGTCATAACCGGAACTGAAGTGTTTGTAACAAAGCCAAAACAGGGAAGGCATATGCGTCCACAACTTCATAGTTGAGAACATCTTCAACATAGAAGAAGCAACAGAGACCGCATGATAATATCAAAAACACTTACTGGAGTTCATGAAATTAAGCACTCAAAACTATGTATCCATGTTACCATGAGGCTTTTCATTTATGTAAAAATAGCAGGGGCACTAACCTGCTTGCCTGGCTTCGTTTTAGCATGGAGAACCTTCAGTGGAAGTTGGTCTTCACGTAAAATGGGATTCTTAGTGATGGCATCTCTTCCACCTTGGGGCATTGGGAGGGAAAACTGCAAGCAAATAGGCAAACAATTTAAAATAACAACTCGGCAAAAGGTCAGTTGGGCACATGGGGAAAAAATCCAACCGAAGTATTCAGGCTAAGTTGAAAAATGAACATGAAGGCCCCCATGCAAGGCCATCATATTACAAGGCATCTAGAGTTTACTTCACCGAGAGAGGTTGGATGGACTTCACATATAACAAAGCATTCATACGGGACTGGCCAAAAGCTCCTGGCAGAGTTTCAGCTATTCTTCACCACTGAATTTAGAGAACACTATTCTTCACCAATACACCTCTGACTATCATGGGCATTACAAGCATAGAAAGAAAATACCCAAATGTTATAACAACATTGTCTGAAATGTATTTTTCAATGTCTTGGAGAACAGTGGACAATACAGAAAACATTGCCACACTAATCACAGAAGTGACAGAACAACACAAGATCTACACCATATGAAAGAAAGCAGCATTAAGTGTGAAATTAACTGCACTCACTTTTGTGCCTCGAAGTGTAACACGTGGGCGTCGTGAAGCCATAGTGATCCCATTTTCACCAACCATTACTGAAACCTTTCGTAAGGTGCCACCATTGCCACACTTTGGGCAAAATATTTTCCCAATCTCTTGGGTCACATTATAGCAAGCATGACACCTCAGAACCCACCTGTCACATCAGCATCCCAACACATGAGAGAGAGAGAGAGAGAGGTACAGAAGCTTCTATAAATAGACCAAGGACTCAAATGGCTGTAGTATAGTCAAAGAGGTCTGAAGATGTTAAATTCCCGTACCTATGCAACTGACGTACTTGCATGCCACCTGGTGCCAAGAGACGGAGGCCAATCTGCAGGATAACATTTTGCATGGCATAGTCACTAGTAACACATGCTACAGTAGATTCAGATAAGGACCTCAGGGCCCAACTCTGCTCGCTGCTATCATCATCCACAGAAGGTGCATCAACACCTTCCTCGGTCTCGCTTTTTATGTCTAAGTTATCCAATTCTTCAGTGCATGCAGTAACATCTCTTTCTTCAACAGTATCGACATTGCCTACCCTATTCTCCACATTAGCTAGTTGATCAGAATGCAAATGATCTCCAGCAATTTGGGGTTCATCCTCTTCCTGATGTTCCAAATCATCGGTATTTGATTTCACTTTCTCTGGAACAGTAGAAGGGCCATCCACTGGATTCAAACCATTTTCAGATAAAATTTTATCGTCATCAACTGATGGAGCAACAGAACTTGTCTCAACACTCTGTTCAAATTCCTTGAGGGCATCACGCCTTGCCTTCCTCCGCAAATATCTTCTGTGTGTGCTGCGACTGACAGCAGGCAACCAACCTTCATTATTCTCATCATCTTCCCATGCAATACCTTCATCTTTCTTTGCAATACCTTCATCTTTCTTTGAAGGCTGATGTTCTGCATCCCCTGGTGTCTCAGAAATACTGTTGGTCTCACTTGTAGGAGTTTCTTGGTTCTCAAGATCCTTCAGTGGAAGTATCCGAGAATTAAGATCTCCACCTGCTTCAGACATCTGATCCAATGCTTCCCACTCTGCTAAGTTAGGCACATTAGAACCCCAGCCCGGCAGTGGAGCCTCCTTCAAGTTTCTCACATTCACCACACGCAGAGGAGGTGGGTGCTCCCGCAAATGGCTAGTCCCATGGATCTCAGCTTCCACCATGTAAGCTAGAGCAATAATCTTGATATCAACAGCTGAAAGTGTTTGGAGGTCTCCTGTTTCCCTGGCAAATTTGACAACTGCCAGCAATGATGATATACAAGTTAGCCTCTCCTATCAATAAGCGATTATTCAACCAGGAAAAAATTCATAGTAGAAGGCTACTTCTATTCTATAGAAGTAACTTCTAGGATAACAAGTGTCAACATATTGTAGTAGGAAAAACAAACAATAATAACAGCACCCAGTCAGTAATACAAAATGTTAAATTGCTCAAACCACTTGCTGTTCCATGTGCATGTCCTTAAAATACCACTTAAGCTTCTTCTAAGGCTATGTTCGTATTGGCTTCTACAAACTGTTTTTCTACAATACCTAACTTTCAAACGGATTGTCTTTTCAATGCATGGTTTACTACTCGATTGTAGTACACACTATAGTGACTTCATTTATATCGGTCAAAACCGCACGCGAGTGTCTCTCTTTACAAACTGTTACTATTTATCAGTTAAAACCAAAAGCCATCAACAAAAGCCAATATGAATACCCCCTAAGTCAGAGAAACAACAAAATGAATCAAACTATCAGGCTATTAAAGAGAGGCAGTGCCTAAACCACAAATTTTAACCCATTACCATGGTTACTTGTTTTTCAAAGCTTCAGTTCATATAGTGAAGTACAGTAACAATATAGCAACAAATTGTTAAAAATGTGAGCTTCTCTGCTATTATCGTTTTAGAAGAGTCACGGGAACACATAAACAAGACAGCCACTACCAAACGCAAACTCTTCAAGATCTAATTTCTGATTAAAATGTTCACCATAATCACAAACAATAAAACTTAGGGCCTGTTCATATTGGCTACGGTTGATGGCTTTTGGCCAAAAATAAATATAGTGGCTACAAGAAGCTGCTTTTAGAAGGAGACGGCGAGCGGTGGGGAAAGTGAGAGAGATGAGTGTGCAAGATGAGAGCAAGAGGAGTAGTCTAATTCGGGAAGCCGGTTGTTCATATTGGCTTCTCTCTTCAAGTCAAAATTCAGTAAAACAAGAGCACCCCGTCCCTCGTGCAACACGAACTACCCATAACCAGGTAAACAACTCCATCAACATGTGGACTTCTAGCAATATGCTGCAACAAAATAATCCTAGAAATTTGACGACCATAAACACGAACTGCAGAGAGTTTTGGCTCTAATTCTTAATAAAGCAATAGTACGAGGCTCCGGAGTGCCTAAAGATGGGACCTTTCTTGACGAACTCGGGGGCGGGTTCGACCGTCTCAACGGGGGCCGGCAGGAGCGTGAGACGCCGCCGCGCAGCAGCGTCGCGCACCTCCTCCAGCGCCTCCGGTACCGTCACCAGGCGCCCAGCGGTGGAGGCGAGCGCCGCGCCACCGGAGATGGCGGCGTTGGCGTCCACCACGGCCACCGCCACGCCACTGGAGTTGGCGCAGCTCGCCACGAGGCGGCTCACCGCCTGCGCCGCCGACTCCTCCGCCACGGCCTTCCGCTGTGCCGCTGCGGCCGCACCCCACGCCCCGGCCACCCCGCCAATGGCGGCGGAAGGAGAAGGTGGCGGGGGAGCCGCATCCGAGGCGGCGGCGCGGGCGGGGGCGAGAGGCGGCCAGGTTTCCATGGGACCCTGCGGCGGGCAAGTTAGGGTTTTGGGTTCACTTTTCTGTTGCACCCTTTCTCTTTTCGTCTTTTATTTTGGAGTAAAATGGTTGCGCTAAATATGGTGCTTTTTTCATTGAGGACTCCCTCAAACTTTTAATTATACATCTATCGTAAAGAAGCAGAAGTGTATAGAGATGCAACGGGTCAAATTCAGATGGATATTGTTTATACCATATTCTAACTTATTTTTTCTTAGATTTAGAGTTAAATATGGTAAAATCGGATATGAATACAAATTTAGTGTATTTGGAGTTTCCACTGCGACATCGTTAGGACGGATACACAATCAAAAACGGATAGTATAGACGGATATCTAAGACATACAAAAAAAAACAAGCATACATAACAATACCGACGACTAAGCACACAACACATCCAGGATCCATTCAAAACCACCATGAATCGTAAAGGACACCAATTGCTACATACATCTGAACTGAAGCAGTATGTGGTTCACACATCAGCACATCTTGAGCAAAATGATAGCGCTTCATACATCAACACATCTTGAACAAAACGAAAACACTATCAAGATTCGGGATGAATCTTACACAAAGCGAAGGCGTTTGTAGGTGTGGCAAAAAGGAGAACAGAAATTATTGCATCAAATGCATAACCGAAGTAACTGTTGCTCCCTTTTTTCTAGCATAATGAGTCATGCACATGGCATCTGAAAAACATAGCTTCTAAGCATATCAAAGCTGATATGAAGAATAGAACACCAAGGATAAGATTGTAAATGACTACACATACCATGGCCACAGCTAGCTGACATAAATCGCTCATATTTGCCATACTGTTCCTTACTTGGTATGGATGGTGGCACTGGCACATGCATGGCGATAGAAGCATATATTGTGCCATTTTCACCTCAATATTCTCCAATATAATTTAATATCATGATAAGCTTCTTTTCTCTAAAGTTTTTTCTAGCAATATTTTTTTCTCACAACCTTAAGTCTCTTCAGGAACTTACATTACATCAAAGTTGCAAATGTTGCTAAAGACACGAGAATCGATGCTGCATCTTACTACATTTACACAAATAAAAGAAGTCGAAGCAACACAAGTTACAAATTACATCCACAAGCTTCGATCTTAACAGGAATTTCAAGAAGTGCTAAAGCCAACATATTCACAAGCATCGATAGCCAGCCAAAGCCAAGATACATTTTTTTATCCCCAATTCAACATAACGGAGATTTGATCTTCCTAAGCTTCCATTACACTAAACTGAATTAAGACGAATGAATCTATTTTTTTTATAGTAAATGGTTTTTTTTACGGTACCTAGCTTTTAAACAGTGTGTCTTTTCAAAGCGAAGTCAATTAGTTAATTGTAGTACCCACTGTTGTGAATTCATTTATATCGGGCAAAATTATATGCATGTATCTCTCTACAAATTTCTTTTATAAACTATTATTATTTATAAACAAAGCCAAAAACTAATATAAATGGCCCCTAATCTACTAAGCCAATCTGTGCCACCTCACAGTCCCTGTAAGCTTAGATTAACTCGGTACTACCCTATATTTAATTGCACAACCCTAGACACGTGTGCAACACAATATCCCCTCAGATTTGTAATAGTCACTAATTCAATCAAGCGATTCAAAAGCAGCTAGCAACAAACTTCACTATTTGGCCCACGGAGACGTGGTTGGGCTTCTCACGCTCATTAAGTGCCCTTGCACCGCTGCGTCATCAGCAAACTCGAGGAAGGCAAAGCCACCACCCCGCCCACTCTCCTAATCATGGCGGCTGAAGTGCTCCCTTAGCACGTCCACCTGTGCAGACAGCGAAAGGCTGCCGACAAAGAACTTCCGCGCCTCTATCGCCGATGAGGAGAGAAAGGATAGCACTGGTGGTTGTATCCCAAAAAAGAAAGCGGTGGTTGTTGGCGACGGATCTAGAGACTATGGTCTGGAAGTAGAGTGCTGACTATTGTGGTGCCGTACTCATAGTTATGGCCTAGAGCTTTGGACGCCTGGAGTCTAGTGGATAAGAGCATCTCCAAGAGATACTCTATATGGCTCTTAGAGCAGCTCCAAAAGATGGGCTAAATTTGATCCCCTATAATCTCATTTTAGGGGACATGCCAAAAAGTTGGAGATCAATATAACTCCTTTGCTCCAACAGTCATCCCCAAAATTGGTCCCCTAAATATTTTAAATCTGCTACATGGGCTTATGGACGAAGGAGCTCCGGAGGAACGGGGACACGGAGGCGCCTGTCGGGGCCTCCTTGCGAGCGAGGCCGCCGTCCGGCGCGCCATGTGTGGGGGTTCGGCGGAGAGAGCTCGAGCGCCGCCGGCTCGCCAAGGTAGGTCCGCCACGGGGCGCCGGTGGGAGCGCGCGGCGGGAGGAAGTCGCGCGCTCGGTAGGTCTCACGCAACGCGAAGGAAAAAATTGGCGCGAATCGCTTACTGCATGCGCAACGGTGATTGGTGACGCGTGGGGTGAGGCCAAATTTGGCTTCGGTGGGGTGAGATATTGGGGGTGTTAAAATTTTTAGTGGTGGTTTTGGGGATCTTTTGGAGGAGGTTTTTTTCACTAATCACCAAAATTTGTTTTAGGGGATGTTTTAGCCCATCTCTTGGAGTTGCTCTTAATATTTAAATTTTAGGGTTGAAGGGTAAGAAGTAGCTCCAACAGATTCCTAAATAGACTCCCAAAAATAGAACACACCCAAAAAAAGGCTCTCGCTCTCTACTTATAGAGGATGATCTAGGCTCCCAATACTATTTTTCTGGTTTAGGGTATCTGTTGGAGGGAATGATTATTTTGGGACCTTATATCGTGGTTAGGATCTGTAAAAAGAGATTTAGGGTGTGAATTTATTGGGCATCTCTTGGAGATGCTCTAAGATTGGCCATTGGCAATTGCTATGGTGTGTGGCCGTATGGGCTCATGGGTGGTAGAGTTGGATCGGTGCTATCTGGTCAGATACAAGGTATCTCGAATTCACTATCGAATATGATTATAAATATCTGTTACTAAAATCAAATCCAATCAGATACCAAACTCGTTTCCTAAATTTAGCATCAATCGAATTATAGCAGATTAGTCAGAAGATACCCAGTCCGTTTGCACCCAAAAAGTAGTGTGTATATGAATAATCGCCACCGTCACCACGATGAAAATAGCGTATAGACACATCCGCATCTCGCCCTCTCCTCCGCCCCTGGCCGGAACCCTAACCCCCGCCGATCCCCTCCAGATCTAGGGTTTCTCGTTTCCCCCATCCGTCTCCTCCCAAACCACCACTCCACCGCTCAAATCCGTCCCATCCACCTACCCACCCGCCTCCGCTCCTCTCCGAATCCGATCCGATGCTCACGCACCTTCACAAGGTGTGATTCTCCCCCGATGGTATCGTATCGTGCGCTTGTAATCTTTTTGTACGTATCGAATCGGTGAATGTGCTTTGTCTAGATCATTATTCATTGGATTCGTTTATGAGTTGATGTCGAATCGGAAGCACTAATCCTGTATTGAGCTAATGGATGCAATTCCTACGAACTAGCGATCGTGTTGCAATTTCGCATTGAAGCATGATTTTAGGCTGATGTGGCCGCTCAACTTAACGGGGGTAGTGAGAATTGCTGTAATGACTTCTACAAGGACGGTATCTGAGCGAGGGATCTATCCTCGCATGATTATACCTAAACTGATCATTATGTCTGAGCAAACACTCATTGTTCACTTCACTAAAGATGAAACTTTGCTCCTGCTTGTTCCTGAACAGCAGGCAACCTTCTTGTCAGGCTACTGGAGCATTCCTTTCTTTTGTATGCTTGTTCCCCGGTGTTTTGTCTGTTGTTTGACTTGTTTCTCTTCCTCGTGTCTGGAAAAATATTAAAACTTGCTTAGTATGGCTACTTTTTTGTGCTTGTTTGCTGTGATGATTCCTTCAAGGACGGTATCTGAGTAAGGTAGCTCTTCAAAGATTATTCCTCATGTGATTACATCCAAAACTGATCAGAGATTCTGAGCAAACATGTGCAAACCTGAATTTAACAGCAAGCAACATGCTGGTTGGGCTTCTGGAGCTAACTCCTATCATTGTTTGGACATGTTCTCGAACTTGAAAGAACAATACACTCCATTGCATTTACTGGGTGATGGCTATATTATATAACTTGTTTAAGAATGGCTATTTTTGTAGTTAACAGATAATGCCCTTACAGAGCCTCAGTTTTTTTTTTCTGCTTGTTTGCTGTGATGACTCCTTCAAGGACGGTATCTGAGTAAGGCGCCTCTTGAAAAAAGTGCTCCTTCCTTGATTACATCCAAAACTGAAAGGTTCTGAGCAAACATGTCTGAACGATTAAAACCAACGAAGACACACGTCATGTACTAAACTAGATTTATCTGCACAATTATTCTATGTAATTAGTATTTTTGTTTTTCCTGATACTGTCTTATTCTTCATTTGTGTGTTTTCTTAGTTTGACATTTGTTCTGGGTTGTTACAAGGGATTGCAACACCTGTTTGCCATGATGACTCTTACAAGGACGGTATCTGAGTGAGGTGGCTCTTGGAAGGCCATTCCTTACGTGATTACATCCAGAACTGAAATGGATATCTGAGCAAACTTCAATAACTATAAAGGAATAGTGCCAATGCATGTTTTTAGTGTTTGCTGCATGTAGCTCAGTTTGGAACTTTAAAAAATCACTTTGTTTTGGTTTCTGGCTTTTATTTTTATGCTCCTTTCAGTTAAATGTTTTGGTGCTGGTTGGATCTTTTTGGGTTATGGGTCTGGATCAAGGTGAGTGCCTGTAGACAATTGTTTGCTGTCATGACTCATACAAGGACAGTATGAGTGAGGTGGTCTAGCTCTCCTTACATGATTACATCCAAATCTGAATAACTTCTGACCAAAGTGGACCACCGAACCAAACTGTGGTCATAACTACTTTTTTTTTTAAAAAAAATTGTTTTTTGGTTGCATCTACTGTTATTTAGAAAAAATAGGTTTCTATCTTTTTTTTTTCCAGAAACGTTTCTTTGAGTTGTTTTGGTCTGAAGTCCTATGGATGATCTGCTGTGATGACTCCTACAAGGATGGTATCTGAATGGGGTGATTCTAATGCACCTTATCTAATTAGGGCGTGTTCTTTTTTGCTGCAGCTTATAACTTTTGGGTTGTTCGTGAGAGAGAGTACGGAGTAACAAAAACTTGCGTGCGGTTTTGACTAATATAAATAAAGTTACCACAGTGTATACTACAATCAACTTGTAGACTACACTTTGAAAAGACGCTCTGTTTAGAAAAGTTGAAAAGCAACTTTTAGAAGCTGAAAAGAAGATGCCCGTACCAAAACTGAATAGGATTTTTGAACAAAGCTAGCTAGACAACCAAAGAACCCAACCAATGATTTTGCCTTCTTATTTGACCAACTTGATTGATGCAACATTGAAATAAATTATAATTTTGACTTATTCCAGCTATCAACATTGAAATGGCTTCGGAATCGCCTTTTTCTATTTTCCAGCAACGCTTTGTCATTTTCTGTATCCTGTTTCTTAACTTCTAATATTTCGGGTTGGGTCGGTTTGGTTTTGTATGTACTGCTGTGATGATTCGTCAAGGACTGTATCTGAGTGAGGATGCTTTGTAAATAGGCTCATGTAATTATATCCAAACTGATGTGAATTTCTGAGCAAATTTGATGAGATTTAAAGAAGCCAGCCCTAACTTGCTTTGTACATACATATTGTTATTTGTTAAATGGGATGGTAAAGGCACTATTTTACTTTTAATTATTCTTGTATGCTTAACTGCTTTATCCATTTCTAACATGCTTGTGTTCCTGTGTAATCCATTCATTTTTTGAACAGAATATGAACCAACATGTAAGTTTGTGATGTTAGTCATTGAAAAAATCATGATATTTCCCAACAAGCTCTTCTTTCAAACATTGATACTTCCTCTCAATTTTAGCAGTGTACAGATACGAGTTTAAGCTTTCTTCTGAAGTGATTGTCAAATACATTGTCATGATTTATGCTTTTCTGATTGTTGTATACTTGTATACTGAGAATATGTTAATTTCTTATGGCTGATCTTTTCTCTAGTTAGTCATTCTGATTTATCAATCTGTTATTGATCTGTGTTGTCTGCATGATTTTACTGTTCTCTATTTCTTTATCGTTTTTCTCTATATGCAATGCGTACATCTTTTGTTTATCCTTGGTTCTGTTGAACCTCCATTATAAACGTTACTGTCAAACAGCTTCCTGCACTGCTTTCTGAATTTTATCCATGCTGTCCTTGCGCAGCTTGTCCTTACTCAAATCATTTTATCTTCTGTTACATCTGAAATTATGATTATGTTTTTTATTACAATGATCCTATCAGAATATAATTAGACAAGCACTGCCTCTCATCCGCTCTCATTCTGTGTTAGGATGATCGATCACTGTCAAAATAGTGCACTGTGGGAAACTCTCATGTAGCAGCATGGAATCTGCTGTCTTCCATACTCCACTTATACGTGGTCTTCCTGATGAGATTGCTCTCCTTTGCTTAGCAAGGGTTCCTCGGCGATATCATAATGCTCTCAGGTGTGTCTCAAAGAGATGGAGGGCATTGTTATGCGGTGAAGAGTGGCACTCTTGTCGCAAGAGGAACAACTTGGATGAGTCTTGGATATATGTGATCTGTAGGAATACAGGCATCAAATGCTATGTACTGGCTCCTGATCCTACAACCCGTTCCTTGAAAGTCATGCAAGTCATGGAACCTCCATGCTCAGGTCGGGAAGGCATTTCCATTGAGACCTTGGACAAGAGATTATATCTTTTAGGTGGTTGTAGCTGGCTAAAAGATGCTAATGATGAAGTATACTGTTATGATGCTTCTTCAAATTGCTGGGGCAGAGCAGCTCCGATGCCTACTGCTAGGTACCCATATTGACAGTTTATTGGCATGCATCTTTTTTCCCTGAAGTTGTTTTAAGTAACATCTGCTTTCCTGTTCTATTTTCAGGTGCTATTTCGTTTCGGCAGCTCTGAATGACAAACTTTACATTACTGGTGGACTTGGTTTGACAGACAAGTCACCAAATTCGTGGGACATCTATGACCCAGTCACAAACTCTTGGTGCGCGCACAAGAATCCAATGCTCACCCCTGACATAGTAAAATTTGTTGCATTGGATGGGGAGCTGGTAACCATTCACAAGGCGGCCTGGAACAGAATGTACTTTGCTGGTATATATGATCCATTGGACCGTGTTTGGAGGGGCACAGAGAACGAAATTGCTCTATGTTGGTCTGGCCCAACAGTTGTGGTGAACGGAACGCTCTACATGTTGGACCAGTCACTCGGCACAAAGCTGATGATGTGGCAGGAGGAGACGAAGGAGTGGGTCATGCTTGGTAGGCTGTCTGACAAGCTTACAAGGCCCCCATGCGAGCTTGTGGCCATTGGGAGGAAAATTTACGTGATTGGAAGAGGGTTGAGCACAGTGACGATCAACCTGGATACCGCGGCCAGGGTAGATGGGTTCTTAGTATCCTCTTCCTCAGGCCCGTTGGTGGAGCATGACCTTCCACCTGAGAGGTGCAGGGTTATCACCATCTGAAGACATCTGAGCTTCACAGCCCGAGTAAAATTATTATCCTTGTTCTGCCACACCTGGCTACTCTGGTGATTGATGCACATATGAAATAAGACAATCGTCTAACCAACTATTACTCCATATGACCCATAACTAATTGGCTGCTTTTTTCTTTTTGGCTGTATCTCGACTTTTAATTGTAACAAAAGAAGTTGAGATGTTACAGTTTGTTTATTCTGCACCTATACGTACTGAGATATTTGTTTGTACTTAATGATATGACGCTTCTTCTGATTATAATCCTTTTAATTCATTTGTTCTTGTTTCGTGGTGCTGGTGTATCATTGAGAAGGTTTGATCAAAACGAAACCGTATGTTTCGTTGCAAATTTTGACGCAAACGAACGTGTCAGTTTGGTTGAGAAGGGATCGTGATCCTTGAACACCAAGCTGCTGCTGTTTTCGTTTACGTTATGGCCATGGGATGTGAGAATTGTGGCTAAAGTTGTCGACAAATCTGAGGAGAGCGCGCTGGTCTGGTGCTACGAACATGTGTTTTCTGCGCAAAAAAAAAAAGAGAGAGAAGAAAATGATCATCACCGTGCGTGGCTGATTGGATAGGCAAAAATAATAATGAGAGAATCGGAAGCCCAACCGAACCGATCCTGGGACCTGCAGGCTAACAAGTGACAATGACAGTGCAGTTTCCACCTGTTTTGACTGTCAGTGCTCACTGTGTTTCTCACCATTGATGAACAGGGAAAAGGGATGTATCATGTATGCACACCTCGGTACAACTGAAAGCAACTGCTCAGAAGCATGTTGTTGGGACGCATGCAGGTTTGGGGCCGGCAGCATGGGCGCCCGCCTGTTTGACCATGGTGATGGATCGATTCGCCATATTTCAGTCATGATCAATACCCCGCCACAAGAAGAACGAAATGAATATAGAAGACGTCATATTAATTTGAACCTGATCCAGATAAGAAATTTCCCAACTTCGAATCTGTTTGCGTCGACTTACATAGTTGCATGTGATTAATTAACTGAACTGAAGTTCAAAAAGGAAAAACTGAACTGAGAGCCTTGATGGCTGAGGCTTAAAAGAGTGTTGATGAACTACCACCACCACACCAGGTATGCCTTGGAAACACGTGTTAAGAAACCATCGCTAGCGACCAGTCCGAGCGATTCCTCTGTTTAGAATAAGAACGAATCAATCACAGAATCACAGAAGAATAGATTGAACACACAGAGAGATAAAGAGAACTCCCGGTCTTTCTTTATTGCTTTTCTTTCATCTGTACATAATGAGGGGGTATGACTCTCTATTTATAGACTACAATGAGATGTCCACCATAGGCCCTAGGCTGCCGGCCCAGGCCCAGGTTTCTTAACACTCCCCCTTGGGCACTCATCCGACACGTTCATGCCTCACTAAAACTCCATAAAAACTCAGTGGGAAAAATTTGGAGAAAGAGCACATGATACATGTGATGATGCGATGCACGAATTGTCTCATTAAAAACCTTGGTCGAGAAACTTCAGAAAAACTCGTCAAGGGAAAAAGAGTACAATCCACCCAAATTCATTTGGTCTGCTGGACTTTATTCTTTGAGTACTTAATCTTCATGATCAAGATTTATTAGCGGGCTTGTGAGAATTCTCCCCCTGAATTCTGCACTTCTCTAAGTCTCATCATTCCAATCCCTCACACGCACCTTTCAAAGCTAGATGCGGGGAGTGACATAGTGAACGAATCTATATGACTTAGTGTGCAGTGCTTTAATCTTGTCCATTTATTGCAATTCATGAGCATAGAGGAACTTGGGGTTGATATGCTTATATAGCCCATCTGCACTTGTGCAACGCAAGCTGCATTATCTTCATGGATAATTATGGGGGTTTGCACAATGTTCATTCCACATGACTGCTGGATGTGGTGAACCATTCGGCGGAGCCGCGCGCACTCTCGTGCGGTTTCATACAGTGCTATAATTTCTGAGTGTTCGTCGAAGTAGCTACAAGGCTTTGCTCAGACGATTCCCAGGGAATTGCAGTTCCACTACACAGAAATACATAACATGTTTGCGACTTAGCGGTATGCGGGTCAGACAGGTACCCAGCATCTGCATAGTCAATCAAGTTCAGATCTTGATTTTTTTCTGTAAGACAATCCAAGATCTTTGCTTCCTTAGAGGTATCGGAAGGTGTCCTTTGTGCCCTACCAATGCCTTTTGGTGAGCTCTGCACTGTACCTTGCTAACAGGTACACGACAAATGCAATGTCCGGTCTAGTGCAGTTTGCTAAGTACATGAGCGCTTCCACTGCACTCAAGTATGGGAATTCCGGTCCCAGGACTTCCTCCCCCCTCTTCCCTAGGTCGGAAAGGATCTTTTTCTTGCTATAAAGACCTCCCGATCATCGGTACTTTCGATGGGAATGCCTTCTCAAAGCCAAACCTTTCAAACACCTTCTGGGTGTAGGTTGGCTGATGTACCAAGATTCCTTCAGGGACATGCTCAAGCTGCAGGCTTAAGCAAAACTTGGTTTTACCCAAATCTTTCATTTCAAATTCTGACTCCAAGTAGAAGTTTGCTTCTTTTATGTCTCCAGCTGTCCCGATGATGTTCAGATCATCTACATACATAGATATTATACAGAATCCATTCTGGGATCACCGTATAAATACACAAGGACAGTCTTCATTGTTCGTGTAGCCTTTCTTGCAGATAAAGTCGCTTAAGCGATTATACCATATTCTTCCAGATTGTTTTAGTCCATACAGTGACTTTCTGAGTTTCACACTGTACAGATTTCTATTTGCTCTGTCTTGGTTCGGGAGAGGTATTCCTTCAGGGACTCTCATATAGATTTCCGAATCCAAGTTACCGTAAAGGTATGCAGTCACAACATCCATCAATTTCATTTCTAAGTTCAAGTTCACTGCCATTAAGATTAAATATCTAAAGGTGATTCCACTCATGACTTGGGAGTAGGTTTCTTCATAATCAACTCCAGGACGTTGAGTGAAATCTCGGGCTACCAGCCTTGCTTTGCATCTCACTACTTCATTTCTTTCATTTCTCTTTCGAACAAATACCCACTTGTGCCCAACGGGGTGTATGTGGGGAGGCGTGAGGCATACGGGCCCAAACACCTCTCTTTTATTCAGAGATAGCAATTCAGTTGTTATTGCCTTCTTCCAATCTTCCTAATCTGATCTTTTCTTACATTCAGCGAGCGATGCAGGCTCGGGTTCAAGATCGATGATAGTGGCAATTTTCTTTGCGAAGTAGATATCGATATTAGCTGTTGTCCTATTCAGGGACTCTCCCGTGTGCACATAATTTATAGCTATTTCTTCGTGAGTTGCTTCTTCTGGAGCTTCACCTTGCGCATCGCTTCTTTCAATTGCGGTGGCAAGTCCTTTTAGTTTTTTCGGCTCCGATGTGTGTGCACACATCCATGCCGATGGGGATATTCAGATCCGGTATGCCCTTAACTGAAGGTGTCATACTTGTGCCAGGTCTCAACTGGCTCCCTTTCTCATTCTGGGGGACTTCAATGATCGGCTGTGATAAATCCCTTTTATCCTTCTTCACCATGCGTCCCCGGTTACTCAGGATTTAAGGAACTGGAGTTCTCGTCCTCTTTTTTATTTTTCTAAGGCCTCTGGACGAGATTAGGGATACCTTCTTCTTTCTTTGGTATTTCAACCCTCTCCAGTGCAGTGCGTGCAAACACATGCGACTTAGTCACGCTCTTCAAATCACTAAAGTGATCAGGCAGCTGATTTGCTAATGCTTGCAAATCTATTGTCTTCTAGACTTCTCTTGCCTTCTGGACTTCTATTGTCTTATAGACTTCTTTTTGTCTTCTGCACTTCTGTATTTGTTTCACTAATGCGCGGATCATCTGCATGGATTCTAGTGGCTTGCCACGTAATTTCCCGATATTCTTCACAAGGGGTTGATTTTCTCCCCCTAATGTTGGGAAATCTTCGGTGTTGACACTTGCGTTAGTTGCATAGGTAAATGAATGTTGTAGGCCGAAGGTCTAAGGTTGATGAGATTCGCTGCATACAGGACTGCGTGTCCCCAACATGTAGCTGCTAGATTTCAATTATGCAAAAGGGGTCGGGCAATAAATTTAATTCTTTTAATTAAAGCCTCTGCCAAACCGTTCTGGGTATGGACATGCGGTACCGAATGCTCAACTGCAATTCCTATTGCCATGCAATAATCATCAAATGCCTTCGAAGTAAATTCTCTGGCGTTGTCCATTCTGATGGACTTGATGTGATTATCAGGAAACACATTTCTAATGCGAATGATCTGCGAGATCAATTTTGCAAAGGCGTGGTTTCTTATGGACAGCAAACCCACAAATGACCACTTCGAAGAAGCGTCAATGAGCACCATGAAATACTTGAACAGCCCTGAGACGGGCTGAATGGGACCGCAAATGTCTCCCTAGATGCGTTCCAGGAATGCAGGGACTTCATCCTTCACTTTCAGAGTGGAAGGTCTGGTTATTAGTTTCCCGGTGGCACATGCAGAGCACACAAAATCTTCATGATTCGGGAAATTCTTCACATTAATATTATGCCCATGTGAGTTATTTATTATGTTTCTCATCATCCTAAGACTTGGGTGGCTTAATCTATCATGCTAGAGACAGAAGAGTTCAGAGCTTCTAAACACTATTTTCAGAACAGTGTATGCTGCAGGCGCTTTAATTATGGTATAATATAGCCCAGTTTCAAGTGAAGGAAGTTTTTCTAATATTCTTTTGCCATTCTCTTCGCGCTTCGTAATGAGCAGGTATTCTTACCGTACTCTTCGTCAGTCTCAACGTGGAAACCATTGGCGCGAATATCCTTAAAACTTTGGAGAGTTCTAGTCGATTCTGGGTACAATAAGATTTCTTCAATGACCAAAGTTGTGCCCATGTGGCTCTTCCGAAACCAATTATACATACATCGCTTTCGGCGATTGTCGTAAGGCTGCCAGTGCTCTTACGAATCGAGTTTAAAGTTCTTAGTCTCTCTTAAGATGGTATGCATTGTGCCGCTGCTAGCTAAGCACACTTCCTTTATAGGGCGCTACACGTGTTCTAATGTAGGGTATTTTATTAACATGTATGAGAAGGCAATCAACACATAAATAAAATACTCCAATATCAGAACATATCATGCCATCATAAACTGAATAAATGAACGAATTCTTCAAATATCATCCAACTATCACGAGAAAAAAATTCTTAAGTACCATCCGTGCAAATTCTAACATATTCTTCCACACAAAATAAATGACAATTAAAGTCTAACTGCATTCAGTGCACTAGACTTCTTCTGCTATTTTCTCGGGGTGACATTCTCTTTCAAAAGAAATCATGGTATTTGCTGCTTCTAGGTCGAAAAGGGGTGCTGCCGTCGTAATGGTCTCAAACACCGTCAGCGCAGGCAGCTGCTCAGAACGCTCCCCCTCAACCGATGCAGAGTGGGCTTCATGTGCCCTTTGCCATCCCGTTTTGGCTTGCTAGCCTTATTCTCACGTGGAGCATCTGATTTGCCTTTCTGGGCTGCGGCCTTAACCTTCCTTCCCTCTTCTTTTCATCAAGTGCTTTTCGCACCTTGTAGCTCCAGCGTTGGCTTCACGGCGGCGGAGCTGCCAGTGGTGAGTGGCGTAGTTCTTGCGGAGAACTTTGTCACGAGCCTCCGCAACTGCATCATATCGATCAATTCAAAGATATTCCTTATAGTCGTCATGACGATAGTTGCGGCGGATTGTATGGCATTGGGGTGGAAGGTGGATAGGGTTCTTTCAATCTTCTGCTCGTCTATGATCTGCTTGCCACAGAGTTGAAGATTAGTACAATTCCTGTGCAAGGCAGAATTGTACTCCCTAACCGTCTTAAAGTCGGCAAACCTCAGTCTGATCCACTCTCACTCTGCTTGAGGAAGAATGATGTACTTTAGCCTCTCAAACCACTTCTTGAGTGCGGTCTAGAGTGCTAGCTCGCTTTTCTCTGTCATGTACTCATTCTTGAGAGTGAGACAGAGATGATGCCTGAGAAAGTGAAGTGTCTGATCACTTCCCTCAGGGGTGGGTTGGGCGTCATGCAGTGCGCCAATCCTAATAGCCGCGCGGAGTTTCTTGGCTCCAATCACTATCTCGACATCGGATGCCTGCGTCAGATAGTTTTAGCCATGCTGAGCCAGCTCCTCGAACTACCAGTTCGTGATGCTAGTCATCTAAATGTGTATAAGTCTACTACTGGTAGACATGCACGGAATAATTCACTGCGGGTAAATGAATGGTACAAAAGGTTCTCATAACGTTTCATATTTTTATGTGCATTTTCTATAATTTTACTGCTAATTTCGGTGATTAAAAGCAATTTAAACAATTACAATTAACCAAAACAGTAAATAAATACAGAAATAATAATGGCAGAAATAAATATGCTTCAAATGCTAAAAATAATTCAAAATTCGGATTCCCGGGGCCATTTTATGCAAGAATATGAAATTTCAGCAAATTCTGCAATTCCAGAGGGTTTTTACGCAAAATTTCAGTTCAGAGAAAAATTTGCGCAATTTCTGATTTACCGAGGGGTTTTCTGCAAAATTCTGGACCCGCTCGTAAATTTGAGGGCTTATATGTAATTTTTGGAACTACAATGCCTTTTCCTGTAAAAAAAATGGGACTTAAAAGTAAAACCCAAGGGCTCATCGGTAATTTCTAATAATGTCGGGCCCTTTTTGGGAAAATGTCCGGCGCTGGCCGGCCCATTCCCCTCTTTTCCCACCTGCGGCCCATCTCCTCTCCCCCTCCCTCCTACCCCCGCGCGGCCTATCTGGCCCATTTGGTCTGCCCGATCCATTCAACAAGGAGAGGAGGCGCTAGGGTTTCCCCTGCCTCCACTCGGGCGGCGGCGGCGCAAAAGGAACGGGAGGCGCACGTGAGTCAGCGAGGGCGGCTGCAGGCCGGGCGGCCCGAAGGCGGTGGAGGTGCTCCCACCGGCGGCAACTGGGTGCGGCGACCGGAGCATGCGTGAGGCGGCGGAAGGAGGCGCGCGCGAGGAAGACGGCGCAACGAGGCGGCGCGTCTTTGGCGCAGCGGGAAGCCGGGACCGGCGGCGCGCGCGGCGGCGAGGCTGGCGAGCGGCGCGGTGCGAGCACAGCGGGAGAGCCAGCGGCAGCTCCTGCGCCGGCCGAGCGGCGGCGCCTCGTCTTTGCCGGTCCGTCGTGGATCGCTGCGGCGCCGCGAGGAGGCTTGCGCGCTCCTTGAGTCGACAGCGTGCGCGCTCGGCGTGGCGGCGGTCGGGAGCCGTGCGGCTGCGGGCGATGATGAGCGGAGACGGCCGCGTGCAAAGCCGTGCGCGGCGGCCGAGCCGGCGGCGAGGTGGCGAGCCTTGTGGGGCGAGTGGCGGCCGGCGCGTTCGGGCGCCGGCGCGGAAGACGGAGCGGCCGCGCGCGCGCGGCGAGAGAGCGGTCGGCGCTGTTCGGGAGGCGCAACGCGGGGTCAACCTCGGGCGGCAGCGCTTGCGGGTGCCCCGGCCGGCGGCCATTAGCGTGCATGTGGGCACGACGGTGGGGTTTTTTTTTCTTGTGTGATGCCATGCATAACAGGAAGAACAGATGCGAAATCTCCATATAACTACATGCAGGATCAAACAAATTAATGCAAAATTTTCGTTTTCCAATCTAGATGCAATCAACATCTACCCCGTTTCACAATCTACCGATCGACATTGTGCTGGCGACTTCAAGTCTGCTCGCGGTAGATTAGGGTGGATTTGCATCATTCTCATCTACAGTGCAATCAACATCTACCCTGTTTCGCAATCTACCGATCGGCATTGTGCCAGCGATTTCAAGTCTGCTCGCGGTAGATTAGGGCGGATTTGCACCGTAGAGATTCAATCTAGAACGCAAAAGAAAATGCGAATGCAAAAGCGATCTAGAAAATCAATCTGTGCTTCGATGATTACCTCGTTCACCGGAGCGAAGTCGTGTTGATAACGTGTTAAGGAACCGTCGCTAGCGACCAGTCCGAGCGATTCCTCTGTTTAGAACAAGAACGAATCAATCACAGAATCACAGAAGAATAGATTGAACACACAGAGAGATAGAGAGAACTCCCGGTCTTTCTTTATTGCTTTTCTTTCATCTATACATAATGAGGGGGTATAGTTCTCTATTTATAGACTACAATGAGATGCCCACCATGGGCCCTGGGCTGCCGGCCCAGGCCCAGGTTTCTTAACAACACGCATCTACAGCTAGTAGGCTAGTACAGTAGTACACGAGGAGGTAGGTAGTTGCTGCTGAGCAGAGGCATGGGAGACCACAAGGCGACAGATAGCTCACGGTGGTCCAAATGAAATGAAGACGCATGGAGATGTATCCTCTGCATTCTCTCTACTGCCACTGCTGCCTAGCGCGCGTCTTTTCCTCTGCAGCCACCCATTATAATGATCTGCCTCTACCTGCTCCACCAATATAAATGGTCTAAACGGCTTAAATTCCTGCCTTTCAATTTATTTAAGCTAAAAATTATTCAAAATTTATTGGTTTCTAATTTTATTTTATTTATTTTACTTTATTTGGCTTTTTTTTCTCTCATTCCTTTTCATTGTCCGCGACGATATAACGGTTTTTCTTAAGTTTTTCTATTTTTTCTCAGAAAAACTAACAGTGGCTACAGTATAATTTCAACCAAATGCCACAACTATAAACTTAAACTAAAAGCTAGTTGAAGCAGGCTGTATAGCGGTCACAGCTAGCACACTTGCTCTAGTGGATAGGAGATCGGTGGGGACGTGCATGGCACCGCCAGGGCGATGGGGAGGAGGATGTGTGGCGGTGTGCCGGAGCGTGTGCACGGCTGCACATAGCGATACTGGCGCTGCAATTCGGCTATGTGTGGTTCCACGTGGTGTTGCGGCTAGTGCTTAACATGAGCATCAACAAGCTCGTCTTCCTCGTCTACCGCAACCTCATCACTATTGTTCGCAATTTTAGCAAAATTTTGAAAATTTCGTCCATTTCGTTACCCCCGAAAAAAGAATGGTTCGATCAAATTTTTGCCGAATTTATCCTAATTTAAATTTTATCGAAATTTCACACAAATTTTAATTAAATTTTATCAAAAGTTTAAATTTTTTGTCCGAATTTTGAAACAAAATAAACAAAATTTTGTTCTTCCATTCATCTCGCAGCCCTCCGAAAGTTTTTTCAAAGCGAAACTTAGAACCTGCTCATCGCCCTCTGCCTCCTCGCCCCCTTCGCGTGCTTCCTCGAGAAGTCAGACACTACTACAGTACTACTAATCTACACCACCTACTACACCACCTGCTTCTTCGGCCTCCTCCAGTTCCTCGCCATCGCTGCCTTCGTCGAGCGTGACCCCTCCGCCTAGATCGTTAGCTCCGGCTCAGAGCTGTCCACCATCCTCTACGCGGCTCAGAGCATGATGGGATCAGTTTTAGGCCCTGATCAACTCGGCTTCGGCTTCTGACTTATTTTTCACTATTCATAAGTTTCGTCTTTTTCTGAACTTTTGGTTTTTTGTTGAGCTTTTTTGCCAGTTCTTTTTTTCCCGTATTTGTTTGTATTATACGTAATATGCTAACATATTTTTTATTTTTAAATTTAATTATGCTAAATAAGCCTCACCATTCTGATGCTTTTTTCAACCGACTCTGATGTTTTCGACCATAAGCCACGAGCTTTTCAGCCGAACCGATCACCACCTTAAGGGAGCGTCTACTCATCGTTCCAATGGTATTAATATTTGGTGCATATCATTTAGATTTTACACCGTTCGATCAAAACATAGGAGAATCCGATCGATCCGTTCCACGAAACAGTAAAATAAAGAATGGACGAAATGCTTAACGGACCTGAAGACAAAACTAGGTCGCGTGTAGCCAAATAGGCCTTTCAAGCGGGCTTTATTTTGCTCTCTCTCTCTCTCTCTCTTTTTGTCTAGCGGGCCTTCTCTTCGCCAGATTTTAGACCTTGTGTGATTTGCCTGACCACATAACCACTCAAAGAATATATTAACTAGTACCTACCCATATATAGGAGACCCCTCTATATTAACCAGTACCTACCCATATATAGGAGATTCCTCTCGTGCGGGTGTGGTGTGGATACAATCTGTGTCTTACCCACCTAAAACAGCACGACGCTTTGACCTTGAGTCTCTGACAAATAACCGCGTATGCAGTTGTTCCTCACGTTCGTCTCCTATTGATAACAACCGATGACCAGATGTTCTCTCTCTGACAACAATTATCCCTCTGATCGGACACGCTGATTCTATAAGGCATCTCCCCATATGGATAACTGGCATCCCTTCGGTGATATTTAAGGGTGGATGCGATAAGATAGAAGGATATAGAACAAGGGGAATTCGACAATCAATCACAAACAAGAGAGTCAAGTGGCTCAGGCGAGTCATAGTCTTCCGACCAGTGAGAAGAATATAGATATTAGGACTAGTTTTTATGTCTTTGTAAAGGCTTCCTATAATCAGTTCATAGTAATAAAAAGTGTTCATATTCTCTTCCAAGGAATTTAGTTATCTTTGTTATATTATTTTATAAGATCAATTTTTATATTATTTCGTAAGATCGATGACTCAACCGTCAACAGTTAGACACCGTTAGAATAGAAAATAATGTAAAGATGATAACAGGTTGGTCATGTGCATATCCTAATTGGTCTTAGCAATGCAACTGTGCTCTTCATATCAGTCTACACTCGTTTCTTACTTAGTCGCCATGCTCACATTAGAATACCTGCATCAACCAAATGTCTATCAAATCACCAAAAGAACTACTGGGAAAAAATAATTATGATTGATAAGTTTAGGGTGTGTTTGGTTGAGCTGTGGCTTCTGGAAAAGTTGCTGTGAGCTGTGAAAAAGCTACTGTAGGTTGTGGGCTGTGAGAAAGCTGAAAGCCGTTTGGTTTGGAAAAGTTGCTGTGATCCGCCTCTCCCTCCTTTCTCCGCCACACCGCCCCTTTTCTCCGGCCGCCCACTCTACTCCCCCTTTCTCTCCTACCACGCCGCCCCCTTCTCCAGCCGCTCCCCTCCTCGGTGCGCCTCCCTCCGCCTCCTTCTTCCACCGGCCACCCATCTTCTCCACCGCGCCTCCATCCCTTTCTCTCCTACCGCGCGCCCCACTGCTCCTCACCCGCGCTCCTTCTCCTCCTTCCCAACTCTACCTCGCGCCGCCATCTACTCCCTCCTCACCTCTCGCCGCCCCTGCTCCCACGCCATTCTACGCCACCACCGGTCGCCTCCTTCTCCACCCGAGCCGCCGCCTTCTTGCTCTCCTCCCCCACCCTCTGCTTCGGTGCCGACGGCCGCATCCACCGTCGCCTCCATCTCTTCCGGTGCGTTCCTCCGTTCTTCTCCACCACCGACGCCGGCAGCTTCCTGTCCACCTCGGCGTCACCATTCACCACTTCGGCCTCTTCCGCCAACTCCACCGCCGGCGCGCCACCAAGCCTCACCGCACCTCTCCTCCTACTTCTCCACATCTGGCCGCCCACCCGGAGCTCGCACTCGCCCGCGGCGGCGGCGGAGCTCCCAACTTGCCGGTCTTGGAGCGGAGCGGGCGGACGGGGAAGCCACAGCCGGTGGAAGCACATCTCCACCGACTGTGGCTATTGTACTACTACAAAAGCAGCTTTTTTCAAAAGCCGGCTGTGGAAACTCCCCCCTTTGGTTAGCTTTTGGCTTTTGTGGAAGCCAAAGCAGGTTGGGAAGCCCAACCAAACACACCCTTAACACGGTTTTGCATTGAAACAAACCAAATAAATTACTAGAAGCGAATTATAGTCTTATTCTTTGTTCTTTCGCTTCAGAATGGACAATAACACCAAATATGGCACCTACTAGGCTATATGATGAATACTCCTTGATGAATGATGATCCAAGAACAGTAAGTGAGCCATTTAAAATTCTTGCACCTTGTTTTTATATAATGGCACTAATGACAACTTGAAAAACTAAAAAGAAATAACTAGCACTATTGTCTACAAATCTATCTGATCGAGCATTAGTAACTACAAAATAGACTATCACTGAAAATGCTGGTTTTTCATGTCTCCCACTAGAAAAACTACGAACATTTAAGCTTGCAACTAACAAACGTAAATACTTTCACATTTCTGGTAAAACAGAAAATTTAACAACGATTTACTTATGTTGAGCGTCCAAGATCCCAACAGGACTTTGGAAAAAGGAGTTTATAACAATTTGATATAAAACGAAAATCCTACATTTCTTCTCACTGCAAGCTTAGTGCTTCACCACTGAAATCATACAAAACCTATTAATAATCATCTCATCAAGCAATGGGTTCGGACATTGTAATAAAGAATTGATCTCAACTTTGACTTGCTCTGAGAAGCCATCTGATGGAGGTTGAAACACACTTCAACACCTACAAAAGCTATCAGTCGAATGGTTAGAGAACACACAAAAGGTACTGTTCTCAGTAGCAGGGGAAAGTCTCTCTACTGCTAATAAAACCATACAATTCAGAGAAGATAATTGAATTACATGCAAGTGTTTATATACAAGTGATAATGCACAAAATAAAGAAATTAATGTACAATTGATTCCTTCCAAACACAAAACCAGGATATCAGAGACAACATTAAAGACCATATCTACAAGCAGTATATAGTTCATATAGGATATCAAAACTGAATATATCTAAATTCTTATAGTACTAGCTCACAAATTGTTAGATCATGTGATAGTCGTGTATTTTATTGATGATGAATAATTGACACTTGGTTTTATTGGAATTTACATTCGTGAAAGTTCTGCTCAATGCGTTTTTATGCTTAAGTTTTCAGGATGGCAAAATGACCACATCTGGCTTCGACCACGGACAGTATTCTGATCGGCCTTGTGATAGTTGGTCTGATCGGCAGGTCCGAACGACAAACTTGGACCACATCAGACTTCGACCATGTCCGACTTCGACCACAGTAGAACAACCACGACAAGTAATCATAGATTTTGATCTCGAACAGTGAACCAGTCATAAGCAATATTTGACTGGTCGTAAGCGATAATGAATCAGTCTTAGCTACAGTAACCGGTCATCTACTACAGTAACTGATCGATGATCATAGCTACAGTACTTTTCCGTAGTCGTAGCTACAGTACATAGTCAATACTCGATAGTTATAGATTTTACTGGTCGATACTCGATAGTTGTAGAATTTACTGATCGATAATCGATAGTCATGGTTTTCACGATCGTGCTCAGCGATCGGTTGTTGGAGGCTTTCTTAGATCGAGAAGGCTGACTACAGGGGGGTGAATAGGTGGTCTAAAAAAATCTTCTCCAATTAATTATCAATTTTTACTTGGCTAAACCAAACAAATAATGCAGAATCTTAACTCAAAAGGGTTTAGCATAAATAACGTCTAAAACAATCAGGTCCACCTAAGTGCACCAACAAGATAAGCCTATGTCAAGGTTTGCAATTTTTGGATGACAAGCAATCAATTAAATTCCATGAATGTAAATTGAGCACAAGAAAACAAACCATAATTGACATGATTGCTTTTTACCGTGGTGTTCGGAGACTTGGGAGTCTCTCCTAGTCCACATTGAGGTTAGCCCAAACGAATTGGACCAGCTCCACAAATTAAGCCGAAACACCTCAATCCACTAATGGTACATCTTTCTCGCCCCGGATAGGTGAGCTTCAATATTCATAACTTTGCCAGGTCTTCTCACAACATTCTTTGATAAGATCACTACACACGACGCCTCTGATGCTGTTTAGGATTCGGCAAACTCCAAGAGTAATAAGTCAAGCCTCTCGCTTGACTTTCACTATGTGCAACAAATACACAAACTTGAGTGGATACACAATCCACCTCTAGATACAACACCTGTAATTTAGAGCCTTCCTCCTTACTCACAAGGTGCAACGCATGCATAATTGAGAGGAGAACCTCATACAAGCTCAAGAGAGTGAAACAGAGTGCCAAAAGTTATTCTCCAACCGGCCACAAAGGGGTATATATACACCACACCTCAAAACTAGCTGTTATGTCAGAATATCAGAATTTTCAGAAGTACCATAGGCAAACGACCGGTACATCCACTCCCCTCAATAACGGTCAGAAAACTAGTCATTGCAGACAATTCGGTAGTTTCATTGTGCAAAGTCTGGTACTGCCGATCATCAGAAGTACCGCATAACTCGTGCGGAACTACCGATTTCCTCGGGGACGAGAAGACTCCACACAGGTGTTTCTCTGGAAAAAATGTACCGCTAGACAAGCCAGACATTCCGTAAATCAGAAGTGCCTCTCACGTAGAGCCGGTAGTATCACTCGCTGATCGGGCCCCTCACACAGAGCCGATTGAATCACTCACACAGAGCTGGTCGAAAGTACTGAACGTCGACTACACTAGTCTTTGACCACGTCGGATGATTTGACCACTCAGGTCTCTAACTGCGTTGTCCGGTTCGACCACACAGGTCTCCGACTATGCTGATCTCCAACCACGCTAGTCTCCGACCACGCTGTCCGAATTGAGTACACAGGTTTCCAACTACGCTGGTCTCCAACCACATTGTTCGGATCGACCACATAGGTCTTATCGCATAGATATCTGACTACTCCGTCGATTTTCAACCATGTTATTTTAATCATGTCAGTTCGACTACGTCGATTTTAACCACACAGATTTTGACCACATCAATTTCAACTACTTCAATATTCGACCACACAAGTCATCGACCACATTGATCTTTGACCTTGTTGGTTCAACTACATCGGCTCGACCACGCTGGTTTTTGATCACATTGATTTTCGACCACACAGGTCTTCGACTGTATTGGTTCGACCATAATGGTTCTCGACTACACAGGTCTTTTGACACCAACAGACGCGGTAGTTCCGTAATTAAAACGCTTTTAATTTCAACTAACGATAGTACCGTAGAATACACTGCGGTAGTTCCGATTTTTCTGAGAAGTGCATATACTTCAGCAGATTTTGTAAAATATATTTACAAATTACAGTATCATGCACAAAAGGATTATCCATGATTTTTAACAAGTTGCAAAATACATTTGCATACTTTTAAAATTGCAAATATAAGTTTCATACTACAAAGAATAGAAACATGAACTTCAAATACTTATAAACACACATTTACAATGTATAGTCTCATGTTACAAGAGTTTAACATATGAGATTCAACTCTGCATTGAGCTATGGTAGTACTCTGTATTGAACTGTGGCGTAAGGTTCAGAAAAACAAACAAAACAATTTGAGAAATTGAATTTAAAAAACCTGACTGTCCTTCTAAGATTATAAAACCAGTAGAGATACTTAACTCGACAAATTAGTTAAGCCTATTAAAAAAATCAGAGAAGCTGTGGGGGCAAGTGAGGAGAGGGCGCTTGCTGCTAAGGAAGCTGCTGTTGCTGCCAATTGTGATCAGCCGGCTGCTGCTGCTGATTCTTGCAAGCTGGGATCTTCCCTGAAGCAGCCACTCCTACCGCCGCCGGCCTCGGAGAATGTCTGATCACGATGCACAGATGCAGAATTAATTCTCAGATGCATGGTAGTAGTAGCATCTGTTTGACCGTTTGTCCATCCGTCTCAAAAGTTTCAGGCTAATTATCTAAGGGCCTGTTCTTTTCCTTCGAAGCTAGCGGCTTTTGGCTTTTGCTACAGTACCTAACTTTCAAACGGAGTATTTTCTCAAGACGGGGTCTACAAGTTAAACGATGTACACGTTAAAAGCCCAACATCTGTACCATCCAAAATCGCAAGTGAATATCTATCTCTCCGTAATCTGTACCGTAAACAGTCAAAATTCAAAAATTTCAGCCAAAAGCCATAAGCCGCAGCCGTTGTCAAACAGGCCCTAAGTTTTCTGTGTTCAAATGCTTGCGACCTGAACTTGTACGTGCGATAAAACTTGTATGTAACTAGTGCTACTATATAATAGTGCCACTTTGTTGCATGTCTACTGCCACTTTAATTTGTTAGTAAACTGCATATTCTGCCATGCACTTCCACTGCTTGTAAGAATGTAGTGGAGCATTGATTGGAGTTTTTAAGTGAGTGCCATCTTAGATGGTGCTTTATTCAAACACAGAGGATGGTTCAGATGCACTAACGAAGCATGACTATTAATTCCTATTGATTCTGCGCGATTTACTTCAACATAACCGTCGGTTTGCTGCTTGATATCTGAACATTTCGGCCGATGGGCTCAGTTAAGTGATCAGGAAACCGATTAGGACTTTGTCAAGCACCCCTGACTTAAACCAGAGAATCGCAATTACAGGAACCTACATATTTCAAATTTCATAAATTTTGTAACAGTTGTGTGTATCTTACAAACTCAATTACAAAGTACTTTTCGTCATTCAGATCATGCTTTTGACTTATGATCTCCTGAGTTAAAAGAAGGAAGAGATAGGGATTAACCAATTATTTAAACTGGCTAGTCTCCACACCTCCTTTTCCATGATCCACATGATAATAATACTAAAACCTTAAAGCGCACAGGAATGGAAGCCCACATGACACATGTAAGCTAGAATGTCCAAACATATCTCTTCTTTTTGAGGAGCAAATCTCCACACATTTTCTCTGTACAATATTTGCAACCTGCAACTAGTCAAGACCCCTGAACTACAGGAGGAGAATTATATACTAGCTTATACCAACCACAGCTAGAGAATTTCCAGGAAGAGATTATAGAATCAGACTCAACCAAGCAAAAGATAGATCCATCCACACAAAAGAAGTAAAAAAGAAAGGCAGAAGGAACCAAAGGAGAAGCACTAACCAATAGCTAGCCATCGTCTTCCACTAGCCAAGAGGGCCCAAATAAACAAAAGCACTAGGAACAAATGAGCATGAGGGAAAGGAGAAAAGGCAGCAAGATCGAGGTGGAGGGAACTGTGAAGCATTTCTGACGAGTATATCCATGGAAGATGCTGTGGCTGGCAGCAGATGCACCATCGTTTCCTCGTGTTTATCCCGTCCCCGAGTCATATCTTCCATCTCTCTATAAATCGAGACCAAAGTGTGAATCCTGCCATGGAAGCTACAGAGCTACACGGCTAGCTTCTGATGGCAATGTAGCTTACAGTTTAATTCTGACGACTTGGTGCACTGGAGACAGGAGACATATTATTGTCACGGATGCATTGGCCGGCTTTTCTCAGCATGAATGATCGATACCGGAGGAGGAAGCTGCCGCGCCGGCGACGCGATGCTCCGCCGTTCGGCAGCAGCAACGGCGGGGAAGCTTCAGTGTTGCGAGCAAGGGAGGAAGGAATATGTGGCTTGTGATGTCCCTCTTGCTTCTGCAGGGCAAGTCGAATCCTTTGGCAATGTGTATGATGATATGCTCTAAGCAAGTACAGTAGTATACTTTAGTTGTAGCCTCTAGCCTCCAGTGTTTTTTTTTCAAAGACTAAGTAGCTTCAAGTGTTGTGAAGATGCATTTATTCAGCTATATTCCTAGTGCCGTTCTTTAGCTGGCTATTATATTCAGTAAACAGTCTTGTAAATTTAAGAGGTGGAACCAGCATTTGGATGCAAAACTAGAATTCTTTGCAGAACAGCCATAGCCGTAAAAAAAAAAGACGAGTTTTCAGTCAGTTTGATCAACGGAAAAGTCTGAATTAAGAGAACAGATCTAGGGAAACACTGTTGGGTCTGCACTCTGCAGTGCACGCATTTTCTCTGTACCTGTTCCTCGATCCTCATACTCCATGATCGGGGATTTTCCTTTGCTCGTTCTCACACTTGTAGTCTTTGGTCTCTCATGTTAGGTGGGTGTTTGGCTGTGTTGGTCCGCTTGTTTCTTGGAATCCTTATGTCCAAATGAAATGGAGTATGAGTAAGGCCCCGTTTGGCACAGCTCAGCTTCACTAATGAAACTGTTTTTTTTGTTTCAGCTTCACGAGCAGCTTCACCGATGAAGCTAAATCTGTTTTGAAAAACTGTTTGGCAAAACAGCTTCACCAATAGCTTCATGCATGGCTGAGAGAGAGCAATTGTCCAAGATGCCCCTGTCTACCTGACTTGTTCTAATATTTGGAGTTGTATGTTATGAATTAAAAAATAATATATTTGAATGAGTATGAATTAAAACATTAAAATAAAAAATTAAAATCATTAGGAAACAATATTAGTGCCTTGTTTATGTTTCGTGAACGGGAGAGGTGAACGGGATGGACTAGTGGCAAATGCGTGTAATTTTGGTGAATCAGAGGGGCAGTGGGTTCCTAGGACTGCGGGCCTGAGGGAGAGAGCTGTGAAAAGCTACTTTTTTCAGCTTCACCTCTCCCCATTCCTTTGTGAGAGCAGAAAAAAGGAGCTTCACCCATGAAGCTGTTTGCAAAAATGGTGTTTGGCAAAAAATAGCTCACAACAGCTCATGAAACTGTTGGTGAAGCTGTGCCAAATAGAGCCTAAAGCTATCCAAATAGACCAGATCAACTATACTGGCTCGAAACACGGTTCTATTGGTTCACCCAGACACGACTCACATCTAAATAGGTTGTGCCATCCCATCTTGATCAGTCATGCAATACTTGACCGGCACCTTAGCTCGACGGACTAGCCCAGCCCGGCACGACCTGAATGCTGGCATAGCATGGCCCAAGCACGCTTGGCATAGCACGGCCCATGCACATCCGACCTGCACATGGCCTTCTTTCTCTGTTCTCCATTTCTCCAACCCCCATATGAGAGTCGTCGCACCTGCTCCTACCGTCCTGTGCCGTTGTCCTTCTCTCACGTTGCTGCTTCCAATCCCACGTCGCCGGCATGGCATGGTACTAGTACCAGGATCCTCGTCGTCACCCTCATCCTCCCCGAGCTTGTCCACCGTCGCCCGACGGTCGAGTCCTCGGCGGTGGCGGAAACACGGAGCGGTTGCGCTGGGAGTTGCGGCAGGAGCAGCTGCAACGAGAACGCCTGAGCCTCGACAACCACAGATTCCTAGTGTGGCTTGCAGAGGTAAGAAGGGCGCCTTTGAAGCCAAAGGCATCACCATCGCCCCGTAGCCGGTGTCCATGATCTAGCGGAGGAAGTAGCTGTCTTGGGGCTGGGCGGCGAGCATGACCATGTCGTCGGAGAGGACAGTCTCCTAGTCCTCGACGTTGACAGCGGCGGCCCCGGCATGGTGGAGTAGGAGGAGGTTGCGCCGTGGAAAGGGGGGGAAGTGAGTGGGCTAAGGCTACGTGGGTCAGGGTTTCGACTAGTAGCGGGTTGAAGGACACGGAGCCAGGGAGGAGTATGTCAGTGTAGAGGTCATTGAACTTGTCGTCATCCTCCATGGTGATGGTGAGATCGGGGAAGCGGGTGTCGAAGGCGGCGGCTAGATGAGGAAGGATAGGTCGCAGAGATGGGCTAAACGGGCTATCTAAGACCTGTCGAGCCTAACATGCTTGGACGGACAACCTGTTCAGTTAAACAGCTAATCGGGCCATGTCGACTCATGTTGGGCCGCCCATTTGGAGTGGTCTGAGAAACAGGAAAGAGTAATGGAATACTCCATCGACTGTATATCGAAACAAATTTGTTAGTGCTACACTGACTTCTAGGCAACCTGCCATTAATCGCGGGAGGTTTAAAACGACACATAGAGGTCAGAACTATTTCATGGAGTACTAGAAAACTCCGGTGGATCCCAAGAATGAAGACAGCTAGAACTGACAAAAGAACTGCACCGCTCTGTTTGCAGTGATAACAAACAGTGTACTTACAGATTCCTTGGTCTCTGACGAAACTGTCATTCTTACAAAGATAACAAGTGCCAGATTTGAAATCGGAAAAGTATAAAAAGTCAACAGGGTACGGACCAAGGAATGCAGAGACCAGGAACTGCAGTTACTGATTTATGTTTCTGACTGTCTATATCCAGTTCACTGCAAGAAGCGCGCGTGTATTTTTTGTTGAAGGAAGCGAGTCAGTCGTCAGATTTGGTATCTTTCCGTTTTATGGTCCTAATTGGTTGCTTAAGGGAGGCTTTGCAGGTCAATTCTTGCAGCAAAACCAACGAGGTCATGCCATATTAGGAGTGATTTGATAATGCGCCATATACTCGGCTAGTATTATATTCCCCCTGTTAAGCTACAGCCTGTGTTGTTGCTGTTCTGCGTTTGTGGCTAATGAGCTGCATCAACATTGGGAGGAAGGGGGTGTTTCGCATGAATTTTCTACGCTGCTGGTTAAGAATTCCGCGTAATTAGAAATGCATATACTTTTTGTCTTCCTTACCGTTCCGACTTATTTTTAGAAGACTTATCATTTTTCCCCTTACATAAAATATCTGCAAGATTACATCGTTGTCTCATTGTTAGTCCTAACGGGGCACGACATTATGTCCTAGCACAATTATTCGATCGAAAATTACTCATCTATCCTACTCTATAATGCACCAAAATTATCTTTACTAAATCCACCCCCTCAACCACCCCAGTCATGCCTAATCTAAGTCCACCCAGATTTGTGTACCAAAGTAATCCAACTTTATGCAAATGAATGGTCTGGATCTCTCCTCAAGCCTTATTCTCTTACTCATTGAAGATCCTAAGGTAAATATTATTTGGATCATGCAAAACGGTAAGCTCCCCACCCCGCCCCCAGCGCGAATCCCGCGCCTCCTCCCCCCCCCAACCGTGCGGCCCCCCCGCAATCCGTGCGGCTGCCTCGCCTCCCCTCTTCTTCTCGCGATGCCCCCCTTCCTCCCCGCCCCAGCCTTAACCCTAGCTCCGCTTCCCCCTCCTCCCCGCCTCCTCCAAGCCCACGCCGCACCGGCCCTACCGCCGCCGCCTTGGCTCGGCCCGGCTCGGCCGTCGCCGCCGTCTCGAGCTCGCTCGGCCGCCTCAGCGCGCTCCTCCACCTTTCCTCCGTTCCCGCTTCGCGCCGCGCGCGCCGCTCATGCCCAAGGTGAATAACGAGGAGGAGGACGAGGAGAGCGGCGGCACTCGCCCGCGCGGCCGCCGCCGGTGCGGAAGCAGGCCGAGGCGGCGGTCTTGCTGTCGCCGGTGAGCTCCTCCTCGGGCATCATCACGGCCGGAGGAGAGAGTGCGAGGAGGTGGCGGCGGCTCTGATAGGTGGCGGGGATGTACGAGCGGTGGAAGCGGCGAAGCGAGCGCGGCGCGCGGCCGAGGGCGGCGCTGGAGGCCATCGCGCGACCTCGAGATCGGCGCATGAGGATTCTTGTCGACGTCGCCATCTCGCCTCCGCCGTCACCGACACCGCCGCCGCCTCCGCCGTGTCGAGCACATCCATGTTTGATGATTGTTGATTCGTATTGGAATTTGGACGTAACATGGTTGGAAATTTGCACTTTACGAAGAGGTCATGAGGTCATTGACATTCTTTATTTCTAGAAAGGAATGTCTCAAAATAGTTTTGAATTCGCTCATAAGATATTAACAGAAATCTGGTCTTTCTAATGAAACTACTCGTGTGTTTGCTTTGTTGTGATGTTTTGTTGCATCTATTTCCAATAGGGTACCAATTGCAAGATTCATGTCCCATGAGCATTGAGTCTTTATAAGAAAAAAATCAATTTATCGCGTAGATGCACATGCTACTCGTCATTTCATTCATAGCTTTCTATCACCTAGAAATATTCATTTAAGATTCACAATTCCGATATTTTGTTTGCCTTCTATTTCATGGCAGAGGAACTAGGACAACAGGCTGGCCATGGTAGCCATCCAGATTCCAGTCTATTTTTTGAGGAGATAATTTCGATGGGCAATTGACGTGATGCCCTTACCAAATGTTACATCGGTTTAGGTTACAGGAAAAGCTGAGCCAGATATAGGATAGCACATGGTGGGATTTTTTAGTTCACTGATTGCGGGTTTGCAGCAATGCAATGTGAGAGACTTTTAATTGCATGAATTTACCATTCGTCTTGCGATTCAGACAGGCTTGTTGGTAAATGGTAACCACTGCTGTAATCCCATTTTGTTTCCAGCTGCCAAACTATTCAGTTGTGAAACATTCTCGGTACATATGATATTTTGGGTACTTTTATCCAATGCCAGTTCTTACATGTTGCTTCTGCTATATGTTTGCTTGGTTCTTCAAACATGGTGTGGTCATCTGGTGAAGTTTTGTATGTGTGCCTCTCCTTGTTGGGTAAAGCCTTTTCTGTTGCCTTTTGAGTAACATTTATATTCATTACATTAATGTAAATTGGAACGAGGAGATGTGATGGTACAGTGGTACACAATATAAAATCAGGGTGCTGGTTCTAGCTATTGGCTAATGATTGGGAGTGAATTTTCTTAAAGACTTGGGCACTTGCTAAGAATTTTCTTGGGGGCGTTGTGCCGATCCGCCGCCGCGCGTGGGGGCTGACCGGTTGGCCGGGTCGGCGGTCGGCGCATGACGAGTGCTTCCTCAAAGCGGCGGCGGAGAGTGTTAGTCATCCGGCTGGCGCAGGATCTTAAAAATATGTCCATCAAATGTTTTCCTTTGTCTTTTGTTAATTTCATGAGTTCCTCTGCACCATCAATTGTTGGTCTCAATTATTGGACTGCCAATTTTTTAATCTCCACTGCCCAGAAAATTAGTTAACTTTTCAGAATGGAAGTATCATTTGCAATGGTATGACAACAAGGGATTCTGTTCAGGTTTCTTCCACATCAATGTCTACACCATGCAAATAACCTCACCAAGGATTCTCTTGAGTTTCTTGCACTACTCATGATACATTCTTTGTCATGATACATCCATGTCAAGAGAATCCCTTCTTTGTATCATGACAAAGAATGGTGTCCCGAGTGTAAGAATGGTGTCTGTACTTGCGCTTTTCACTGAGTCATTCTTGTGATTTACATCTATTAGATCAAGCGATCCATTGATATGTGATTCTAATTATTCATCTACTTTTGCAAATTCTTGCCATGGAGAAGAGCATTTTGAATAAGTGGAGTGGACCTTGAGATAGGCATGACAGATTTCTTTGAGGGCTCTCCACCTTTGCCACATAAGAGGAGGAGATCCCATGGATGAGAGATGGTGTGAAGGCTTCCAAGAGGTGTATTGTTGGTGATGAGTGTTGTTACCAATTATTCTTTAATTCTTGAGGAAGCCAATGCAGTGATTGGGTCCTTTGTTTTACTCTCACCGAGACTTAAGGGTATAGTTGGTGATGATTTCTTCACTGGAAGTAATCAAACAGGATCGAGATCTTATTGAAGTCATCAAAAGCCTCGAGTGGTTCTTCCTCCATAGCGAGCTTGTTCATTTGCTACACTATCATTATATTTTTTTATTAGTAGCATGTTCATATAGGAATGTTCTTTCAGTAATGTTTCATCGATGTCATGTTCTTATGTGCTGGCTGGCCACACTGAAATTGTTGTTTGCCTTGACACTTGTGTCTCATCTTTTGGGAAGACACTTGTTGTATCCGGGAGCAAAGACAATCATGTAAGTTATGATGTCTGTCTGTGGTATTGTCTTTGTTGAATTAGCATATAGTTTTCTTGGGATAACTCTCATTATCTTTGAGTGCTTTCTCTGTTGCTTTTCCTATTTTTAATGTAACCTATTGTATTTCACATCACAGTGAGGTTGTGGGATATGGAAAAGAGAAGTCAGTATTGGTATTGGTAAAGGCCATTTGGGAGTCATTGGTTCCATTGCTTTCTCAAAGAAATCGAAGAACTTTTTGTTAGTGGCAGCAGTTAGTTTGAAAGTGATACTGTTCCATTTAAGCTATAGTGATATTCGGTTCCTCTGTGATTTTTGTATGCCTATACAAAGATGTTTAAATCGTGACTTCTTCTTGTTAGAATAATGTTTCTCGGCGTATCATTAAAACATAGTCATTTGTCCCTCTTGAGAATAATTGAGATGCCATGTCTTGGTTTTGTTTTGCACGTGCATGGTCAGGTGTTCTGAGGAAATCGACTTTGCCTTTGAAATTCGGTTATTATACGTGCAGTGTAGCCATTGAATTGCTCAAGTAGCCGTGGAAGTGTATGTAGGTAACTTGAGACTTTGTTGGTCATTGCCTCATTAGTTTTAGAGGAGTTTACATCTTTGCATCTGTGGAGTTTGGAGAACTTCATATGTTTGGACATGTGGAGTGTATGTAGGTAACTTGAGGCTTTCTTGGTCATTGCCTCATTGGTATTAGTGGAGGAGTTTAGGCTATGAGTGGTCAAATGGCTACCTGAGTGGTCGTACGGCAACAGAAGTGGTCGGAACCAGTCGTAATTGATTGGAACCGGTCGTAAAAAAGTCCTGAGAGGTCGTAAGGCCTTTACAACACGCTCGTCGTCGTCAAATATTATATATTGCAGATCAACAAATTTTATCTTGTTTTGTATTTTACTGTAGCGTTAGCACGGGCAAACTACTAGTTGAAATAACAGGACAATAAATTCCAGCTTTAAGCGGAGATCTGCGCAACACATTGTACCACCTTACCTTACTTGCAACCGTGCCAATGTGGCACAAATAACTGCTTTCCGAATGGCATTGTCCGTAGAAGGAAGATAATTGGGAGCATACTCTACTGACTCCCCCATGATGGAAATACAAAAACAGTGGAGGGTCTCTCTGCAAATATCCCTCAACCCCCGATTTAACTTAAAAGCCCATCCCATCTTTCTAATTTACGATTTATCACTCCCTTCCTCTCTCGCTCTCTCTCTCGCTTTCATCCCCTCCCCTCCCATTTAAAAAAGCCCGACGGATCCAAAAAGAGAGAGGAAAATCTGCAAGCCCGGACCAAGGTTAGGGTTTGAACACCCCCACCGGAACCCCGCAACCCGTCTCCGCGGCGATCCGGCGGGCCGCGCGGTCCCGATCGACCTAGATCTCGCCGGGGGACGCATGTGGGAGCCTCGAATCGGCCAGATCTAGGAGCTTCCGGTCCCTCCCGGGACCTCCGGGTCCGCTCCGATGCAGCCCGGCGGGGCCCCCTCCGGCAGCTCTCGGAGCTCGCCGGCGACGTCGCCGCGGCCGGAGCAGCAGCCGGCGGCGGCGCAGCAGCAGCAGCAGCTAGGGTTTAGGAATCAGGTCAGTCTGGCTCTGCCCCACCGTGGCGGTGCGATTCGATTTTTTTGTGTGTTTGGGTTTTCTCATGGGGCGATGTGATTTGCGGGGACGCGTGCGTGTACGCGCGCGTGTGGTTGTTGGGATTTGGGAAAAAAATTACGCGTGCGGCGGAAAGGCTTCTCCTTTACGTGGGCTTCCTTAAACGGTAACGAGGTTTCTTCCCACTCCCAGCGGAGTGCGAGTGCGTGTGGTGGCTTGTCTTGTCCCATCCCTCCCAGTTCTTCCGGTGGTGGGGTTCCATGCGATTTGGGCTTGGATGGGTGCGTATCTCCAGGTTCCTCATAGTGGTGGGATTCTGTGTATCTTGGATCTTGGTTTGTGTTTGGAATTGTTGTCCAATTCAGGTTCCCATCTCAGCCGCTCCAAGGTTTTGGGGTTGATTTGGTTCAGCTCTGCTCCTCTGTGTGGTCGATTTGCATCTGTGCTTGTTTTTAAAAGAATTGTTGGGCGCTTTTGCTTGTTATATTGGCGACGCAGTTCTCCAATTGGGTTCTTAAGTTTTTCTATTGGACCCCTCCTTAATTTTGTGAGGTTAAGATTTCTGAACGGGTTGCCTTGTGTTTTAGGCAATGATGCATCACCATGAGCAGCAGCAAGCCTACCAATCCGGTGCACTGCATGGTATGATGGGGGGAGGTGGCAGCAGTAGCTTCCCTCAGTCCTCAGGCTCGGTGCCCCCATTCCAGGGTCAGAGGAACCTGGCCCAGCCCGGTGGACCACAAGGCCTGGTTGGAGGTCAGCAGCTCAGCCAGAACGCAATGCACCAAGCATTCCTGCAGCTTGCGATGCAGCAGCAGCAGCAGCAGAACTCCCATGGGATGCTCCTCCAGCAGCAGCAGCAGCAGGCCAAAATGAATATGGCAGGGCCATCCGCAAGGGACCAGGATGTGGTTGCCAACCCTGCAAAGATGCAGGAGCTTATGTCCCTTCAGGCCCAGGCCCAGGCTCAGATGTTTAAGAGACAGTCGGAGCATCTTCAACAGGCGGAGAAGCAGACAGAGCAGGCACAATCGAGCAACAATGAGCAAAGGAGTGTTGATATGAGGCCTCCTATGCCACCACAAGGAGTCCCTGGTCAGCAGTTGTCATCAGCTGGTATGGTGAGGCCGATGCAGCCAATGCAAGGCCAAGCGGGCATGGGCAGCGTTGGTGGTAACCCATTAGCAATGGCTCAATTTCAAGCTATCCATGCCTGGGCAAAGGAGCACAACATCGACCTGTCCAATCCTGCAAATGCGAGTCTCATTTCTCAACTCCTACCTATTTTGCAGTCCAACAGGATGGCTGCCATGCAGAAGCAGACTGAGGCAAGCATGGCAGCGCAGCAGCAGCAACAACAAATGATGCCCTCACAGGTGAACAGTGATACCCAGAATGTTCCAGGTCAGGGTGCCCCATTGAAGCCCCGTCAGCCTCTCCCCCCTAGCTCGGTTTCTGGTGGAGCAGAGGCTAAGATGATGAATCTGAGCAACTTGCAGATGCAACAGCAGTCATCTGCCCATAACAGGGATAGCTCAAATGAGAGGGCTGTAAGGTCACCCATGACAATGGGCAATGGTGGGCAAATGATGCATATATCGCAAAGTTCTGGACATGTCAATAAGATTCCTGAGCAGCCCAATCCAAAGAATGTTCTTCCAAGTTCGGAAGCGATGCAGATGCAGTATGCAAGACAGTTGCAGCAGGCTAACCGAGCTACTGTGTCTACAGGAACTCCTGGTGAAACAGGAGGATCACAGGCCCCAACTCAGGGTGCTCGACCACATATGGGTTTCACAAAACATCAGCTTCATGTACTTAAAGCTCAGATATTAGCTTTTCGGCGTTTGAAGGTACAAGAAAAGTTAAATTTTGGCTGTCTTGTATTTACGAGTTTTTTTTCCGTGAGTTCCAATCCACAATTTTATGTTGTGGTTCAGGCTGATCAATCTTATACTGTTGCAATTCTTTTTTTCTTTGGTTTCATCTCAGCGTGGTGATCGTACACTCCCACCAGAAGTTCTTGAATTAATCATGTCTGCACGCTGCCTGAATCACAAGCACAGCAGATTTCTGGACCTTCAGTAACACATAATCATGAAAGGCCTGCTACAAGCAATGCTGATGAACATGGAAGGCCCATGGTAAGTGGTGATAAAGCTCCTGAAAAACCCCCATTGCTGAAGGGACCCTGTTTACCAAAGGTGGAGGTTTCTGCTTCAGAAGACAAAACTAGTCCTGCTAGTGGTCCCATGCAAATTATGAAAGCTTCACCCAAGGAGCCTCTTAGAATTGGACCGGTTTCAATACCTGAACAAAGTAACACCACTCTGATTAAATCTGAGCAGGAACCAGAAAGGGGTATCCAGAGAACACCTGGGAGAAGTGATTACAGTGGTGAAAGGGGGAAATCTTTACCAGCGGAAAGTGGTTCAGCAGATGCTGAGCAGGCAAAAAGAGCTGCCCCGACAAGTAGTGCACCAACTCCAAGAGATGTTCCCAGAATATACCATGGTCCATTGTTCGATTTCCCATCCTTCACTAGGAAACATGATTCCTTGGGATCTGCAAATTACAACAGTAGTCTAGCACTTGGTTATGATTTGAAAGATTTGTTAGCTCAGGAAGGCACGATAGTTCTTGGCAAGAAACGAGAGGATAACTTGAAAAAGATCAGCGGCTTGCTTGCAATTAATCTAGAGAGGAAAAGGATCCAACCGGATCTTGTTTTGAGGCTGCAGATTGAAGAAAAAAAGCTGAAACTCCTAGAGCTTCAGGCTCGTCTGAGGGATGAGGTTGAACAGGAGCAACAAGAAATAATGGCAATGCCTGATAGAATATACAGAAAGTTTGTCAGACAATGTGAACGTCAACGCATTGAGCTTATAAGGCAAGTTCAGCAGATGCAGAAAGCCTCAAGAGAGAAGCAGCTGAAATCCATTTTCCAGTGGCGCAAGAAGCTTTTGGAGGCACATTGGGCCATTCGTGATGCACGAATAACTCGTAACCGGGGGGTGGCCAAGTACCACGAAAGGATGTTGAGGGAATTCTCAAAGAAAAAGGATGATGATCGAAACAAAAGAATGGAGGCATTGAAAAACAATGACGTGGAAAGATATCGTCAAATACTGTTGGAACAACAAACTAGTGTTCCTGGTGATGCAGCTCAAAGATACACTGTTCTATCTTCATTCTTGACCCAGACTGAAGAGTACCTTTATAAACTTGGAGGGAAAATAACTGCTGCCAAGAATCAGCAACAAGTAGAAGAGGCAGCAAATGCTGCAGCAGCAGCTGCACGGGCACAGGTATCGTGACATTCTTTGCTTTGAAAAGTGAAATTAGGTTTTCTCTCCTTATTTCTGGTGGTGAGACTCTGTTAATAGTAGTAGTGTAGTACTTGACTTTTTTCATCTGTTAAAATCATTTGTGTGTAATAGTGCCGAGCCAGAAATTTCGAGATAGGGGTGCGAACTAGTGATGGAAATCGGGCGCATGGGGCCATGATGGCATGGAGGTGGTGGAACATGCTCACTACCCACCTATTGGACTGCCATTTTTGACCTAGGCATATGCCCGCCAATCACAACAAGCATAATTTTTGTCCATGCCCTTCACCCACAGGTGCCTATTAGTAGGGGTGGGAAATGGATACGAATTATCCGTATTATCCGGTTATCGTATTTGATAGGATACGAATACGATATAGATTTTCCCATCCCATTAACAATTTCTCATGTATTTGAATTCATATAAAAATATGGATGTGAATATGGTATGGATTTTTACCATCCGAAATGTTATTCTATCTGGACCATTCGTATTCGTATTCAACGAAGCAATGTACATATTTTATTGCAATACGACTAATTAGTTGGATAAATTTTTTTAATTGAATGTGAATTTTTCTTTAGGTGAAGTAAATGAATTAAAATGCTTAAGCATAATTGTATGAGGATAAAATGTCATTAATATCTTCATACTACATAAGTTATGAGAATATCCAGATCCGACCAAATTGAGTAGATATTTGATTTGAATTTGTATTCGTTACAATATTCGATTCGTATTCATATTCGAATTCGTATTCGTTTACAAGATACGAATACAAATGTGGTAAGGGCACTATTCAATTCGTATTCGATTCGTTTTCACCCCTACCTAGTACCTACTAGCCATCGGGCTACTAGAATGCTTGCCAAGTAACCAGGAGACAGATAACAAAACTATACTGGACAAATCAACAATTTTAGACTCAAGTCAATATTTCTTGCTAATCAAAGAACAGTTTAATGACCAAAAACCTGGACACTAACTGCAATGCAGGCAACTTCCAATGCCAATCAAATTAGAATGCAGCGTGAGAGATCTCATAGCATTTATTTTACCATTCATCAATTATAAATTAGAGGAAAAATGGTATTAGCCTGTGTACTTTTTGTGTATTAATACTAGCATTTACTTGGTTTTTAAAAATTTTTGGGGTGCAACTGTACCTCCATCACCCCATGGATCATGGCACATTGGCTACAGGGTAACTGTGTGCTGCACTCTTTCTCCAAGGTTCCTTGTCACTAGTCCTATAAATAATTGAGCATGCTGCTTGTTTAACAGGGTCTTTCTGAAGAAGAAGTGAAGGCTGCTGCACAATGTGCTGGTCAGGAGGTTATGATAAGGAACACATTCTCTGAGATGAATGCACCAAGGGAGAACACGTCTGTTAACAAGTAAGTGATTGACTATCGGACTCACTGTAAATTAAATTCATATATGCTGCTGACTCCTGAGTAAATTTCCTATACAATTTGTTCTCTAATTTGGAGCCAGTAATTATTCTATTTGACATTTGGGATAAGGTTTGTGCAGATCAATGAGGTCTTCAAAATATACTTTTCAGCCTTAATAAGCTTTCACTTGTTATATTCTTTTAGGTACTATACTTTGGCTCATGCTGTGAATGAGAGAGTTACAAGGCAACCCTCGCTGTTGCGGGCAGGAACTTTAAGGGACTACCAGCTAGTATGACATTTACTTTTAGCTAAACTATTTGTGTAAATGTGTAATGGTAATATACTTATGGCCTGTTAGTCTGTCAGAAAAAATCTTACAGTTTGGTTTGCTGGTTATCCAGGTGGGCCTTCAGTGGATGCTCTCTCTGTACAATAATAAGTTGAATGGTATTTTGGCTGATGAGATGGGTCTTGGCAAGACTGTTCAGGTGTGCCTTTCTTATTCTGGTTCACCTGCTGGACTTTTATTATCCCATGATATTTTGGTTTATTGTTGAGTGCTCCCCTCTTCTCCTGTGATGACATGCTTCTAGGAATCTTTTCATGGTTGCACCATTTGTTTAAACAGGTTATGGCATTGATTGCATACTTGATGGAGTTTAAAGGGAATTATGGACCACATCTCATAATAGTACCAAATGCTGTCTTGGTCAATTGGAAGGTCCTATTTTCCTTTCATATTGTACTTTGAGGAAATATTATTTAATATCTATTTTGTGATACAAACATTCGTTTAGAAACATAAGTTTTAACTTGATTTCTACTCTTGGTCCAGAGTGAACTGCTAAACTGGTTGCCATCTGCATCTTGCATCTTTTATGTTGGTGCGAAGGATCAAAGGCAAAAGTTGTTCTCTCAAGTAAGTTGGGTGCAGTACAGGGGTAGATTTTTCTCAGTTCTGTTGGTGCTATTATCAATATATCCCTGTTTATTTCTCAACTGAACTTGATCCTTGCTGAATTTTGTTATTTTGCATGGATTAAGCTTATTTGGAAGCAAATGTATGTCAATTTCCTTGAATTCTGTAGCTCTTGTAGATTTTTTCTTCTGAATCTTTTTTCTTTGGTTTCATCTTGCAGGAGGTTTTGGCTGTGAAATTTAATGTTCTTGTAACAACATATGAATTTGTTATGTTTGACCGTTCCAAGCTTTCAAGAATTGATTGGAAGTACATTATAATTGATGAGGCCCAACGGATGAAGGACAGAGAATCAGTCTTGGCACGTGATCTTGATCGCTATCGTTGCCAGCGGCGTCTCCTTCTCACTGGCACTCCTCTACAGGTAAATCTAATAAACTTATATCAATTATTCAACTAATGCCGGTATAGCTGTACGTTGTGATAGGTTGATGGAGCTTCTTCTTTTCCTTTCATGGAAGTTCCTTTTCTCTTCTCTGCCAGTATAGCTATTTTCCCGCATCAGCAATGCACTTGTCTATTTTATAATGTTTTAGGTTGTTATTTGATGCTTTTTTTGCAATTATTTCAGAATGATCTCAAGGAGCTTTGGTCTCTCTTGAATTTGTTGCTGCCAGAAGTATTTGACAATCGCAAGGCATTTCAAGATTGGTTCTCAAAGCCTTTTCAGAAGGATGTTCCAACACATAGTGAAGAAGATGATGATTGGCTGGAGACTGAGAAGAAAGTGATTATTATTCACAGGCTGCATCAAATTTTGGAACCTTTTATGCTACGGAGGCGTGTCGAAGATGTTGAAGGCTCACTCCCGCGGAAGGTGCCATACTTTTGCCCTTGTCAATTATTGCTTTTGCCCTTGTCAATCATTGACGCTAATTAATAGAAGTTAAAGGCTTGTTAGCTTTATTCCTTAAGTTTGCAGCATTATTAAATTGGCATGTTGTTTGCAGGAGTCTATTGTTTTGAGGTGCAGAATGTCTGCCATTCAAGGCGCTATATATGATTGGATCAAATCCACTGGCACCATAAGGGTTGATCCCGAAGATGAGAAAAGACGTGTTCAAAGGAATCCAATGTACCAGGTCAAGACATATAAGAATCTCAATAACAAATGCATGGAGCTGAGGAAAGTTTGTAACCATCCTTTGCTGTCATATCCTTTTATGAATTACTATGGGAAAGATTTTATTATCAGATCTTGTGGGAAGTTGTGGAATCTTGATAGGATTCTAATTAAGCTTCATAGGTCTGGTCACCGTGTACTCCTCTTTAGCACTATGACAAAACTTCTTGACATCCTGGAGGACTATTTGCAATGGAGGCAACTTGTTTACAGGCGAATCGATGGAACAACTAGCTTGGAAGACCGTGAATCAGCAATTGTTGACTTCAACAGGCCTGGCTCTGATTGTTTTATATTCTTGCTTAGTATTCGTGCTGCTGGCAGAGGTCTGAATCTTCAGAGTGCAGACACCGTTGTAATTTATGATCCTGATCCGAATCCACAAAATGAAGAGCAAGCAGTTGCCAGGGCTCATCGTATAGGGCAGACTAGGGATGTAAAGGTTATTTACATGGAGGCTGTTGTTGATAACATCTCAAGTTATCAGAAAGAAGATGAGTTGAGGAATGGAGGAAGTGGAGATTTGGAGGACGATCTTGCTGGAAAGGACAGATACATGGGTTCAATTGAAAGTCTCATCCGCAGCAATATCCAACAATACAAAATTGATATGGCAGATGAAGTCATTAATGCTGGTCGTTTTGATCAAAGAACTACCCATGAGGAAAGGCGGATGACTTTGGAGACACTCCTGCATGATGATGAGAGGTATCAAGAAACTGTTCATGATGTTCCTTCATTACAGGAAGTTAACCGTATGATTGCTCGGACTGAAGATGAAGTTGAGCTTTTTGATCAGATGGACGAAGAATTTGATTGGACAGGAGATATGATGAAACATAATCAGGTTCCAAAGTGGCTCCGTGTTAGCTCCTCAGAGCTTGATTCTGTTGTTGCGAGCTTATCCAAAAAGCCTTTGCGAAATATGCTGCCTGGTGGCATTGCTCTTGACACTAATGACAAACTTGAGAAAAGAAGGGGGCGGCCGAAGGGGTTCGGCATCTACAGGGAGATTGCTGATGAAGATGATGATGAGGAATCCGATGAAGATTCTGAAGAGGGGAATACCTCATCTCTGCCTGAAGAAGGTGAAATAGGGGAGTTTGAAGATGAAGAGGACAATGATGATTTAGTACCTGATAACAAGGATCAATCAGAGGAAGAAGATCCTATCAATGATGATCGTTATGATTTTCCCCATGGGATTGGGAGCAGAAAAGCTCACAATTCTGAAGAAGCTGGCTCAACAGGATCTTCATCTGGAAGCCGGAGGTTACCACCACCTGCCCCTTCCTCGTCTTCAAAAAAGTTGCGGTCTCTATCCGCATTAGATGCCCGCCCAGGCACTTTGTCAAAGAAAACTGTATGTGAGGCATTGTACTTATTTATCTTCTTTCTTTCTGTTCTAAATTTCTGTATGTGTAAGTTAACTGTACAATATTTTTTTTCTCGTATGATTTACAGCCAGATGAACTAGAGGAAGGAGAGATTGCACTATCAGGGGACTCACATATGGATCTACAGCAATCAGGAAGCTGGAACCATGAACGAGATGATGGTGATGATGAACAGGTACTGCAACCAAAAATAAAACGCAAACGGAGTATCCGTATTCGTCCAAGACCTAATCCAGAAAAACAGGAAGATAGATCTGGTGGAGATGGGACCTTCCCCCAACGTGGTGTTCATCTTGCATTCCAAGGAGATGGTGATTATGATTCACAGTTTAAGTCTGAGCAAGATGCTCATGCTTTTGCTGATCCTGCTTCCAGGCAGCAAGACACAGGTCATCCAATAGTAAAACAGAAGCGCAACATGCCATCTAGAAAGGTCTCCCCTGCTTCTAAGGCTGGGAAATTAACTCACTTGTCTGGTGAGGGATCTGCTGAACACTCCAAGGAAAATTGGAGCAACAAGGTCATTGACACTGTTGGTCCAGATTTCGGTGGCACAAAGATGTCTGACAGTATGCAAAGAAAGGTAGGCATAGAAACTTCAGTTCTTTGTATGCTTAAGCTGGTTTGCTCTGTTAAAACTACCTATTGCCTATTCTTTAAAGGACCTTGGACAACCAGAAGAACTTCTGTAGGGAATACTTTGTAGAATTTATTGTTTTCTATTGTCTGGAAAGCATCATCATAGCAAACATGGTTCTAGAGCATGTTTGGACCTCTTGCCCTTATGAGAAAGTCAAATTACTCGCCTGCCCATGTGGGAGAGTTTACTTGGCAAAGCAAGGTTTTTGAGGTCTACCAAACACATTGTGTTGCTAGGCAAGGCTAGGTTGGCAATTGCTTGGGTGAGCAATAGCACTAAACATGCCCTTAGTTTCATGTGGGCACTTATGCAACAAGTTGTTATGAACCTAGTGTTCTACAATTGTAACACCATAGGTCACATGCAGTGGAAATGGGGTATCTCATTACTTGTTGCCTATTTTTTGTGCTAATTTTTAGCTAGCTGTGATCTTTGGAAAATAAGCGGTTAGCATTACTGTTGTAGTTTGCGAATATGTCATTTATCACTAGATCTTAATGTTGTGTTATCTGGAATTTGTCATTGCTTCCTTTTGGTATGTGGTTTGGCTCATGTCAATTGGCTATTTATTATTTTTTTATAAAAAGTTCTTTATGGCTTGGACGCATGATTATACTATTTCTCATCTTCAATACCTGCAGTGCAAGAATGTCATAAGCAAGCTTTGGAGGAGGATTGACAAAGAGGGTCATCAAATCATACCCAATATATCTTCTTGGTGGCGAAGGAATGAAAATTCCTCATTCAAAGGTCTGGCTGGCAGCACCCTTGACCTACAGAAAATAGAACAGCGAGTTGATGGATTTGAGTATGGTGGTGTAAACGAGTTCATAGCGGACATGCAGCAGATGTTGAAAAGTGTGGTTCAGCATTTCAGCTATAGGCATGAGGTAATCCTAGTGTTAAACATACCTTCCTTTTTGTCATGTTATATCTATTATAGTATCTTTTTAGAAATGTACTTATGTTTATCAAATGTGCCCCGTGTCTCATGTTAGGCAAAAACAGTCACAACCGCTCCTTGTGTCTTGTATTGTTTCTTAAGAGCTAAATCATGAACCTGATACATGGTGGATATAATATGCGCTCTGATGTAGTTCAGAAACATTAACTGCACGTTTTATATGGATTGGATGGGTTTGGAATTGATTATAATTTATTTACTCAATCCAAGGTGTAAATAATCATCAAAGAAGGGGAGTTAGGCAACTATTGGAAGTTTGAATTCGTTCCTCTTTCTCATCACATGGTGTGTGAGATGGTAATAGTGCATTTTGAACTTTAAACTTTTCATTGGGGCAAGCAATGGGATTATGGAGAAGATATATTAAGGATTTGTTGTTCTCTACTGTTGCCAATTGGTTAGGATATCTGGAAGCGGTAGATTAAAAGTATTTTTAAAAAGCCACCACAAACCAAAGGCAGCCAATGGTGTTTTTAGATGTGGATCAATTGAAGCATAGTGGGATCAGAGTCCATTATTGGCATCGTGGCCTCCATCCCGGCGGCCTAGGTGGCCGTGGAGAGCACGCACCAGGTGGCAATGGCAGTGACATTTGCTGTGATTTTTAAAACGGGGGGCACAATCTAGTTAGCTTAGCCAAAAGCGAAAAACTTTAGCTGAATCAAACACCTCCCATTTACAGCCGCTTCTACATCCAGCCGCTACTATTCCACAACCAAAAGCTCCAGCCAGAAGCTTTAGCCGGTTCAATACCCCACGTGCTTCTACTAGTTGTAACTGTAAATTTGTACTTGCCTAATAGAATCTTAATCTTCAAAATCTGCTTGGTGTACTTGCCTAATAGGATCTTAATTTGCTCCAATGAAATGCAGGTCCGAGTAGAAGCTGAGACCCTCCATAACTTATTTTTCAATATAATGAAGATTGCCTTCCCAGACTCAGACTTCAGAGAAGCCAAGAATGCGATGTCATTTTCAAATCCTGGAGGCGGTGCAGGTAGCGCTGCTGCCCCATCAAAGAAGCACTCTGCTTCGGGCCATAAGCGCCGTTCGAGCACCAGTGAAGCGGAGCAGCATGGTTCCAGCAGTAGCAGACATAATCAGCATGCGTCAACAGGCGAGGTTCCTAGCCGGGTCCACGCTTCCAAATCTGAGAGGGACTCAAGGCATCCTGTACCAGGTAGCAGGGATCAACTCCCAGATAGTGCAGGGCTGTTGAAGCACCCTAGTGATCTGTTCATAGTTAAGAAGAAGAGACAAGATCGGCCAAGGGCCAGCATTGGGTCTCCGTCCAGTTCAGGCCGAGTTGGACCACTCTCTCCAACCAACCCTGGGCGGATGGGCCCAGTGCCCTCTCCCAGAGGTGCCAGGACGCCCTTCCAAAGGGACCCACACCCATCTCAGCAGTCCATGCACTCAGCTGGATGGGGTACGCATTCTGTGCAGCAATCTGACCGCGGGGGAAGTTCATCGCCGGGCATTGGAGACATCCACTGGGCCAAGCCTGCCAAGAGATTGAGGACTGACAGTGGCAAAAGGCGGCCAAGCCATATGTGAAAGGGAATTGTCGGCATTGTGGTGTACATTCTCTAGCGTCCTTTATTGTACCTGTGGCTTATTGTGCTGCCGATTCGCATCATTTGGGCACCCAATTCTTCATGCATGCCATCCTTTCATTCTCACCGCCATGTGGGCCGCGTGTTGTTATGGACTTGAGAAAACGAGGTTAGGAGTATTCTTCTTGTATTTTAGTGTTTACTGTAGAGGGTAACCCTTAGTCTTCTTATGTGGTGGGTAGTGCAACTAGTGAATGAATTCTCCTGTCAAAGAAGCAATGAAATGAAATTGAGTCGGTTTTAATAATGGATAATTTTCGTGCTGTATGTTCGATAAGTTGCAACTTTTGCAAGGAACGAAGCGGCGCTTGTTTGCATTGTGTTGTCCCGATTATGCTGCGTGGAAGAGAATTCTGGTGACGGAGAGGATGACGAGATGCCACTGATGCTTTAATTGGAAACGCTAGTGCATTTTTGCGTCTGAAGTACAATAGCTACGTATATATTCACCTACACGACAGTAGAGACATTATCTCTTATTTCATCAAGATGGCACTGACGCTTTAATTGTAAACACGACTAAAGGGGTTAATAGGAATATACACAAATATATTTCTTTTCGAAATCTTTTCCAAGGAGAATTCAAACATCTTTATTTCAACAGTGATTAAAAGCTATATTAAGATGTAAATATTACCCCAGAAATCTTCAAGAACAATAAAGCCAAACAAGATTTTATGTGCCCGGATAGTATGACATCTAACTAAGGGGCGGTCAGTTGGCGGTCTAACTACTGTGTGATTTTTTGATTTGAGAGTTTTTGATGTGAATTTTTTTGTGTTCTTACTTACTAGAACATGTGAGAACATATGTAAAGCCATCTTGGCCATCGTCCACCCCCGAGCATATTCACCGATTTTGGTTTTAGCTCAGTTTTAGTGCATTTTTTCCTTCAAATTGAAAAAAGTCTCAAGTTTGGCCATAATTTTCATAATCGTTTGTTGGAATAGGTTCTTGATATCCTAGAGTAGATCAATGCAAAGTTTCATATTATTTGATTCTACGGATCAAAAGTTCTCTCGATTTTTGTTTTTAAAACCGTGCTAAAACACTATTTATTAGGCTGGTTTTGTTGTAGCAACAGTCATACCGCCGTTGAAGGATCGGTCAGACCGTCCGGACCGGTTCATACCTCCATTTTTATGCCGGTTAAACCGCCGGGAAGTGGTTGCTTCAAGATTTTATGTTCTTGACCATTTGTCTTGAGTTTTTGGATGAAAACTCTATTTTCTGTAATTCTGTAGTTGTGTGAGAATAGAATCTTAAATACTTTGAAAAAAATTCGAGTTGGCAGTTTGGCACCATTCACCCCGCCCTGTTGCCATCCGGTCCAACAGTCTGCAATGGCATTAGCTAAAGCTTTATACTCAGACTCAGTACTTGATCTCAAAACTAACTTGTGGGAACTCCAGGAGATCAAGTTCGATCCGAAATAAACCGCAAAGCCACCAATTGAACGACGATCATCTGGACAGCCTAGACAATTATCTGGACAACCTGCCCAATCCGCATATGAGAATGCACCCACCAATAGAGAGGATGATTTACTGATTTTCGGTCCAACCGTGGAAGAGTACTTCCGAAATCTCAGAATGTGCTTGACTGCTGACCAATGCTTATTTGTAGGTGCACTATAAAACTGACATACCTTGTTTACTGAATAAGCAATGTCAGGCCATGTTAGTATCAAGTACTAAAGTGCGCCCACAATACTACCATATGTTGTAGCTTCTTGAGCTGTCAAAAACTTGCCCTCAGTTTTAGATAACTTCTCCGTTGCAGACAAGAGAGTGTTTACCGGCTTGCAGTCCCTCGTGTTAGCTCGATCAAGTAGATCACTTATGTATTTTTTTCTGAATCAGAATCAATGTTGACTGCTGACCAATGGAGTTCAGATTACTGATGCAGCCAGAAACTAAAATTGCAACTGACATAGCCCAGCTGCAGAGTCAACTCTTTGACGTCCATGCATATACTATGTGACATTTAACCGTTTCGTTAGCAACATCAGCTACAATGTGTATGTACCCAAATTGTAAAAAAAGAAGGAAAAACTAATTGACAAGGTATAGTTTTGCAGATTTGGACTTGAGACAATGGGACGTGCTTGTATTGTACCGGTTACTAAACCAAATTGGCAATTTGTATGGTAGATGCATTCATTCTTTTGGATGAGTCAAAGGCCTCAAATATAACATGCCAACTTGTTATTTGCGGATGAACCAAAATGCAAGGAAAGCATGCAAAACAAGTAATCATGCAGTGCATTTAACAATCTCAAGTTCTCAACCATAGCTTATCATACAAATTAAAAGTTTGACAACCCTGATAAGTTCAAAGGGACGGATTTGAAAACCACATAACGGCGCACGCGCGGTTTCTCTGATGTATTGGATGCTAGCTACATCCTGCCTCTTCACATGGACAAAATTCCACCCATGAACGTCGTGCCGACGACGCAGCAATGGTTGATACCTTAATGCTGTAACTAATACTCATGAACGGACAAACTAAAGAATTAGCTACTCTTACCTGTTTTGTTTAGATTGGAGGAGATTGTCATGAGGAAAACTAATTAATCCGCTCAGAGTGGGACGAGCTAGATTCAATTGGTTCGCAGATGTAGTTTATTTCCGTGATGGAGTTGCATTGGCACTCAAAAACTGATTCTATCATCGAAGAATATTAGGCTGATCAGATCTCTGTGTCTAGCTACTAAAAGGATGTGTTGGGAATTACTGAAAAACATCTCCATAGTCATATAGCCTCAATACATGTCATCCGTTGAATTGCAGATACGTCGACTGTAAATTACAAAGAGACAACAAAGACTTCGAGGTGAATGTCTTGATTCGAGAGCGCAAGAGGTCATTTGTCCCCCTGGCTGTCGGTGTCAGGGTTGACATACATGCAATGCATTCAGAAGCATCGTGGCCGGCCGTTCGATCGCTGCAAAAGATGCATGTCAGAAACTGAAACCGTGTGCAAGGTTCATTCGTCACTCACTGCGTGCGTCGACAGCGTAAAAATCTCCGTAGCTGTAGTACAAGAAGCTGAGCTGACTGGCATGCTGCTCTGACTCTGGTTGTTGTTACTGGCCGGCTTGGGTCTTGAATTAAGCTAGGTCGATGATATCTATCCGATCGGCCGCACAACAGATGTGCCATCGTTGCTGTCACTTCACTGCAGCTAACAACAGAGCATATGCACGCAGAATCTCTCACATCGCCAAAAAAGTTGCAGGTAAGAAACTGGAACTGAAATTCTGAAACTGCACCGACAACTGAAACTGCAACGTGCAGAAACACTACGGGCAAACTGCTGCAAAGCACATCTGCATTCAGCTCGATTCTGGACACGCATCTTGTGGGGCCCACGGAGACTCTGCAGATTCTGATCCTTGGCTGATCCCACGGGATAAGGGCACGGCCACCCGCCGGAGATGCGGCGCCGAGGTATCCTTTTTTTCCTTCTATTTTTTTGCCAGGTATCTGTCTTATTTCCTCTTTCAGACTTCAGACTCTCGTGTCCGTTGTTTAATCTCCGTGATGCCGTCGGATCCAATAATCGAGCCTTTTAAATTCCAGAAATTAATCCTGAGAGACCGTCTCAAACAGCGGCTAAAAGCTGTTTGAAACGTGTTAGCTTTTTAACGCATTTCTCTCTCTAATTTCTATATTTTTTCCCTTTTATATTATCCGTATAGATATAACAATGTTTTCTTTCTGTATTTCTTTATTTTTCTTTAATTAAATATCACAGAAAAAGCTAACAGTTATTATAGTATGATTTCAGTAAAAAGTCACAGCACTGTAGAACAGGACGGTTGTCTCGCCGGCACGTGGGACCGGATCCAACTGGACGTCCAAGTTGCATCCGTGCATTGTACCAGCACGAATCTTAAGGCACGTGGATGATGAGAATGTCAACCCCAGCGCGCGCAATAAATACCCCACCGATGTCGAGTAGGATGGATGCGAGCATAAACCCCACTGCTCCAAGCGGCAACATTAATTCCCTCTTAAGAGCAAGTAGACACCAGAGATTAGCTCTGAGAGCGATCGAGCTAGCTATGGACATGGAGGTGGGCGCGCCGGGGAGCTCGCTCCACGGGGTGACGGGGCGCGAGCCGGCGTTCGCCTTCTCGATGTCGGCGGGGCCGACGGACGAGGCTGCGGCGGGCAAGTTCTCCCTGCCGGTGGACTCGGAGCACAAGGCCAAGTCGATCCGGCTCTTCTCATTCGCCAACCCTCACATGCGCACCTTCCACCTCTCGTGGGTCTCCTTCTTCACCTGCTTCGTCTCCACCTTCGCCGCCGCGCCGCTCGTCCCCATCATCCGCGACAACCTCAACCTCACCAAGGCCGACATCGGCAACGCCGGCGTCGCCTCCGTCTCCGGCTCCATCTTCTCCCGTCTCGCCATGGGCGCCGTGTGCGACCTCCTCGGCCCGCGCTACGGCTGCGCCTTCCTCATCATGCTGTCGGCGCCCACGGTGTTCTGCATGTCGCTCGTCGAGGGCGCCGCCGGGTACATCGTGATGCGGTTCCTTATCGGCTTCTCGCTGGCGACGTTCGTGTCGTGTCAGTACTGGATGAGCACCATGTTCAACAGCAAGATCATCGGGCTGGTGAACGGCATGGCGGCGGGGTGGGGGAACATGGGCGGCGGCGCCACGCAGCTCATCATGCCGCTGGTCTACGACGCATTCCGCAAGGGCGGCGCCACGCCATTCACGGCGTGGCGCCTGGCCTACTTCGTCCCCGGGGCGCTGCACGTGGCCATGGGCGTGCTCGTGCTCACGCTGGGGCAGGACCTCCCCGACGGCAACCTCAGGAGCCTCCAGAAGAAGGGCGACGTCAACAAGGACAAGTTCTCCAAGGTACGTACGTTAATTGTTACGAGCCATGCATTAAGCCAGAGTATTAGGAATTGCTAAATAACGTTCAAGTGTTTTTTTAACTCGGAGCATTTAGATTTTTTTATATATAAAATTTCTTCTCATATTTATAATACTTATTGTCTATATATACAATAATTTTTTTACGGAAGTGCTAAACATCAGTCGGTTGTTTTTTTAATTGAAATCAGTCAGATTTTAGATCGTCTATTTTACTTTAGGATTCGTGTTCTGATCGGTCTGCAATTTTATTGTTGGTTTGTACGCGTCTGAATCCCGTCCGTTTGTAGTTAGGTCCACATACGCGCGTGTACTATTGCAGGTGTAGCGGAGTACTCAAGATGGCCTAGTCTAACTCCAGTGCAGGCGAGCGCCTGGCCCTGCTTTTTGGCTTTTTCAATCACTTTAAAATCTTCATTTTTTAATCATCATTAAATATACTTTTTACATATACAATGCTATAAAAAATAGATTTTGATGTAATTTTTTATAGAACTCACTTGTACGTAATTATAGAACTATTTTTCCAAAATGTTTTGTTTGGTTAAATTTCCTAAGATGTTTTGTTTGGTTAAATTTCCCAAAATGTTTTGTTTGGTTTGAATGCTATGTTTTATTAAATTTCCCAAGATGTTTTGTTTGATTTTCTAAACTTTTTCTTAGAAGCATATTTTAATACAGAGTACTATCACAGCCCAATGTTTATTTGTTAGGCCGGTGGCTGAAAAAAACGTACCCGTTAATAATCAGAAACAACCCAGCAACTGAAAAACAAAACAACAATTGAATCAAATAACAGGAGCCATCAGATGCTGATCCAACAGAATGAAAAAGTGACTGTGTTTTCACAAAATTTCAGGCGGCTGGTGTATAGTCAGTCCCTTTTTTTATGTATGTAAAATATATAAATTGATGGACGTTGCCATGCCCATGGTGTTCGTCGGGGCAGGTTCTCTGGTACGCGGTGACCAACTACCGCACGTGGATCTTCGTTCTGCTGTACGGCTACTGCATGGGCGTGGAGCTCACCACCGACAACGTCATCGCCGAGTACTTCTACGACCGCTTCGACCTGGACCTCCGCGTCGCCGGCACCATCGCCGCCTGCTTCGGCATGGCCAACATCGTCGCGCGCCCCATGGGCGGCCTCCTCTCCGACCTCGGCGCCCGCTACTTCGGCATGCGCGCCCGCCTCTGGAACATCTGGATCCTTCAGACCGCCGGCGGCGCCTTCTGCCTCTGGCTCGGCCGCGCCTCCACCCTCCCCACCTCCGTCACCGCCATGGTCCTCTTCTCCTTCTGCGCCCAGGCCGCGTGCGGCGCAATCTTCGGCGTCATCCCCTTCGTCTCGCGCCGCTCCCTGGGCGTAATATCCGGAATGACCGGGGCCGGCGGCAACTTCGGCGCGGGGCTGACGCAGCTGCTCTTCTTCACGTCGTCGCACTACTCCACCGGCACGGGGCTGGAGTACATGGGCATCATGATCATGGCCTGCACGCTGCCCGTCGCGCTCGTGCACTTCCCGCAGTGGGGCTCCATGTTCTTCCCGCCCAACGCCGGCGCCGCCGAGGAGCACTACTACGGCTCCGAGTGGAGCGAGGAGGAGAAGAGCAGGGGGCTCCACGGCGCCAGCCTCAAGTTCGCGGAGAACAGCCGCTCCGAGCGCGGCAAGCGCAACGTCATCCTAGCCGACTCCACAACGCCTCCCAACAACACGCCCGAGCGCGTATAAGACATACATATACGACCGTTTGTACGTATGTTCGTACACTGCGCGTATATACAGTCGCCTGCAAGTAATAAGGCGTAGAGGCATATATACATATGCTATGAATTTACATTTTACGCACAAAATGTGTGGATGTATGTGCGTGCATGCATGATTGCTCCTGATGTACGGATCGTGTGCATACATGCGAGGTTATGTGTCAATTTGGGTCTGATATTGCCTGAAGAGTTATCTGTTTCCCTTTATCTTGTATAACTATGGTTCTTCGAACTGTGCATGGATATAAGCACTGTAGCTACTCTTTTTGTTTTTCAAAAATAACCTCTTTCCATGGCTCGGAAGGCGTAACAGGCAATACATGTCACCTGTCGTGCCCCCCTTGCTCGGCAAGAGGTGAAGGCCGTGGTAGCATGCTCGGGTGTGCTAGGAAGTGGAGCAGTGCGGTAGCCAGCGTGGCAGGGAGGCAAGCAAGGCTGTTGAGCCTCCAGGCTAAGAGTTGCCTGGTCCACGCCCCTCGTGGTTGTTTTCCCGATTAACCCACACGGAAGGCTATTTCCCCCATTAACCCGTACGAGAACTCACTATTTTGATGGGATCATGGTTTGGACGGGCCGATGAATCAACTCCATCTTTTAAGAAGTGCAGATATATTATTAAAAAAATGTAAGAATGGACCACGCGTAGCTTGATATAGCATCTCAAAATGAAAGTGCGAATTAGAACAATTCCTAGAGCAAAAATGTGAAACCGTATGGCACTCACATAGCGTGGCAGTCATCCAGGCACCCCTACCCTACCCTGGCTCTAAGAAATCTTCTAATGATGGTGAATTCAGTGGGTGAGTGGAAACAATGATAGCCCAATGTGGTGGCCCATAAGGTGCTACTCCATGGTTCATATTACTACTATGCATGTTACTGAAGTGGTAATCTGAGTTTAGGATGTAATGTGGTAATCTATGTGGGGTTTCAACTCTTTTTCCTCTCCTTTCACATAAAATTACTTGAGGCACACAAAAACTCCCAACCAGTGCTCCAGTAGAGTTGGGCATCGCCGGTGGAGCATGAGAGGGACTAACTCCTTGAGTACTAACATGAGAAATTGTTGTACCACTAAGTACTGCTAAGGGAGTGGCTGATGCTTAACCAAAGTTACCTTAGAAGCTGGATTGCCAGTCTGAAATCTCCTTGTTGGGCTGCCTGGTTATGAAATTAGACACCATACCAACTAATTTATCCATCTGGCCTTCTTACTGGGCCTTCTTCAGGTCTACGATACTCTTCTTTACCTCTTCCATCTCCACCATGGTGACATATGAGGCTTCGCCTAACTCCGCTATAGTAGGTGGTGCTGGCCTCACTATTTTCAATTCACCCAAATCTGAGCAGGGGTTTTACAAAGCTAGCAATTCACTAACCCAACCTGTCAAATCTACACAAATCCACCATAGATTTTCCCTCAAAGTTTCACCGGCTCTGGAATTTTCCAGGGAGACAACGAATTGCTCCCAAACCTTCACCAAAATGAGACCTAGATCCACCCTTGAGGCCAAGAATCGAAGCTTTGATACTAATACTTGTCAGGAGCCAAGAGTGGTAGTTCAAAACAAGGATCAGATTCATGAACGAACTGAAGAATTTAACTAGAGCTACCATATGATGGCTAGTGTTTTGATTCATCCAGAATAATCATTCCAGAAGTGTTTACAAGCCTTATATAGTGGCTGCTGCAATTAGAAGTGAATTAAAGGCAAAAGGCGGTGAATAGTTCTAACAAAGTGCACAGTTATCAAGCAGTAATGAAAAGTGAATGCATTGTGACCATTGGATGTGAATCAAACGATCGTGAGGCCATAACCCTTCATTGATTAAGTGAAGTCGGTAACGTCTTCATATCTCATCCGAGCCGCCTAGTGTAAGTTTAAGCTCCATTAAATTGATTTTAGTGATAATAATAAATACAATTATGAGACTAATATGTTTATTGACTATGATATTGCTTAGTCTTATTTAGATGAAAAGGTAAAAAATATAATATGTATGCATTCAATATCACATTCTTATCTTATTGTATTCCTTGGATCCGAAATATAAAATGAACTTCACTATTGATTCACGTTCCATTTCTACATATTAAGAATCTTTACTTTGAAACATATCCCTTGAGTATATATAGCTTGTGTAGTTCGTATATACTTGTAATCAGGTTGTCATCTAGTTCTTTCATTATGTGTTAACGATTGGATGATTAATGACAACTGGATAAGTAAGCTTTGCTTTAAAAACTTATCTTGGAGTATACAAATGTTGTGTACATGATGTATACTCGTAAACGAATTTTTATCTCATTATTTGTTGAGATTGTCATGAATTACCAAAAGGAGAAGATTATAGAATTTAGTCCCTTCATTATGAGTTAATGGTAAAATTTGATAATTAATGATAATTATTTTGTGGACTAACATTTTTTATGAGTTGGATGAATAGGTAAGGTTTCACAAATGAGGAAGATTTGGAATGATTTCATGGGTTGAAAATTATCAAGTCAAGATAGAAGATGGCATCAGGTGTTGAAGGCCATCAAGAAGAAGATGCATCATTAGTTGATACATGTCCAAGAGGAGATGATCATGTGTTGATCATCAAGTCAAGTAAAGATATATCATGTGTTGATGAAGTTGAAGTAAATGATACATCATGAGCTGATGCATGTCAAGAATATGACTCAAGGCAAAGGTATAACTAGCTAGGGCTAAGAATGTATTTCTAGTCTTTTACCGGTCTCGGTGTTTGGTTGAAAGACCGGGTTGCTAGTATAGATTGTCATATTATTAAGAGGTGTCATGTCTAGTAGCTTGAGTCTCATCCTGCGTTCATAGCTCAACCTCACTTACTCTAGCTCTCCTTGGCATGAGACTTGTATTTGTAAATATGTTTTACAAATAGTTGTGGCTCATGTATTGAATCCTTGTAATATGTGACTATACATTACAAATATGCTTTGCAAGTGTTTGAAATCCATGTTTCCATTCTTCGTAGTATGAGACTTATATTTGAAAATAGTTGAAGCTCATATATAACCCATGTGTCATGATTCTAAAAGTGTGTAAATATATTTTGCAACTTGTTGGGAATCATGGATAATCCTTGTGTGCATGACATTGTAGTTTGCAAATTTATTTTGCAAAATCTGTTGAAGTATATGCATTTCTTAGGGAAATCGAAACTACTATAGTGTATTATGTGGTACTACCGCTGAAAGGAATTACCGACGTTGTAATCACAAAAGTACCACGTTCGCTGGTGGTCGAAGACCTGCATGGTCGAGGACCAGAGTGGTTAGAACCGACTTCGTCGAACCACAGTGGTCAAAGACCTGAGTAATCGAATATCAATGTGGTCGAAGATCAATGTGATTAATGACTTATGTGGTTGAAGATCGACGTAGTCAAAGACCGACGTGGTCGAACTAAAGTGGTCAAACTAGCACGGTCGGAACCAACGTGGTCGAGATTTATGTGATTAAAACCAACGTGGTTGAAACCGACGTGGTCGAGATTTGTGTAATTGAAGACCAGCGTGGTCGAACCAAGACGATCGAATCTGACATGGTTGAGATCTGTGTGATCAAAACTAGCATAGTCAAAACCGACATGGACGAACCAACATATTCGAGATCTGTGTGATCGAGACTAGCGTGGTTGAACCATCATGGTCGGAACCGAAGTGGTCAAGACCTGTGTGGTCAAAACCAACGTGATCGAACTAACGTGATTAAAATAACATGGTCGAAGATCGATGTAATGATTAGAGATCTATGTGATAAAAAAACTGACATGGTCAAAAATCGACATGATCAACGTGATCGAGACCTGAGTGATCGAAACCAATGTGGTCGGAGACCTATGTGGTCGATCTAAACAACATAGCCGAAACCAGTGTGGTCGAAGACTAGCGTCGTCGGAGACCTGTGTGGTCAAACCAAACAACGTGGTTGGAGACCGACTGATCGAACCATCCGACGTGGTCAGGAACTAGTGTAGTTGACGATCAGTACTTTCGACCAACTCTGTGTGAGCGATCCGATTGGCTCTGTGTGAGCAATCCGATCAACGAGTGGTATTACTGACTCTGTGTGAGTGGTACTTCTGAGTTTCGGAGTGACCGGCTTATGTAGCAGTACATTTTTCCAAAGAGACACCTGTGTTGAGCCTTCTTGTCCTTGAAGAAATCGGTAGTTCCGCATGAGTGCTGCGGTACTTTCGATGATTGGTAGTATCAAACTTTGCACATCAAAACTACCGGATTTGCCTGCAATGATTAGTTTTCTGACCGTTACAGAGGGGAGCGGAAGTTTCGGTCGTTAGCCGGCGGTACTTCTTAAAATCCTATTTTTCAAGTGTTTTGCTTCCAACGGCTAATTTTTATGGTGTGGGTGTATGTACCTCCTTGTGGCCTGTTGGAGTAAAGGTTTGCTGCATCCTTTGACTCTCATTTGAGCTAATATGAGGTTCTGTTCTCAATTGTGCATGTGTTGCACATTGTGAGCAGGGAGGAAGACTCTAGATTGCATGTGTTGCATCTATAGGTGTATTGTGTATCCACTTGAGCGGTGTGCATTCGTTGCACGTGGTGAGAGTCAAGCGAGGGGCTTGACTTATTACTCTTGGAGTTTAACGACTCCTAAACGGCATTGGAGGCGTCGTGAGCGGTGATCTTCTTAAGAACCTTATGAGAAGGCCCGACGAATTGTGAATGGTGTGGTGCTTGCCATCTCCGAAGTGGAGGAAGAGCATCCTTAGTGGACTGAGGTGTTTCGACTTAATTCGTGGAGCCGGTCCAATTCGTTTTGGCTAACCTTAACGTGGACTAGGGGAGATCGGCATGTCTTTGATCACCACACTAAAAAACAATCGTGCAAATTATGGGTTGTTTTATTGTGCTCAATTTATATTCAAATAATTTACATTCATAACATTCAATTGATTACTTGTCATTCTAGAATTGTCAACTTTGACATAGATTTATCTTGTTGGTGAACTTAGATGAAGCTAGTTGTTTTAGGCAATATTTGTGCTAAACCAATTTGAGTTAGGTTTTCGCATCTTATACTTGATTTAGCTCAATAAAAATTAATAATTAATTAAAAAAATTAGATCATTTATTTATCTTCTCTAGTCGATCTCCTTGGTGGAACACCTAAGTAGATACCGATTTGTTCCTCTTTTAATCCTCAGCGAGCTTCACTCCCGACACGGCCGGCCTCCCCCGCACAGCACAGCCAGGACCCTGCAAAATCCCGTGCAAGGGCCGACGCTGGCGAGAAACGCAGAGCGAATGGGACGGAAGAACAAGGCCAGACGCAACGTTGCCACGCGGCGGAGGAGGGGAGGCTGCCGACCACCGCAGCACACGCGGCAGAGCTGGATTGGCCGTGCAACGCCGGAGTCGCTCTGGTTCTCGGAGATCCTTCCACTATAAGGGCATCTCCAATGGTTCTAGCTAGCAACTAACTATAAGACTTCCACATCATTTATATAGTACACACTAAAACTAGCATTCTAAAGAACTATCTATAAGGATAGCTATTTGATGCTTACATGCACACACAGAATTTATAGAGGCTGCCTCGTTTGACGTTATAGACTAGTGCTTAAGAGCAAGTTTAATAATGCTGACTGTGCTAGCTACAAAGGAATCCATGTCAGCATAGTCCTATGTGGAGAGGAGAGAAAAGGAGAGAGAGAGCCAAGCCGACTCCCATGCAAGAGTCAGGCTATAGCACAGGAAAAGATGCATTATCTATGCATGTACCCATAGAACTAATTGGTATACCCATGCATGTATTAAATTATCAATACTCATGTATGTATTAAATGATTGAGAGCTCTTGTGGAGACAACTTATAGCCAGCTTATTGTATGAGTTGACTGCATCATTATCTTTTGATGACATGGAAATGTATTGGAGGTAGCAGCTATTTGTACTATTAAACTTGCTCTAAGGAAGAGCTGGCTCGGTTTTTTTGCATACTCTCTTTCCTCTACATAGGATATATGCTGATGTGTACATGCATATAGCTAGCTGACTCAGACCATTGGAGATGCCCTAAGAGCAAGTACAATAGTATAGCCAACTAGTGGCTATAACACTTGTCCATTTCATCTATAGCATTCAAAAAAATAGTTCATACAATAAGGTAGCTATTACAATAACTATTTGGCCCCACGTGTAAGAGAGTGAAATGCATATTTTTACGTGCTATAGCTAGCTGTAATTTAGTAGCCAGCTTCCTTCTCTCTCTTCCTTTCTCTCTCTGCCACGTAAGATTTTGTTGATATTATATTTGCTATAGCCTGCTGATTAAGTTTTATTGTACCTGTTCTAAGGATGTAATAATATATAGCGATGATATATAATATACAGCTTAGGTGTAGTATACAGCTGTGGTAGTATCTGTTGCAGCGGCGGAACGGAACACGGCGGCGCGCGCGTACGTCAAACCTGACAGGCCGGTGGCCTCTACGTCTCTTCTTGTTCTTTCATACCGTGCAACGACGTACAGGGAACAACTAGCTAGATAGAGTAGTACGATCGAACCGAGGAGGGGACAAATGACCTCTGAAAATCATACATGCATCAAATTTTAAGTCCTGTGCCGTCTCCACCGTGTAATTGACAGCTCACTGTTGCGTACTCATGTGTTGTCCAAATTTGGGCAAGTATACGGTGCTGATTAACCCTCCCCTCCGTACTAACATTAATTATAATTGAGACTTGATGCATGTTCGATTGGCCTTCAGTTTATTAGTTTAAATTTTTAGATAAACGAGTTAGTGCATAAAGCTCAATATGGGATCATAACCAATAAACCTTAAATTCAAGACCTAATTGACGCAATTAAAAAAATAATTATAGCACACTTCTATTTTACATCTTAGATCCAATGAAGTCTATACATGAGGGAAGTGTTAAAGAATAAATAAATTATCCATCTTTTCTTATCTACTTAAACTTTTAGGTGCGAGGCATATAAAGTCTGGCCCTTTGAACTTATCAGGGCTGCCGACCCTCCTGATATATGATGCATGAGAAGGCTATATAAGATCATAGTTTGGTGCATGGAATAATAGATAAAGTTTGGATGATGCTTTGCTTGGAATTTTTTTGTTCGCAAGTCTTAGTGTCCACGTATTTATTGCTTGTATATGTCAATAGGTCATCTTTGACTTAAGCAGCTAATTAAGAATGCATCTTCCTCTAAACTGGTACACGGTTGTTGGTACAGCAGCCGTACAAGGGCCCACGATCTACAAAATTCTGCTTAGTGAAAAATAAATAAATTGAAGGAAGCTAAATTTTCCATGCATATCATAGGCTTTTAAAAAAACATTTATATTAGTAAAAATATATAGATAAAATATATAAATCTAACCTTTGTATTAAAGATATTCGATGAATAACTTGCTACCATTAAGTCCATTTAACTTGATACCATCAAGCACTTCATATAATCAGCTTGTTGCTGCGGGAGATTCAATTTTTTGCCACTCTTAAGATTGACCAATTCACTCTGTCACTTACATGTAAGGTCACCTGAGTCACTGACAATAGGCCCGGGTGGCAAATCTGTTGCCACTCGAGTTATAAGGGTGGCAAATAGTTAAATTTTCCTGTTGCTGCTAGTACCACCCATCAATGCCTTTTCCTCGGCCCTTAATTTCTAGGGCCGAAAGCTTTTCTGTGGGCTTGCGCTACGGGCTTGGAGAAATACGGCCCATGCATGTAGCCAGCTCTTGTGGGCCTCTGGCACTTTAGCCAGCTCCTTTCTCTGATCCCAGCTCGGCGGGTCCATGTTAAAGGAGTATTTTTCACCTGCTGCAGCCTGCATGGCTGCATCGACGATCACATGGCCAACGAAGCAGGCATCGATGCTAATTAGTATGCCCATGCGTTCCATGAGTTTGTTAGTCTTCTCAGAGCATCTACACTTGTTTTGTAATGTGTCTGTCCCCTCCCTTGGATTGATCAATCGGTTGGTTCTTTTCTTTTTTATACAACTGATGGCTTATGTTTATAGTTAATAGTTTTTGATACTAATACGAGCGTTTATGTAAATATATCTAATGTCAATAAACTGATAAGTCACCTTAAAAAAAAAACTATCCTGATAAATCGTCTTGAAAAGACGACCGAGAAGTCGTTTCGTTTGTTTATCTAGAAAAAAAATCATAAACTAAAAAGAAGATATCTAATATATACCTCTTCCCAAGTTTGAGATGATTAACGACATGTACACCTCCAATGAATCATCGAATCCTTCGTAATTTCACACCTAGACAAGCAGACAAGGGCAGATCTATATTTTGGTCTAGTATCCTGACGTGTTCGATTCCTGGCCCTTGAGTGACTCGTGAGTAGTACAAACTTAAGATTCCCGCTCATCCGGCGGCAAGCTAGCTTGCAAGCAGAACATGCATGTGGTGTCAAGTGTAAATTATGCACGTCACATAGATTCCTGCCTAATCCTGACAATCTATTCTCATCTGCAAGTTGATTTGCCATTGCACAGCGGTTGTTACGAATGATCTCTCTCTATACGGAAGTCTTTTCTTTATTTCTAAGAGTACTTACTCTTAAAAGTTTAATATACCATTTAAACAAACATATTATACCTCTTTATCATTTTCGGTATACTTAAATATTAATTATAAGATACTTCAATGCAATATAGTTGAAAAAAAATCCATGGAAGCCCTTTAATTTTGCGATATATACTTTTTCATATGTAAAACGAGTATATACATAAATTATGGTATAAAAAGTGGATTTTTTTTTGAATTTTTCATGTAACTCACCTTAAAGTATTTTTCTAATTATTATTAGAGTATGCTTAAAAGAAAAAAGAGATATAATTTATTTGTTTAAGCAATATATGAGAAGTGGGAGTACGTACTCCCAAGAGTATAGATCATTTTTCTATATATATAATCAGCACATAACTTCAACCAAACTATCTTGGAAAAAAGATAATTACAATTCGAATTTCAGTTCAAACTTATTTGAACTAGTTAAAAACTAAAAATAACTATTTTAAATCATGATACTCTGACACCATGGTGTCCTAGTTAATTATATTATATATCTATATACATGCCTGCGTTATTGTGCGTATTGTGCGCGTCGAAAAGTTATTGTCGTGCGTAAGTAAAGTTACTGTCAAATATATTTGGCAGCAACTTTACTCACGTACAATAGTAACTTTTCGGCGCTATTCTACACCTATACGCAGAATAGTAATTCTATATATATACATACACACACTTGTGACTAAGGAGGGGCATGCACACAATTGATCCGACACAAATACTTGCTTCCTTAGTTTCGATTCAGTGACCGATAGCTAGGGATCGATCGATCAATTAATATGGCCGGGCATAGTAGTGGCGTTGAGCCCGCATGCATGGTTCTGCCCATCATCGATGAGGAGTCGGAGCCGGGGTCGTCGACGGAGAGCGAGGGCGCCGCGCCGGAGTCGAGGCGGAGGATCACCGACCGCCAGAAGGCCATCGTGTCCAGGATGAGGGAGCTCCTCAGGCGAGCCGCTGCTCAGTCAGCTCAATCCAAGCTCTGCTCTACGGTAGTGGTCAGTGCCAAGAAATGGAAGGTAATTATTCATGCATGCAGTCTTGAATTTAATTTACAGGTGTCTGAGATTAAATTCTAGTTTCATGCCCTTGAATTGTTGGTTCCAGAAGGTGGTAAGCTTCCAGAACAGAAGGGATGCAGGTGCAAGGAAGCAGCTGGATCAGGAAATATTAATTCAGGGTGATGGCATGAGCTCATCGTCGGTCTCTAGCAAGAACAGCTTCAGTTGGGACGTCGCTGCTGCCGCAGACAGCTGCTCGATGACGACGACGTCGACGTCGCCTGCGCATTCGCCACTGTGGCCGGCGTTCGTCTCTGCTCAAGCCTACGAAACTGCGGCTGATCATGGAATGTCCTCGCCGACGTCGAACGCTCTGAGGTTCTCCTCCTGTACAATAATGAGCACGCAGAGCTCGGGATCTGCTGCTGCTGATACGATAAGCTTGTTCTGCAGTGCCAGCCCCCCTCCTAGCCCAGGGGTCTGCAGAGCTAGCGATGATGATGTGAAGATGAGCAGGATGGCTCAGTGGATCACCACAGATTGTGACTGTAAGCTGCTGCTGATCTTTAATTACTTCTCTAATTTGATTCCTCTGTGTAAGAGTGTGTACAGTCCGTTAACGACCTGATTCTTCGCAAATTTGCAGTTGTCGTGTTGGAGCTATAGAGTAGCGGACGGGCTGAAGATGTCGGCACTGGTCTTTTGGATTTTTTGTTTTTTCGAAAGATGAAACAAATAAAAGCGGACTTTTCAAATGGCTTCTCACGTCTAACACCGTGTACTTCGTCTGTATTAACATCTCTGTCATCTGTTACAGTCTCAAAAAATTATAGACAAAAACCGTCCATTACAGTCAAAAGATATGGACCATGGCCGGAAAAAAAGGCCATCCTCTCCTCACGGAACTTGTCACTCCTGCCTGCCATCTAAAATGCCAGCCTAATTAGGCCCGGCTTATGTCATATGTGAGCTTAGCACTTGAGCCGTCCAATACATAGGAAACGAGGCCGTAAGGCCATTTTTTATTTTGTTTTGTTTTACTTTTTGTGACTGAGTTGATAGCCTCGTCACCGAAATTTTCAGCAAGCCTTTTTGCGCTTGCTCAGTTTCAGCAAGCGAGTTCCTTGTCTTGCCTGGTTTCTCATGAGAAAGAAAAAAAAAATATTTGGATGGCTGTCATTACTCGGTAACACGAGGCAAACAAAAGGCTTATTTCTTCAATCGGCAAGTCCCGAAATTGTTTTTTCAGACGGAAGGTTACCACAGCTAGCTTATGTTGAAATCGATGGTTCGGGAGCACAGAGATTCCTTCTCTGCTGATTGAACTTTATTGTGCAACGCCAGCCAGACGAAACTCGCAATCTCTGGGGAGTTCCAAACATGATGCATCCTAGCTTGTACTCAGGGCCCCTCCAAAGGTTAAGAATAGGAGACTGTATATAGCTGGTAGAGAATTGACAGATCCTAAACAGCTTATTATACTGAACTGAAAGAGGTACTGACTCAAGACAAAAACATCAGAACATAACTATATTATATGCTAGTATTAGAGAGATCTACAAATTATGAAGAATCACCACATCGCAATGTCACATTGCCCCCACTAAGAGAATTTTGGACAATAATACAGTAATACACACACGATTACATACAGTGCATACAATTAACAGTCAATATCAATGTCACAGTGCATTATCCAAACTGGAGCTAACCAGCCGAAGAAAAATATCAATTCTAACCAATGAAGAGCAGTTTACAACACAACTAGTATATCTTCTACAGTCATTTGTATTCTTGGAAATTGCCATGGGCAATGGCTTGTGCATGTTCAACAGCTTCCTGCAGCATGCAGAAAATTTTTTTTTGGGGGGGTCATTTTTTCACGAAATAATTGTCCATTTACCATCCAAATAAGACTACTTTAGAAATATACCATAAAAAATGGTTCACTTTAATACTATCTAATTTTTTGAAGTTAGGCAAAATACCATTCCGTCTGGTTCCGTTTACATCTTCGTGTCATGTGTCATGTGTCAAAATACCATCTAATTTTGATCATTGTCATGTGTCTGTCAAACATGTGCTTATGTTGAGGCATTTCTAATTTAGCAGCTCCTCTTTTTTGACCATCTAAATTAGGCTTGCAGCGGCCATTAACTAATTCCTGGTCATAGGCACATTTACCCGTTCATTCACCGCCCAAATCCGGACACTTGTCAAGGTTACACCAGCCTCCAAACCTCTATAAAAACCAGGGCAAAACACTTGGTTTTGCAGCACAAAAAGTCCATTCCATTTCCAGCACCCGAGACGTAACTAAACGCAAATCGATCTTCGCCGCCAGCACCAGTTGAAAAGGCGATGTCGAACATTCAGCAATCCTTCGAGGCCGGCAAGTCCCACGCCGAGGGACAGGTGAGCTGCCACCCCACTTGCTACCAGCAAGTGCCAATTACAAGACATACTGCTTTTGTTTAGCTGCATGTTTCTTTCACACATAGCTTGTGACCATGCTCGGAGATTCGTGCAGAGCCAGGCGGACCGCGCGGTCCAGTCCGTCAAGGACGCCGCCGGCTCCACTGCGGACAGCGCGCAGCAGCAGGAGCAGCGCGCCGCCGGCGTCATCCAGCAGGTACGTACGTACAGCATCACGGGCGTCATGTTTCTTTTTAGCTTTTCAGCGGTTTGTCGGTTTTGATTTTTTTCGGCAAACACTATTTATTAAACTAATAAGCTGTGGTCTAATAGGGTTTTATAGATTTATAGAGGTTTTGCAGACCCATTCCTTGCAATAAATATGTGCTGTGCTGACCATTGATTCGACCTCATGCTACATACAGACCGGTGAGCAAGTGATGCAGATGGCCCAGGGCGCGGCGGCCGCCGTGAAGAACGCGGTGTCCGGCGGCGGCTCTACCACCGGCAGCCATTGATGGATCTCACCGACCACGTACCCCTCCCTCCCTTTGCGAGACGAGAGGATCACAATGCGGCACCATCTGCAGTGCCAGCAACAACTGATGCATTCCTAGCATTAGAGGTGGGACTTGGGCGGGCTTTTTGGGCCACCGAGCACGGCCGGACGGTTCGCCCAGCAAGCGCCCGCCCGACACGTGGCGGGCCGTCGCGCACGCGCACGAACGGTGGGCGGTGGGCTTCAAAATCCGACGACGGTGCGCGACGCGACGGCACGGCAGATCGGTCGGGCGTGCTCGGCCGACACGGCACGAAGAGCACTGATTGGCGAAACTATTTAAAATTGATTTCTTAACTATAGTAAATTGTACTCATGACTCTCCTTGAGCTTTTCTATTTGACTAGTTGGGTAGACCTATGCTAGATTGTTCGGTGATGTCCACATACGCCATAGTCTAATTTGCACCAATATATGCATTCCATTGGACTAGATGACCAAGTTCAAGGTGAAATGGCATGAGACAATAGAATCGAATTTTAAGTAGGTTTTAATAAGGCGGATACAAGAGAAAGGAAGATAGTGACCACCGCTACCATTGTCGCTATCGCTTTTGTGCGGTATAGTTACTTTGGTGGGCTTGGTGCGCACGCGCACGCGACGCCACGACGGTGGGCTTTGGGCCGTGCTTGGGCCCGGCCGAAGATTTGGCGGCGCGGCGCGGACGCGACGACGATGATCGGGCCGAACCGCACGACGCGGCGCGACGGCACGCGGTGGGCACGGGCGTCTTGCGACGCGCGGCCCAATTCCCACCTCTACCTAGCATGCATATGTCTCTAGACGCATAGACAAGCTTGGATTGGCATTTCTCTTTCGATATATTACCACCGTTTGATGTTTCATCCATACCCCTAATTAATGGTTGTAATAAAAGCGTTATCGGCTTGCTCGGACTTTGCCGTTGTTCCTCTTGTATGATATAGATTGGCAATTGCATTGCAAGCGTTTTGTCACCGAAGAAGCCTCGACATTAAGTAATTTCACAGCTCCATCCGCAGCTAGCACTTTGTTTCTCCGATGCTTGCCTTGCCGGTTCATTCACATCGATCGCTATCTTTGTGTTGCCGGTGTCGATTCTGCGACTTATCTATAATGCCCGCCCAACCGGGGACTAACGTGCGTGCACGGACCTCTCGCGAGACCAAAAAAACATCAACCTTTTTTAGACGACTAAAATTTTCAACTTGATTGACGATGCCTTTTCAAAGAGCTCTCTAAATTTTAGACACCACTTTATATGTTGGATGATTTGATATGGCGATTGACAATATGGCACCTAAACGTAGCGGCGTTAATTTGTGCATGGCAATGTAACAATGGTAGTTTTTATGCCGCGAATGCCATGCCATTCCATGAAAGGAGCCTCGCCGCATTCTTTGGTGCTCGAAGGTGTGGTTTTCCTATGAATTTGATTGGTTGCCTATGCGCAACAAGGACATAGAGTTGAATACCGATGGAGTGAGCCGTTGTTTGCGTGTTACGATCGAGCTCGATTACGCTCCAGCGACCTTTTTCAGCAGCGCGGCGGCTCCCAAGCTCGCCTCGCCGGAAGACAACGCGGTGATTTGCTCAAGATCAACGTTGATCGCGGAATCCAAGACCTTTATCAAGTACTCACATTCTTCTCGGATGGCGGGCAAATTGCACGAACTTGCCTTCCATGGCATTGGGTGGTAATGAGCGTAGCCTAGGCCGTGTCCGTGTCCGTGTCCGTGTTGCCATTCAAACCGACTAATCTGGCTGAAAAGGCCATGGTCTCCGTGAGCCAGACATGAATGTACCTTATTGAGTCGGTATAGAGATCGTCATCGCTGATGTCGATCTCATTGGCCATGAAGCACATGCTAATGAAGTCGCCGCGTCCTTGGTGTCCTTGTCTTGCTCATCTTTGCCGTCGTCGTCACTCCAACCTTGGATAATTATGTTCCTTGCCCTAGAATTTGCCTCAACATCAGGCATGTTGCTACTGTGATGTTCTCATCGGCAGGACAACATAGTGAGTCTTCACTTTCCTCCAGATAGCATAGCCCTGAGCCTTTATATAAGACTCCATCCTACTTTTCCAGAAGAGATAGTCGATCCTATCGAAGATATGGGGCTTGGTGGAGTACTTGTCTGTTACCATGGCTCTCAGACCGGTTAAGATCAACAAAGAAGAGCTAACCGGATCTGATACCACTTGTAGAACCGAACAGGCAACAGAGGGAGTGAATGGTGTCTTCAACTTTCCCCAAGTATTCTCACCAACCTTCTCCCGATAGCTATAAAGCTATGAAGACGAAGATTGAATGCTCACTGAAAAACCAACAAGGAGGCCGATAAAAGAACAAGCACAAACCCGGCCGGAAAACAGAGAAGAATATATGCGAACGACCGCTGAGACTAAAATCCGAATATCTCGTGATTCCCGGGTCGATCGATCATGAAATTTTCTCCACAAGCAGGAAACAACCTCGGTCAAGAAATCACGAGCTAACGAGAACTTTTGCCGAGGTCGATCAGAAGAACATAGTCGAATAAGAAACAGAGGAAGAGGGAAGTCGCATGACCACTGGATCTGATTTGCGAATAGCTTTTGATTCACAGATCATTCGGTCATGAGATTTCAAACCCAGCAGGAATACATCCTCTGGCCGAGAAAATACCAAGAAAACAAGACTTCTTTGCCAAGCACAAGCCAGAAAGCGTAATCGAACACAAAACAGAGGAAGAGATGAAGCGCACGACTACCTGGCTACGACTTTAAGAGCCTTCGACCAGAAGATCCAAAGATCAGAGAGTTTGCTCTCGGGAATAAACTAGCCAAGGGGCTTTGAGGAGATTCCCAATTTAGAGCAAGTCGTAACCAGAGCAAACGAAAGTAAATCGATCTCTTAATCAGAGAAGAAAAGAACAGAGAAGACTCAAACAAGACAAGCAATCATCGATCAACTAGAAACAAGAATTTAGATAGATGCAAAGAGATAAATGATTGCATAATGGAGGTTTCTACAGCCACTCCATACGGAGGTACACAAGCAACCTTGCTCTACCTAGAGACAACTCACGCAAAATAGAAACGAAAACCCAGAGCGACTCGGGAACAACCTCACCAAGCACCCGAGCTCTACCATCTCGATTTATAGCCTCAAGCTACCGGGGGGAACCCGTTAAACCCCCAACTAACACGAGTATTAACCATTGCTTTGCCCAATAGCACCAACATCCTTAGTGCTTTACCCATTAACACACACAAAGACCACGTGCTTTTCCAATAAATTCACTTCCTTTGCGTGCATGAGTCAATTTCACCGAATTGCCACTCACACACCTTCCCAGAAGCTTCCTTCTTGTCTTGCCATCCAAGTCTCACAGCCACGTTGCAAGCCTAGTCATCTTCGGCACCTCTCGAACCGTTCTAGACCTCAACACCTCCTGTGCCTAGTACCGGCTCATCCATGCCTCGCCATGACTTAGCTCCAACGTCCCGCAACCATCACAGACAAGAAAACATCTCATAGCATCGCACAAAACAAGATTCATCAATATACATCAAAAGAGCATACTCAAAAATATATCCTTAAAGTCATAAACACCTTACGACTGGTCGAAATAGTAGAACAAGAAATGTACAAGACCTTTGACCGCTATGCAGGTCAAAATGACCAACCCATAAGTCGTTACGACTGATCTACTAGATGCTACGGCCTTCCCAGTGAGTTCCAGCATGATCGGAGCCCTTCCGACCACGTTCGACCGCATTACAACTTCATCCAAGCGCTTCTGACTGCAACTACCGCGTCTGAGCGCTTCCGACCAAGTTCGACCGCGTTACGACCTCAATCGACCGCGTTCAACCACTTCTGACCGCACTACAACTTCGTCCAACCGCATTTGACCATGTCCGACCGCGACCGACTATGTTACGACTACGTCCGACCGCTTTACGACTACGTCCGATCGCTTTCGACCAAAAACGACCGCGTCCGACTGCGATTCGACCACGTTCGACTATTTCATTAACGTGGTCGAAGTCTGCCGACTTCCAACGTGGTCATGGTCAAAGTCGCCAACTTCCGACCGCGCGGTCGAAGCCGACTTTCAACCACTTCTCACGATAACGTGGTCGTAAGCCTTCGGCCGACTCAAAACGTGGTCGTAAATCGGTTTGCTGGCTTCCGACCACGGCCAACATGGTCGTAACTGCTTTCGACCACAGCCAACATGGTTGTAGCAACATTCGACCATGGCCAATGTGGTCGTAAGCGTCGTCTGTTGGCTTCCGATTACGAACAGCGTGATCGTAAACGCCGTAATGTGGTCGCGGACAGTGAACCCGGCTTTCGACCACGGCCAACGTGGTCGTAAAACCTTCCGACCATGGCCAACGTGGTCGTAAAACCTTGCGACCACATCCAATGTGGTCATAAATCTGTCTGGCGACTTTCAACCATGAACAACACGGTCATAAATGACACAGCGTGGTTGTAACCAGTGAACTCGGCCTCCCAACGTGGTCGTAAGTCTTCCAGCAGGTAACAATCGTGATCGCAAAGACTATGTAGTCGAAGTCCGCCGACTTCGCGATATGTTAAGTCGAAGTCCGCCGACTTCGCAATGTGTTCGAATGTTCAAGTCGAAGACTACCGACTTCGTAGTGTGATCTAAGTCGAAGATCGAGACTTCGCAGGTGTGGACAAGGTGAAAGTCTACCAACTGCGCAGGATCGAAGCCAAGTCGACCACTCGCGGGGCTACAACTTAGCAAAAAGCACAAATCAAATTCAAACTTGTAAAACAAATGTCAATTACTCATCACAAACATGGGGTCACCTCCACATGGTCTCTCATTTTGAGTTTGTAACTAGCCATTTCTTTGTAAGAATTAGACATAGGTCATGTAGATTATTGTAGCGGTGAATAAACTCGGTATCTATCCAAGTAGAAAAATTAATGAAGATGGAAAATCGATTCACTCAAATGACCAAGTTATCACGTGTAATTTTGATGAGATTCTCGACGATTTTGTTCATTGTCATGTGTCTCATCAAACATGTGTTTATGTTGAGGCATTTCTAATTTAGCACTCCTCTTTTAGGACCATCTAAATTAGGCTTGCAGTGACCATTAACTAATTCCTGGTCATAAGCACATTTACCGTTCATTCACCGCCCAAATCCGGACACTGTCAAGGTTACACCACCTCAAACCTCTATAAAAACCAGGGCAAAACACTTGGTTCTGCGGTACAAAAGTTCATTCCATTTCAAGCACCGAGGCGTAACTAAACGCAAATCGATCTTCGCCACGGCACGGTTGAAAGGCGATGTCGAACATTCAAGCAATCCTTCGAGGCCGGCAAGTCCCACGCCGAGGCGGTGAGCTGCCAATTACAAGGCATCTTTATTCGCTTAGCCGCATGTTTCTTTCACATAGCTAGTGACCATGCTCGAGATTCGTGCGAGCGAGGCGGACCGCGCCGTCCGATCCGTCAAGGCGCGCGCGGCTCCACGCGCGACAAAGCGCGCAGCGGGAAGCGCAGCAGCGCGCGGCGTCATCCAGCGAGTGCGTCGTGCGGCATCACGAGGTCATGTTTCTTTTGGCTCTTCACGGTTTGTAGGTTTTGACTTTTTCGCAAACACTATTTATTTGACTAATAAGTCGGGTTTTATAGATTTATAGAGGTTTTGCGAGACCCATTCCTTGCAATAAATATGTCTTGTCTTGACCATTGATTCGACCGCATGCTACATACGGACCGGTGAGCAAGTGATGCAGATGGCCCGGCGCGCGCGCGCAGATGAAGAACGCGGTGTCGGGCGGCTCTACCACCGGCGACCATTGATGGATCTCACCGACCACGTGCCCTCCCTTCCTGCGAGGCGAGGATCACAATGCGGCACCATCTGCGATGCGGCAACAAGCGATGCATTCCTAGCATGCATATGTCTCTAGACGCATAGACAAGCTTGGATTGGCATTTCTCTTTCGATATATTACCACCGTTTGATGTTTCATCCATACCCCTAATTAATGGTTGTAATAAAAGCGTTATCGGCTTGCTCGGACTTTGCCGTTGTTCCTCTTGTATGATATAGATTGGCAATTGCATTGCAAGCGTTTTGTCACGAAGAAGCCTCGACATTAAGTAATTTCACAGCTCCATCCGCAGCTAGCACTGTTTCTCCGATGCTTGCCTTGCAGGTTCATTCACATCGATCGCTATCTTTGTGTTGCGATGTCGATTCTGCACTTATCTATAATGCCCGCCCAACCGGGACTAACGTGCGTGCACGGACCTCTCGAGAGACCAAAAAAACATCAACCTTTTTTAGGCGACTAAAATTTTCAACTTGATTGACGATGCCTTTTCAAAGAGCTCTCCTAAATTTTAGACACCACTTTATATGTTGGATGATTTGATATGGCGATTGACAATATGGCACCTAAGCGTAGCGCGTTAATTTGTGCATGGCAATGTAACAATGGTAGTTTTTATGCCGCGAATGCCATGCCATTCCATGAAAGGAGCCTCGCCTCATTCTTTGGTGCTCGAAGGTGTGGTTTTCCTATGAATTTGATTGGTTGCCTATGCGCAACAAGGACATAGAGTTGAATACCGATGGAGTGAGCGGTGTTTGCGTGTTACGGTCGAGCTCGATTCTGCTCCAGCGACCTTTTTCAGCGAGCGGCGGCTCCCAAGCTCGCCTGGTGGAAGACACGCCGGTGATTTGCTCAAGATCAACGTTGATCGGCGGAATCCAAGACCTTTTATCAAGTACTCACATTCTTCTCGGATGGCGGCGGGCAAATTGCACGGAACTTGCCTTCCATGGCATTGGGTGGTAATGGCGTAGCCTAGGCGTGTCGTGTCCGTGTCCGTGTTGCCATTCAAGCGACTAATCTGCTGAAAAGGCCATGGTCTCCGAGGAGCCGGGACATGAATGTACCTTATTGGAGTCGGTATAGAGATCGTCATCGCTGATGTCGATCTCATTGGCCATGAAGCACATGCTAATGAAGTCGCCGTCGTCCTTGGTGTCCTTGTCTTGCTCATCTTTGCCGTCGTCGTCACTCCAACCTTCTAAGTCACTTGAAGTTGATGTCGTCGAAGCGTAAGGACGCTGATGGAAGAGCTTCTTGGCTTTGCCAAGATTGCGGTACTTCTTCTCTTTGCCTTGGACTTTGGCTTCTTCTTGTAGTTCTTGTTGATATAGTCGTTCTTGTCCACGCCACCGTAGTTGTTCTTGCCCTACTCTAGCTTGAGGCAATTTGCTCGAATGTGGTTGGGGCCACCACACTCGAAGCAAATCACCGGCCCTCCTCTCTTTCTCTCCCTAACCCTCTTATAGGCATGTGAAAATTTTCTAACTAAGAGGGCTAGTTGGTTTCTGGGAGCTGCTCTATCTTATCATCACTTATTTCACAAAGAGCAGCCAGAGAGAAGCCAAAGACACCATCAGAAGATGTTCCGGAGGGAGGACTGGGATCGGTGACCAAAGTCATCGACTGTGATTTCGACTTGCGAGAGACAATGTCAATCTCGTGAGTCTTGAGACGTGAGTACAACGCATCAAAAGTCAGAGTCGAGAAGTCAGTCGTGTCCTTGATGGTAGTCACTTTCATCTCCCAAACTCGCAAGTCTAAAGCAGAAAGCATTTGGCGAGCGTTATCCGAGTCAGAGTATATGAGACCAAGCGCTCGAGGTTGTTCAAAATCTTGTGAAATCTTGCAAAGCACTCATCTCAAACTTGTTGTACTCTCGCTTGTATTGATCCTCGTGCAATGCGGTTTTGATTTGGGTAGTGCCCTTATGGTATGCATCTAGGGTCACCCAAATATCGTGAGGTGACGAAAGATGAAAGATGAAAGGTGCGATCAAATTCATTTCTGCTAAGACCTTGGATAATTATGTTCCTTGCCCTAGAATTTGCCTCAACATCAGGCATGTTGCTACTGTGATGTTCTCATCAGCAGGACAACATAGTGAGTCTTCACTTTCCTCCAGATAGCATAGCCCTGAGCCTTTATATAAGACTCCATCCTACTTTTCCAGAAGAGATAGTCGATCCCATCGAAGATATGGGGCTTGGTGGAGTACTTGTCTGTTACCATGGCTCTCAGACCGGTTAAGATCTACAAAGAAGAGCTAACTGCTCGATACCACTTGTAGAACCGAACAGCAACAGAGGGAGTGAATGGTGTCTTCAACTTTCCCAAGTATTCTCACCAACCTTCTCCGATAGCTATAAAGCTATGAAGACGAAGATTGAATGCTCACCAAAAACCAACAAGGAGGCCGATAAAAGAACAAGCACAAACCCGTAGGAAAATAGAGAAGAATATATGCGAACGATCACGAGACTAAAATCTGAATATCTCGTGATTCCCGGTCGATCGATCATGAAATTTTCTCCACAAGCAGGAAACAACCTCAGGTCAAGAAATCACGAGCTAACGAGAACTTTTTGCCGAGGTCGATCGTAAGAACATAGTCGAATAAGAAACAAAGGAAGAGGAAGTCGCATGACCACCGGATCGATTTGCGAATAGCTTTTGATTCACGAGATCATTCGGTCATGAGATTTCAAACCAGCAGAATACATCCTCTGCCGAGAAAATACCAAGAAAACAAGACTTCTTTGCGAGCACAAGCGAAAGCGTGTCGAACACAAAACAGAGGAAGAGATGAAGCGCACGACTACCGGCTACAACTTTAAGAGCCTTCACCGAAGATCCAAAGATCGAGAGTTTGCTCTCGGAATAAACTAGCCAAGGGCTTTGAGGAGATTCCCAATTTAGAGCAAGTCGTAACAGAGCAAACGAAGTAAATCGATCTCTTAATCGAGAAGAAAAGAACAGAGAAGACTCAAACAAGACAAGCAATCATCGATCAACTAGAAACAAGAATTTAGATAGATGCAAAGAGATAAATGCTTGCATAATGGAGGTTTCTCTGACCACTCCATACTGAGGTACACAAGCAACCTTGCTCTACCTAGAGACAACTCACGCAAAATAGAAACGAAAACCAGAGCGACTGGAACAACCTCACCAAGCACCCGTGTAACATCCTGAAAAATTTAAAATTTAAAAATATGAATTTCTTGAATTATTTTTGCAATGTATTCTGTTGGAATTTGGATTTTATGGTGTTTTCCTGAATTTGGATGAGATTTCAAATTTTTAAGAATTCATAATAGACAAACAATAGTAATATCAAAAAGGGGAATATGCAATTATTAGAAAACTAAAATTTTAAATGCGAATCTGAAAAGATGATCCAGTATAAGAGCGAGAAACTTGAAGATAAAGTATAAAATTTTATTTTGAGAATAATGGCATAAATAGTAATAAAAGTATATGAATAAAATGCAAACACATATGTATATATATATGTGTGTGTGCATATACAAATTGTGTAAGGAAGATTTTAGCAATATAGGAAATAATAATAAAAACATATATATGTATATATATATATATATGTATGTATATATACTCAAAATTAAGTAGGCCAACAAAATGACAAAATGTGAAATTAAAAAAAATACACATATAACCTAAATGATAATAATAAAGTATCTCATTTAATAGTGGGAAATTTAAAGCGTGAATTCTAAACGCCATCCAAAAATCAGTAGAACTTTAATGCAAATTAAAAGTTCAAAATCAAAAATCATGAGTTCAGAAAATGATTAATCTTATCTTTATTTTCCTCTATTTTTCCTCTAATCTCTATTTCAAGTGGACCCCATCCCTCTGCCCATCTTCTTTTCTCTTCCCTCTCACCTTTCCTCACTTGCCAGTGCCCGGCCCCTTTCTTGCCGACGGCTGGACCGGACCCTGCACGAGCGCCCTCTCCTCCTCTCATTCCTCTCTTCCTCCATCCCTTCTCTTTCTTCTCTCTTCGTTCTTTAACTTGGTGAGAAAGCTCCACGATTTCTCTTCTGTGCGCCACAGCGCCCATGTCGTGCCGCCCCGCCCACCATGTCTTGCGCCATGTCTGCGCTGCCTCCGAACCTCGTCCGTTCCATCAAGCACGTCGCCACGCCTCGACCGCCGCCCGGTTCCTCCGCCACCACCGCCTCCCTACCGCCAACCCGCGCGCCGCCTGGTCGGCTCATGGCCCATAAAGGTGAGGCGCAACCCCAATCCGTCTCGCCTCATTCCCCTCTACCTCCACGCCCAATTAATCGGTTCCGTGCCCACTTTGCCGCCGCGCCCGCCATCTCTGCGGTGCCGCCGAGCTCACCATCGCACCGAGCCACCACCGCTCAATTCCTTTGCCCCCAAGCTTCCTCGGGACACGGTGAAGCCGTCCCTTCTCTCACCGAGCTCGCCGACCCTCCCCGTGCTGCGTCGATTCCCTCCCGAGCGCGCGCGCCGCGCCGCCGCCCCACCTCGGCAACCTTCCGCAAGACGACCAACCGCGCGTGAGAGTCCTAGCACTCATCTCCACTCATGCCCCTATCCTCCTCTCCTCCTCCACGCGCGCGCGCGTTCCCTCTCCACCCTCGTCGCCGCGCCGCATGCCGTAGCTCCTCGCCTCGTCGCCGTTTGGGCCACGCAACCCCACCGCCTCCTCGCCGTTACGTCCCGCTTTGCCGGCCGCCCAGCCTCCCGGCCGCCGCTCGCGCCGCCTGACTGTCTCCGGCTGCTAGCTCCTCTGTTTTGATCCTCGGTAACCGCATGCTTCATCCCTATTAAACCCTCAGTTAAGTCACAAACACCGAGGGCACACTTGGCTAGCTCGGTGCGTGTTAACAACCGTAAGCCCTCAAGTCATGAGATCGATTCCAGTAGCGCATTCCCATTCCCATTTTTATTTCAATTTTGTAACACCTTTTAAGTAGTAAAAATCAAGGAAAGTTTAACAATAATTTAGAAAGGTCAATAAAATTTAGCTGGAATGTAAAGGAGATTATGTAAGGTTTAAATGTGGGATTAGTGATCATATAAATGTACCTTTATTATTCCAATCTGAAACTTCTATAGGAATATTAGTAGAAGATGGTTTTTAGTATAAATGCCCCAAATATCACAAGAACCTTAATTAAAATAAAATAGCAATTAAGCTCATATCAAAATAAGTGGTCAACATGCATAGGTAACTCAAATTGAAATACAAAACAAAATGTGTGGGGAGGGTACCCTTATAAGCCTATATACAACCTTTGTCTTTAAGGCTTAATTTACACTATATAACAACTACAGGTACATAACTTAATAACGACCATTAATCAGAAGGGTGTCTTTAGTAGAAATGCCATGTTAGAAATATAACCTTATAAACCAAGCCTTGCTAGATAAATAAATAATGTTAAGTCTAATAATAATAACAAAGGTATAGACAAATGATAATGGTGCCACTAATTAAACCTCAACGTTAGATTTAGTAGATAATAATGTCAAGCATGATTCAGTATAGCCAACTACGACTCGTATAAATAGATCCTAATTCAAATTAAACTAAGCCTAGTAATAACTGAGGATACATAAAATGTTGAGCCGTAAAATGCTGTGAAACCGGACTCTAATATTTAATTGGTAAACTAAAGAAATTATATACATCTCTATATATAACATATGCCCTGAAGATTAACGCTCGACAAAAACAAAGCTCAGCTAAAACCTGTACACCGAATCATAGATCTAACCTAGCTCATGGAACTTCCTTGATAAATGTAAGTCAATTAAAAGAAAGACATCAAGCAAAAAGGTCAACCTCGCCTTTCTCCAATCGGCTATGTTTGGCCACTTCTTTTCCAAAGCCAATAATTCCTGTAGATACTTCCTCACTTTTGATCTCTTATTATCCCAAAATTTTCCCTCACGGTAAAGCTATTCAAAATACTCGTTCTCTTGCTCAAATCCAGCTACCACTGTGTTGGCAACACATTAAACCAAATCATCCTTCTATTCTCAAATCGTAATAAATGTATAAATTAAATTAAATCGGGCATTTAAAGTATTTGGATTTATTTGGATCTCTTGAGTTATTTGCTTTTATTTGAATTCAGTCGCTTATCGCATAGTTAGAAACTGGAGCCCCGAAGAATCAATGGATCAAGTGTGATCAAGAGCAAGGTGAAGATAAGGACTGGAAGCTCAAAACCATCGTAGAAGAAAGCTTTGAGTGAACTCAAGACCGCGGTAAACCGCGCCAGGCAAGTCAATACTTTGATCATGTTGAACCTCGTTTTACGCAAATTACTTTTGTTTAAATTATCAAATTGCATCTTTGTTATGTTATATGCAAATACATGTTAATTTAATATTCTAGTTATATCCCATTGTGTACTTGGTTAATATTACCCCTCCTTTGAAATATTTGAACATGTGAACATTGTCGCCCTAGCACAAATTATAATAGTAACCTTTCGAAAATAAGTCCGTAATTGTATGCCATGCGTAGTATTGTTTAGGTACTCATGGGCGCGAGAGCGCCCAAGCATCACTTTTTAATCATGAGAAAAGTTGGTTGGGCAGTCATGGTGATAATGACTGGTGTATGTTGGATATGGTTATTTTATATTCCCAAAAACTCTCAATTTGCTTTAATATCTGAGCGGATGGTTTGGGGGCTGGTATGTGGTGCGAAGGAATGCACAAAATTGTGGAGTGTGGTAGAACCGCTCAGATAATACTAAGGACTGAATCTTGTCATGTCAACCCGTGTAAAACAGTACAACCACAAGCTGGCAAAGTGTAGGCAGGGTTAACTAATTTGTGTAACGTCAAGGTGGTTACGTGAAGGTATGACCACGAGCAAAGGAATGGATGCGTAATATTCCTCGCCTTTACCCGTGATGGCTCACGAGGGACCCTTCCCGGCGTATGTGTAATATTACTACGGAAGGTTGACCTTAGCGGGAGTAACCACAGTGGACTATGCATTGTAAAGGCCCTGTGATAGTCTATTCAACCACATGGCTAAGGAATCATGTGGGGCAACGAGTAGATCTATCTCTTGTGGGTAAAGTGTGCAAACTCTGCAGAGTCAAAACTATTCGAATAAGCCGTGCCTACGGTCAAGGGTGGACATGGGAACTTAATGGATATAGTTCTGCTTTAAAAACATTGGAAATCGGGAATGGAAACTTGAAGGGCGAAGGACCGCCTGTTTGGAATTGTCTGGGTGTCGTCCCATGGTAAGTTAAGCGGCTATAACGTCAAGAAATTGCTATATGGTGCGATGCCATGTAACGGTGGATGGAATCGAATCGATATTAATAATGCATTTCCTTGTACATTATGATTTGGTTCAAATTGCTAGGTCTTAGGGATTTTTAATTAATTGTATTCAAAAGCACTCCTTGCAAAACAAAATAACCCGAGCCTCTCCTCTGTTAAGCCATGCATACTATTTATTTGCATTACTGTATTGGCTCGCGAGCACGGGGTCGGAGTGCTCATGCTCGCTTTGCGACAAAATTCAGAATCAAGAAATCAAATCACCTCGCCTCAAGCAACAAGATTGGACAAGCTGGCCGAGAAGATGAAGATGTCAAGGGCTAGGTCGCGAACCTCCGGTTGGTTTTTGCTGTGGGCATGTCTGAAGGTCCCACCTGTGTGCTTCGTTCTTCCATTGCTGCAATTTAATGATTTCGGCCTAATCGGCCCATGAGTAAGTTTACTATTACATTTACGCTTTCGCATGATATGTATTTTGATATTCGAATCGTAAGCGTGAGCACTATCTCGATCCAGGAATAGTGCAAGAAATCACGAGAGAATCCGGATGTTAATATCCGGTCCCTACAACCCGAGCTCTACCATCTCGATTTATAGCCTCAAGCTACCGGGGGGAACCCGTTAAACCCCCAACTAACACGAGTATTAACCATTGCTTTGCCCAATAGCACCAACATCCTTAGTGCTTTACCCATTAACACACACAGCACCACGTGCTTTTCCAATAGAATTCACTTCCTTTGCAGGCATGAGTCAATTTCACCGAATTGCCACTCACACACCTTCCCAGAAGCTTCCTTCTTGTCTTGCCATCCAAGTCTCACGCCACGTTGCAAGCCTAGTCATCTTCGGCACCTCTCGAACCGTTCTAGACCTCAACACCTCCGTGCCTAGTACCGGCTCATCCATGCCTCGCCATGACTTAGCTCCAACGTCCCGCAACCATCACGCACAAGAAAACATCTCATAGCATCGCACAAAACAAGATTCATCAATATACATCAAAAGAGCATACTCAAAAATATATCCTTAAAGTCATAAACACCTTACGACTAGTCGAAATAGTAGAACAAGAAATGTACAAGACTTTTGACCGCTATGCGAGTCAAAATGACCAACCCATAAGTCGTTACGATGATCTACTAGATGCTACGGCCTTCCCGGTGAGCTCCAGCGTGATCGAGCCCTTCCGACCACGTTCGACCGCATTACAACTTCATCCAAGCGCTTCGATCGCAACTACGCGTCGAGCGCTTCCGACCAAGTTCGACCGCGTTACGACCTCAATCGACCGCATTCAACCACCGACCGCGCTACAACCGTCCAACCGCATTTGACCATGTCCGACCGCGACCGATCGTATTACGACTACGTCCGACCGCTTTACGACTACGTCCGATCGCTTTCAACCAAAACGACCGCGTCCGATCGCGATTCGACCACGTTCGACTATTTCATGGCGTGGTCGAAGTCTGCCGACTTCCAACGTGGTCATGGTCAAAGTCGCCAACTTCCGACGCGCGGTCGAAGCTTCGACTTTCAACCACTTCTCGATAACGTGGTCGTAAGCCTTCGGCCGACTCAAAACGTGGTCGTAAATCGGTTTCTCGGCTTCCACCACGGCCAACATGGTCGTAAATGCTTTCGACCACGGCCAACATGGTTGTAGCAACATTCGACCATGGCCAACGTGGTCGTGAGCGTCGTCTGTTGGCTTCCGATTACGAACAGCGTGGTCGTAAACGCCGTAATGTGGTCGCGACGATGAACCCGCTTGACCACGGCCAGCGTGGTCGTAAAACCTTCCGACCATGGCCAGCGTGGTCGTAAAACCTTCCACCACATCCAATGTGGTCATAAATCTATCTGGCGACTTTCAACCATGAACAACATGGTCATAAATGACACAGCGTGGTCGTAACCAGTGAACTCGGCCTCCCAACGTGGTCGTAAGTCTTCCAGCCGGTAACAATCGTGATCGCAAAGACTATGTAGTCGAAGTTTGCCGACTTCGCAGCATGTTCAAAGTCGAAGTCTGCCGACTTCGCAATGTGTTCGAATGTTGAAGTCGAAGACTACCGACTTCGTGAGTGTGATCTAAGTCGAAGATCGAGACTTCGCAGTGTGGACAAGGTGAAAGTCTACCAACTGCGAGGATCGAAGCCGAAGTCGACCACTCACTGGCTACAACTTAGCAAAAAAAGCACAAATCAAATTCAAACTTGTAAAACAAATGTCAATTACTCATCACAAACATGGGGTCACCTCCACATGGTCTCTCATTTTGAGTTTGTAACTAGCCATTTGTTTGTAAGAATTAGACATAGGTCATGTAGATTATTGTAAGCGGTGAATAAACTGGGTATCTATCCAAGTAGAAAAATTAATGAAGATGGAAAATCGATTCACTCAAATGACCAAGTTATCACGTGTAATTTTGATGAGATTCTCGACGATTTTGTTCATTGTCATGTGTCTGTCAAACATGTGTTTATGTTGAGGCATTTCTAATTTAGCAGCTCCTCTTTAGGACCATCTAAATTAGGCTTGCAGCGACCATTAACTAATTCCTGGTCATAAGCACATTTACCCGTTCATTCACCGCCCAAATCCGGACACTGTCAAGGTTACACCAGCCTCCAAACCTCTATAAAACCAGGGCAAAACACTTGGTTCTGCAGCACAAAAGTTCATTCCATTTCCAGCACCCGAGACGTAACTAAACGCAAATCGATCTTCGCCGCGGCACGGTTGAAAAGGCGATGTCGAACATTCAGCAATCCTTCGAGGCCGGCAAGTCCCACGCCGAGGCAGGTGAGCTGCCAATTACAAGGCATCTTTACATACTGCTTTTGTTTAGCATGTTTCTTTCACATAGCTAGTGACCATGCTCGAGATTCGTGCAGAGCCAGGCGGACCGCGCCGTCCAGTCCGTCAAGGACGCCGCCGGCTCCACTGCGGACAGCGCGCAGCAGCAGGAGCAGCGCGCCGCCGGCGTCATCCAGCAGGTACGTACGTACAGCATCACGGGGGTCATGTTTCTTTTTGGCTCTTCAGCGGTTTGTAGGTTTTGACTTTTTTCGGCAAACACTATTTATTTGACTAATAAGTCGGGGTTTTATAGATTTATAGAGGTTTTGCAGACCCATTCCTTGCAATAAATATGTGCTGTGCTGACCATTGATTCGACCGCATGCTACATACAGACCGGTGAGCAAGTGATGCAGATGGCCCAGGGCGCGGCGGCCGCCGTGAAGAACGCGGTGTCCGGCGGCGGCTCTACCACCGGCAGCCATTGATGGATCTCACCGACCACGTACCCCTCCCTTCCTTTGCGAGACGAGAGGATCACAATGCGGCACCATCTGCAGTGCCAGCAACAACTGATGCATTCCTAGCATGCATATGTCTCTAGACGCATAGACAAGCTTGGATTGGCATTTCTCTTTTCGATATATTACCACCGTTTGATGTTTCATCCATACCCCTAATTAATGGTTGTAATAAAAAGCGTTATCGGCTTGCTCGGACTTTGCCGTTGTTCCTACTGTATGATATAGATTGGCAATTGCATTGCAAGCGTTTTGTCACTGAAGAAGCCTCGACATTAAGTAATTTCACAGCTCCATCTGCAGCTAGCACCTGTTTCTCCGATGCTTGCCTTGCCTGGTTCATTCACATCGATCGCTATGCTGTGTTGCCAGTGTCAGATTCTGCAGCTTATCTATAATGCCTGCCCAACCGGGGACTAACGTGCGTGCACGGACCTCTCGCGAGAGACCAAAAAAAAACATCAACCTTTTTTTAGACGACTAAAATTTTCAACTTGATTGACGATGCCTTTTCAAAGAGCTCTCCTAAATTTTAGACACCACTTTATATGTTGGATGATTTGATATGGCGATTGACAATATGGCACCTAAACGTAGCAGCGTTAATTTGTGCATGGCAATGTAACAATGGTAGTTTTTTATGCCGGCGAATGCCATGCCATTCCATGAAAGGAGCCTCGCCTCGCTGCTGGTGCTCGAAGGTGTGGTTTTCCTATGAATTTGATTGGTTGCCTATGCGCAACAAGGACATAGAGTTGAATACCGATGGAGTGAGCCAGTGTTTGCGTGTTACAGATCGAGCTCCAGTTCTGTTCCAGGCGACCTTTTTTCAGCAGGCAGCAGCAGCTCCCAAGCCTGCCCTGGCTGGAAGACAGCGGCCGGTGATTTGCTCAAGATCAACGTTGATCGGCCGGAATCCAAGACCTTTTATCAAGTACTCACATTCTTCTCGGATGGCAGCGGGCAAATTGCACGGGAACTTGCCTTCCATGGCATTGGGTGGTAATGAGCGTAGCCTAGGCCGTGTCCGTGTCCGTGTCCGTGTTGCCATTCAAACTGACTAATCTGGCTGAAAAGGCCATGGTCTCCAGGGAGCCCAGGACATGAATGTACCTTATTGGAGTCGGTATAGAGATCGTCATCGCTGATGTCGATCTCATTGGCCATGAAGCACATGCTAATGAAGTCGTCGTCGTCCTTGGTGTCCTTGTCTTGCTCATCTTTGCCGTCGTCGTCACTCCAACCTTCTAAGTCACTGAAGTTGATGTCGTCGAAGGCGGTAAGGACGCGGTGGAAGAGCTTCTTGGCTTTGCCAAGATTGCAGTACTTCTTCTCTTTGCCTTGGACTTTGGCTTCTTCTTGTAGTTCTTGTTGATATAGTCGTTCTTGTCCACGCCACCGTAGTTGTTCTTGCCCTACTCTAGCTTGAGGCAATTTGCTCGAATGTGGTTGGGGCCACCACACTCGAAGCAAATCACCGGCCCTCCTCTCTTTCTCTCCCTAACCCTCTTATAGGCATGTGAAAATTTTCTAACTAAGAGGGCTAGTTGGTTTCTGGGAGCTGCTCTATCTTATCATCACTTATTTCACAAAGAGCAGCCAGAGAGAAGCCAAAGACACCATCAGAAGATGTTCCGGAGGGAGGACTGGGATCGGTGACCAAAGTCATCGACTGTGATTTCGACTTGCGAGAGACAATGTCAATCTCGTGAGTCTTGAGACGTGAGTACAACGCATCAAAAGTCAGAGTCGAGAAGTCAGTCGTGTCCTTGATGGTAGTCACTTTCATCTCCCAAACTCGCAAGTCTAAAGCAGAAAGCATTTGGCGAGCGTTATCCGAGTCAGAGTATATGAGACCAACTGCTCAGAGGTTGTTCAAAATCTTGTGAAATCTTGCAAAGCACTCATCTCAAACTTGTTGTACTCTCGCTTGTATTGATCCTGTCGTACGGTTTTGATTTGGGTAGTGCCCTTATGGTATGCATCTAGGGTCACCCAAATATCGTAGGCTGACGAAAGATGAAAGATGAAAGGTGCGATCAAATTCATTTCTGCTAAGACCTTGGATAATTATGTTCCTTGCCCTAGAATTTGCCTCAACATCAGGCATGTTGCTACTGTGATGTTCTCATCAGCAGGACAACATAGTGAGTCTTCACTTTCCTCCAGATAGCATAGCCCTGAGCCTTTATATAAGACTCCATCCTACTTTTCCAGAAGAGATAGTCGATCCCATCGAAGATATGGGGCTTGGTGGAGTACTTGTCTGTTACCATGGCTCTCAGACCGGTTAAGATCTACAAAGAAGAGCTAACCGGCTCTGATACCACTTGTAGAACCGAACAGGCAACAGAGGGAGTGAATGGTGTCTTCAACTTTCCCCAAGTATTCTCACCAACCTTCTCCCGATAGCTATAAAGCTATGAAGACGAAGATTGAATGCTCACTGAAAAACCAACAAGGAGGCCGATAAAAGAACAAGCACAAACCCGGCCGGAAAATAGAGAAGAATATATGCGAACGACCGCTGAGACTAAAATCTGAATATCTCGTGATTCCCGGGTCGATCGATCATGAAATTTTCTCCACAGCAGGGAAACAACCTCAGGTCAAGAAATCACAGAGCTAACGAGAACTTTTTGCCGAGGTCGATCAGAAGAACATAGTCGAATAAGAAACAGAGGAAGAGGGAAGTCGCATGACCACTGGATCTGATTTGCGAATAGCTTTTGATTCACAGATCATTCGGTCATGAGATTTCAAACCCAGCAGGAATACATCCTCTGGCCGAGAAAATACCAAGAAAACAAGACTTCTTTGCCGAGCACAAGCCAGAAAGCGTAATCGAACACAAAACAGAGGAAGAGATGAAGCGCACGACTACCTGGCTACAACTTTAAGAGCCTTCGACCAGAAGATCCAAAGATCAGAGAGTTTGCTCTCGGGAATAAACTAGCCAAGGGGCTTTGAGGAGATTCCCAATTTAGAGCAAGTCGTAACCAGAGCAAACGAAAGTAAATCGATCTCTTAATCAGAGAAGAAAAGAACAGAGAAGACTCAAACAAGACAAGCAATCATCGATCAACTAGAAACAAGAATTTAGATAGATGCAAAGAGATAAATGCTTGCATAATGGAGGTTTCTACAGCCACTCCATACGGAGGTACACAAGCAACCTTGCTCTACCTAGAGACAACTCACGCAAAATAGAAACGAAAACCCAGAGCGACTCGGGAACAACCTCACCAAGCACCCGTGTAACATCCTGAAAAATTTAAAATTTAAAAATATGAATTTCTTGAATTATTTTTGCAATGTATTCTGTTGGAATTTGGATTTTATGGTGTTTTCCTGAATTTGGATGAGATTTCAAATTTTTAAGAATTCATAATAGACAAACAATAGTAATATCAAAAAGGGGAATATGCAATTATTAGAAAACTAAAATTTTAAATGCGAATCTGAAAAGATGATCCAGTATAAGAGCGAGAAACTTGAAGATAAAGTATAAAATTTTATTTTGAGAATAATGGCATAAATAGTAATAAAAGTATATGAATAAAATGCAAACACATATGTATATATATATGTGTGTGTGTGCATATACAAATTGTGTAAGGAAGATTTTAGCAATATAGGAAATAATAATAAAAACATATATATGTATATATATATATGTATGTATATATACTCAAAATTAAGTAGGCCAACAAAATGACAAAATGTGAAATTAAAAAAAATACACATATAACCTAAATGATAATAATAAAGTATCTCATTTAATAGTGGGAAATTTAAAGCGTGAATTCTAAACGCCATCCAAAAATCAGTAGAACTTTAATGCAAATTAAAAGTTCAAAATCAAAAATCATGAGTTCAGAAAATGATTAATCTTATCTTTATTTTCCTCTATTTTTCCTCTAATCTCTATTTCAAGTGGACCCCATCCCTCTGCCCATCTTCTTTTCTCTTCCCTCTCACCTTTCCTCACTGCCAGCGGGCCCGGCCCCTTTTCTTGCCGACAGCCTGGACCGGACCCCTGCACGAGCGCCCCTCTCCTCCTCTCATTCCTCTCTTCCTCCATCCCTTCTCTTTCTTCTCTCTTCGTTCTTTAACTTGGCTGAGAAAGCTCCACGATTTCTCTTCCTGTGCGCCCACAGCGCCCATGTCAGCGCCGCCTGCCGCCCACCATGTCTTGCGCCATGTCCTGCGCTGCCTCCCGAACCTCGTCCCGTTCCATCAAGCACGTCGCCACGCCCTACGACCGCCGCCCGGTTCCTCCGCTGCCACCGCCGCCCTACCGGCCAACCCGCACGCCGCCCGGTCGGCTCATGGCCCATAAAGGTGAGGCGCAACCCCAATCCGTCTCGCCTCATTCCCCTCTACCTCCACGCCCAATTAATCGAAGTTCCGTGCCCAATTTCGCACCGGCGCCCGCCTTCATCTCTGCGGCCGGCCGCCGAGCTCACCATCGCACCGAGCCACCACCGCTCAATTCCTTTGCCCCCAAGCTTCCTCAGGACACGGTGAAGCCGTCCCTTCTCTCCACCGAGCTCGCCGACCCCTCCCCGGTGCCGGCGTCGATTCCCTCCCGAGCGCGCCGCCGCCGCACGCCGCCGGCCCACCTCGGCAACCTTCCGGCACGACCAACCGCGCGGTGAGAGTCCTAGCACTCATCTCCAGCTCATGCCCCCCTATCCTCCCTCCTCCTCCACGCCGGCGCCGCCGTTCCCTCTCCACCCTCGTCGCCGGCCGCCCCGCACCGTAGCCCTCCCGCCTCGTCGCCGTTTCGGGCCACGCAACCCCCCCACCAGCTCCCTCGCCTCCGTTCTGTCCCGTTTTGCCGGCCTGCCCAGCCTCCCCGGCCGCCCCTCGCCGGCGCCGCCCCGACCTGTCTCCGGCTGCTAGCTCCTCTGTTTTGATCCCTGGTAACCGCATGCTTCATCCCTATTAAACCCTCCGTTAAGTCACAAAACACCGAGGGCACACTTGGCTAGCTCAGTGCGTGTTAACAACCGTAAGCCCTCAAGTCATGAGATCGATTCCAGCCGGCCGCATTCCCCATTCCCCATTTTTATTTCAATTTTTGTAACACCTTTTAAGTAGTAAAAATCAAGGAAAGTTTAACAATAATTTAGAAAGGTCAATAAAATTTAGCTGGAATGTAAAGGAGATTATGTAAGGTTTAAATGTGGGATTAGTGATCATATAAATGTACCTTTATTATTCCAATCAAACTTCTATAGGAATATTAGTAGAAGATGGTTTTAGTATAAATGCCCCAAATATCACAAGAACCTTAATTAAAATAAAATAGCAATTAAGCTCATATCAAAATAAGTGGTCAACATGCATAGGTAACTCAAATTGAAATACAAAACAAAATGTGTGGGGAGGGTACCCTTATAAGCCTATATACAACCTTTGTCTTTAAGGCTTAATTTACACTATATAACAACTACAGGTACATAACTTAATAACGACCATTAATCAGAAGGGTGTCTTTAGTAGAAATGCCATGTTAGAAATATAACCTTATAAACCAAGCCTTGCTAGATAAATAAATAATGTTAAGTCTAATAATAATAACAAAGGTATAGACAAATGATAATGGTGCCACTAATTAAACCTCAACGTTAGATTTAGTAGATAATAATGTCAAGCATGATTCAGTATAGCCAACTACGACTCGTATAAATAGATCCTAATTCAAATTAAACTAAGCCTAGTAATAGCGAGGATACATAAAATGTTGAGCAGTAAAATCTTTGTGAAACCTGGACTCTAATATTTAATTGGTAAACTAAAGAAATTATATACATCTCTATATATAACATATGCCCAAGATTAACGCCGACAAAAACAAAGCTCACTAAAACACAGTACACCGAATCATAGATCTAACCTAGCTCATGGAACTTCCTTGATAAATGTAAGTCAATTAAAAGAAAGACATCAAGCAAAAGGTCAACCTCGCCTTTCTCCAATCGGCTATGTTTGGCCACTTCTTTCCAAAGCCAATAATTCTGTAGATACTTCCTCACTTTTGATCTCTTATTATCCCAAAATTTTCCCTCACGGTAAAGCTATTCAAAATACTCGTTCTCTTGCTCAAATCCATTACCACTGTGTTGGCAACACATTAAACCAAATCATCCTTCTATTCTCAAATCGTAATAAATGTATAAATTAAATTAAATCGGGCATTTAAAGTATTTGGATTTATTTGGATCTCTTGAGTTATTTGCTTTTATTTGAATTCAGTCGCTTATCGCATAGTTAGAAACTGGAGCCCCGAAGAATCAATGGATCAAGTGTGATCAAGAGCAAGGTGAAGATAAGGACTGGAAGCTCAAAACCATCGTAGAAGAAAGCTTTGAGTGAACTCAAGACCGCGGTAAACCGCGCCAGGCAAGTCAATACTTTGATCATGTTGAACCTACGTTTTCTGCAAATTACTTTTGTTTAAATTATCAAATTGCATGCTGTTATGTTATATGCAAATACATGTTAATTTAATATTCTAGTTATATCCCATTGTGTACTTGGTTAATATTACCCCTCCTTTGAAATATTTGAACATGTGAACATTGTCGCCCTAGCACAAATTATAATAGTAACCTTTCGAAAATAAGTCCGTAATTGTATGCCATGCGTAGTATTGTTTAGGTACTCATGGCGCGAGCGCGCCAAGCATCACTTTTAATCATGAGAAAAGTTGGTTGGGCGATCATGGTGATAATGACTGGTGTATGTTGGATATGGTTATTTTATATTCCCAAAACTCTCAATTTGCTTTAATATCTGAGCGGATGGTTTGGGGGTGGTATGTGGTGCGAAGGAATGCACAAAATTGTGGAGTGTGGTAGAACCGCTCGAGATAATACTAAGGACTGAATCTTGTCATGTCAACCCGTGTAAAACAGTACAACCACAAGCTGGCAAAGTGTAGGCAGGGTTAACTAATTTGTGTAACGTCAAGGTGGTTACGTGAAGGTATGACCACGAGCAAAGGAATGGATGCGTAATATTCTCGCCTTTACCCGTGATGGCTCACGAGGGACCCTTCCCGGCGTATGTGTAATATTACTACGGAAGGTTGACCTTAGCGGGAGTAACCACAGTGGACTATGCATTGTAAAGGCCCTGTGATAGTCTATTCAACCACATGGCTAAGGAATCATGTGGGGCAACGAGTAGATCTATCTCTTGTGGGTAAAGTGTGCAAACTCTGCAGAGTCAAAACTATTCGAATAGCCGTGCCCACGGTCAAGGGTGGACATGGGAACTTAACTGGATATAGTTCTGTTTTAAAAACATTGGAAACTGGGAATGGAAACTTGAAGGGCGAAGGACTGCCCTGGTTTGGAATTGTCCTGGGTGTCGTCCCAGTGGTAAGTTAAGCGGCTATAACGCTGAAGAAATTGCTATATGGTGCAGATGCCATGTAACGGTGGATGGAATCTGAATCGATATTAATAATGCATTTCCTTGTACATTATGATTTGGTTCAAATTGCTAGGTCTTAGGGATTTTTAATTAATTGTATTCAAAAGCACTCCTTGCAAAACAAAATAACCCGAGCCTCTCCTCTGTTAAGCCATGCATACTATTTATTTGCATTCGGTGTATTGGCTCGCGGAGCACGGGGTCGGAGTGCTCATGCTCGCTTTTGCGACAAAATTCAGAATCAAGAAATCAAATCACCTCGCCTCAGCAACAAGATTGGACAAGCTGGCCGAGAAGATGAAGATGTCAAGGGCTAGGTCGCGAACCTCCAGTTGGCTGCCTGTGGGCATGTCCTGAAGGTCCCACCTGTGTGCTTCGTTCTTCCGCTGCTGCAATTTAATGATTTCGGCCTAATCGGCCCATGAGTAAGTTTACTATTACATTTACGCTTTCGCATGATATGTATTTTGATATTCAGAACTGTAAACTGTGAGCACTATCTACTGATCCAGGGAATAGTGCAGTAAATCACAGAGGAATCCGGATGTTAATATCTGGGTCCCTACAACCCGAGCTCTACCATCTCGATTTATAGCCTCAAGCTACCGGGGGGAACCCGTTAAACCCCCAACTAACACGAGTATTAACCATTGCTTTGCCCAATAGCACCAACATCCTTAGTGCTTTACCCATTAACACACACAGCACCACGTGCTTTTCCAATAGAATTCACTTCCTTTGCAGGCATGAGTCAATTTCACCGAATTGCCACTCACACACCTTCCCAGAAGCTTCCTTCTTGTCTTGCCATCCAAGTCTCACAGCCACGTTGCAAGCCTAGTCATCTTCGGCACCTCTCGAACCGTTCTAGACCTCAACACCTCCTGTGCCTAGTACCGGCTCATCCATGCCTCGCCATGACTTAGCTCCAACGTCCTGCAACCATCACAGACAAGAAAACATCTCATAGCATCGCACAAAACAAGATTCATCAATATACATCAAAAGAGCATACTCAAAAATATATCCTTAAAGTCATAAACACCTTACGACTAGTCGAAATAGTAGAACAAGAAATGTACAAGACTTTTGACCGCTATGCAGGTCAAAATGACCAACCCATAAGTCGTTACGACTGATCTACTAGATGCTACGGCCTTCCCAGTGAGCTCCAGCGTGATCGGAGCCCTTCCGACCACGTTCGACCGCATTACAACTTCATCCAAGCGCTTCTGACTGCAACTACCGCGTCTGAGCGCTTCCGACCAAGTTCGACCGCGTTACGACCTCAATCGACCGCATTCAACCACTTCTGACCGCGCTACAACTTCGTCCAACCGCATTTGACCATGTCCGACCGCGACCGACTGTGTTACGACTACGTCCGACCGCTTTACGACTACGTCCGATCGCTTTCAACCAAAAACGACCGCGTCCGACTGCGATTCGACCACGTTCGACTATTTCACAACGTGGTCGAAGTCTGCCGACTTCCAACGTGGTCATGGTCAAAGTCTGCCAACTTCCGACCGCAGCGGTCGAAGCTTCGACTTTCAACCACTTCTCACGATAACGTGGTCGTAAGCCTTCCAGCCGACTCAAAACGTGGTCGTAAATCGGTTTGCTGGCTTCCGACCACGGCCAACATGGTCGTAAATGCTTTCGACCACGGCCAACATGGTTGTAGCAACATTCGACCATGGCCAACGTGGTCGTAAGCGTCGTCTGTTGGCTTCCGATTACGAACAGCGTGGTCGTAAACGCCGTAATGTGGTCGCGGACAGTGAACCCGGCTTCCGACCACGGCCAACGTGGTCGTAAAACCTTCCGACCATGGCCAACGTGGTCGTAAAACCTTCCGACCACATCCAATGTGGTCATAAATCTATCTGGCGACTTTCAACCATGAACAACATGGTCATAAATGACACAGCGTGGTCGTAACCAGTGAACTCGGCCTCCCAACGTGGTCGTAAGTCTTCCAGCCGGTAACAATCGTGATCGCAAAGACTATGTAGTCGAAGTTTGCCGACTTCGCAGCATGTTCAAAGTCGAAGTCTGCCGACTTCGCAATGTGTTCGAATGTTCGAAGTCGAAGACTACCGACTTCGTAGTGTGATCTAAGTCGAAGATCAGAGACTTCGCAGTGTGGACAAGGTGAAAGTCTACCAACTTTGCAGGGATCGAAGCCGAAGTCTGACCACTCGCCGGGGCTACAACTTAGCAAAAACAGCACAAATCAAATTCAAACTTGTAAAACAAATGTCAATTACTCATCACAAACATGGGGGTCACCTCCACATGGTCTCTCATTTTGAGTTTGTAACTAGCCATTTGCTGTAAGAATTAGACATAGGTCATGTAGATTATTGTAAGCAGGTGAATAAACTCAGGTATCTATCCAAGTAGAAAAATTAATGAAGATGGAAAATCGATTCACTCAAATGACCAAGTTATCACGTGTAATTTTGATGAGATTCTCGACGATTTTGTTCATTGTCATGTGTCTGTCAAACATGTGTTTATGTTGAGGCATTTCTAATTTAGCAGCTCCTCTTTTAGGACCATCTAAATTAGGCTTGCAGCGGCCATTAACTAATTCCTGGTCATAAGCACATTTACCCGTTCATTCACCGCCCAAATCCGGACACCTGTCAAGGTTACACCAGCCTCCAAACCTCTATAAAAACCAGGGCAAAACACTTGGTTCTGCAGTACAAAAAGTTCATTCCATTTCCAGCACCCGAGACGTAACTAAACGCAAATCGATCTTCGCCGCCGGCACCAGTTGAAAGGCGATGTCGAACATTCAGCAATCCTTCGAGGCCGGCAAGTCCCACGCCGAGGGCCAGGTGAGCTGCCAATTACAAGGCATACTGCTTCTGCTTAGCTGCATGTTTCTTTCACATAGCTAGTGACCATGCTCTGAGATTCGTGCAGAGCCAGGCGGACCGCGCCGTCCAGTCCGTCAAGGACGCCGCCGGCTCCACTGCGGACAGCGCGCAGCAGCAGGAGCAGCGCGCCGCCGGCGTCATCCAGCAGGTACGTACGTACAGCATCACGGGGGTCATGTTTCTTTTTGGCTCTTCAGCGGTTTGTAGGTTTTGACTTTTTTCGGCAAACACTATTTACTAAACTAATAAGCCGTGGTCTAATAGGGTTTTATAGATTTATAGAGGTTTTGCAGACCCATTCCTTGCAATAAATATGTGCTGTGCTGACCATTGATTCGACCGCATGCTACATACAGACCGGTGAGCAAGTGATGCAGATGGCCCAGGGCGCGGCGGCCGCCGTGAAGAACGCGGTGTCCGGCGGCGGCTCTACCACCGGCAGCCATTGATGGATCTCACCGACCACGTACCCCTCCCTCCCTTTGCGAGACGAGAGGATCACAATGCGGCACCATCTGCAGTGGCAGTAACAACTGATGCATTCCTAGCATGCATATGTCTCTAGACGCATAGACAAGCTTGGAATGACATTTCTCTTTTCGATATATTACCACCGTTTGATGTTTCATCCATACCCCTAATCGATGGTTGTAATAAAAAGCACCTGTTTCTCCGATGCTTGCCTTGCCTGGTTCATTCATATCGATCGCTATGCTGTATTGCCAGTGTCAAATTCTGCAGCCTACCTATAATGCCTGCCCAACCAGGGACTATAAGGTGCGTGCACGGACCTCTCGCGAGAGAAACAAAAAAAATTCAACCTTTTTTTAGACGACTAAAATTTTCAACTTGATTGACGATGCCTTTTCAAAGAGCTCTCCTACATTTTAGACACCATTTTGTATGTTGGATGATTTGACATGGCGATTGACAATATGGCACCTAAATGTAGCAGCGTTAATTTGTGCATGGCAATGTAACAATGGTAGTTTTTGATGCCGGCGGATGCCATGCCATTCCACGAAAGGAGCCTCGCCTCGCTGCTGGTGCTCAAAGGTGTAGTTTTTGATGTTGATCGGCCGGAATCCAAGACCTTTTATCAAGTACTCACATTCTTCTCGGATGGCAGCGGGCAAATTGCACGGGAACTTGCTGATATACATGAGCCTTCCATGGCATTGGGTGGTAATGAGCGTAGCCTGGGCCGTGTCCGTGTCCGTGTCCGTGTTGCCATTCAAACTGACTGCTCTGGCTGAAAAGGCCATGGTTTCAGGGAGCCCAGGACATGTATGCATCTCCATTTTTTATCTAGTGGTTGCGCATCAAATTACGACATAACACGATCCCAAAAAAAAAAAGATTAGCTTCAGACCTAGCCTATGGCACCGGCACCTCATCTTCCACAAGCACGCAGCATTGCACCCACTTGTTTTCGAATACAGAGGCAACACAAACGAACATCGCGATGCAAACGGCTCTTCGCAAGGTTAGGCACGCCAGACGGCCACAGGGAAAACAGTAGGATCATCAAATTAACCATGCTGGCTAAACTGACATGTCAAAGAACCAGATATGGGAGGAAATCATAAGATGTTGGTCTGACTTGAATTTAAATTTCAAAGATGTGCGATAAATAATGCCACATTAGTACTTCATACTATAGAAACAGTAGTTCAGACGGTACAATCCAAGCAAAAATTCATAAATTCTAGCTTCATAGGTTCTCGATGGCAGAATCCGGACCTAGTTGGCGGCAGCCGCAGCTCTCTTCCTTGGGGTGGCCTCAGTACCTGAATTGAGGCACAAATGAAAAAGAATACTTAGATCCAAAGTGCCAACACAGAAAGTTGAGAATTCACATGCTAACTTGCAACATCGACGCCAATCTCAGGTACCTTCTCTGAAGTTGCTCTTGAACCTGCGAGGCACATGTCGCATGTACCTCATCCTTCCAGTTCCTGTGGTCTTGCGCCTGATGGCCTTCACACTCCAGTTATCTGAAATGATGAATCACTATGTTAACGCAACACCAATCGAAGATAGCGCAAACAACAAATCATCTGACCATGGGGTAAAAGGTGAAACACAGAACAGTAGCCCCAAACTAGGCAGAAATGTTGAATAATCCAGCTCGTTAAACGTGATCGAAGAGTCAGTTAAAGTGACCGTGATCGTAGAGTTGGTCGCAGCGGCCGCGGTCGTAGTTGTAGAATCATTGTAGCAACCGTAGCATCATGGTCAGAGTCACTGTAGTGGTCGTAGTGGCTATCGTCGAAAGATCACTATAGCAGTTGTAGTAGTTATGGTCGTGGAATCCCTGTAGTAGTCGTTTGACGCGTGCTCAGTCCAGACAAGAGCGAGTCTTTCAGTTTTGTCAGCATCATGTGCGACATGGCCTAGTCGTGGGATCGTGCAGGTGGTGGGGCAGAATAAGAGTGGTTTAACCACCACGTTTAGCTAGGATTTCCTTTAAATAGCTGATTAATACAACAAAAAAGCTACCCAGTTTTCTAGCAGCACAAAAACTCCTGTGTTCTTACTCTATTCTCCCAACTTTGTGTGTGTTCGAGTGTAAACTCAGGCGTGTTGATCAGCCGAAGGTCCTGACAAGAAATAGTGCAATCCAAACAACTTAACCTGAACAAAGCTTCAAGATTTACCATGTAATGAACCATATGGGAAACCAATAGCAAAGATTCAGCTTTAAATACTTACAAACACGACTATCAGATTAATGTTTTCCTAATCCAGCAGTGCTTCAGTTTCATTAATCATTGGCAGGTAGATATAACAGTTAAGATCGTAACCAACAGAAGAGCTCAATAGGTTTGAACAACACATTACAAGGGTTATCAGATGAAGTCCAGACAAACAGAATAAACAGAAGAGACATCCGAAGCTACGGGGAAGTTAAAAGAAAAGTTGGGAGGTAAGGGAAATTTTATTCCAATGGATACAAGGCAAAGAATCCCAAAAGAGAGTGTGTGGAGGGATCATCGGACTTAAATACTTAGGAATCACAGGAGTTTAACTCCATCATATTGTTGCAGTTTATTCCTCATCACTTGATCCTCATAAATGGAAGCAGGCAAAGAAAAAAAAAGATGTATTGAGAATGCAAATGGCGATACAGAAATTAGTATATGTACCACGAGGTTAGAATACTTTTAAGCCCTACAATGTTCCAAAGAAGAAGAAAAGAGCAAGTTTCACAAAACTAAGAACTTCAGTACTAGCAAACCACAAATCAGATGATTCAGCTTTAAATAGTTACAAACCAGACAATCAGATGAACCATTTATAAAGTAACCATAACAATCAACACCAATACACCATAACCAACATAAGAGATCATACGCTAGAATCAAATTGCAAAGAGTAAATCTAAGTAAGTCCAGACAAACAAGATAAACAGAAGATACCCCTGAAGCTACAGAGGAAGTAAAGAAAAAAGTTGAGGGAAGGGAAATTTTTATTTTAGATGATACAAGGCAAAAGAACCAAAAAAGTAAAACTGTGGAGGAATCATCAGAGACTTAAATACTTAGGAATCACAAGAGCATAACCACATCATATTGTTGCAGTTTATTCCTCATCACTTGACCCTCACAAATGAAAGAAAATAGGAAAAACATCAGATCTATTGAGACGTTACAGAAATATACAGTAAGTGCCACGAGGCTAGAATAGTTTAAGCGCAACAAATGTTCCAACGAAATAGGAAAGAGCTAGTTTTCACAAAACAGAGATCTTCCATACTATCCCACTGCATTACACTAAAAAAGACGTCTGGATTTATTTTCAATAAATTGTTCGCATAAAATTTTAAGTTTTTACTTATCAGCAGGCAATCACTAAAAAAACATACCCTCTCCTTAACCACCCCCAAATCAAGATAACTATTTATTGATAAATTAGAATGGAGATGAAAGTTGAAACAACCGAGAATCAAAACCAAACAAAATTATGCTCAGAATATGAAACATCTTCTCATTAATGCCATGGGCATCTCTGAAGTCTGACATGCGAATATAGTTTTCATGATTCATCATAGCATCTCGCAACAGTGGAAGTTTTTTTTGGGGAAACTAAACGCAAAAGGTTCATATAGTGGCAATTCAGCAGCATCCAGTTAAGAAATACAACACTTGCAAAATAGATTTTATGATGGAGATTGGATCATATACCCTCCCTTTAGTTGAGAAATTGAGGATTTACCCTCCACATCTCAATGACACGTGGGGTCATCATAAGTCACTGACACGTGGGTCAGGAGCCATCTAAATAGAGGGTATATGATCAATTTTTTCATTTCCCTGGTGCTCCTGACCACATGTCTACACCCATGCTGATAGTTTCACACTTTCTTAACAGGAATTTTTTGTACGGATAATCCATTTTTATTCAAAATTACAGAAATATACCCACGAGAAAATTTTTTACAAGAACGGGCTCCAGTCGCCCAATGGTTGGGCGACTGGAGCCTTTCGCCCAACCATTGTAAGGGTAGAGCGACTGCATCCAGTCGCTCAACCATTGGGCGATTTTAATGCAGTCGCCCAATGATTGGGCGACTGCACTCAAGTCCCCCGTGAATGTTTTAAATTTTTTTCAATTTTGTAGTTTTAAACTGGTAAAAAATCTGCTGGAGTTGTAATAAAAGCTTATGTTCATTGTATGTTGTAGGTGTGTAAAAAATTTTGGAAAATTTTTTTTAGGAACGATTGACCGTAGAATGATCGGTACATACGATGGTAAATGATATTTTGATGTTATTGAGAATTCGTCTCTGGCTAGGATTGGGTTGAGAAGAATCGACAGGCTCAGCGGTCAGATTATCACAGACGGTTCTACATATAAACCGTCTATTAATACTCTCTATCACAAGTTTTATATATCGATACAATATAAACAACTAGTCTGAAAAGATAAAATAGCAAAGTTGTATATGGCTTATATATACTCATTTAAAAGGTTTCGACGAGATCTACAACTTTTCAGTTGAAACAAAATCCAAATTCCAAAAGAAAGACCAAGAAAAAGGGCAAAAACAGAAACCAAAAACTTACGACGCAGGTTTAGGTCCAAAGATGGCGATTTTGGGGTCTTGAGAGCGGCTGCGCAAGCTGGTCGTTTTATTGGATCGGGCTCGTCGTTAGCTTTCCAACGAGTACAAGAACGTCAAACGGACACCGTATGCAAAAGTTATGCCCGTTTCTTGAGAAGGTGTGTCGAAAGCAGATCAAACTGCTATACCTTTTGATCTCGTGGCGCAATTGCTCAAAATTTTTCTAGAGGCTGTTGGATGTATGAAGAACAGCTCCACCAATTTTCACTATTTTTTGCGAAGGTTTGATGCACTTTCCAAATTCTCAGTAACATCAAAATATCACTTACCATCGTATGTACCAATTGTTCTATGGTCATTTGTTTCTAAAAAAAGTTTCCCAAAATTTTTTACACATCTACAACATACAATGAACATAAACTTTTATTACAACTTTAGCAAATTTTTTACCAGTTTAAAACTATAAAATTGACAAAATTTAAAACATTCACGGGGTCCTGAGTGCAGTCGCCCAACTATTGGGCAACTGCATGAAAGTCGCCAAATGGTTGGGCGACTGGATGCAGTCGCTCGAGGGTAGAGCGACTTTCATGAAGTCGCCCAATGGTTGGGCGAAAGGCTCCAGTCGCCCAACCATTAGGCGACTGGAGCCTATTCTTGTAAAAAAATTTCTCACAGGTATATTTCTGTAATTTTGAATAAAAAATGGATTATCCGTACGAAAAATTCTTCTTAACAGGACATTGGCTCTTCATACAGCATCCGTAAAAATACATACAGAACAACACAACTTATTCAATAAAAAAACATCAAAGTAAAGGAAACCATATTAGCGCTCAGATGAAACAATTATGCAGCTGATGCCACAAAATTGACGAATGGCACACTGGGATCAGTTTGGAAGGCATGGATGCCAGTCACGGATTATCACAAACACGAACCAATGATTTCTTCGTCATTTCCCTCGAAATATCAAGCTCTGCATATTGGTACAGACTACAAGTAGAGAACAGGTGGGGAAACTAGAAACAGGTATGTGTAAGGCCACGCATCTCAACTGAGCAAGGACAGATCAACCGTGAACATCAACTAGAGATATCTAGAGGGGGGAACGGGGGAAGAGGGAGTGGTGTTATGGCAAAGCTTACACTTGCGGATGCGCGCGGCGGGGTAGCCGCAGGAGGAGCAGGTGCTCTTCTGGAGGTGGAAGCTGCGGCGGCCGCACCGCACGCAGAGCGTGTGCGTCTTGTTCCGGCGCTTCCCGAAGCTGCCCGTACCCTTCCCCTGCGAGCCACGGCCACGGCAACACGAGCGCGTTAGGGATTGGAGGAGGAGGGGAACGGCTAGGGTTTGGAGGAGGAGCGCGTACCATTGCTTCCTTGTCCTGGTTGAGGTTGGAGGCGGAGCGGGAGACGAATGGCGGCGGTGGGTGCGCACTGGAGTAAAACCCTAGCGCTGCTTTATGGCGAGCTGTGGAAGTGGGCTTTCGTATTGGGTAAATGGGCCCTCAATTCTTCTTGGGCCCATACAGGTTTGTGTTTCTGCAGATCCTTACGGCTTGGCCCGCTGCCTTGTCACGCGCAGTGTTTTGTCCTGTCCTTTGTGTGCGCAAACCGTGTGGTGCGCGAAATATGTGTGCGCAAACCGTGTGGTGCTCCCATCTTTTTATCCTACGGTTTATAATTATTCTCGGAATAGACTTTTTTAAGTAGCTTATTAATGTAGCGGCTATTATCTTTTTCTAATAGATTCAATTAAAGAAAAATAAAAAAAGAAAATACCATTATATCTCCGCAAACAATAAAAAAAATGGGAAACGGTGAAGGAAAAAAATAAATATGCAAAAAACCAAAATTAAAAACCGACTCGTTCTAAGTAGCTTCAATCTTCTAGAAGTTGGAAGCCAGAAGAAATCAGAAGTCGAAGCCACTTGGAGCGAAGCGTTCATAATGAATGTGTCAGCTTCCTCTTGTTTTTTTAGTTTTTTTTGCTTTTTTTCTTATTCTTTTGTATTGTGTACAGATATAACGGTGTTTTTCTTTTTGATTATTTTTTAGATTTTTCTTTAATTTGATGACTCAGAAAAATTAACAGCTGCTACAATGCAATTTCAACTAAAAGCTAATAGTTGAAAGCAAGTGCAACAGATTCTCGTAATGTTCCAGAATTTTCTATGTATTTTCTATAAATTTTACTGTTAATTTCAATGATTAAAGATAATTTAAATAATTACGATTAATCAAAACAATAAATAAATACAGAAAACATAGAAAGCAATAATGACAATGCTAAACATGCTTAAAATGTTAAAAATAATTCAAATTTTGAATTCCTAATGCTCTTTTATGCTGAGATATGATTTTTAGTGAATTCTATAATTTTCGAGAGCCTGTCCGTAAATTTTTAATTTTAAGAAAATTTTTCATGTAATGTTCTAATTTCTCGGGGCCTTTTGTGAAAATTTGGGAGCGCCCCCCTCCCCCCGGGCCGGGCCTTCCCGGCCCATCCTTTGGCTCGATGGTGGCTCGACGGTGCGTGGACAGCATGGCGACTCGGCGGTCGGCCATGTGGGATGCCAAGGCGGCCGTGGCCCACGTACGGGTGGCGTGTGAGCGGCCGGCGGCTTCAGGCGACGCGACTGCGGGTCGGCGCGGCGCTCATGTGCGGCAGCCTTATGGGGCCGGCGACGTGTGATTTTTCCCTTTTTTTCTTTCTTTTTTCAATCTACAGTACAATCAATATCTACTTTTTCATGTAATCTACCGATCGACATTGTGTCGGCGACTTCAAGTCTGCTCGCGGTAGATTAGAGCGGATTTGCACCGTAGAAAATAATCTAGAAAGCGGAATCTGCAGAATTTAAAGCGATGTAGATAGACAAGTCAATCTATGAGTGCTTCGATGATTACCTTCGATCCACAGAGCAATTCGTGCTTATAACATGTTGAGGAACCATCGCTGGTGAGTCCAGTTCGATCAATTCCTCCTATGCAAAAGAGATAATCAAATACAGATGATGCAAATAATAGATTGAAAACACAAGAGGTAGTGGGAAGAACTCTTGTTCTTTTCTTTATTGTTTTCTCTTTCACGTGTTTACAAAATAGTCAATAGGACTCCTTATATATAGCCTACTTGTGAGGTGTCCACATGTGCTAAAGTTTCAGATCTAGATCCAGATTTCCTAACACCTAGTATGGTTTATTTATGCACATAAAAGCTAGGAGAGCAAGGGAAGAAATAACACAATTGAGAAAGGCACATAGCACCCAGCTTCCATACAGATCTTGTATGTACGGAATCTTTTCGTGCGCATAGCAGTTTCTTACGTGAAGAAAAGAGAAATGCATCCGCTTTAGCTTATAGCTTTATTGAATAAATAAATAGAATGATTTTTTTCATCATTATTCTAAAATAACTTATTGATTTATCGATATTTGATTTATTCGTATAAATGTTCACGCTAAAAATTATGAGCCATAGCTACAAACCGTTAGCCAAAAAGAACGCGCCGGATATGCTATCATCCTAACCAAGCAAGGTTCGCGTGATAGGGATGGATGGGCTTCAATAAACGCAGCATGCGTTGCTCGTGGGAGGCAGCAGGTCAGAGATTTCAGAAGCAACGCAAACTCGACTCAGCTGCTACTCTACTCAAAGCTGGCAGTGGCACCGCCGTCCTGATCTCCTCTCATCACGCGCGTGCACGCATCGTTCAGATCCTGATGATATGCGGCCAGCTTAAGCAGCTGAATCAACACGCCTGCATGCACGATGCATCTGCATGTTTATTACCAGGTTATAAACCTTCTGATGGAACGAATGGCAATGGCCACCTTTTGTTTTATTCTTCTTCGCAAACCAGATCCGATGTGCTCGAACTCCAAAGTTTCAGAAAGATCGGTACGAAAAAGGTACAGGCTGCCGTATGTTTGCAGGGAGGGCAGCTAGTGACTCGTTTCACATTTCCATTACCAGCAGCTCGGTGAAATTCCTTTCTCAGACAAGTGAGTCTCCATAGCACATAGCCACATTGGTGTGAGATTAGTGCGCAGTAGTAGACTAAACATAATGTTGGACCTGCAAGAATTGATCGTTATATGTAAGTAGTGATAACCCCACGATAAGCAAAGAATAGATTAAAATGAATATAAGTAGTGAAAAGTCACAATCATAAGGGTCTGTTTGGAACTTGGAACGCAAGAATTTTTTCATAGCAAATCATTCAATTCCCCTAGGAATCGGGAAAGATTCGCACGTTGGAACGGGGCCTTAAAGATAATGGCATAGGTTGGTCTGACCTCTTTAAGATCTAATATTTGAAGTGTCAATATGTTTCTCAATCATTATAAATCGAAATTTCCGGTATGATACAATACTATAGGACCAGCCTATGTATCAATATAAACGAATGATAAGGTTGCACTCAATTGTTTTCATTAGGCTAATTCAATTCATCACTAGCTCCTTCTTTTACAAAACATAGAAGGGTAACCTTAAAAGTGTGAGTTGTTGATTTGTGATCCAAATTCTATACATTAGGATCGGTGTTGAACCACATATCGGTCTTTAAGGAGATCGTGGCTGATCTGCTATCCATGGAGGTAAAATTTGATGATGAGGATTTAGGTCTTCTGTTACTATGCTCACTGCCTAGTTCACATTCAAATTTCCGTGACACCATATTGTTAAGCCATGATGAACTAACCCTAGCGGAGGTTTGTGAGGCGCTCCAGAGTAAGGAGAAGATGAAAGGTATGGTGCGGGGTGAGTCGTCGTCCTTCAAGGGCGGCGTTGCGGTCCGTGGCGAATCCGAGCGAAGTCCTATGATAACAACAATCGCGACAAGAGCCGCATGGTAGAGGGCGTTCAAAGTCCAAGGATAAGAAGTTCGCAAGCACGCAAGAAAACGAACCACTTCATCGAGGATTGCTATAAGTTAAAGAATAAGGAGAAGAGGAATGCCGCACACCAACGAAAAATAAATCAAGGTAATGCCTCTGTTGTCTCCGGTCTTGATAGTAATGATTACGGAGATTGCCTTGTCGTTTTCTTTGGTTGTGTTCTTGGTCATGATGGATGGTTACTCGATTCGCATGTTCGTTTCATATCCGCATTAACAGAGAATGATTTAGTTCTTATAAGCTGTGCGAGTGGAGATGTCGTTCGCATGGGAGATGACAACCCATGTGAGATCGTGGGCATTGGATCTGCTGGATCAAGACATATGATGGCATGGTTCGCACAATGGACAATGTGCGACATATACCAAGGATGGCAAGAAATCTCATCTCCTCAAAGACACTCGATGATGAAGGGTACAAGTACTCCGCCAGTGGAGTTTTAAAGGTATCAAGAGGTTCTCTCATTTACATGATTGGTGATATGAATTACGCCAAGTTATATGTGCTTAGAGGAAGTGCATTGCGTGTTTCGCCACTACTGCTCATCGTCTCGATAATAATACTAACCTCGGCATAAGCGTCTTGGACACATGAGTGAACTTGGTATGGCGAAGCGATGAAGAGGAACTCGCTGGATGGCTGCACTCGAGTAAGATGAACTTCGTGAGCACCGCATTTTGGTAAGCACAAGAGAGTAAAGTTCAATGCCTCGGTACATCGCTCCAAAGGTATACTTGAGTATGTACATGCTGATTTGTGGGGCCTTCTCGTAAGACCTCGTATGGTGGTGCAAATTATATGCTTACTATCATTGATGATTACTCTATAAGAGTGTGACCTTATTTTACGAAAGGTAAAGATGATACATTTGTTTGCTTTTAGAGATTGGAAAGTAATGATAGAAAGGCAAACCGAGAAGAAGGTAAAGTCGCCGTCATCGATAATGGTGGTGAATTTTGCTCGCATGAGTTTAATTATTATTGCGAAAAGGAAGGCATTGTGAGGCATCATACCATCCCGTACACTCCGCAGCAGAATGGTGTGGTGGCGCATGAACAGAACCATCATATCAAAGGCTCGTTGCATCTTTGTCCAACGCAAAGATGAGCAAGCGTTTTTGGCGAGGCCGCCAACACCGCATGCTATTTGATTAACAGTCGCCTTCTATTCCACTCAACAAGAAAACTCCCATTGAGGTATGGTGCGTACACTGCGATTATTCACAATGAAAGTTTTTGGTTGCAATTGCTTATGCTCATGTTGATAATGGAAAATTGGAGCCTAGAGCTATTAAGTGTCTGCTTTCTTGGTTATGGTTCGGAGTAAAAGGATATAAGCTATGGAATCGATACAAGAAAGACTTTCATGAGCGAAGTGTTGTTTTTAATGAATCTGTGATGTTTAATGACAGTTTACCCATAGATATTGTACCGCATGATCGGCGATGAGCGTGAGAATATGAGCGTGCGGTGGAGCACGTGGATGATCGGGAGATGAATTTATTGATGATACTATTGATCTTGTTCAGCACTTATCTCTGTTTTGCAGCAAGACGATCGACCTATTGCACTGCGAGAAAAGAGGAGTTGTGCTCCTCGATCCGATTAATTGAAGAGTGTAATTTGATTCATTATGCTCTTAGTTGTCTTTGAGCAGTGGAGAACACTCATGAGCCGTTCACGTGCACAAGAAGCCATTGTTTCGGAGATCATGAGAAGTGGATCTCAGCTATGCAAGAAGAGATGCGATCCACGGAGAAAAATGGCACATGGGGCGTGGTGCGCTTGCCTAAAAATAAGAAGACCGTGCGTTGCAAATGGATCTTCAAGAGGAAGGAGGGTCTATCTCTAGTGAGCCTCCAAGATTTAAGGCAAGGTTAGTAGCTAAAGGTTTCAATCAGATTAGGTGTTGATTACAATGATGTGTTCTCCCGGTTGTGAAGCATAGCTCAATTCGTACATTCTTTAGTATTGTTGTTATGCGTGATCTTGAGCTTGAGCGGCTAGATGTGAAGACAGACATTTTTGCATGGAGATCTTGAGGAGGAGATATACATGGACCACCCGAAGGGTTCATAGTGCACAGTAAGGAGGATCATGTTTGCAAATTGAAGAAGTCCTTATATGGTTTGAAACAGTCTCCTCGTCGCTGGTATAAGAAGTTTGATTCATTTATGTTATCAAATAACTTTAAAAGATCGATTATGATAGCTGTGTCTACATTAAATTTGTTGATGGATCACCTATATACTTGTCGTTATATGTTGATGATATGCTGATTGCTACCAAGAGCAAGAAAGAAATCACTACATTGAAGTCTCGATTGAGCAAAGGCATTTGAGATGAAGGATCTTGGTGCTGCTAAGAAAATTCTAGGTATGGAAATTACTAGAGACCGTGCTTCGGTTTATTGTTTCTTAGTCAAGCAAATTATATTCGAAAAGTGCTTCATCGTTTCAACATGCATGATTCAAAACTGTGAGTACTCCCATTGCACCTCACTTTAAATTGTCGACTTCACAATGTCCTAGCAGCGATGAGGAGGTTGAGTACATGTCCGAGTTCCGTATGCTAGTCTTTGTAGGGTCTTTGATGTATGCCATGGTTTGCTCTCGTCCGTTTATCTTATGCTATGAGTTTGGTCGGTAGATATATGACTAATCTGGTAAAGAGCATTGGAAAGCCGTTCGTGGATTTTCGGTACATGCAAGGCACATCGAATGCTTGTTTGAAGTTTGGCGGACTGAAAAAGAACTCGTTGGCTATGTTGATTCTGATTATCTTTGGTGATTTGGATAAGCGTAGGTCGCTCACAGTTATGTATTTACCATTGGAGGTTGTCTTTGTGGTGGAAGGCACATTTGCGGGATGTTGTTGCGCTGTCTACCACTGAAGCGAATATATGGCTATGTGTGAAGCAAGTAAAGAGTCGGTTTAATGAAAGGTTTGTTTCTTGAGCTTGCTGGAGTTGATTCTTGCATTAATCTGTTTTGTGACATCAGTGCAATTTATCTCACTAAAGATCGATGTTTCATGAGAGGACAAAGCACATTGAGATTAAATATAATTATGTCGTAGATATTGTTACAAAGGGTAAGCTAAAGGTATGCAAGATTAGCACTCATGAAAATCATGCGATATGTTGACAAAGCCGTTCTGTTGCTAAGTTTGAGCTTTGCTCAAGCTTAGTTGGTATTACTGACTTAGCCCAAGAGGTCGTGTGGCGCCGAAAGTATTTCTTTCTTTGTTGTGTTCGGGGTGAAGGATTGATTTATGCTACAGAAGGAATTTGTCTCAAGGTGGAGTATGTTGATTTGTGATCCAAATTCTATACATTAGGCGGCTGGGGCGGAGCGTAGCGAGGCCGTCGCCGAGGCTTAGGGCGGAGCGGAGCGAGTCTGGCGCCCATTGTGCAAGGCCCGTGCACCTGGGGCGCTGCCCGCGGCTGCCCCGCGGTATGGATTCTAGTCGAATTAGGGTTTCCTGTTATATATATTCCCAGTAAACGCCGTTTGGGATATGAGATTAGAGTTGTAAATCCCGGCATTGTAACCTCACCCGATATAGTGAATATTGTTGCTGGCTGGCGCCCGTGGTTTTTTCCCTCTCGCATTGGGAGGGTTTTCCACGTTAAAATCTCGTGTCTCTCTGCGATTGATCTTGTTTACTTCGTCGTTCCTCCGCCATCGCGTGTAACATGAGCCAATAGCACATATTCTCTCACATTTCCATAACATAGCATGGAACATACAGTAGGAAAATAAGCACACATACTCTTTCTAGGTGAAAAATAAGCAGGCATACAACATACTCAAAACAGTGAAACACCTTAATCTGATAATATATGCCACTCTAAGATTTGTATTGGGAATCCTGTCACACTAAATGTAGATATAGATTTGCTTCAACCTCTTCTGCCTTCTGGATATTGACCCTTGTGCTCAAGGTATCCCGTGTTTCAAATGCATATTTGCTCAAGGGATTCGTTAGCACAGCTGAAAGGTGTCATGCAGCTTATTTATATGGGAGGCATATAGACTAACCTAATTAGCGCTATCATTTGCATTAAGAATTCAGTTAAAATAGACCCAGTTCATTCCACCTAAGCTTACATCTGGAAATTATCCTATTTTTCATTCCAAGTGCAGTAGTAATTTTATCATGCTGGTCAGCAGTATTTTATTTTCAAATCAGTGTTGGCCATTAGTTTATCATACAAGCTGTGGTGACACAATAAACTATCTTAGTACAGTAATTTATCATGGGAATTGGGACCATACTTGCATACTATATTATTGTCTGTTGCTATATTATTACCTAGTGGTGACCAAAAAATAATTATCCAGCATGATGTATACAGAAGTATGCAACAAACATTTTCCGTACACAACGAACATAAGTGCATGGTAAACGTAAATGATCAAGTTAAGATAGCTAGCATTAGCATGGTAAACGTAAATAGTCAAGATAAGTGTGCTGTTGTAGCCTTACTATAACAGGGAGTACATGGTACCCCTTTCTCCGTGTGAGGAAGTATAGCTAAAGAGAGCTAAAGACACGAGAGTGAGAGCTCATGTGTAACATGAGTAGATTCCTCCTTCTCATACCCCTCTTAGAAGTTTATATACATGAATGTGGTAGGCTCCTTTTACAAAAGGTGAGGGTATAGTGGTACATTCCTCTGTATTATTGGGTCTATTATATATTGGGTCAGTTGTAAGGCCCAGTTACGGGGTTGATCCACTCCTACAACATGTGCAATGAACAAGAGTTATTTTTATTAGTCTTGTATATACAAGTGGCATACTTATTATTTTCCCCTAATCAGATCTAACAAGAAAATTAGGATATATGGAAGTGACCAAATAAACACAGTCAACGTTGGCACATTGCAACAATGGTAAGTGTCTCAAAGAGTGATTCATGTGAAAAGTAGGATCTATGGAAGTGACCAAATAAACACAGTCAACTTTGGCACATTGCAACAATGGTAAGTGTCTCAAAGAGTGATTCATGTGGAGGTATGCCTCGAAAAGTAGGAAGTGTTTGACTAGAACATAAGCGCAAAATTTCACTTCTACTTTATATCATAACTAGTCAATATCGCAAGTGTAGAGCCATTGAAGTGGGTGTCGAGAGATTATTTACACGTCTTATCCTTTTATTGTGAAAAAGTGAGAATGATTAGATACAATATCAGTATCAAATAGGATGCTTGTTAGAATTTTATATCTTTTAACTAGGAAACTGTAGTAATATAAGGAAATCATCGTATTTAGGGCTTCTATTCAGGGTATTGAATGAAGGACACCTGTCCTTGTTAAGGAAACCTATCACCGCCAACACCAATAAAATAATTTCAGAATCAATGAATTCGGAGGCTTTGAACAACATGAATTAATTTAACATCTTGATTCCCATTAATTAAATAATTTTCATGTTACACATACCACTCAACAATCAAGTACAAATTGTACTCACAGTCACAGAAAATACTTTTGCATGTCAGCTAACATTTTGCATAACAAATTCTTTCTTTTGCAGAGTATTCCTGGCATCTAACTTTTGTTCAAGTGACAATATTATAGTCTCTTCTTTTCAGGTTCGTGTGTCCCGACCGATTTGGTGACCACAATGACACCAGAATCTTTTCCTTTTCCTTTTATCTCCTCCTTCCATTGCAGAGAACATAATGTAAGCCATGAGCAATTTTACCCGATCTGCTTTATATCCCCCTTTTGATTACTGACTCAATATCTAGTATTGTCATCCATTTCAAGAACAAATCTAACAAAATGAAAAGAACAATACGCATATAAGCTTAGCTTTACCTTTTGCGTCACCTCCGAAATGCCAAAATCTCCTTAAGAATGACCCGAAGGCGCTGTCTCAAGACGCCTCAGCGACAACGTCGGCGATGAACTTGATGAGCGAGCAGAGCCCGCCCAAGAAGTTGTGGTCAATCACCCCCTCGCCCTCAGCCACATGCCCGAAGTCCACCAACTTCACCCTTACCCCGCCTCCTCCTCCGGCGGCGGACACCGCATTGGCATCATAGCCCAATAAAACCGACGCTGAATAGAAGTGCAACAGCGTCTGCTCCTCGAACCACGCCTTCAGCTCGCGCGGCTGTGCCAAGACCCCCCCTTCTCCTCCGTACACGGCCGCGGCGAGCGCGCAGTCGAGTCCCTCGCCGCCAACCGACGACACGTAGCGCCGGAGCACGCGGCGGACGCCGGCGGTGTCCATCTGCTTCAGCTCCGGCCGCCACACGGCGCCGCCGGCGGCAGCGATCCGGACGCCGGAGACGCGAAAGCCGAGAAGGACGCTGGTGCTCGCGCGGTCTTTGGCGAGGCACTTGGCGACGTACGGCCCCGGTGCGCGCGGCGGCCACGTACACGCGCCGATCTTGATGTCGGCGACGGAGGGGGCGGCGAGGCCCGCGAGGAGATCCTCGAGGAGAAGGTGGGGTGGGGCTCTCCGGGCCGCGCAGGGGTGGGGAGGAGGTGGCCAGGTGGGTGCCGTGGAAGCGCGGGAAGAAGGCGTCCCGGATGCGGGGCGGGACGGCGGGTTGGGCGGAGAAGGCGTTGTAGAAGGCGAGCTCGTGCTCGCCGCGGTCGCCAGCCTGGAGCGGTTTGTAGAGAAGCCGGCGCCGTCAACGAGCCCGCCCAGCTTGTTAGCGGCCGCGCGGTGGCCGGCGACCTGGTGTTCCGGCGGGTGGAGACAGGGCGTGGTGAGGGCGTGGGACGGGTTGAACGTGGAAGTGTGTTTTGGCCGGGGAGCTTTAAAGAGAGCGGGGGAACTGGGGACCCGGGAATCTCGAGACTAGGCCTGACGAAAAACTCGAAGCTCGTTAGCTCGCTCGGTTCGTGGCTGGCTCGGCTCGGCTTGTTAGGATAACGAGCCGAGCCGAGCCGAGCCAAGATTTTAGCTCGTTAGCTATAACGAGCCAACTCGAGTCAGCTCGCGAGCCGCTCATAAGCCAAACGAGCCATACTTCCAGGAATTTAGATATGCATATGTTGCTTCTATAGACCTAATTTGTACTCTATTGCATGTGTTAATGTGTAAATTTGTACTCTATTGTACCCAAACGAGCCATACATATGTTAATTTGTACTCTATTGTACCCAACGAGCCAAACGAGTCATGCTTCCATGGATGAATATATGATGGAGACATTTTTGGCCCTGGCTCACGAGCCAAACGAGCTAGCTCGAGCTTGTCATTGAGCCGAGCCGAGCTAGCTTTTTAGCTCGTTAGTTATAATGAGCCAGCTCGTTATCCTACCGAGCCAGACCGAGCCGAGCCAGCTCGTTATCCAGCCCTACTCGAGACACTTAATTCATGACCTCTCTTACGGCATGTTTATATTATCTTTGGACCACATCCAGTATTAATAGATAATTCAGTAATAAGGTTGCTAATACAAATGCTGACCATCAGATCCGGCTTGAATGGTCCAGATCGAGATGGGTGGAAACCCAATTCACTTAAACGTTTTTCCCAAAAAAACCACCCACGCAGTCACAACTAGGAATGACAATTGTGCCCATTTACCCACATGCCCGTAGGTAAATATCTTAATAGAGCCGGGTATAGAATCTTTTCTTTACCCACGGGCATAGAAATGGAGGAACACTCTGCCCGTCGGGTAAACCGACACGGGCATAGATAAGCTCTACACATACCCGTCTTGCCTGTTTACCCACGATATGGACTAACAGGTGGCTCAATCATAGCAATAGAAGTGTAAAACCCTAGTCTCTAAGACCCCAGGTCTCCAACCCAACTCCCAAAGTCTCGATTGCCAGCCATCACCAACACTCGAGACGAAGCGTCGAGCTGCCTCCCACTTCCTCTCCTCAATCCTCCTCCTCCGGTCCTCCCTCACCCAGCTGCCTCCCACTTCCTCCTCCCGGTCAGCTTTCCACCCCCTCCCTCTACCTGGCTGCCCCCGCCCCTGCCCTGCTGCCACTCCTCACGCAGTCACGCCCACTGTTGTCCCTCACTCCCTCCTCACCTCTAGATCTAGATCCCAACTCGTGACCCCGTCCTCCTCATGGCCTCCTACTGTCATCACGGCCTCCCGCCCGACCTCCTCCTCAATGCTGGCCCGAGCCCGGCCTCCTCCTCAACGTCGGCCCTCCTCCCTCCTCCCAACTGCTACCCCTCCTTACGCGGTCACGCAAGGTCACCTCCTCCCGCCTGGCCTTGAAGGTATGTGCAATGGCTACTGATCAAACTCAGTTGACCTAACCTACTTCACTAAACATTTACAGATTTGAAATTTATATAGCACTTTAGCTTCTAATCTCACAACTAGCATGTGAAATGTGGCCATGGCTTAATAGTTGACCTCAATTAGTTATGATCTTATCAACAACATGCCCTGGGCTTGATTATATTGTTGTTTATATAGAGAAGATCCATGTCTTTGAGATAATTGGGACAATTCTTACTGATTGTAATTTTGTAACTCCTCTTTTTCGAGAACACACTTCATATGTTATTCAAAAGTCGTTCTCTTTGGGGTACTGCACTATAGATGAAGCAGAAAAAATATTCAAAACGTGGCGGCTTAGAAGGACAGATGAAATTTAGTCAGTTATTATTGTTGCTTTGTAATCAAACATTTAGTTTGTTAGTTTTTTCCTTTGACTCATTAGAACACTCCTTGTTTGCAATTACCTCGTGCACGCTTGCTTGTATATGCATATTTAATACTTCAATTAAGGGGGATCTTCTTCAATTATGCAATTCCCTTTACTATTGTTGTTACTTAGAACTAATCATAGACTCTTTAGTTCCTGACCTAGGGGATAATTAATTTTCATAATAAGTTTGGAAAGAACCCTAGTAAGGAAATCTACTATGTTGAAATTGAATTTAAACAGAACCACAAAAGATAGCTATTATATTTCCTAGCAATAGTGCTGCTTATATGCATCTGTCATTAGTTTAGCTTTCAGATGGTGACTTTTAGTTTGCGGGTACACAGGCATGCCTACGGGAAACGAGTATGGTCGAGGTCCTTCGCCCGTCATCCCTTATGGGCATGCCCGTGGGCGTAAATCGGGGGTCGCGGGAATGGGTATGGGCGAGCACTACCCATGCTCGTCATGCCCGATTACCATCCCTATCGCAGCCTCTTGCAAATAAACCCCTCTACCTCTCCATTGCTCCTCTGTCTTCATCTTTCCCATGCTCGCACCACCGCCCTCCTCGTCGGTCCCCTCTGTCAGCCTCACATCGTCCCCCTCCACCAGTCTCCTCACCGCCTCCTCTGCGCTACCCCTCCTCACTGCCCCCTCCCTCATCGACCCCCTCTGTTAGCCTCACGTCACCCCCTCCTCGTCGCCCCTCCATTAGTCTCCTTGTCGTCCCCTTTGCACTGCCCCGCTCCACCAGCCTCACGTCACCCCTCCTCGCCGTGCCCGTCTGCGCTAGGCCCCTCCACCATCCTCGCACCTGGTTGTCGCCCTCCACACATTCCCACCTCCAAATCGCAACCCTACCATCAGACACTGCTCCATGACCTTGTCACCCTGCCCCTCTGCATTCGACGTCACCCTGCCAATGTACACAGATGTAGGAAGAAACCAACTTCGGTAACACACAAATTCCTTATCGAGCAAAACAAGTTATAGTAGAAATAAGATTACAGATCCATCATATGTCATACATGCACTTTTTCATTAGAATTACATATCCTTCCCCCTATCTCCACAGCAACAACTATGTTATTAGTGTTCTTCAGGCTTCGGACCATCACCAAGTTCTACTGTGTCCTCCACTAGAAATCATCTTCGGTAAGAAAAATTGACAAACTGAGTACTCTTGAATCAAACAAGATTGACCAAGGAGTTGGGAGGAGGGGATAAATTGCAATTTGGGGCGAGGGGATAAATTGTAGAAGAGAGCAAAGGAGCACCTGATTGGTAGCGGTGGTATTGGGGAGAAGGGGGAGCGCAGTGCTATAGGGAGGAGGTGGTGCTGCCATGGTGGTACTTGGGGAGGGTATCGCGATGCCCCTGGTGAAGGGGTGGAGGCGGTGCCATGGCTAGATAGGTGGAGCTCAGCGAACTGAGGGCAAGTTAGAGATGGCACAGCACCCATAATCGTAGTCGGAAGGGAGGAAGAAGCCCCTCCACCACCGGCGTCCCTCTCTCCTCCACTGTTGCTACCTTTCACTCTCCTCCTCCACCACCAGCGAGCCCAAATATGTGCACATTGGGCCGAATCTAGAGAGGTCGAGAGGTGGTGCCGTGGCTGTGGGGAGGGGAAGGAGGGCGGCGCTGTGGGGGAGGGGAGGACTCTGGCGGCCAGGTGTGGGCAGCACGAGAGGGAGGGCACGACCAGGTGCGAGGATGGTGGAGGGGCCCAGCGAAGATGGGCACAACGAGGAGAAGGTGATGCGAGGCTATCAGAGGGGACCGCTGAGGGAAGGGCGACGAGGAGGGGGCAACGTAGAGGGGGCGGCAAGGAGACCGGTAGAGGGGGTGGCACAGGGCTGCCCGAGGGGACCGACTAGGAAGGCGACGGCATGAGGCTTGTCAGCAGGGAGAGATGGGAAAGAGGAAGAGAGAGGAGCGATGGGGAGGTGGAGGGTTTTATTTGCAAGAGGTTGTGACTGCACGGAGGGTTTTTTTGGAAAAGCGTTTAAGTGGATTGGGTTTCCACCCATCTCGATTTTGGCCATTTGAGCCGGATTTGATGGCCAGCGTTTGGTTTAGCACTTTATCACTGAATTATCCATTAACACTAGATTGCTCTCATTATCTTTTGACTTTGATTTATAAATAATAATAGCTTTTAGAGAAGTTTGTAGAGAGAAAGACATTTGCGTGTAATTTTGACCGATATACAGCGTCTCACCTCCCAAAAAATAAATTCTTCTTCGACAAAAATCCACCCGCCGGTTTTTTATCCAGCCATTCGGCGATCAGCAACCAGGCTATGGATTTCCTAAATTGCTAAAGAAACCTTCTTATAGACGCTCCTGTATATCATCGTTGGATCTAACGGAAACCATTAGACAACTATTGAATTGATTTCTGCCCTTTTTCCGTGTGCATTTGCTCGTTCTACGTCTTCCGGTCGTTCTTGATGCTCCCCGCACCAATAGTAACTAGCCCTATGAAATCCAAAGGTGGTATGTGGTCGGTCACACAGGACTCTAGCGCACGTCGATGTCGTCGTTGACCCCAAGCAAGAGTTCTTGAATCCCAATTAGAAGTTCCCACATTTCCCCTATGATCCCAATTGAATGTCCTTTAGTTTGAATGAATGTTCATAAAAGAATTTCGCTGCAATTCACTTCATTTGTTTTTTTGCGAAATTCTTTAATTGCAGCGAAAGCTTTTTAACTGCAGGGGGACGGGGGTGCGCGAAGGCTTTTTAATTGCAGCGAAAGTTCAAAAAAGTTATGGATTTCGAATTGAAAGTTCCAAAATGCTCTTGTAAAGTTTTGGATCTTGGTTGAAAATTTTGTAATCGGAAGTTTTGTTTGACAGGATATGTCTACTTAAAATATTTCTAATGGTTGACGACGGCGTAATAGACAATCCTATAATTTTTCTAGAGTACGAGCATATTCTTTTTGGCTGAAACTTATAGTTTTTAGCTGTGGTTTATAGTTTTTGGACTGTTCGTGTGAAAGGTTACAGAGTAATTAAAACTCACGTGCGTTTTTGCCGATATAAACGAAGTCGGTACAATATGTACTACAATTAACTAGTATAATTGTCAGACCCAGATTTTATAATCCGGAATCTACTGTGTTTAACTGCATTATTCCCTGGATCAGTAGATAGCGCACACAGTTACAGTTCTGAATATCAAAATACATATCATGCGAAAGCGTAAATATAATAGTAGATTTACTCATGGGCCGATTAGGCCGAAATCATTAAATTGCAGCGGCGGAAGAAGCACACAGGTGGGACCTTGAGACATGCCCACAGCGACCAACCGGAGGTTCGCGACCTAGTTCTCGATATCTTCATCTTCTTCGCCACTTGTCCACTCTTGTTCTTTGGCGAGGTGATTTGACTCGATTCTGAATTTTTGTCGCAAAGCGAGCATGAGCACTCCGACCCGTGCTCGCGAGCCAATACACGAATGCAAATAAATAGTATGCATGGCATAACAAAGGAAGGCTCGGGTTATTTTATTTGCCAAAAATTTGCTTTTAGCGGCATTATTATTCTTAGTTAATCAAAGTTTCAGATTACTACCTAACTCCATACTACAATTACAAAAAAATCGACTTAATCCACAGAAAATGCACTCTATTTATTGATCTGCCTAAAACTCCAAACAAAGAATATCATCATTTATTTAATCCACCGATCATACTTCATACTTTGAGTTATTGATAATCTAGCCCTATCATTACTATTCATCACCTCTTACCTCTGAACTCTAATGATTCTCTAACATAATTACGTTCAAATCCACCGATATCATTTGTATTCAATCCTTTTGTCATTGATTGCAACCCATAATCCAATAATCTATCTCTTTTTCTATTATCTATCACTAGCTAATCCTCAAATATATCTCCACCGAAAATTCCATTTACCAAGATTATAATCCACTAATTATTATGAATCCTCCAATCTTCTCGAAATTCAATTCATCCATCCAAGAATTCCTATTATTTCCTATATTGACAACATCTTCCAAGAATTAACAATCACTACCAATAATATCATTAATCAAGAATTATAATCCAATGCTTGTATTATTCCACCAATCCTCTAAAATTCATTTGATTCATCTAGTAATGAATCTATTAATTCTAATATTGACATCTCCCAAGAATTTATTTATCAAGATCATAATCCAATATTTATATGTGCAATTCCTAAATCTCCAAAAATCATTTAAATCCTCTATCTAGCTTATTATTCGGCTAGACTTCACCAATTTAGTTCCTCCAGAACCCACACTATCATTTCCTATTCAAGATCGACATGAATCCACCAATGCCTTTATATGTACTCTACAAACATTCCTCTCTTTTACTCGCGACCCTGTTTATTCCACCCATATTTTATTTCATAAGAATAGAAATGCCACTATTTGAAATATAATACATAAAATTTCATGAGACCTAGCAATTTTGAACAAAAGCATAATGTTCAAGGGATATTAACATGATTTTCCGTACTTAAAGCATTACCTCATATGCACACTATTACCATGGCATCACACCATCTTTCAAATTATAGCCGCTTAACTTACCATCGGACGACACCGGGACAATTCCAAATCGGGCGGTCCTTCGCCCTTCACTTTTCCATTCCCATTCATAAACGTTTTGAAATAGAACTATATCTGTTAAGTTCCCATGTGCGCCCTTGACCGTGGGCACGACTATTCGAATAGTTTTGACTCTGCAGAGTTTGTACACTTTCACCACAAGAGACGATCAACTCATTGCCCGCACGATTCCTTAGTCATGTGGTTGAGCGGACCATCACAGTGACTTTTCAAAGTATCTAGACCCTTTTGTCATCTCACCCCTATGGGAGATCGCCCACTTGCGGTGGGTCCCATATGTTGCACGGATGTTCCCCACGGCTACTAGCGTCACGGCTCCACTCCTCTCTGCGCTAGCACGATCGGGAAACTTCACCTCCACTCGGTGTCCCTTTAGGCCTTCCCTTGCCCTGCATAATTACTTCTCTCCTATTAGTGAGATGAGTCCGAGTTTTCGATAAATCTACTTAGCCAAGTTGTACTTTCTGGACTTGTGGTTGTACTGTTTTACACGGGTGACATGACAAGATTCGGTCCTTAGGGTTATCTGGGCGGTCTACCAATAACACACTTTGTGCTTCCACTGCACCACATATTCACACACTCGAACTAGTCCGTCCAGATATTTAAGCATGTTGGGGTTTTTGGGAACATAAAGTAATCATACCAACATATATCAGTCATTCCCATCATGACTGCCCGAATCAATTTCTCATGAATAAAAGTGATGCTTGGACGCTTTCACGCCCATGAATACCTAGACAATACTAAGCATGGCCTATATTTAGAGACTTATTTGCGAAATGTTACTATTATATATTTACTAGGGTGACAAAGTTCACATATTCAACTATTCCAAGGAGGAGTAATATTATTCAAGGCAAACAATTGGCACATAACTAGAATATTAAAATAAGCATGTATTTGCATATAAATTAACAGCATGCAATTTGATAATTTAAAACAAAGTAATTTGCAAAAACATAGGATCAACATGATCAAAGTATTGACTCGCTTGGCGCGGTTTACCGCGGTCTTGAGCCCACAAAAAGTTGCCTTATGCGATGGTCCTTAATTTCTGGTCTTCATTGATCTCGTTCCCGCTTGTTACGTAGAATCTTCATGCTCCACTTTCTAATTATGCGATAAACGACTGAATTTAAATAAAAGCAAATAACTCAGAAAATACAAATAAATCCGAATAACTTCAACTTTTGTTTTATTATGAGTTAGTGGGTGATTTAGATGGTTTGAGGCAAGGCTGGTGGTGAATCGATCTTTTATTAACAGTTTCTTTTATTATTTGTATATTTATCAAGGAAGTTTCATGAGTTAAGATATAGGTATGAATTTAGCGGAATATTATTGTATCGAGCTCACCTTTATGAATTAAGGTATGTGTTATATGTGCAATTGTATGCATTTGTTGATTTATCAAGTTGGCTTTATAGTTTATACGTATACTTCTATTTTTAGCAAAGGAAAAACATACTATTTTATGCGGGCCTAATATCAACTTGTTTACTAAAGGGTAGGTTAATAAGATCATTTTTAACAAGCGGTATATTAGGTATATAACTACCACTCGAAATGAACATACTTTACCACATAAAATATCATCAGAAATTAAATTGAACTCTAAAAATTATGATATCAGTTCCATTGGATAGATCTTGATTTTAGATGAATTTAGAAATTTGTCTCATCCCATTTGGAGTTAAAATGAAGAAGTTATACTATTTTGAATATCTCGGTTGATTAATTCCAAAATCATTAAATTTCTGACAGTGGGGCCCACATGTCATATTTTAATTTTTATCTTTTTCTTATTCTTGTGTCTATGACTGGTGGGGTCCACTTGTCGGCGTGCGATATACACTGACGGGTGGGGTCCGGTGTCGATGGGCTCATGGTCCGCGGCGGTGACGACGAGGGCCCAGGTTGTCGTGAGGCATTTAAAGAAATCGCTCGACCGCAGCGCGAGCCGGGCTCGAACGCGCGCGAGCGAGGAGGAGGAAAGAGTAACGCTGAAGCCACCGTCGATCGGGCGATGCTTACCATATAGGGTAAGTATACCTTTGAGGTAGCTCGGAGGCGCGGCAGAGGAAGTCGGGCGGCGGCGGCGGCGGCGAGGCTGCGGGAAGGGTCGGTTCGTGCGTGGAATATAATCCCCAATCGACGGAGTCTTCGTGCGAGCAGATGGGGTGGAGAAGCACGGTGGCGGCGCGCGGCGCGTGCGGCGGCGGAGGTTCGGGAGGTGATCGACGCCGGTGCTCGAGCGACGGAGACCCAGTGGAGGAGGGTTAACTTTGCTGCTCAAGATGGTTCACGAACAAGGGATTGAGCTCGGGTGGCTTGGTTCGGCCGATCGGCGATCGCGAGTTGGGAAGAAAGAGGAGCCGACGGGAAATTAAGCTCTACGGTTCAATTGTGGCGAGAGAAGGGAAAGGGATGTGTTGCGGCGCGTTTGGAACTCACAGTGCTGTTTTTATAGCCGGGAGAGGGGATACGTGGCGGCGGTGCGGCCTCCGCCCGCTCACACCGGCGAGGAGGTGAATCAAATCTCCCGAGATTTGGTGTAAGAGAGGAGCACAGGGTGCTTTGAATTTGCCCGCGAGATGTGAGAGAGAGGGAGGGATTGGCTGCGCTAACGCGAGGAGAGCGGCGAGAGAGAGGCTGCGTCGCGGCGCGTGGAGAAGAAGAGGAGGAAGGAGAAGGAGAGCGCGGCGGGGCCACCGGTTAGAGAAAAACGGCGCGGCGCGCGAGGCAGCGGGAGAAAGAGCGGCGAGGCACGGGCCCGCGGCGCAGATGAGACGGGGCGCGGGTGGGCGGGTCCACCGGCCAGCGGAAGGAGGGCGCGAGAGGGGGGTCCGCTCGCCAATGAGCGCGAACACGCGAGAAGATGGGCGCGGCGCCGCCCATGCGAGAGGAGCTCGGCGGGTAGCAGGCGGCCTGCTTTTTCTTTTCTTATTTCTCTTATCTCTATTTTCTTTTTATTTTATTTGGCTTTTGCATTTGAACTTACATGCATATATATATTTTCATTTGCACATATGTTTTGAGATATATACCCATATGCATATCTTCACTTTTCTCTAATTTTCGTGTAGGTAGCCATATATTTATTTATGTATGGTATTCATGCGTATATATATATATATGTCCTTATATATACCGTTATTCCTATGAGTTTGCATATATGCATAAATATTAACCTCCTTTAATTTGCTTTCCTTGTTATTTATGTTATTATTTAAAATGAGAGCTTTATATTTAAACCAAAATTTCTCGCATTCCTTTCTGGATCATCTTTTCAGACTCTTACTTAAATTTTCTAATATTTAAACATGTTTGTTCCTTTCTTGAAATTCTTTTATTTCTACCAAATTCCAGAAAAATACCACAAAATCCAAATTCCAGTAGAATATATTGCAAAAATATTTCAAGAAATTCATATTTTCAAATTTTAAATTTTTGGGATGTTACAATAATCCATCTTAAAAAGACACTCCGTTTAAAAGTTAATTACTATAAAAAAGTCAAAAGCTGAAGCTAAAAGCTGAAAAAGAACATACCCTACATTATGTGTGATGTTCTAAGCTTTTCTGTGGTCCTTTTAGTTGGTCTGGTTGGCTTTGATTTTGACTTGTTCTAACGGGACATTAAACTTTTTGTTTCTATTTGCGCACCCAAATCCCATCCTTCCTTTTGCCTCTGTGGAACCTCGCAATCACTAATAAACCCTTCTCTCTACGCTCATCTCCATAGTTCTACACAGGATATCGAGATCCATAAAAAACTTTCACTTCTTGAGAAGTGCTTCTTGTGCATGCTGGCAATTCACAATCGAGTCATTGTTGCCTTAGCTCATAGGAGAAGAGGTTTTGACTTCGAAACAGTAGGCTGAATGATAATTAATATAGAGTTGAAAGGGTTAATTTTTCGGTGTGTGTTTGATATCTAGTACGCTGTGTGAGCCATGGTTTTTTATATAATTTGTGAAACGTTAAAACTCAAAACTCCATATTTAGACATACAACTATAATATGCGTTTTTCTATATCAAACCTACATTAAGAGAGTGTATCTCATATATTAGATCACCAACTAGGTCCTCTACAAAGAGAGCAAATTATGCTACCCAAGATTGTGGATATGCGGACAACGCATGACCATGGAGCAATACAAAACACCAACACTGTTAACTTTTCTCTTTAATTGAATTTAAAAGGCATTGTCTATGCCATATATATTGTCTATGCCATATATATTTCCTTAGTGACGGACCTAGAAACTCATGAGGTGGCGGATGTTTTAAGTAAAAGGTGGTATTGTAACATTACACAATAGCTCCAATTTAATTACAACCTACTAGGTTCTTGTGGTTTTTTTTAATGTAAATTCAATCACGTAATGCACATCAAAAAGTTTGTTTTTTACAAATATAAATGGATGCTTAAGAAATAGGTAAAGACACATTTTTTTGTGTGTGCGGCATAAACTCTCACCGTAACAACGTGAATATATCAAACAACCTTTATCTTGCAGACATAGAGAAAAACAACAAAACTATGATCCTGTTCCTTTCAGTTTCTAAAAGCTGTTTTTCGACTTTTCTACTGTAACTATCTTTCAAATGGAGTATCTTTTGAAGATAGAGTCTACTCGTTAATTGTAGTACATACCGCACCGACTTTATTTATATCGGCAAAAACCGCATGTGAGTTTCTGTTACTCTGTAATCTCTCGCACGAACAACCCAAAAACCACAAGCCGCAATCAAAAGCCACAAGAACAGTCCATATGAGACTACTCTTTTGAGATGTAGTTTATGATTTTTAATTATAACTGACTCGTATAATAAATAACGGTCACAGGAAAAAAATCGAAGTAAAAAACCAGCTAAAAAGCCGAGAAAACGGACCTATCACAGCGATGCCATCTCCAGCTGACCGTGAGATCTCCGGTTTCCCTAAGGTAGTGTTTGGTTTGGGGTATATCCTGGGATGGGAGGGGACCAACCCATTTTTGGTGGTGTTTGGATTGGGGACTTGGTGGGATGGGTTGAACCCAAAAAAGAATATTCTGTTGAAATCTGGGTTGAGCTGGTACCTCAAAAACGAGCGAACCGAGCCAACCCATCTTCCCCATCGCGAGCCAACCGGCGCGTCCTCCATCGCCGCGCTCGCCGCCGCCCCCCATCTCCTCGTCGCCGCGCCGCCGCCGCTCCCCCATCTCCCATCGCCTGCGCTGCTCCCCATCGCCGCGCCGCCTCATCGCCGCGCGCCGCGCCGCTGCGCCCCATCTCCCATTGCCCGCGCGCTCCCCATCTCCCGCGCGCTCCCCATCTCCCGCGTCGCTCCCTCGTCTCCTCTCGCGCTTCCCCATCTCCCGGTGCCGCTCGGGTCTCGCTCGGGTGCCTCGCCGCCGCCGTCGTCGCCGCCGTGCTCCGGTCGTCGTCGTCGCCGCCGCCTCGTCGCCGTGCTCGGTCATCCTCTCCGGCCTCGCCTGCGCGCGTCCTCCCGCCGTTCTCTCCACTGCCGGCTTCCTCTCCGGTGAGTATATGCAGCTATCCCACTCCATTCCTCCATCCAAATAAGAGGTGAGATCACTAGATCTCATTCTATCCCTTCATCCAAACAAAAAAAAGTGGTATTATCCTATCCCACATATCTAAAATGGAGCTATCTCATCCCACCAAATCCCCAATCCAAACAGACCCTAACAGATTACAGACCCACGTCTATTTCCGTGAAAGAAACGAGAAAGCCCTCGACGCACGCGCACCCCCAAACAAACCAACTCCTCCCTACCCTCGCGGCGCACTCACTGCCCCGTGGGCGCCGCCCCCTCTCCCAGCAAAACCCCTTTCACCGGGGTAGATAATAATATTAAAATCGGTAGTTTTTCGCACTGCGTCCAGTAGCCGAGTGCTCCTCGGTGCTCACCTCGCCTGCATATAAACGGCCTCTCCCTCGTTTCGCCAATCGCTACCCCCCAAAAACCTCACGCGCTCTGCCCCCTTCCTTGCCTCGTCGCCACGCCGGCGAGAAGGGGACTCCCCACGGCTTTAACCACCGCGGGATCGAGGCTCGCGGAGAGCACCCGTGCCTATCCGCTCGCCCAGATCTAGCTCCCTCCCGTCTCCGCCGCGCTCCGGGCGATCGCGCCGAGGCGAGGTGAGACGAGCCCCCCTGATCCGACGCTTTCGTTTCCATCTCGTGGTGTTTTAGGTGGGCTGGGTCGTAGATCTGGGGGTTTGGGATCCCGCCGCGGCCCGATCTGTGGGTTGCGGGTGTCGCGCGGGGTCGATTCCGGCGGCCCCTTGGTCTGCTCTGCCGTGCTATGCTCTGCTCGGGTTTTGGCCACCGAGTTCGGAATTCCGTGAGATCGCGTGGGTTTGTGTGTTGTTATTGCCAGATCTGCGTGTGCTGGTAGAGTTGCAGCTTTACATGCCTGCTTGGGTGGTGTTTGTGATTAAGCATCAGGTTAGATTTTGATTTGTACGTTCTGTGCGCATTGCTCTGCTGCTCTGTCGCGCTCTGAGCGGTGGCAGAAGGGTGGCTCTGGGTTTTGGTGACCCGGGAGTGGTTGGACTCTTGCAGGTATTAGTGGTGGGGGTGGGCCAAATCTTTCGGGTGCAATTTTTTCTCATGTTCCCTTTTAGAGAAACCTGCTCGTTTTAGCCATTCCTGTACAGAATAAGAGTGGGATGTGATGACCTGCCTACGTGCTGATCACTTTACGTTCCTGCTACATATCTGTGATGCTTACTGCTGAGATTACCTTTTTTCAATGCATGCTGGGTTGTTGTTTACCGAGTATTGACCTTAATTATTTGCCAAATGGAGTCACTGTATATTACGTTATCGTAAAAGGGCAGCTGTAGGATTGGGCTGAATTGATTTGTAACTTAGAAAAAGCAAGTATTTATCCGAAGAATTGACATTGCTGTGATTAATTATCTGCATATCATTGGTCAAGTTTTTCGCTTTTAGCTACCTATGTGACTATGAAATCCATTTGTAAGGAAAATTATGAGTTGTGGAATATGACGGAAGACACAACTAAAGTTGGTTAAACTGTTAATGTAGTTCCATCTTTCCTTTGGATCTCAGGGTATAGCTGTTATCATGGCATCAAACACAGGAGCATCAGGATGGCTGAGGGGTAAGGTAAAGGCTGTGACTTCTGGGGACTGCCTTCTCATCATGGGCAGCACAAGGGCAGAGATCCCGCCTGAGAAGTCCATCACACTGTCATATCTCATGGCCCCAAGGCTGGTAAGATTCAATCTGCACTTGATGGGAATCCTTGTTGATAATGTGGAAAATTGTTTGGCCTTTTTAACTTTATTGTCTGCGTTCATTTGTGTCATGAATTTGGAGGAAGTCATTGGTTTGTGTCATGTTATGCTTGGGAACTAATGGAAGTGTATAATTGTCACAAGAATTCTCTCCATCATTGCATTATTATTCTTACTCTTTGATTGCATTTTGTTAAAACCCAAGGAATGCACATCTCTTTAATCTTTCCCTTTTTTTGGCTTGTCTATTGAAATGGAGAGTTCATATTGCTCTAGGCTCGCCGTGGTGGAATGGATGAGCCATTTGCTTGGGAAAGCAGGGAGTTTCTGAGGAAACTCTGCATAGGAAAGGTACTCCATGTGAATTTTATATATTTCCCGAACTCTCCTACATATATAATCATTGTATTCCAGAAATTTTGTTTGCTTTTCTCTTCAAAATGAAAAACTAAAACATATTACAGGAGGTCACATTCAGAGTGGACTACACAGCTCCTAATGTCGGACGAGAGTTTGGTACTGTTTACCTTGGTGACAAGAATGTCGCCTACTCAGTAGTTGCTGCAGGATGGGCAAGGGTGAGGATCATTTACTTCTTTTTTTTTCAGTTGTTTTATCCTACTAATCGTTTCACTAACTTCTAATCTTATTTGTTTAATCAGGTAAAGGAGCAAGGCCCAAAGGGTGAACAAAGCCCATATCTTGCTGAGCTGCAAAGGTTGGAGGAAGTTGCCAAGCAACAGGGTTTAGGTCGTTGGAGCAAGGTTAGCATTTTTTTTGTTTCTGTCATCACCTTTTTTGTAATGCATGAGATGAATGCTCTCTTGACTAGCGTTTGTATGCATCTTCTCTGCTAACTTTCAGGAATCTGGTGCTGCTGAAGTATCAATAAGAGATCTTCCACCATCAGCAATTGGTGAAGCAAGTGGTTTTGATGCAAAGGGTTTCGCGGTTGCGAATAAAGGCAAGAGTCTGGAAGCCATTGTTGAACAAGTTCGTGATGGCAGTACTGTTCGTGTTTACTTGCTCCCAAGTTTCCAATTTGTCCAGATATATGTTGCCGGCGTACAGGTATGCTTCTCATGCACCCTTTGTTTGCCGTTGTATGTCTTTACTATTAGAAAGGTGGACATTGATTAGAGAGAAACGTAGGCTCCATCCATGGGGAGACGCCCACAAAATCCTACAGTGGTTGCTGAAACAGAGGGTACTGCCGATGGCGCTACAAATGGTGAAGATTCTGAGGAAACTCCAGCATCACTGACTACAGCACAAAGGCTTGCTGCATCGGCAATTTCTACTGAAATTCCACCAGATAGGTTTGGAAGAGAAGCTAAACACTTCACAGAGACTCGAGTTCTGAACAGAGATGTAAGACATCTCTAGTTTCAATTTTTTTCATCCGTTCTTTGGAATAAATACTTCATCAGTTTTTTTATTTTCTCAGATTTTTTGTATTTTTTCTCTAGGTGCGGATTGTGGTGGAGGGCACAGACAGTTTTAGTAATATAATTGGTTCGGTGTATTACCCTGATGGGGAAACTGCAAAGGACTTGGCCCTTGAGCTTGTTGAAAATGTATGACTAGTTATTTATCCATACCCCTTCTTTTGAGTTCACGTGATTCCTTTTAAGAAGCAATCTCTGTGCTGTTTCGTTAAAATGTCTACTTGCATTGATAAATTGTTTTGCAACATTTCTATTACAGGGTTTTGCTAAGTATGTTGAGTGGAGTGCAAACATGCTGGATGTTGAAGCCAAAATAAAGCTGAAGAATGCAGAGCTTCAGGCAAAAAAGGATCAATTGAGAATTTGGACAGGGTTTAAGCCACCAGTGACAAATTCAAAGCCAATCCATGACCAGAAATTCACTGGAAAAGTGGGTTGAAATTCTCACCGATAGTGTATTCATCAGGATTCATGTGACTGTAACTAATTTGGTTCATGTTGATCTCGTCATAGGTGGTAGAGGTTGTGAGTGGGGATTGCATTATCGTTGCTGATGATGCTGCTCCTTATGGCAGTCCTTCAGCAGAACGCCGAGTAAATCTTTCGAGCATTAGAGCTCCTAAGATGGGCAATCCTCGTAGAGATGAGAAGCCCGAAAATTTTGCTCGTGAAGCTAAGGAATTCTTGCGCACACGGTTGATTGGCAAACAAGTATGTAGAGGGGCTTGTGATATTCTGAAGGAAGTTGTAATGATAAAAAGTAGTTACCCTTGTTGAAAATTGATTTGAGTTTTCCCTTTTTGTTTTTCAATTTTCAGGTGACTGTTGCAATGGAATACTCTAGAAGGATTAGCACTGTGGATGGACAGAGTGTGCCCACAACGAACTCGGCTGATACAAGAGTTTTGGATTATGGTTCAGTTTTTCTAGGTTCACCATCGCAGGCTGACGGAGATGACATATCTTCTATTCCGAGCTCTGGCAACCAGCCTGGAGTTAATGTTGCTGAGCTTTTGCTGTCACGGGGCTTTGCTAGAACATCTAAACACCGGGACTATGAGGAAAGGTCTCACTATTATGATGCTCTGTTAGCAGCTGAATCACGAGCTGAGAAAGCAAAGAAAGGAGTTCATTCTGCAAAAGATTCTCCTGTGATGCACATAACTGATTTGACAATGGTTTGACATCCTTGGTTGCACCATTTGTTTCCTTTGACAGTTGTTCTGCACCTTTATTAACTTATTATTGGTCTTATCTGCTCAGGTTTCTGCAAAGAAGGCCAGGGACTTCCTACCCTTCTTACAGCGGAACAGAAGGCATTCCGCCGTTGTTGAATATGTTTTCAGTGGTCATCGTTTCAAACTAACAATACCTAAGGAGACTTGCAGCATTGCCTTTTCATTTTCTGGTGTTAGGTGCCCTGGTAAAGATGAGCCCTACTCGAATGAAGCTATTGCTTTGATGAGGAGGAGGATTCTACAGCGTGATGTGGAGGTTTGACTGGCTGTCTCTCTGGTTTATCTGTATCTCCATCTCCAATTTCTAAAGGTTACCAAGTGATTCTGCAGATAGAGGTTGAAGCAGTTGATAGAACTGGAACATTCTTAGGTTCCTTATGGGAGTCCAAGACCAACATGGCTTCTGTTCTTTTGGAAGCCGGCCTGGCCAAGCTTAGTTCATTTGGCTTGGATAGGATTCCAGATGCTTATGTCCTCACACGAGCTGAACAGTCTGCAAAGCAGCAGAAACTGAAGGTAATCCCTTTTTCTTCCTGAAATATATAATAAGAAAAAAATTACCGACACGGTGACACCTTTTTTTTTTAAAGATATGGGAGAACTACGTGGAGGGTGAAGAAGTTTCCAACGGATCCGCATCTGAATCCAAACAAAAGGAAATTCTCAAGGTTTGTTATGGAAAAAATGTTGGAATACAATCTTGTCGTTTCTGAAAAAGAAGAAGAAACTAACATGGCTTCGTTGCCTGACTGTACTCAGGTTGTTGTCACTGAAGTCCTTGGTGGTGGAAAGTTATATGTCCAGACAGTAGGTGACCAGAGAGTGGCTTCCATTCAACAGCAGCTTGCGTCCTTGAAACTTAAGGATGCACCGGTCATTGGTGCTTTTAATCCTGTGAAGGGAGAGATAGTCCTTGCTCAGTTTAGCCTTGACAACTCCTGGAATAGAGCCATGGTATGGCTACAGTTAATTCACTTCTATCTTGAAACTAAATGTGCACTAACCTCAGTAGCTTACATCCTAAAACTTAATTGAAATTTCCTTGTTATATCTAATTATTTCAATTTTTTCGCTGCAAAACTTTTCAGTGGCATTAGTTTAAGATTTGAACAAACACCACCTTTGTGAGTCCAATTGTTTAGTCAGTTAATTGTACTGTAGAGGTTTCAAAATTTCTTGCATCCTACTAGTAGTTTGGGCCATTTCCTTAGCAGATGCTTATCATATACCAGCCATTAACCAATTAACTTAATATGTATTTAGCAAAAGTTGTCTACTTGAGCCAGTGGACCTTGGAATTTGGCGAGCTTGCCAGAATCATTTGTACTTAATTTGACTCCATGAAACATTTGTTTTATGAATTTCCATGCTCCTGCTATTGATCACCAAAAAAAAGGGAACGAGAATTTATCCTTAGTAGAATCATTATTGGTTTTGTAGATCTCATGTTTATGTGCCTCTAAACTTCAGTAATGTTCTGCTACTGTTGATTACATAGCCACTTATCTGTTCACAAACTTAGTCTTATTTACCCAAAATTTGGCACAATCCAAATTTGTAGGCAGCTAATGTCACCTATGGTTTATTAAATAACTAAGTGCATCTATGGGTATAAATTGAAGTGGAATATGCAATAGTGTCAGACCTAAGTACCTAACATTGTACATGGCCAGAATAGTATAACAATCAATATCTTGCTACTGTTGTTGAAAATACGTGATCCATGTCCCCATCTGTAGCAAATGCTACATGCTTATGTTTCATTCTTCTCATGACTCCTCAGCTTTAGACGTTTTTAGTTAGAGATTTCCATTCTTGGCTTCTTGTCTTTCCACAAATAATACTATATGCTGAGGAAGCATTTCCATTACAACTCTTGTGCAGATTGTTAATGGACCTCGAGGAGCTGTAGAATCTCTAGATGACAAGTTTGAAGTATTCTACATTGATTATGGCAACCAAGAAGTGGTTCCTTACAGTCACATTCGACCTGTGGACCCATCAGTTTCCTCCTCTCCAGCTCTTGCTCAGCTGTGCAGCCTTGCCTTCATAAAAGTGCCCAGTCTAGAAGATGATTTTGGTCAGGAAGCAGCAGAGTATTTGAGCGAATGCTTGCTCAGCAGCTCAAAACAATACCGGGCAACGATCGAAGAGCGTGATACTTCTGGTGGGAAATCGAAGGGACAGGGGACTGGAACTGTTCTCAGTGTTACTCTGGTCGATGCAGACACAGAAACCAGCATCAATGCTACCATGCTTGAGGTTTGTGCTACTGACTACTTAGCATTGTTAAATTGATGGTGAGCTTAAATTTAGTTGCTGGTGAGCTTCTGCAAAGTCTGCTTTCTTTCCTCCCTTACACGTTTAATGGGCTTTCTTTATGTGCTTTCTTCCTTGCACGTTTAATGGGCTTTCTTTATGGAAATAGTTTTACATGCTATGTAAATATTTTGGAGAATATCGCCGAAGCAGTTTTAGTAGGTTCCGCAATTACTTACAATTGACCCATATTTTTTCACGGCTAATATGGATGTTGGAATGGAAACAAGAGTAATTGAACAAACGGCATAGTCTGCCTCTATACTGATTTTCCTGAAGTACTACTTTTTAAAGGCTTTTCTTACATTAGGATCATTGTGTGCTCGCTGTAGTCTTTGATGTTTGAAGAGACTTGATGGTCTGGTGTAGTTGGACTCAGGTTTTAGTGTAGTTGGACTTGGGTTTAGAAAACTGATTGCTCCTGAATATTTGATTACAACCAGGGTTGCTATTGTTGAGTCATAGATGGCATATGTCCTGTTTGGCTGTTTGGCTAAATCTTCAATTATTTTTGAATGTAAGTAAATTTTATTCATAATATTTGTAAAGCAATGGGTAACATCGTCATCACTTGCGAGCTCACTCTAGTTTATCAGACCTGTGAGACATATTTGATGCAAATTAATGTACTTCTGTTGGGTGTCGGAGGCTGCTCGCTAACTAGTCACAGCTTAGATGCATATTAATGTAATCCGAAACTTCTCTTCATTCCGGATATCGCATTCTGTATGTGCAGGAAGGGCTTGCTCGGCTTGAAAGAAGCAAGAGATGGGACACCAGGGAGAGGAAGACAGCTCTCCAGAATCTGGAACAGTTCCAGGAGAAAGCAAAGAAGGAGAGGCTGCGGCTCTGGCAGTATGGAGATGTCGAATCCGATGATGAGGAGCAAGCTCCAGCTGCTAGGAATGTTGGAGGGCGTCGGTAGATGAGAGAAGAGAAGACTGCTCAAGACAGCGGTATGGTAAGCAATGAAGTTTTGGACACCGAGTGGGACTCTACCGGGAGCTTAGATGAAAAACTTAAAAGTTACCTTATTTATGCAGTTAGAACAGAAACTTAGCGAGCCGAAACTTTCTCAGTTTGAGCACTGTTGATGCCGAATTATTCCGTTTTACATTGTAAGATTAAAATACATTGTTTTTCCCCTAAACTTAATAATGTCGTGTCCTTAAGCAGTGCAGTTCTTTGTAGACACAACATAATATTGAGAGTTGCAGTCAATTAAAATTCAGTATCGAACTTAAATATCCCAAGAAAGTTACATGTACTCATGTCCTGTACTCTTTTTTTTAACGCATGTCCTGTGCTCTGGATAGTATAATTTATTTCGGTACGCATTCGCCGAGGAAGAGATTTCTTTTGCTTGATGGCACCTTCATTGCAGCGAAGGTGAAACTCATGTATTAAAGTTGCATGGTTGCAATATTCGACTTGTTTCTGCAAAACGGGAAATTGTCTTCAGTATTCAATGCCAGATTTTTTTTCCGCAGTCTGTTTTGAGTGGAAGAAAAGCACTCATAATTCAAAGCTGTGTTGTCTGGCTGTCCATGTTTGGGAGTGTTCCTATTGGTTTGTGCTTGGACAAATCAGAAGCCAGTCCTTGTTTTTAGGCTACTATGATTTTTGGCTGTATATGTCAACGTGAACGACAGGTTTTGAATTTGAGAAGTCATTTGAAAAAACAATTTTGAGAAACCATATGGAGAAATCGCTCTATTTATTTCGGTTTCTAAAAGTTAAGAAGAACAGGGTCATTTGGTTTCTTCACTCTTTTCACTCCTATCTTGCTTTGAGAATAAGCCATCACTTTTTTGTTGGAGAGGTAGAATGGAGCACTCTTTTCACTCCTATCTTACTTTGAGAATAAGCCATCACTTTTTTGTTGGAGAGGTAGAATGGAGTTCTTTACCAAGTTTTTGAGAAGTCATCACTTTTTTGTTGGAGAGATAGAATGGAGTTCTTCACGAAGTTCGAGAGATTACATGTTTATCACTTATCTGGTTTCTTTCTCGCGCACATATATCTTCATATGTATATCTTTATCAATTTTTTTCTATCAATCGTCTCCTAAAAACTATATTTTTCAGCTATTATTATTATTATTATTTATTTATTTATTTTCAGTCAAAAATCACCTATCACAGCTAAAAGCCACAGCTGCAACCACCAAGTACGCCCCTTTGTCTCACTGGTAAATAGCCTTTTTGGTAGGGCTTACATTAGTACTACAACACCTCTTACCGTTACAGTTTGTTTTCGCATTTGATAGGTCTCAGTGTTATTTTTCTTGTCTGACAAATTGTATGTTACAGGATAGCGATTACACAACCATAATTTTTATATTGATTTTTGTTTTTAACTTCTGCTTAGAGAAGTCAGAAACCAATATAAACGCTCGGTTTTCCGAAACAGCTTCTCAACTTCTCTCGCTCTCATTTCACTCCGGAGATAAGACAAGAGGTCACGGACGCATTATGTAACCTACTCCTTTCGCTACTGTCACACACATCTTTCTCTCACTTTCTTCACTGCTTACACTCTTCTTTTAAAAGCCACTCCTTTTAACCACTATTATTTATCTTTAGTAAAAAAACATAAACAGTCATGTATGCTCGCATCAGTATCACCACCAAAGCACAAGTATCCTGCTATTGGGATATATAGGCCCCGCTTGTTTGGGTTTAGACTTCTGGTTTATTTTTTATTATTCCTAAATTTTGTCTTTTTCCTGACTTTTTGAATTTTTTGAGTTTTTTTTGGTTTTTTTCCGTATTCGTTTGTATTATACGTGTTGGGTTAATATGTTTTTTCTTCTATTTTTAGATTTTTTAAATTTAATTATGCCAAATAAGCTGCTATCAACTACAGTGTAATTTTAGCTAATTATAATAAAAATTTAGCTATAAGTCATAAAAATTAAGCTCAACTGAGCATACTCTATCCTCAGCACACTAAAGAGTAAAGAGAAGCATGTCCTGCATGCACACAAACAGGAAGGAAATGGAAGATCAAAAACCAACTTCCTCAGCACACTAAAGAGAAGCATGACCTGCATGCACACATACGCAGCAATATATAGTAGCATATAGGGCACAAACTAACTCATGCAAGTACGTAGATATCCCTACACCAGTGCATTGGCAGGGGCATGGCGCGCCAACGGAGATGGAGACGTTTTCTTGCGCTCTACCTGCAGCTCTGCCACCCTCTGCTGCCTCAGCTGCTCGTGGAACCTGTTGATGAACTCCTCCGCCAAGCCGTCGATCTCGTGCCCCACTCCGGCTTCCGGGGAACACTCCGGCGAACAGCCGGAGAACAAGCTCGCCAGCATCTCCCTCGCTTGCCTTCCGCCGACGCAGGGCGACAGACGACGCCGACGTCGCCAACAGCCGCAGCCTTTCACCGGAACAACCGGGGTGGCCGTGCACGAGAACTCGTAGCTCCACCTGAAGTAGTCGTGGTCGGCGGAGGAATGCGCGATGGTGCTGGAGCCGGCAACAAGCCCTTCCCAGAGCCGCCTGCACTTGGTCATGACGGCCAAGAGAACTGCAACCATGGGCTTCTTGGTCGACATAAAGAAGAGCAGGCGGTCTCTTGCGCCGTGCGATAGCTTCGCAATGGCGGCTTGGTGCTGTGGCTTCATGGTTAAGACTTGAGAACAAATGAACAACAATGCAGAGAAGAACAGGTAATGCATGCAGCTGCAATGGCGAAAATGCTGGTGATTTCAGGCAGTATTTGTAGGGTTTAGAGCTAGGAGAAGAAAGCTTCAAGTGGAAGGACGGCGGGTGGGAAAGCTAGGAAGATCAGTCCCGATTGGTTGGGCTTCAGCTTTTGGCTTCCGACTTATTTTTCACTATTCATAAATTTTCTCTTTTTTTGAACTTTTGTCTTTTTGTTGAGCTTTTTTGCTGGTTCTTTTTTTTTCTGTATATGTTTGTATTATACGTAATGAGCTAACATAATTTTTATATTTTTTAAATTTAATTATGCTAAATAAGTCTCTGTCAGCTACAGTGTTTTTTTCAGTCAGCTACAGTGTTTTTTCAGTCAGCTACAATATTTTTAGGCATAAGTCATCAAAAAGAAGCCCAACTGATCACCACTGTTAACGTGACGACAGAGCATTGCTTATTTATGGCTACAGTACGTACCATTGTATTGGTAATTTCCGGGAAGGAGAAGGCAGTTGGAGAAGGCTGATGTAACCTACAGCTTTGAAATTTGTTTCTCCTGTCATCTTTTAGAATTGTTCCTGAGATTCAAATATGTAATGTGTGCGTGGAGTTAGATCCCCTCTCATACTAGCTAGCAGTTACATGCCTGTTCTTTTTTTTCTGCGATTTGTGACTTTTAGACTATTTATATGAGAGATCACAGATAATAGAAACTCACGTACAATTTTTGCCGATATAAATGAAATCGGTATAGTATATACTATAATTAACTAGTAGATCTTATCTTAAAAAGATACTCCGTTTAAAAGCTAATTACTGTAAAAAGTCAAAAAACAATCTTTTAGAAGCTGAAAAGAATAAGACCACAAATGTTTCATGGCAAGTTCAGAAAATCGTGAGTAGCATCGGTTACTAGTAACCATTTTCCTTGCCATCGTCATTAAATTAGCAGTGTCCTCTTAGAATCATTCATAGAAATGCAAATGACTTTATTAATGCTTTACTCGTTATATTTTAATTATTTAGTTCGAATTCCTGGTGAAGGAACGGAGACCGCCACTGTGCCACACACACTTCAGCAAGTCAACGATGTTGCATAACACAAAAGGATTCATGCATTTTTCTGCAAGTACGAGTCTCTGTCGCCACGTATACGTATTTTTTTTCCTTCAAAGAAAAATTAGTATCACCATCGAGCTGAACGATGTCGGCCATTTTTTATCTCTAACTAGCACACAATAATTTGAGTGCGTTCATAGTGTTGTGTTCATTGGTTGGATACATTCTTAGATACCACGCGCGCGGAAATTTGCTGGTACTTTCTCTGCAGACTGCTAGTATGTGTGTAGGTAACAACAGGTACTAGTACTATTTTTTTTCCATATTATGATTGAAAATGACCGGCTTGAATGTTTAAACATGAGAAAAATTTGTAGACGATGTAGCAGTGGTCCCGCTCTAAACGTCTTTAGCTTCTGATTTATTTTGGTTTTTGGTTTATTTAAGTTAAAAATCACTTAGAATGTGTCGCCTTCTAATTTCGATTTATTTTGATATTTCCTTTTCCCCCTCTTTTTTCTTTACATTGTCTGTGACGATATAACAATTTTTTTTAATTTTTTATTTTTTTAGAAAAAACTAATAATTATTACAGTGTAATTTTTATTATAAATTAAAAGTCACAATTAGAAGGTTAAACCGTAAATTAGATGAAGCAGGCCACGTAACCTCGTTATTTGTGAGTATTGTCAGTACTGTAAATTGCCATTCGCTGTTCGCTCTAGTCAACATGGTAGATGTACAAGTAACTTTTTTTAACACTACTGCACGTTAAGCATCTAATCAATGCTTCTACACGTACGCAAGAATTCAGCAGCAGCGTCGCCCGTTTACATACGAGCAGGCTGTCACTTTGTATTAACAAGGTCATCATGGGCTATCTATATAGATCAACAGGTTAGTAAGTTTCTAATTTAACTTGGGCTTGGAATCAACATAAGCGTAAGGTTTGAGCTCTGAACAAGGAGAATAGGCCCGTGCGTGCCGGCCGCTTATTTCTACACTCAAAATATGTCAAGTGTCATGAACCCAGTGCCTATTTTCACGGTCTACTAGCCCTGCTGCTTGCATCAAGGATTGCAAGCTACGGTTTCGCTTCGAGATGCAGGGTTCAAACTTCAGATACAGAAGAGAACAGTACGATGCGTCTCATGACTTTGCGTTCCTTCTTAAAAGAAAATCAAATACGGTAAAAAATGACAAAGTTACTGCTTTCAGTCGCAAACATGTATCATTATTGCAGAAAATATCATCATAGATGGTTCAAAAACGTCATTATAGACGGTTTTATAACTCGTCTGAGTTTATGGGTCATAGGGCTTGTTCTTTTTGGTTAAAGCTTATGGCTTTTGGCTGTGATTTGTAGCTTTTGCGTTGTTCGTGTGAGAGATTATAGAGTAACAGAAACTCACATGCGATTTTTGCCGATATAAATAAAGTTAGTACAATATGTACTACAATTAACTAATAGACCATATCTTTTGAAAAGATACTCGGCTTAAAAGCTAGTTATTGTAGAAAAGCCCAAAAACAACTTTTAGAAGCTGAAAAGACGGCTATCGAACTGTTTGTGATGCATACTATTACAGACGATTTCAACTACAAACGGTTTGTAGTTAAACCGTCTGTGATATCTATTATTACAGACGGTATGTCTCCTTCAGTTCATCAATATTCTCTGATTGTGCTAATTACACTATAAAACAACGCAATCAAATAGTGCAGATGAACCAAGCAGGCCTATTTATGAGAATAAGATCATCCTAGCCATCCATCAATCATCACATGCATGCAAGAATTAAGGCGTCAACAAATAATTTTCACACGAACCCACAAGCACCAAGGAAGAGATGGGAGGAGATCGGATGGGGGAATGAACAAAGTACTGGCACCGATGAAGTAGAGGAGGCGTCAGTGTCACCGTTGTATCACTACACAAGACACTAGTACAAAAAGAGTGCCTTATGCAGTGAACTGTAGTGTCACAACCGTAGGTGGAGGATCTCGGGGGAGGCAGTTGGCGCTTCAATCGACGGTTTTTTGGGGGGGGGGGGAGCTAGCAGGTAGATCGGTTTGGAGTGTTTGGGGGAGGCATATATAAGGGCATTTGGCCGGGTAGCAGAACTGAGAGGTCGCGACATCGCTTCAGTTTCAATAGAGGAGGCGGCAAAATCGGGTGGCAAAATATCACAGATAATTTTTAACACAAACCATCTATGATGAGGTAATATCACAAGTGGTTCTTGTTAATAACGTTCTGTGATACTTCACAAACTATTTTCAAGACAAACCATCTGTGATATTACCTTTTCATAGACGGTTTTTAGCACTGCTAGCAACATAGACGGTATCTAAACCAAAACCGTCTGTGATTGTATTTAATACCGACGGTTTTGGTTAACCGTCTATGATGAAGCGTCTAGTATTAGCCTTTTTGTAGTAGTGTATCGTTTTGGACATTAACACAAAAGCCTGATGAGACGGAACGACAGCCCTGCTGCTCCGTCTTGGACGAGCGTCGAGTGGTAGTATCGAAACAATACCAAATACAAGATAGACTTTCTAACAGTCGGTTTAGCTATTCTATCTATAGCACATTGTAATCTTAACACCCTCCCTCAATCTAGATGAGGTGAGATCACCAAGTTCAGATTGTTTCTAAAGCAACGAAAAGGCTGAACCGACAAAGCTTTGGTCAGTATATCGGTGGCTTGATCAGTGGAAGAAATAAGTGATAATCAATTTCAACATGCTTCATTCTAGCATGAAACACCGAATTAGCTGTAAGATAGACTGCCCCCAAATTATCATCATAAGCAAGGTGCTCGGCCTTGGAAAATTCCCAGCTCTTTCAACAAACCTTGTATCCACAATAACTCTGTAGTTGCATTAGCTACTAATTAACATTTGGCCTCTGTGCTTGATTGAGAAATTGTCTGTTGTTTATGTGAGCTCCAGGATACAAGATTAGGTCCAAGAAAAACAACATATCCACTTGTGCTTCATCGATCATCTGGGCATCCAACCCAATTAGCTTAAGAAAAGCCACTAAGCAAATGAGGGGATGATCTGCAGCAGAGAACCAAACCCAGTCCAGCTGTATCTTTTAAATATCAAAGAATACACTTGACTGCCATCCAATGAACATCAATGGGCACATGTAGATACTGACATACCTTGTGACACTAAACGCAATATCAGGTCTTAGTAGAGTTAAATATTGGAGAGCTCCAACTATACTTTGATATCTAGTTGCCTCTTCATCGTACAATTTCTCCTCTTCAAAGTGAGATATTGTAACATCCCGGATTTTTGCTAATAAATAAATAAATAAATAATTGAAAATTAATTAAAATAAAATTTAAATTAAAATAAGTATTTTTGTGCCTAAAGTTTAAATTTGGTTTTGCTTGGATTTCTGTTTTGAAAAAGTTGGATTTGAAAAACATTTTAAGAAAAACCTAAAACTATTATTAAATAAAATGATATTTCGATTTTGTATAAAAATTCTATGTCAAATTAATATTTGGAGTTATTTGGATTTTTATTGGCCTTTATTTGGTTTCCTGGATTTTCTGGAGTTTGAAAATGTATTTTTGAAATTAAAAAGTATTTTAAAATATGAAAATTAAATACCAACATTAGTTGGAAATAATTTTATTTAAGTCCAAAATGTCTCCAGGAGATTCTCTGAATTTTTCTGGAAATTTTGGAGTTTATTTCATATTTTTCTGAGCTTTATTGAGTTTATTCGGGTTTTCTGAAAAAGAAAATCAATTTCCAAAAGCTAAAATCCCCTTCCCTCCCCCTCCGGCCGCCACGTGGATGGCCTGGATCTCGCCACACCGCCCACCCCGATCCCGCCTTCCCCTCTCCATCGGCCGCCACTTGTCCGGCCCCGATGTGGCCACGCCACCCCGGTCGGCTCGGATCCCCCGTCCGCCCTGCGCTACACCCTCGGCCGCCCGATCCGCTCTCGTCCACGCGGCGCCATCCACACCACCCGCTCCCCGCCCCTTCTCTCTCTCTCTTACCACCTGATCCCACCCGGCAGCCTCCCTGTTCCCCTCTCTCTCTGCGCCCCCTGGCCCACCTGTCATCCCTTCCCCGCCCCCTTCTTCCCCCTGCGCCGCCACCACGGCCGTTGGTCGGCTCCGCCCTTTCTGGCGCCTCCCCCACTCCCCGAGCTCGCCGCCCCGTCCCGTCGTGCGCCGCAAGACCCGCGCCCACGCGCCACCTCCCCCCGCCTTTCCCGCGCACGCTCCCACCTTCTCCCCGCAACGGCCGCCGCCACGCCTCCACCTCCGGCAGCGATTCTCGCGGCCTCCCTCCCCTCCGACCCCTATAAAAAGGTCCCCCGGCTCCGCCCTTCCTCATTCCACCTCCTCCGCCACTTCCCTCCCTCTCTCGAGCGTTCCACCGCCGCCGCGCCGTGCTCACCCGCCTCCGCCGCCGCCGCCAACAACGGCGAGCAATCGCCGGAGTCTCGGGCCCCGCCGCGCCTCGTCGTCCCACCCCGCCCGCGTGACGCCCGACCCCCTCCGCTCCTCGGCGAACGTCTCCACCGCCGGAGCACCCGCCCACCGTTCGAAGCGCCGCCACGCTGCGCTCGCCGCCGCCACTCTCCGCCGTCTCCGTGCCGCCGCCCCACCATCGCACTCCGCGCCTCCTCTACCTCCTCCGCCTCGCCGCGCGCGCGCGCCGCCGCCGGCGAGACCACAGTGCCGGCGCTGCCCGCCGGCCGGCCACGTCGGCGGCCGAGCCGCGTGGCGCCACCTCCCCGGCCACGTCGGTCCAACCTGCCCCGTCAGTGCCAACTGCCACGTGCGCACGGTCAGACCCCCCGCCACCTCAGGTCCCCAAATGGCCCGTGGACCCGGTCTGTGGACCAAGGGCCCACTGTCAGCCTCTCCCTCAATTTCCAATAGGAAAATAAATCTGGCCAAAAAGGAAATTCCCTGGCTGACGCAAGGCTGACGTCATAAATTCCTTTTTCAGTAGAAAAATAAATCCAAAAATCAGTCTTTTCCCTTTTTCTCTCTTTTCAAACTTCCCGGAGCCCGTTCTCCTTCGTTCTAGCTCCGATTTGGCCCATTCAAATTTCTAAATTCATCAAAAATTCTCCTCTATCCATTCCTAGCCTCAATTTGAATTTTTGAGTTTGTTTGAATTTAATTTGAATTTATTTGAATTTAGTGGGTTATTTTCACATGTAGACTTCGACAATTCGGGAGAATTCGACGACGAAGGTTTGAACCAATTTGAAGAGCAAGGCAAGTCACCCTCCTTGATCATGTTGATCCCAGTTTTCAAAATAAAACTATGTTGTTTTAAATTATTCTGCATGCATATTTTTATTCAACGTATTTCAATTCAGTTTTAAATTTAGTTATTGCCTACTTGTTATTATCCCTTTTGACATTGAATTCCCCTGAGATCTTGTCACCCTAGATCAAACTCTAGTTAGTACACTAGTATTGGCTAGAGAGATTTTATATCAAATGCTTAGATTGCTTAGTTATAATATTTGTTTTGGGGTATCTTTCACATAAAATGATAACCCTTTTTACATAAAAATGTTATGTACTCTTGACTTTGGTGAGTCAAGGAGGTTTATAAAAATTATTTTGAAAACAAATATGAAACTGGTTTAGACTTAGGCAATTGGTTAGAGTGGTGGGTGCAGGCATGCCCTGTTGGTTGGAGCCGCAGTGGTTGATTGTCGTGCACGGGGGCAGTGGCGGATCCAGGAATTTTAGAATGGGTATTCAAAATTGCAAAAAAATTGCTCAATAGAAAATATAAAAGTTCACAATAGCAAAAAAAAAAGGTACAATTGTTTGTACTAGAGACAACATCTCAAGTAATATAACGAAAGTACAAAATCAAACATATATAAAAGATCAAATTAGCAAAGATCATATCAAATTAAACTACTATCTATATCTGAACTGTAAATGGCATGGCAGAAGCATGAATTGACTCAGACAGACACATCCATAAGAAACCATATGCCTAACTAATGAACATTAGCAAAAGAAAATGCTAACACCACATAAAGGCACACATTAGACACCACATGAAGGCACACATTAGAAGACAAAAGTTTGATGAGGGCATGACATTCTACAAGCTTCTAACCATATTACTAGGTATCAGTAACCACATTATGCACAAATGAACGGATGCCAAATATATATAGCACTGATAACTTCAACGAGGATTAAATACCTTACTCAAGGATGCCATTTCAATACCTTATCCACATTATCTCTTTTAAATTTTCTTCATTATTGATGACTTAGAAAAGTTATCTTCATTTCGATGCCTTATTCACGTGCTTCCTAATTCCTATGATATGGTTCTTTATTAAATTATCAACTGGGTTGACTACTTGTATGGCAAACATTGCCTTCTTTAGATATGTGCTCAACATTTGTGTGAAACTATTTTGAGCTTTGGTTGATGCTACATTGGTGTGATTAAGTATCTATTTGGCTTGATTTAAGTTTAGACGTACCACCAAGCAGAGCTACGACCACCTGAAGTTTGTTGAGTCTAAATTGCATAATAATTCAAAGTTCTGACAGAACTCAGATCTGTAGTCTAGTCTGTACATTTGACAATATCCCAAATTAGGCTTGAATTTTCCAAGCGCTACTCCTTTCTTCTATACTTGCAGGAACAAATCTATGTGTTGCAGGTTCTGGTTCAAGGCACAACATCACATGTATTTGCAAAAATGACTAATAATCAGAGAGAAAATAGGTTGTTCATAAATATTTACAAGTTTATTCAAACCACATGTAACATCCAAATTTGCGCTAAAAGAGAAAAGAGTACGTAAATGCTTGGTCCTTGGCTTGCCCAGCCAGCCAGAGGAGCAAATATTTACCATATAAACCTAATTACTAGTATATATATGTATTATACCTAATATATAGTAGAGTTTTTGTCAAAAATTTTGGGTATTCAGCTGAATACCCATGACTTACACTACATCCGCCCATGCACGGGGGTATGTGGTTGGGCCTGAGTCAATTAAGGACCGGTCTGTGAGCTACTGCTGCAAAGCCCTAACGTACTACCACATGGCTGGTATGGGACAGCCCTGGCTGAATAATTTGTGAAGTCCCAACCTGAGCCGAGTTGTAGGTTGAAAGTGAGCGTGGTTGGTGCCATGTGAAGTCTCACTTGGCGGCGTGGTTAAGCCATGAGAAGTCTCGTCTAGGCTCAAGAGGGGTCCCGATGCAGTGGATTCCTTCTTGGGGTGAAACCTTAGAGTTGGCTCGACCAGGTTGAAGGTTTTGCATTGTAAAGGCCTTGTCATGACTCCTTGCCGCACACCTAAGGAAGTGTGTAACTCGCGTGGCACAAAAGGATGATCGTGTTTTGTGGGTAAACCTGTACAACCTCTGCAGAGTGTATAATCTATCCTGGATAGCCGTGCCCATGGTCATGGGCATGCTGAGTAAAAGTTTTTCATGGATTAGACTTTGTTTTTCAAAAATATTTTTGAAAACCTTATGGATGGATGGAATCCACGAGTGATGAAAACCTTGCGGATGGATGGAATCCGTGAGAGATTGAAATCTGGTGAATGGATGGAATTCATCAGAATTGCGCAGTGAAAGCGTGTGGACGGATGGAATCCATACGCGATCTTTTGAAAAAAGATGGTCCGGGTGGGATGCCCGTGGATAGGTTGGTGTTTGGTCGGAGCCGGCACTGACGGTATTACTTTCTACTACAAGTTATGCTTTTACTTACGGTATTAAATTCAGCAATTTCAATCTATTATTATATTTCTTAAATGCTGTTTTATGCAAACTAACCCTATAAGCCTTCCATTGAAGCCTTTATCATTATGTTGCATTTTCCCGGGTGATTTGCGGAGTACAAGTTTGTACTCATGTTGCTTTTTCCACACAGAGAAGGAAGACGTCAACTACGGTGAAGATCTGGACGAATAGGCCGCGCCTTACTGTCGTTTGCCTGTGGGCAGGCTCAGTGGGTTTCTTCCGCTTCGGTTTTTCTTCCGCTGCTCATTACTTACTTTTGGCTTATGTGCCGTTGATGTAAACTTTGGCATTCATGCCCATATTCGGTTAATAAATGTCATTATGGTTGATATTTATCTTTGTTGTACGCTGTGTGCACTAGCTGATCCTGGACTAGTGCGATTTACACAGAGGATCCAGGAGTCGTTGCTCCGGGTTCCGACTTCTCAGAAGAACTCATGGGCATGCTGACTCCCTTTGACTGTAACATGTTTGTCTTGTGAAGTAGATCCATGATGTATTTATGCTGTGACAATACAAGTCCGTATTCCATATGCTGCAGTTCAATGCCAAGAAAATAATTGACTTCACCAAGATCTTTTATGGCAAAATCACCTCTCAATTCCTTGAGTAATTGATCAATAGATTGAGGGAAAGAACTAATAATGATGACATCATCAATATAAATCAACATGAGCATGGTGATACTGCCTTGCCAAAAAATAAAGAAAGAAGTATCAGTATTAGGGGGAACCAAACCAAGGTCTTGTAACTTAGAACTCAACTGTGTAGACCATGTGCGTGGCACTTGCTTTAGCCATATAAAGATTTATCAAACATGCATATGTGATGGGGAAACCTTGAATCAAGATAACCTGGTGGTTACTTCATATAAACTTTTTCTTGCAAGAACCCATGAAGGAAGGCATTCTGAATATCAATCTGTTTCATACACCATCCTACTAAAATAGCCAAAGAGAGCAAAATCCATCACTAGCCTTATTGGGAGGATATGTGTCATGGACAATAGGATGTTGTGATGGATTCAAGAGAGGGATACATGTGGGCATCTCGGATGGTTTGGGCACAGTAGAAGTATGGGAAAATTGCTCTAATGCCACAAAGTTCAGAGCCATCCACCCATTTGCCACAAACTTGAGTGACTTTGTTATTATGCCACACAGTTGAGTGTTTTGTCTTTGTTTTGCCATTTTAATTTCGTTTTGCATGTTCAGGGACGGGAAATGACCCTTTTGCCCTCGTCAACAGTGGGCGGCGGGCGGGCTCGTCGGGCGCGGCCGGCGGTGGCGCGGCTTCCTCCACCCCTCCTCGCCCCGCCGCGTCGGCTTCTCCCGCCGGGCCTCCCGACTCCCGCGCCGGCAACCCCGCCCTCCCCTCCTCGCCTCGCGGCGGCTTCTCCCTCCGCGGCGAGGTCGGCGAGATGTCGGCGAGGATGCCGGCGAGAGGAGGAGGGGGGGTTGCCGGCGCGGGAGTCGGGAGGCCCGCGGGAGAAGCCGACGCGGCGGGGGCGAGGAGCGGGTGGAGGAAGCCGCGCGCCACCGCCGGCCGCGCTCCGACGAGCCCGCCTGGCCGCCTCCACTGTTGACGAGGGCAAAAGGGTCATTTCCCGTCCCTGAACATGCAAAACGAAATTAAAATGGCAAAACAAAGACAAAACACTCAACTGTGTGGCATAATAACAAAGTCACTCAAGTTTGTGGCAAATGGGAGGATGGCTCTGAACTTTGTGGCATGAGAGCAATTTTCCCTAGAAGTATGATTGCAAAAGGGAAACTTGTGCTAGTCAAAGATTACATCTCGTGATATGTAAACACGACCCGAGGAAACATCCAAGCATTTGTACCCCTTGTGATGTGGACAATACCCAAGGAACACGCATTCCTTAGAATGAAAATAAAGTTTACAAGAATTATAAGAATGAAGATGTGGTCAACAACCAAAAATTCAAAGTAGGGAATAATTAGACAACCAAAAATTTGAAGTAGGGAATAATTAGGCTTGTCATGAAATAATCTCTCAAGTGGGCAATCATTGACTATGACACGAGTGGGTAGGCGATTTATGAGATAAGTAGCAATCAAGAAAGCTTCATCCCATACTTTGATTGGCATAGAAGCATGAGCAAAAAGTGCATGACTAGTTTCAACAATATGACAATGTTTTCTTTCAGCTGACCTATTTTGTTGTTGGGTGTGAGAGCAAGACACCCTATGCTCTATGCCAATATTTGTGAAGAATTAATTGAGTTTGTGATATTCTTCTCCCCAATCAGATTGAACACACTTGATCTTTTTCTCAAGCAGGCATTCTACATATTTTTGAAGTTGCATAAATACGTGCTCAACTTTGGATTTAGCATGTAATAGATAGATCCAAGTGAATTTACTAAAATCATTGATAAAACTAACATAATACTTGTATCCTCCTATAGATTGAGGAGAAGGATCCCATACATCAGAACAAACAAGTTCTAAATGAGACATACACTACCGGAAAGCTGCTATATGCCGAGTGTCTGGATCTTTGCCGAGTGCAATATATCGGACACTCGATAAATCACCACTTTGCCGAGTGCCTCCACGGGGACACTCGGCGAACATAAAACACTCGGCACAAAATATCTTTGCCGAGTGCTGAAGGTTAGACACTCGGCAAAAGAAGCTCTTTGCCGAGTGCTGACAAGAAAACACTTGGCAAACATAAAACACTCGGCACCAACCGCCGTCCGTTAGAGGTCAGCCGCCGCCGTTAGACCTTTGCCGAGTGTCTGGAGCTGACACTCGGCAAAGAGCTCTTTGCCGAGTGTTTTGTTTGCGGCACTCGGCAAAGAAATAAAAACCTTTTCCTTTCCTACCCTTCAAACTTTTTCTACTCTCCACATACAACATATGGTACTCCATGTTAAAATTTGGTATATTTTTGTATTTGTTTGATATATTTAATTAATTAATTGCATTTCAAGCAATTTTTTGAATCAAGTCAAATTTGAACTGCAAGTGATTCAAATAATAGGAAAAAATGAGTAGAAAAATGATATTCATGTTATTCAGCCCGGTTTGAGGCCTTACCTGTGAAATGAAAAGGAATTTGAGCGTCTTGTTCAGAAACACGACCACGAGCGTGTGGCGAATGGTTTTTAAATTTTAAAAAAAGCAAACGAAGTCTGAAAATCATGAGATTTGTCAAGATGTCATGATATTATACGTGGAGGCTGTGGTAAAAAATTGATAAGATTTCGCATAAGTTGTCACGTACGGTGCTTACAAACTGAAGCATTTCTGAAGAAGAAGCGTAGAGTTGAGATGGATCCGGTAAGATTTGGAGTCAAAGTGACGTTCGAATTGTGGTTTGACTACAAAACTTTTTGTACAGGCAATAGACAACAGAGATTGTTTCATGTGAAATTTTGGTAATTTTTCGGATCCGTTTGATAATTTTAATTTTTAAACTGCAATTATAGAATTTTACTTGATATAAATTGAATTTGAGCTATAAATGCATGAAATAATGGTCTAATATTCATAGAAGCATCGAATATGCATTGTTGAGTGAATTTGACAAGGCATTTTCGAAGTACATTCGAACAAATTTGTAAAACACGTTATGGAAAAGATAGAGAGGAAAGAAAGTTTTATTAAAAAAATATGTTTGCCGAGTGCCATGTGGGCGACACTCGGCAAAGGAGGAGGTTTGCCGAGTGCCAGATCGGGGGCACTCGGCAAAGGAGGAGGGCTTTGCCGAGTGCCCGATCGGGGGCACTCGGCAAACACGTGAAACAAAACGTTATTTCCCGGCCCACGGCCGCGCTCACACACGCAAAACACACAGCCCGCTCGCCCCGCCGTCGCTGCGCCCCCGCCGCTCCCTCCGCCTCCGCCTCTGCCTCCGCCAGGCTCCCTCCGCCTCCGCCTCTGGCGCGGGAAGGGCGAGGCCGAGTTCAACGAGGAGGCGTGGACTAAGGTTACTAACCGATGCTTCACTAATCACTACGCCCTAACTATCTGATGCTTAGTTTCATAGTTTCATTGGTATCTTATTGTTAGTTTGTTACTATGAGAATGGATTAGTGTAATAGATTGCTCTTTGTGCTGAATTGGTGTACAAGCATTGGATTATTGTGTTCAGGCTTTCAGGGAAGCTGAATTGGAGCAGTCTTTCAGTTTCAGGGAAGCTGAATTGGAGCATGTTTAGGCAATATGTTTTGCAATTAGGACTTAAATTTTTACTCTAGGTTTACCTCACAATTTCAAATTGTCGCATTTGTAGCAATGAACAATCAAACCACATGTGATGGCCCATATGCGCATTGGTAAATTGCATGATGGATATAATTGTTTCGAGCTTGGATTTCATATATAGTTGGCACAAGGAAATGTGGAATGTTATTGAATGATTGTAAATATGTAATGATTGGGCCCATATATCGATCTTTGATTGAGTGTTGATTTGTGATTTTCTTGTGCATGCTATGGAGTATATGAATGACATGTTCGAAATTAATTATCTCCCGAGATAGGGAATATCTGTCAATTGATAAGATTATTCACGTTATTATTTATTGCATTACATAGCTGAAATTATAGAGAAGATTCAATGCATTTGCACAAGCCTAGCTAGTTGATTAACCGCAATTGTGGCGGGCTTTTGCACGACAGAAATTACCATTCAATGGAATTATGGTGATTTGTTCAAAATCCAAGTAGTTTTAACTTGTAGTAGGTAATGCTAAATTGTAGAGACAAGCTTAACATCCATGATTCATATTTAGTTAGATAATGGGGTTGGAGCCGTGGACGTCTCCCTCGGCTCCGACAGCTTGTCTTCCCACGTAGACAATCTACGTGCTGTGAGTTACCCTTTTCCTTGCTCGGTTTACAGTTCAGCTATTTATTCATGTTCATAGATTACGTAACCTAGTTAGGCATCTCCCGTTCGAAAGAGATACAGTTGGAAATATGCAGATCTTTGCATATCTATAACCATATCTGTTTCGAATTGTCCACGTTTTTTGCATATCTACCTTGGAGTGAAGATCAACAAAACTCAAGCAAGAAACATGAGGCTGACCCGGGAAGAATACATGCAGGTAAATATAGAACATTAATACTGATTTTTTCTGAGATTAAGTACGCTTAATTTGATCTTCTTATATGTCATATCCTTGATGACGTGTAGGTGCGTCGTGGTGGTGCGCCCAAAGATCTCGATCTTTGAGCACGATGGTGGACAAGTGGTGCGCCACGAGTGGGAGGAGACGCTGCGCTTGCCGGGAGCGGCGTTTGATGATGCCAGTGCACCACACCATCAAGGCAATCAGAGCCTCGGCAATTCGCGGCTACATGGGTACGCGAATTCATTTCTTTATTATAACGCTCAATTCTTCATAATTTCTAATCATCTTGCTATTTTTTTGCGATGCGTCGTCACATGGTGGCCACCTTGCTCCCGATTCAAGGCATGGGCTTTGGCCCACAAGGGCAAGCGACGTCCGACGTCGACTACAACCGGAGGACCCGCCCTCGGTGTACAACAATGCGACCGTCCACAACCGCCTCGGTGAGTACACATCGATGGCAAGGGCGGTCCATGGGCCGAGTACGATCCGAGCACCGGGACCTTGATGGAGAAGTCGTCATGAGGGTGGGAGGAGGCAAGAAGCATGGGCGATCTGGATTGGCGACAAGACACTCGACACGGCCACTACTCCCACTCTCCCCGATTCGAGCAAGGAGCACGAGCTCAAGCCCGACCACGCCCACGGCGGACACCGCACGCGATCCGGATGGAGGCACTCCAGTTATTTTTGTTTTATTCGTCGTTCATTAATTTTTACATACGTTTGCTTTGCATTGTAACATTGGGGTGAAATATTGTAGGCCCAACTGGAAGAAGAGGCTACGGGAGGAGATGGAGGTGAGGATGGAGGCCGATCGGCAGAGGAATGAGGCCGAGCGGCAGAGGATGGAGCAGATGTTTCAGTGGATGCAAAGTTTTGGCGAGAGGATGGGTCAACCTCTGCCACCGGAGCTATTCCCTCCACCTCCTCCTGCAACTACTCCTGTGAGTTTCTAGTGGAGTATGAATGTTTAAGTTTGTATGTTCCTACCTTAAATCTTGTCTCACACATGCAATCTCTTCTCCTTTGTGCAGAATCAATCGGCGGCTTCGAATAATGTGCCTCATGACCCACCACATCAGTCGGGGTGACAATGATACTTGTGGTTGTGATGTTTATTACGAATATTGTGGTTGATACTTGGTGAATGATACTTGGAGTTGCATTATATGTGATATATTGTGGTTGCACTTTTGATATGTGATATATTGTGACTTGTGGTGATATATGTGATATATTGTGACTTGTGGTGATATATGTGATATATTGTGACTTGTGGTGATATATGTGATATATTGTGGACTATATGTGATTACTTGTTGATATATCTGTGATATATTGTGACTTGTTTGAGTGGGGTGCAATAAACAATTAAAATAGGCGCTTTTGGCCACTTTGCGTGTGTTACACTCGGCAAAGGAGGCTTTGCCGAGTGTCAAGTAAAACACTCGGCAAAGTAACATTCATGTGCATTCTGGGAACATGCTTTGCCGAGTGTGTTTTCTTTGCCGAGTGTCATGGTAAAAACACTCGGCAAAATAACGTACTTTGCCAAGTGTTTTTACCTTGACACTCGGCAAAGTATGTTACTTTGCCGAGTGTTTTTACCATGACACTCGGCAAAATAGTAATATTTTGCCGAGTGCATTACCACGACACTCGGCAAAGAGTGGTACTTTGCCGAGTGCCATTCCGTCCTGGCACTCAGCAAAAGACGCCATCACCGTTTTCTCGCCGTCCACTGACATTTTTTTTGCCGAGGGTCGTTTCGGCACTCGGCAAAGCCTTTGCCGAGTGCTCGATGAAAAGCTCTCGGCAAAGAGCTCTTTGCCGTCAGAAACTATGTCGTGTGAGCTATGCCGTGGGTGGCACTCGGCAAATCTTTTGCCGAGTGTTTCTCGTGCTTTGCCAAGTGCCACCGGCACTCGGCAAAGCTGCTGAGCCCGGTAGTGATAGACACATGAATGACTGGGGAATATGGAAGTTGATGACTCTTTGCCTACTGACATGCATCGCATACATGTGTATGCATGGGACTCATGGAAGGCAATTTATTTAAGTAGAGAATTGGCTGAACTATTTGGGATGATGGATGACTGAGATGTGCATGCCACCGCTGTTTAGAGACCTTGGCATCTAATAAGGTTGACTTGAGAGAATTGGTTGTGGAAGACCTAATTGGATAGAGGCCATACTCACATCTACCATGAAATAGCTTTCTCTTTGACACCTGATCCTTGACAACAAAATGAGTTGGATCAAATTTAAGAAAGACATTGTTATCTTGAGTGAGTTTATGAATAGATATGATATTTTTTTGAAATTTTTGGGACATGGAGAACCTTTTTAAGAGCTAAAGGATAAGTAGCAGTATTAATATAGCAATGACCAGTGTTGGATATGTGCAAACTTGTGCCATTACCAATTGGACATGATCTGATCTGAAGTATTTTTCTTTCATTGTCAGGTTATCAAGATCACTTGTGTTGTGAGTGGTTACACCGGTATCGATATACCAGTTATGATCAACTTGATATAAGGGCGTGACTGCTATTGTAGCCACGTTATGAACTTCCTCTAATTGATAGGAGTGATCAAAATGGTGCTAGCACTTGATTGCCGTGTGACCGGTTTCTTGCAGACCTGGCAGACTGGACGAGATGTTCCTCCTCAGCCTCCTTGTCTAGAGGAGCCACCACGATTGTTCTGAAAATGAGCACCACAACAACATCCTCGGCCACCTTGGATGCCTTGATTTTGATAATGGTTACCACAACCAGAACCACGCCTAGCAAAATTGGTCAATGGATACAATCCTCTAAGGTTTAATTGCCGATCGGAGTTATTTTGTTCCATCCTGTGTTCAAAACTCACTAGATGAACATAAACATTATCAAGGGTTATACCTTCTGCTCTTGTAGTAAGAGAGGAGACCAACGGGTCAAAGTCTGAACTGAGGCCGACAAGGATGTGGGAGACAACTTCATCTTCTCTCAAGAGCATGACAACTGCAACAAGTGTGTTGGTAAGATTCTTCATCTTCCTGAAGTAATCAGGTATGGAGAAGTCTTTCTTCTTCAAATTGGCAAGCTCCATATGGATTTGTACCACATGTGCACACGAACGTGATGTAAACATCCTTTCCAGGGCTACCTAGGCTTTGTGTGAGGTTGTCATGAACATGACATGAGCTAGGATTTCTTCTGTCAGCGAGGAAAAAAATCCCGCTGAGCACCATCTGATCTTGGTTATACCAAGTCAGACAGGTTGGATTAGTGACTTGGCTTGCACCTTGCTCCGTTGACGCTGAGACCATCTAAGGTGGTGTCTAGCAGGTGCCGTCGACATACCCAAGGGGATTGAAGCTCCTCAGATAAGCAAGAAATTGTGCAAAAGAAGAAGTAGGCATAGAGGATGAAGGTATGGTGGTGATGTTAGATGACATGGAGACCGTTCAAGGCTCTGATACCTTGTAAAAACAATCAAGGAGATTGATGTTTGCTAATACAAAAGTGTCGATATCCAGACTTCAATATATATACATTGCCGGGTCATTACCGGATTACAAATAGTAGCAACAAGCACTACTACAAAAGGGTCATCATAGATGGTTTAATGAACCATCTGAATTTATGTGTCTGTGATAATTGGAGGTTACCACATACAATTTATAAGCCATCTGTGATAATTACAATACAGACGATTTATAACTAGAATTGTCTGTGAAGAACACTATCATAGATGGCTCGAACCAAAAATCGTATATGATACTCACACATCACAGACGATTCTAGCTACTAACCACCTGTGATGGGTGGGTATCACAGACGGTTGGTATATAGAACCGTCTGTGATACATTCTCATCATAGACGATTAGTAGATAGAACCGTCTATGATGTGCGAGTATCACAAATAATTTTTGGTTCGAGCCGTCTGTGATAATCCTTCACAGATGGTTTATACCACAAAACTATCTGTGATAGTTCATTCTATATCTAAATTTTTTCTGTCTTCGACTAGCCTTAGGAAATGTTAACTATGCCATCTAAAAACAAGCAAATATAGTAACAACACAGTAGCACATTTCATTTCCATTAATATTAGAATCCACTATTACAACATCACAAGATAATGAGTAGATTACCCATCTAGCTAACACAGTAAGAACATGAAAAGAACACATCCCCTAATCCTACGAACCTAACTCTTAAACATGGTAAGAACAGAGAAAAAACAGAGATCCTAGTAGATAGTAGAAGCTCAACCGCGCCGACGAAGCCTCTATGCCTAGGCTCTCTCGCCGCTGATACAGTGTGCGAGCTAGATGTCGTTGATGCCCACCATCGCTGACGCTGACTTGAGCATTGCCTTGGTAGCCAGTTGCTTCCACGACGTCTTGCCTCCCATAGACTTGCGCGTTGCCTTGGTAGCCAGCTGCTTCCGTGGCGCCTTGCCTCCCATAGACTTGCGCGTTGTCTGCTTCATACGGGACAGTGAGGGGGCTGGGTTGGGTGAGTATTATAGGGGAGGGAGAGGCGGGAGTGCAAAAACTTTTGGCGCAGGGATGGAGAGGTGGAGCTACGATCCATGGGGTAGGGGTTGGTGAATTTTGATTGGCTAGAATTGGATTGGGGAGGATCGACGGGCCCAGCTGTTAGGGACATAATTATCACAGACGGTTTAAACCACAAAATATCTGTGATACATAATTATTACAGACAGTTCGTATTACAAACAGTTTGTAATACATAATCATCACAGGTGGTTTGAACCACAAACCGTCCGTGATACATAATTGTATATATATATATATATATATATATATATATATATATATATATATATATATATATATATATATATATATATATATATATATATATATATATATATATATATATATATAAGTACAATGTAAACAACTAGTCTCAAAAGATGAAATAACAAAGTTTTATATGGCTTATATATGCTCGTTTGAAAAGTTCCGATAAGATCTATAATTTCGCAGTTGAGGCAAACTCCAAATTCCAAAGGAAAGATACTTTTTTTTGGGCAAAAACAGAAACAAAAAACTTGCGATGCAAATTTAGGGTTAAAGATGGCCAATTTTGGGGTCTTAGAGGGCGACTGGTGCAAGTGGGCCATTTGTTTTGGATCGGGCTCGTCGTTAGCTTTCCAACGAGTACAAAAACATCAAAAACAGACACCGTATGCAAAAGTTATGCCCGTTTTAGTAAAAATGTCTCAGAACGGAATCCTACTGAGACTCGAATTTATCTTAGGGAGAAGTGGGCGGAAGATTATGAAATTTTAGAGAATTGTGAGGCGGAAAACATATCATATACGGTTTTTTTGGTACAAATCGTCTGTGATAAAGTCATTATCACAGACGGTTTGTAATAAAAAAACCGTGTGTGAAATATTACAAACGGTTTAAATAAATAACCGTCTATGATGTCTGCCATTATCATGACGGTTTTTATCAATAATCGTCTGTGAATTATCACAGACGAATATTAGTAAGAACCGTCTGTGTTGTTTTACATTATCACAGACGGTTTGTATGAATAACCGTTTGTAAAAATACCACAGATAGTTATTTGTATGAACCGTTTGTGATAATTACATCATAAATGGTTCTTGAAAACCGTCTGTGATGTAAATATCTAGTATAGCCTCTTTTGTAGTAGTGAATAGAGAAAACTCCGTTCGGCAGTGGGATAGATTACAACTCCCATTTCGGATACAATAAGAAGTCTATCTCTAAAACAGAATTATACATTGAATACAAGATAGACTTCCTAACAGTCGGTTTAGCTATTATATCTATAGCACATTATAATTTTAACAAATTTTCCCTTTATTTATACTCGACAAGCATGTTGCACTCGCGTAAACGTATATGTAGGTACACTCAACTTGAACAGTTCTCCGTACATGAAAATAAACAGATACAAATCGACCCATCCCTCTTGGAAATTGAAGGCTCCTCGCAAATCACATCAGACAGACGTACGGACGCGCTCAAAATGAAACACTGAAGACGTGCTAGATAGGTCGGTGTCGTAAACTCGTAATACGTCATGGCGAGCACTGGAAAAGCGCGGGGAAGCTCTGCGCCCTGAGCTGCTCGTAGAACATGTTTATGAACTTCTCCGCCCTGTAGTCCACGTCAAGCTCGTCCACCTCCTCTTCCTCCTCCTCCACCTCGTCCTCCACCCTCTCCTCCGTCGCCGGAGGCGGTGACCCGTATGGGGTTCCAAAGCAGGAAGAGACGGCGGCCGCACCGAGTTTCAGCCGTGACCGCAGCCTCTTCGCCGCGAGGAACGCGGGGCTAGGGCTATTGCTGCACGAGAACTCGTGCTCTTTTAACGCGCGAGGCCACGACGGAGCCAGGTGCTCACTGCCCTTGCCGTGATGATTGATCAGTGCGAGGGTTTTCCTCGCCACCCTGCCCAGGAGCCGGCGCCGCTTCATGAAGAGGTACTTGAGGTAGTCGCCGGCGAGGGCGAGGAGCCTGTACAATCGCCTCGTCGCTGCGGAGCTGGAGCAACGGCGCCGAGCCTCCATGCGGCCGTGCCGGAAGGTGATGACGCACTAGCTTGCTAGGGTTTCTCTGAGCCTACATGTATAAGTGTGATAACATGAGGAATCTATGTCCTGGGACTGTACTTGATCAAGGTTGATGGCATTTTATAGCTAACCGGGTAGAGAGAGAGAGAGAGAGAGAGAGAGAGAGAGAGAGAGAGAGCAGCCTGACAGTAGCCACATATAGGTAGGGAGTATTCAGATGGAAGTCATGGGTGACACAAGGGAGGGCTGCATAATTTCGGGGCAAGAAAGGTTTGGTGAATCTGAGAAGCAAGCTATGCGAGCTAGCTGGCTGGCCACAAGTTACATACTAGCTAGCTAGCTTGTTTGTGGTGGTGCATGACACGCTGACATTGGCTTTCATGCATCCAATTCTCAAATTCTATGAAGAAAATAACCTAGCTAAAGACATTGATCACGGCCTTAATTTGCACAATGCAAATGCTGAAAATCTGGTCACTCCCAGCTTCATTTCTCTATTTTGTGATAAATCATGTCTAAACCGTACCAAACGAGGATAAAAATAACAAGATGAATGTTGTTTCTAGAAGAAAAAAGGATGGGGAAATTAAACAAGGTAGAACACGCGGTTGGTTTTCTTTTAAGAAAAAGTTGGGAAAACTGGCTTGGCCATCAATATTACGAGTATGTGCAACTGCATCATTTTTTCATGCCCAAGCAAAACACACTTGTCAGTAGATACGATACTGCTGCATGCCGAAATTAAAATATTTCTACTTTGATCGCATAGACATTCTTCTTGATGGCCCACAGCTAGCCAGGCCCATTTGCATGGGAGGAGTTACTTGAGGAGGAGGAGATGCTGGAGAACAGCCTGAAGACCAGGAGATCGCATAAAAGCATGTTGCTATATACGCTTTGCTTGATTTCACCGCAATCCAAAGCTAAATTACGCGCTATATGCTTTTGCCCCTCTCCGTGTATCCCTTACTCCGTGTAATTCTGGAGTTGTGGCTAGGTTGTAACGTGTGCACATCCTCCGCAATGATTTGATCATTAGGTTGTGGTGACACACTGACTAGCCACTTGATTCAATGCAAAAGGATGATGTTGTTTTGTAAATTACCGCCGTGTGTCGTGCGGTACTACCGCTGGGCGAAACTACTTACGTTGGGATCACGGTACTACCGCGTTCATTAGTGGTCGAAGGCCAATGCGGTCGAAAACCTTTGTGGTCGAAAACCATTGTAGTTGAAGACCTGTATAGTTGAAGATCGACATGATGATCGAAGACCTATGCGATCGAAGATCGACGTAGTAGTCGGAGACCTGTGTGGTCAAAGATCGACGTGGTCAAAGATCAATGTGGTGGTCGAGGACCTATGTGGTCGAAGATTGACGTGGTCGTACCGACGTGATCGAACCAACGTGGTCGAGGACCTGTGTGGTCGATGAATTACGTGGTCAAATTAACGTGGTCGAACCATCATGGTCAAACCGATGTGTCGGAACCAGCGTGGTCGGAGAGCAGTGTGTGCAGAGACATGTGTAGTAGAACTAACGTGGTTAAAGCCAGCGTGATCAAAGACCTATGTGGTTGAAATCAATGTGGTCGAAGACCACATATGATATTTTACAGGCCTATTGTAAGGAACTAGTAGAACTAAAAAACTATTCCTATAAGTTCAGTTCTCTTTCATTGTAACTTCAGATATTTGGACATCATCGCACTAGAGAAGTGTACACCTTGGTATTATAGCTTATTATTTAGATGATGATTACAAGCTAAATAAGAAACTCATAGGGTTTAAGGTAATTAACGAATCACACACAGAGAAGAGACCATTGTCGAGCATATACTAGATGTACTTGATAATTTTAAGATAGATAATAAAATTGATTATATAACTCTTAATAAAAACATCGGCGAATACGATGGTTATGAACATCCTCATCCCAAAGTTGCAGACATATATTGGTGGTTACTAATTCAGATTGGCAGATTGCTATTCATTTTTTAGAGATTTAAAAGCCTTTTTATAAAGCAACAAAGATTCTATCTTGTGTTTACTATCCTATTTCTTGCTTAGTTATAGATTTTATTTGGCTAATTGAATATAAGTTTGCTAAATCTAGGGAGATCCCCTTTTAGGCTATGCTGTTGTAGCAATGGAGGAAAAAATATTAAATATTTTGGTTCTATTTCATACCTATATTACTTTGTTATCATTTTTGATCATATAAAAAATTATCAGATTTGCAGAACTGTGCGGAGGGAATAGGTGAATGACTTGATATTGATTTCTCAAAAGCTTTCGAATATGTCTAAAATAGTGGAGGCAATCGCATGCGTGTAAGTGGAAAGACTGCAGTGGAAATCTTCTCGTTTGTGAGACGCTCTTCAGAGTCGCGAATGAGACCCTTCAGATGGGAACGCGTGATCTGACCGCTCTGAGCGGAGTTTCCGAGTCAGGTGCATCCAACACAAGTTTAATTTAGCCTCTCCCTGTCAGTGAGCAGCTGTTGGTGCTGTAATTGCCATAGATAAACTTGCGATCACAGTTCACAAAAAGATCTGTCCCCCAACTTCTCAGAAAGCTATGCTTGCCTTGGCATTGCTGAAGCTTTTCCATATGAAAATCCCAGAACCTGCCTCAAATTTGGTTTGGTTCCTTTCTAGCGTACCTGACTGGAAAAGATGCAAACTGCAACTACGAAGAAGCTGATCGCACACTGAAATAGCCGAACAAATGGGAAGTGAATGGAATCACTGAGGTTTATTCTAACAAGGAGTGTTTATACATGTAGTGTACGCAGCTGTTTCGAAGAATTACAACCTGGGTACGAACAATGTTTGAAGCGAAAATGTTGGAACTATACACTCATGGTACAGCTAACTATGAAGTGGAACAAACAATTGCCATCGGACGCAACAAAAATTTACCGGCATCCGCTTGGCAATATCAAAAGTAAACATCTGTGTTGTATATCTATAGATCACTAGCTATAGATTATCCCAATCGGTGGTCCGCAAAGGAATGTACTTCGATCGGTCAGTTCCAATTCCTCTAAACCCTGTTGTTCTTGAGGAAACCATCGGCATTGCAAGCACCGAAGAAGCGCTGATAGTCTCCTCTCCAAGGCCAAGTGACATGGAGCAAGCCGACTGCAAGCAAGATCACATGAGAAAGGCATACCAATAAAAAGGTCAACATGAGAAAAGGCTCTAGAAAGAAAACCAATCACCTTCGCCTTCAACAGTATGCGTTTTGCTTTTACTTTTACTGAAGTTGCGAAGGAGTTAGCATCATCTACTTCTGTCTCCTCCATCTGCATCTTTCCAGGCCTGCAATGTCCAAGTTTACAGGTTAAATTCATTTAGTGGGTGATACACGTTCTTTACCGAGGAGGCAAAGTAACAGTCATTCAAGGAAAAATGCAATTAAAATTGAAACTTGATACATGCTAGTAGAAAGAATAGATAGCAACAGGAACCTGTTTGTATCAATTGTGGGGCCCTGGGTAGCACTAGAACCATCTTTGGTGTCAACTGTTGAGAATTTTTCAAGAGTCAAAATCACGTATGTTTGTGTAAAAGCACACGAAAATCGGCTTTTTGCCAACCTTTACTGTCATCGGGTGCTAACAAGGAGATGCCTATAAAGACAAATGTCATGCCCAACACGAACATCATTATCCTGAGTGTATCAAATACCTGAAGGCAAGCCAAAACCCTCAGTGTGTGTGTGAGCAACACAAGATTCACTTGCTATCACAAATAGGAACTCACTCGATACTCTTGAAAGTAAATAAATCCTGTACAAATAGAGAAGAAGGTCCATGCAATTTGAAACATCGGAACAATCAGTATTGCATCAAATAGAGACAGCCCTTCATTCAATCTCGCCATCTGTGACACAAAAGAGTTGGATTAAACAATAATATACGGCACAATAGCATGGTGGTAGTCTCAGAAACAATGCATTAGGTTAGTGCCTGCAATTGGCTTCATTACCCAAAATCCAGCTGTACAGAGAAACAACAGAAGCATTGAGTATGTGAACCAGCTATGGAACTGGTATCTACTGCTCATAGTCAGCCTCAGCATGTTAGACCTAGATAGTTAACCAAAACAGGAGAGGAAAAGTATCATGTAGTCAGAAACTCAGAATCATATAAATCAAGGAGAATCAGCATGCCATATGCATAGATCTTGATCAAATACGATATAACCTACAATGATTTTGCAAACAAGACAGAGCAAGATCCAACAGCACCAGATACAATAGCATAAGAAAAAGGCAGCAGTGTTCGCCAATATGTGCCAGTGTCTTTTGCATTATCTGAAATAATTGTTTCTCCACTCCTGCAACAGAGCATTTTAACAGGTTAGAAAGAATATGACTCAGTGTTTCTAAAGAGAATAGGTTATATGAGCAAGATCTCACCTATAGAGATATTGATTGAATGCAACAACAAAGACCAATGACATGCAGTAGAGAACAAACACCAAATTGCTGTATTTTGCAATCAGCTGCTCCTGTGTGTAAACTGTCAACATGATTGTGGCATCAGAAAATTTACTTAGGAATGTGAAGTTGCAGACTTGCAGCTCTACATCATAGTTAATTCCATATGGTGCAGTCAGGGTTCTATGTTCCCCTTACAGGGACACCATGTTACAGTTAGCATGCAAAGTTGAAAACAATATAAGCAAGCAGAATTAAACAAAAAAAAAGTTTAGTCTTACTAGTCTATAGGGCTATATACAGCATACATGATGTCAGAAATGACTAATACCAGGAGATTGATGATTGCCAAAGGAAACTAAGAAGACGTTGCCAAAGACAATAAAAGTTGTGGCTACCATGACTCTGAAAAGTAGAGTAAAATCTCAATTAGTCTCATCTCATGAATCGTTCTAATTTTTATTCATATAGTTCCAACAAGCGAAAATATACATACTTCACTGAAATGGTCTTGTTCAACACAACGTAGGCAAATGCAATGTTGGATACAAACTGAATTGATCCAAGAGCTGCAAGAAGTGACTGCAGTGAAATTATACAAACAATCATTTTCCAAAAGACCTGAATCACTAGGTTGGAAAATGGATATGAAAAATATGATCAAATGGGATTACTAGATCTATGAAAGTAAGAAGCAATCAGAGGAGGGAAAGTCAGGGGAATCTATTATTGTTGACCCGGAAGAACAAACTAGCAGCAAGGAGCCAATGACTACACCTAAATTGGCAAGAGAGATGGGGTTGAAGAACCTACAAACCCTATAAGCGCTTCATTCTTGAGTCGCCTATGCACTGGCGCACATAACAGAGTCTATTCCCATCTAAATCAGCATTATTTTTCCATGTTAAACTGAATTTGCTTTGGAGAGGAGATAGTAATCCAACCTGTGCGGCATATGCAAAGGACATGAAGTTGAGGCAGTTCCCCACAGCGAAAAAGAGTATACCTGAATGCAGTTTTAGCATTAAATGTGGCAATTTTCAATTATTTTATCAAACACACAAGAACTGAGTAAATAAGATCTAACTGACAGCATTACCTATTCTCCATGTCTGGAATTGCACAACTGATTTTGGGATGAATTTGTCATTGCCTTGATTATTGCTACTTGTGGAAAGCTTTTCTCTCTGCCAAATAAAACAAGGAACCTTCACATATATTTCTAGAACCATACTTGTTTCAAACAATGTTTGGCATAAAGGTAAAATAATGTGCTCAAATAAGACCAAAAAATAAATAGACAGAGGTCTTCAGCAAGAAAGCTGCAATGCTACCACATATTGACCGACCTGGAGAGCCAAGCTATATTTTCTATGTTATCAGATTGTTTCATATAAAACACAGAGTTATTGAAGACAACTTGCTCAAGTGAGTTTGGGCTAGCAAATGATGATCCTAATTTATTAATAAAATATTTTCTCATGACAACTACAGAGAAAAAGGCTACATGCCATATGGTAACCCGGAGTAAAATGACTAGGGTTAAGTAGATGGGTAAGTTAAAATCAACTAAGGGTCCAATTCTGAGAAATGCAATATCCACCTGGTCATGGCCCAATTTGAGAAGGTTGGTACCGAAGTTTATGGCAACACTACCCACAATGTTGATCAAAGCTCCTATAACCCAGTCGCCCATGAGTCGAAAAGGTATGAATCTCTCCTACAGAGATATGGCATACTCCTTCAACAAGCCACTTGTACAACAGCTCACTGCATATGTCTCAGAGTAACCACTTGAAAGACATGAGCTGTTCACCCCTATCCAAGAAACAGTGTGGACCTTAAATCTGGGGTGGCCGACACGGCGACCTACAAAATAAAAAGGCACAAATGACATGTCAGCCACATGTACTCAGGATGACAATCATTCAAGAAGAGCATCATTTGATAAGGAATTCAAAGAGCGGAGCAATGTAATATCATGAGGCTACAACCTTACTACGTGAGCACAGAATCTTCTACCGAACATTCCCGGGGAGGACAACTAATTTTGTGTTTAACAATGGCATGCTACACTAAGCCGTCCACTTTTCACTGCCTAATCTTTACTAGATTATTGTTTATTCTTTATTGGGGGAATTGCAACAACCTAAAATCCTACTTAGACAATTTGGGGCGCAAAATGCAGATGGCATTGCCGATTAAATGGCAGTAATCATTTGGCCAATTAGTCACCAAATCGGTGCCTACCATGATCCCAGGCTAGCACAGCAAGAACCATACCACTCGAACAAAAATCGATTAATAATGCTCCCAGCCACGGGGTTACAAACCCGGCAGATCTCATCTCAAAACGACCAATGGCGCAAGTTTTCTTCAAAAAAATAAAGATAAAGAAACCGTGCGGAAGCATTCGCAGCTCAGATCTAGCCAACCCGAACGACAATACACATCAGAATCGCCAGAAGAACCAACCACCCGCGGGGAAAGAACCCGATTTTAAGCAGCAAATGCATACATCATAGCAGCATTCACACACGCCAAAAAGGCAAAAAAAAAGGCACAGACATATTTGACCAAAGAAATCACCTGAGACGGAAGCGAGGAAGCCCTAGCTCCGTGCTCTCGGATTTGCGCCGCGCGCAAGAGGAATGGAGGGAGGGGGGGGGGGCCTGGAGGGAGATGAGAGCAGAAAAAGATGGAAACGTGGAGGAGGAGGAGGTCAGGTAGAGACTGAAGGGGAGGTGGTGGGCACGTAAGGGCCGTCGGATCCCGATCGGGCGGGGCGTGGAATCCCGGTCAGGTGCGGTGGAATCGGAGAGGGGACAGCCGCGCAGGTACCCTTTGCTTGCAGCTTCCTTTCACGTTCTTCCTCCTCCTCCTCCTCTCTCTCTCTCTCTCTCTCTCTCTCTCTCTACTGGTTGAAACGAAGGTTTCAGTGTTGGTTGGAGTTGGACTCCGGTTTTCGTGCCCTTTTCTTTTATTTTGTTTGTCGTTTTGCTTTCTTCATGTGGAATTTTTTGCTGGATAGTTTAAACTAATAATCGCTATAATATCATTTCAACTCAAAAATCACTGACCATAATTATTTAGATCAGATATTAAGCTAAGTTACCAACCTTGAGGAACGGAGGTTTAGCTTTCTACCTAAAACACCAACATTTTGTTAGCATTCGTGAAAAGAGAGTTTTTTTTGTAGGTTTGTAATGTAGTAGTATATATGTTATCCTATGATTTTTGGTGAGGGAGGCTCATATGCCATCTTAGGAGGAGAGAGTGCTGGGCTCGAATAGAGGTGTTTGAGTTTATTAAAGGTCTCTTTTTTTAACTTTTAAAAATTATTTTTTGTTTTTTTATAGTAATTAGCTTTTAAACGAAATATCTTTTTAATCGGGTCTACAAGTTGACTACAGTACACATTATAACTACTTCATTTATATCAATCAAAACCACACACGAGTTTATATTAATCCGTACTTTCTCTCATAAACAACCCAGGAGCATAAGCCAAACCCAAAAAGAACAGGCCTTAAGACTTTCTCGGAACATGAGATTTGTGTAGAGATTCGGAAGATATATACACAAATCTTTTTGTAAAACTTTTTCATTCGAGATAGAAGATATATACATAAATCTTTTTGTAAAACTTTTACATTCGAGATAGGCTACAAAGGCGAACAAGTTTTTTTTTTAAAAAAAATTACCTAGCACATAAGTGCATACTACGCTTTATCCTTGGGGCAGAAGTTAACATCAGTGAGGTTTCCGAATGCTTTTTGTACGGATGCCGTTGGTATGCAGTACTACATGTGAACTTTCTTAAACGACGTGCTAATTTGATAGTCGTTACTAGTGCACAATTTTTTTTGGCGACGATACTAGTGCACAATTTGATTATTGATATTGATAATACTAAGTAGTAACCACTGTTGAGTTTTCTCAAACTTTATATTAATTCTGTGGAGGTTTTCTGGTATATTCTCTACTCCTCTGTTTTTTCTCGTGGTGCCGCTCACAATTGCATTATGAGGCTAGATAGTAGAGACATATTTATAGACTCCATTTCCAGGTGTTATAAAGTGACCCACTTGTTTTTCGGTACACCATGAGACTCCTGAATCATGTTATCAGCTACGATAAGATAGGCTAGTTTAATGAGTCTAAAATATATTAGTCCATAGCATACATGTACAAGCTATGCGTCATAATCAGATTGTTTATGAGATCAATTTCAATATGATCATGTAGGTGAATAGCCTGCAAAACCGATTCTGCAAAACGAACCTAGCTATTCCACCCTGTGTTGTACCTAGGTTAAATAAATACATGCATATTAAATTACAGTAGACTTGATCTCAATAAATATATCTACTTTATTCCAGGGCAGCCGTTCTCGGCATCTCGAGTTAAATTTCGCATCAAAATATTATCAATCACTTGCATCAATAATATGAATAATTTTATATTGAATTAAATAAACAATAACCATAATAAATATTAAAAGCTATATAAAAATCCCAACAACCGCGATGTTTTTCAATGGTTTCATGACATAGTACTAAAAAAGACAGATCACTTGCATTAGTTGGCCTTAGCTTTGAATACTGCTTGGTGACCGGTGAGCTCCCACTTGCAGGTGGAATCGCGCCGTCGGTGGCCATCCCATCGACGCGTTGCCGGGCATCTTTCAACTTTGATTGAACTGTACGTCCATTTGGTTTTGTTCTATCAGAAAACAAAACTGACGCAGTAGTGCCATAGCATGTGTTTGGTTTGGAGATGGGATAGCTCCATCCCAGGTATATGGGATGGGATAATCCCACTTTTTGTTTGGTTGCAAGGATGAATTAGTCCATATTTTTTGTTTGGATGGAGGGATGGGATAATCCCAGGTATGTGGAGAGGAGGTCGACGGCAGCGGAGAGGAGGACGTGCTGGAGCTCGGCGGAAGTGGGTCGGAGAGGAGGCCGGCAGTGGAGATGACGGCGGGGAGGACGTGCCGGGGCGGAGATCCGGCCGGCAGTGGAGAGGACGGCGACGACCGGAGCACGGCGACCGGACCTCCGGCAGCGTGAGGAGCGCAGGCGGCGCGCGCACACCGGCCAGCGGCGCCGCGCGTGGAGGGAGATGGGGCCGGGGAGATGTGCGGGCGGGGGAGATGGGGCGGGGAGATGCGCGGCGGCGGGGTAAAAGGGGAAGGGGGCGCGGGCGGCGGGGAGATGGGGGCCGGGGGGAGATGCGCGGGCGGCGGGGGAGATGGGCGCGGGCGGCGGGGGAGATGGGCGTATGCGCGCGCGTAGGAGAAGTGGGTTGGCGCGGTTCGCTCGTTTTGGACGGATCGTCCCAACCCACTTTTCAGGAGAATCTTTTCTTTTGGGTCCAACCTACCCCACCAAATCCTACAACCAAACACTACAAAAAAAAAGGTTGGCCCCCTCCCATCCTAGAATATCCCTTGAACCAAACACTACTATAGTGTCTCTCCATTTTGTTTTAGTTTCGGGCATGAGGTGTGAGCAAGCTTCAAGACCCAGCATGCATTTGCTGCTGCGGCTGCTGGTGACGGCCGATGTGATTGACCAGCGCACGTACTCCCACAAGGATTGTTCACCGGATTAATTACCACTCTCACGTCAAACAAGAGCATAGTTTCGTAATTAAAAAGAAGAAGACAAGAACACAGTAGTATTGCTTCCGTTGATCATTAGTATGTCGAACAATCAAACTTCTTTTAACTTTGATCATTAGTATGTCGAAGGGTGCTTAGATTGGTGATGTGAAAGTGATACAATTAGATTCGTGGTGAAAAATATTTTCATAATATACAAATTTTTATAAATTTTTCACTGACATGTTTGTAAAAGTAAAGGTCAAAGTCACTTGTTGGAGATTGTGCTAAGGTAACATTTTTGAAAAAAAAAAAGCATGAGGATGCCCCAAACAATGTGCTATATATTTGTGAACAGATAGCCTGCCTTGCATTGGATCCAATTCTTGCTAGTTGCTGCCATGCCAAACTAGAATTCGTTCACCAGGCACATCAAGATCTCAACTAGTGGCGACCATGCCAGTCTAGAATTCGTTCACCAGGCACATCTAGTTCTCAACTAGCGGCGAGTGCTACACCCACGGCAATTACCGGTCTTGCCGGTCCTTTTTTCATTATTAGTGGAGCTGTAGCTGCTCTCTCTTTACCAAAAACACAGTACTCATATGATCGTATCATTAGTCAGGTCAGGACTCAGGACTTTACACATAAATCCAATGCGGCATATTCTGGAATTTTTCGCATAATGTAAAATGAGTAAATTGTGTTGCGCGTCACTGAACTTTAGTTGGGTCAATTAGGTCACCTAACTCCCACACTGTATATCTAGCTTACTAAACACATTTAAGTGGGTCACTCTAGGTTATTAGCATGCCAACTTGGCTGTTACCGATGACATGGCATGCTCACTACACCATATGCATTTTCCCTAAGAGTGAAAGCCATCAGTAGTTTTATTAAACTGGCAAAAATTCTATTGGTCGACAGCTCTCCGTCGGTAATTACTGATGGATTTTGTTAGTTGATAAATAGATGTATTGTGGACGGTTTTTATCAACTACCGTCGGTAAATACAATAGGTAAGAGTCTCTGCACTGTTAGTAAAGATGAAAGTGGTTGGCATATGTCAGTAGAACTCTCGGTAAAATGGAAAACTTGTCGATCATTTACTAATCACCAAGTGTTTTTTAGAACTATCGGCCATTTGTTTCTACTCGTCGACGAAAGTTGCATATCTTGTAGTGCTAACTTGTGCCACAGTGGCATAGGGCACATATCGACGCAAAAAAGTACATATTTAGTCGCAAAACGAACACAAATCTAGTCACCCTCCCTTACAGCCTCCCTGCCCACCATCTACGCTCGAGCCCCTTATCACTATCGTTGACTTTGCTCGATCTCAATTCCTTGCTACCAATAGCAATCACCATCGCATGATCTAGACAATAGCACATGTGTAACATCCCAAAAATTTGAAATTTGAAGATATAAAGTTTTTGAATTATTTTTGCAATATATTCTAATTTTGGATTTGGATTTCATGGTGTTTCTTCAAGATTTTGGTTAAGGTTCCCAAAATTTGAATAAGAAGAAAATATACAATTAAGAAGAAATTTCAAATTGTAATTGAGAATCTGAAAAGATGATCCAGAAATTAGAGGAAGAACTCAAGATAAAATCTGGAATTTATATTGAATTGGTACAAAAGATAAACCAAATAATAGCAAGAAAAAAATATGGAAGGAGTTAGGCCACCGTAAAGCCACCCAACCCCATCCTCCTTCGCCTTACGGCCCAAATTCCTGCTGCCCGGCTCCGCGCGCAAAGACGCAGCGCCATCGGCGGTGGACCTCGCCTCACTCCCGCTCTCTTCCTGGCAAGCGGGCCCGTGCCCATTCTCTCGCTGCCGCTGGCCCCGTCTCGCGCATCGTCTTCCTCCTTCTCCCCGCGCGACCGCGCGTGCGCCCCCGCACAGAAGCTTTCGTCCCCGTGGCGTCCATGCCTCCGCCAGCTCAGCCAAGCCGTCTCGCCGCCATGGTGGAAAAGCCTGCAGGACCGTCGCCGCCTCTGGTTCCACCGCCTCCGCCCCGGTTCGGCGCCGCCGCCCACAGATTTTCCCCGCCCGGTCGCTTCGGCCCGACCACGTGGCGCCGGTCCTATGCCCCGCTCCACTCGCGCGTGAGAGACAGCAAAGCGGAGGAGACCGCACGGGCGTGGGCGTGCTGCGTCACTCCACAGTGCGCCTGGCATTAAAGCCGATTTGCGTCACCGACTGCCCCGCCACCTGCTCCGACAAGACCGCACGGGCGCCGCCCGTTGCCAGCTCCCTCCGAGCGCCTATATAAGGCAGTGGACCCCCCCCGGTTGAGCTCCCCACGTCGCACGCATCGTCCTCCGGCAGGTAATCGAGCCCTCGTGCCCCGTAGCCGCCGGCGAGCTCTTTTCTCCCCCAACTTCGGCGAACTAACTCCCCGCTATTCTACTGCACCAGAGCCCAATTCCTTGCGCTAGGACCGTCTCCAGAGCGCCGCGAAGCTTCCCCGGTCCTCTCCTGAGCCTCCCGACGCCCGTACCTCGCCATCACCGAGAGCCTCTCCGAGTCGCCGCCGCCGCATGACGCCGACCCATCTCCGGACCTCCTCGGCCCCGGGCGACTGCATCATCGTCTTCACCGTATCTCGAGGAACGTGTTTCGACTCTCCGCCGGACCTCCCCGACAACCCCTCGCCGCCGGCCACCGTCGCCCCCGACTCCTCTGCCTGGCCACCTCGACGACATACTCCAAAAGGATTTGTCATCCTTATAGGGTAGGCAACGCCTCCCCGCTCACTTGGTTACCACCGCTCGTTCTTCCCTCCCCCTTCAACTCCCCGGTCGCGCGTTCGAGCCTCCGGCTCCGCAGCACCGGGTTGAGTTTTCTTTATTTTCTCTCGGGCTGACAGATGGGCCCCACATGTCAGCCGCTGCAGACGGAGCCGTCCGCTGACCGTTGGGCCCCACTGGTCAGTGGAACATGTGCGCAGGACCCGTACTGACATGTGGACCCCACTGAACAGTAGTTGGACCCACATGTCAGAGACAAGGTACTTAAGGAAATAAAATAAAAAGATAATGAATTAAAAATAACCAGTGGACCCCACCTGCCAGGATTTAATCTTTTCTGGATTTAAATTGGACTAAAAACTTTAAATGGGCATAACTTATTCATTTTAACTCCAAATTAAGTGAGACAAATTTCTAAATTCATTTAAATTCAAGATCTATCCAAAGGAACTGGAACCATAATTTTTTTGTTCATTTGAATTTCTGGTGATATTTTGAGTGATTGGTTGCTTTTCGTTTATTTGGGTATTTCGCACGATTAAATAGCGTACGAGGCTCAAGAGGAGGAGGTTGAGGCAGCCAGCTTAGAAGCTTCTGAAGACCAAGACCAAGATCCCCGCGAACCAGGCGAGTTAACACTTTGACCATTTTGAACCTATGATTTTGCAAAGTTAATTTCTTTTAAATTATCAACATGTATGCTGTTATTTTATGAGGTAAAGTATGTTCATTTTCAGAAATAGTAGTTATACGCCTAATATAATGCTTGCTAATAATGATCCGTTGAAATGCTTGATTATGTGAACTTTGTTGCCCTAGTAAAATTACGATATAACCCTTTCGAAAATAAGTCCGTAATTTATATGCCGTGCTTAGTATTGTTTAGGTAATCATGGGCGCGAGAACGCCCAAACATCACTTTAATCATGAGAAATTTTGGTTGGGCAGTCATGGTGGTAATGACTGATACATGTCGGATATGATTATTTTATGTTTCCAAAAACCCCAACTTGCTTAAATATCTGGGCGGATGGTTCGGGGGTATGGTGCAGTGGTGCACGAGAGTGTGGTCTGTGGTAGAACCGCCCAGATATCACTAAGGACTGAATCTTGTCATGTCAACCCGTGTAAAACAGTACAACCACAAGTCTGTAAAATACAACTTGGCTTAGTAGATTTACCGGACCCTGAAAGTCATCCTTCCAAGAGGAGGTGTGGGTTAGTGCAAGCGGCAGTCTGTGCGACGGCTTGAATGGGACACTCGCAGGGGGTGAAGTTCTGCTGTGGCGGGCTAGCAGGGGACGTAGCCAGCTGCTAGACGTTTAGAAGGAGAACATCCCGCACAATGTATGGGACCCACCGCAAGTGGGAGCGACCCATAGGGTGAAATGATGGAAGGGGCGAGATACTTCGAACGGTCACTGTGATGGTCTGCTCAACCACATGTCTAAGGCATCATGTGGGGCAACGAGTTGACTGTCTCTTGTGGTGAAAGTGTACAAACTCTGCAGAGTCAAAACTATTCGAATAGCTGTGCCCACGGTCAAGGGCAGACATGGGAACTTAACTAGATATAGTTCTGTTTACAAAATAATTGGTACTTGGGAGAAGGGAAATTGTAGGGCGAAGGACTGCCCTGGTTTTGGAATTGTCCTGGGTGTTGTCCCAGTGGTAAGTTAAGCGGCTATAACGCTGAAAGATACTATATGGCGCAGATGCCATGTAATGGTGGATGAAATCTGTGTCAAGTATAAAGATCAACTTACTATACAAACAGAAGTCTTGAGTTTAAAATTGCTAAGTCTCAGGGATTTTTCTATAATTGTATTCAAAAGCACTCTTCGCAAAATAAAATAAGCCCAAGCTATCCTTTGATTAGCCATACATGTTTAAATATTGCATTCTGTGTGTTGGCTTGCTGAGCACGGGGTCGGAGTGCTCATACTCGCTTTTGCGACAAAAATTCAGAAACAGGAACTCAAGGACACTACGCCTATGAGGAATTGAGGAGGCCCCTGCCAACGTCGACGGAAGCAAAGGCGTAGGCCTCGGTGGTTAGGCATAGACAAGTAGACTCTAGGCGCTGTGTACATTTATGTTACCGGGACCCTAGTGGCATATATTGTACACATTACCCTACTGGTCGCTTGCCTATGGATTTGGGTTTACTTTTGCTACTATTTCCGCTGCAGTTATGTAATGAAGACATTTGGCCAAAGCGGCCCTTTTTGTAAACATTCACCCGATGTGGTGTATTTCAGACTCTGTAATATTATTATGCGATGTATGTCATGATTCAGCAATGTACCTGTGTGCACTAACTACTGATCCAGGGATTAGTGCAGTGAGACACAGTAGATTCCGGATTGAAAAATCTGGGTCTGACAACATGCCACCACCCTTGCGACCACCTTAGTCGTCACAGGTCATAGAGGTTTTGAATTAGAAAGAAAATTACAAAGGCTAAAAAACTAGCGAATTGGTTCAAATAACAATGGCTATGCCTATCGTCATAGGCATCCATATGCACCCTGTACCATGGTGGCATGGGTCAATGTGACGTTTCATTGGTCGTAGTTTGACCGGTATAGTAATGACCTAGAGTGACACACATAAACTAATTCAATGACATAGATATGCAGTTTGAGAGTTTGGTGACCCAGCTGGCTGAGTTTGGTGAGCCATAGTGCAATCTACTCGTGTAAAATCTTTGGCCAATTTTGGTTAGGTTAGAACGAGCCAAAGCCCTGAGCCCACAAATGTTGCATTAACCGTATAGTAACGAGTCCGACATGTACGAAATTAAATTAGGTTAGGCGACATGGGCTTCAAAACGCAAGTAAGCCCAGGGATTCCCAAGCCCATGCCTAACATGGGCTCCATGAGCACAAACACTCATAGCCCAACAGGCCCACGAGGCCCTGCCTCCCATTTCATTGGAACCCTCCTGAACGGCCCCACCCAACAACGCCATCGATGGCGGGTGGCAACGGTGGAGGCCACCCCACCACTTTCGCTGCCCACCATCCGGCGATGTCGAAGGCATCTCCGTCAGGACCTAAATTACTCAGGTCTGAATTTGGTGTGGGATTTGGGAAAAATCTAATTTTAGCTAAAGAAAAGAGTAAAACAAGAAAAAGAAAAAAGAATAGGTAGTAATTAGGGTTTTTCTTCTATATTCTACTCGTTCAGACGTCGGCTTAACTAGTCCACAAATTACAACAACATCAGGCTGCGACCAAAGTAACAGTAGTTGATGGAAAATAGTAACAGAAACAAGAGAATGACGGTAAATAGTAATGATTGCATTTCTTTCCAACCGTTGGATGTGGTCCAAAACATTATCTTCCAATCCACCGTCTGATACTCATAATCCTCCAGATCGTTTGAGAGCCACACGATGCAACTAATCAAAAAGATATGCATTAGCTTCCACCATTAGATAACTGCCTTTCGCCCAGTCCGAACATTCTCACCTCATATATTCAGAGCTCTGACAATTACCCCCTTCTTGAGATCCTTGCCCATAAGGATTGAAGCTTGGAAAAGTTCTGGTGATAAAGTCTGAATCTTCCCAAGTAGTAGCTTCAGGAGGTAGATTGGCCCAGTGAATCTTCCATTGAACTACTGGCTCATTGTTTCAAGATATTACCGTTCTCTCCAAAACAGCCACTAGCTCAATCAGAATTCGCCCCTCTCCATCTACTAGAGGCAATTCAACACTAGGAATAGTCTTGGGCCCTAAATGTTTTTTCAGTTGGCTGACGTGAAACACTGGGTGTATTTGACAATCTTCAAGCAAAGAGGAGTTTCTAAGCTGCATTACCCACCTTTTCGAACACTCGAAATGGTCCATAGTATCTTGAGCGTAGCTTCAAGATTCAGTGTAATCCTAATGTATTATGTCGATAAGGCTTCATTTTGAGATAAACCATATCCCCAACCTTCGTATTCCTCTATGTTATATGTTTATCTGCAAAAAAACTTCATCCTAGAACTGGCCTTTTCTAAGCTAGCTTTGATAGCCTCCAAAGCAGCTTGCCTTCTCTGCAACCTGTTTCTTGTTTCTTCAGTAACAATGTCAGACAGTATAGCTTTTGAGATCAACGGTGGTTTCATACCATACAATGCTTCAAATGGCGTCATCTTCAAGGAAGTATGGAAATTGGTGTTGTACCACCACTCTACAGAGAAAGCCACGAATGCCACTTCTTTGGATTAGCATAAATCATACACCTTAAATAATTTTCAAGACATTGATTAACCCTTTCAGTTTGGCCATCGGTCTAGGGGTGGCATGCACTGCTTAACCTCAGTTTGATGCCTAGAGCTTTGAAAAGCTCTTGCCACAGGTTACTTGTAAAGATGCGATCTCTGTCAGTCACTATTACCACAGGTAACCGATGTAATTTGTATATGTTGTTCAAGAAGATGTCTACCACATTTTGTACTGAATATGGATGCATCGTAGGTAGGAAATGTGCATACTTAGCAAACCTATCCACCACCACCAGTATTACATCCTTCTCCCCAGATTTTAGGGATGTGAGTCCATGCCATTTTAGGGATGGGAAGTGGTTGCAAAAGACCAGGATATGGTACATTCTCACCTTTAATCTTTTGGCATATTGCACAAGTCTTCACAATTTCAGAAACCGTAGCTTTCATGCCAAGCCAATAGAACAACAACTTCATTCTCTGGTAGGTACCCCCTTTCTCCCGAATGACCTCCCAATGTTGAGCTATGAAACGAGTTCAACAATTGTTCCTTGAGATTGGTACCATTGCCAATGTAAATTCTTCCACCGTACATGAGAATCCCATTACTCAGTGTATATGAAGGGGAGCTGTTACTGTCAATCCTCGGTTTAGCTTCGAATTCTTGGCATCTCTCATCACCAATGTAACTTTTTGTTACCTTTGAAACCTGGTGAGGTAACACTACTGTAATAGCCATGCTTTTTTGGATATGACCTCTTCTAGACAAGGCATCAACAACCGTATTTTTTCTTCCTTTCTTATACTCCACTTTATAGTCATAACCCATCAATTTAACCATTAGCTTGTGTTGGATGCTGTCAATTAGCCTCTGATTTGGGATATACTTTAGACTCTGTTGATCAGTCCTTATAATCAAGGTAATGAAGGTAGAGCATGCAAAATAATGCTTCCATTTCTTGAGTGCTTCCAATATAGCCATGGCTTCCTTGTCATAAGTAGACATAGCTACAGCTCTTGGGCCAATTGATTTGCTCATATAGGAAATCGGCCGTCTACCTTGCATCAACATTGCTCCCAATCCTAAACCACTAGCATCTGTCTCTAAGAGGAAAGGCTGCTTGAAATCAAGGAGTGCTAGCACAGGTGCATGTGTTAAGGCTTCTTTAATCTGTAGAAACAACTTATGTTGCTCCTCTCCCCACTGAAAGGCACTTTTCTTCAGGGATTCAAACATAGGTCGGCATGCAATTCCAAAATTCTCGATGAACCTTCTATACTACCCTGCCAGGCCTAGAAACCCTCTTAATTGAGTTATCTTTTCAGGTTCTGGCCACTCTTGGATGGCTCTAATCTTTTCAGGATCAGTTGCCACCCCACTACCACTAATTACATGCCCAAGATACTCTACTTGTAGCTGGAAAAAACACATTTACTATTTTTCACATATAGTTGACTCTTTCTCAAGACTTCAAGAACCTGTCCACATGTTGTTGATGCTCCTCCAAGGTAGTGCTATATATTAGGATGTCATTGAAGAACACCAATACAAACTTTCTCAAATATGTTGCAAGAATTTGGTTCGTTAATGCTTGGAAGGTGGTTAGGGCATTAGAGAGTCCAAATGGCATCACTAAATACTCATAGTGACCCAAATGTGTACTGAATGCGGTCTTGTATATGTCTTCTAGACTCATTCTAATTTGATGGTAGCTGGCTTTTAAATCAATCTTGGAGAAGTACTTGGCTCCACGCAATTCATCGAGTAGGTCTTCAATTACTAGAATTGGATATTTATTCTTAACAGTGCTTGCATTCAATTGCCTATAATCAACACTTAACCTCCAGGATCCATCCTTTTTCTTAACCAATATTGCCGAAGAGGAATATGGACTAACGCTAGGTCTGATGACTTGTGATTGCAATAAACTCTCCACTAGTGCTTCCATGGCATCCTTCTTGTAATGGGGTAGCCTATAAGGACAAACATTAACCGGTTTTGCATCTGGTATCAGTGGGATGTTATGGTCACATTCCCTGATTGGAGGTAATTCTTGGGGTTCTTCAAAAATTTTGCAAACAGTGCTAAAACTCCCTCCATTTCTAAAGCAGTTTGTTGTTGTGCCCCATCCTTATCTTGTACCCTCTTAGCATAAATGAGGGCACCCACACACCCTTTGTCCATCATTCTTCTTGACTTCTGAGTATTAATCATACAGTTTGGCCCAGGGGAGGTCTCATCAATGAAAGTAACATTTCTTTTCCCTTCCTTGCAAATGCTAAATTCCTTACTCTTCAACTTCAAGCTCACGGGGCTATGTTGGTAAATCCAATTAGCTCCCAGTATAGCATCATACCCTTTTAGCTCAAGAACTCTAAAATCAGAAGTAAATTCTTCTCCTTGTATTTTATATTGATAGCCCACACATTTAGAATTACTTTGCAAGGTCATTCCATTAGCCACCGCCACTTGCACTGGTGGATGATTTCCCATTACACAATTAACTTTCATGCCTAAACTTGGGGTCATGAATGTAGCAGTGCTTCCACTGTCTACTAAGGCCACTGCACTAGTCTTACCAATCTGAATATTCAAGGTGAATGTAGTGGCTTCTATGCTAGTCCCAACTACTACATGAAGAGAGATTTGTAGGACTTCTTCTACTTCCTTCTAATGCATTGGACTACCTGGTGGGGTGCTATATTCCCCATCTGGGTTTTCTGTCACTTATTCCTCCTCATCCTCAATGGTCACTAGATGGATTTGTTTTTGGAATTTGCAGACCTTGTTATGTACTAGTACCCAAGGTTCTTGACAACGAAAACACTTCCCTCCTGACCACTTGTTATTAGAACTGACAGTAGTTTTCTCGTCGGACTCCCTTTTTGACCCAGCTTAGACCCTTTGCTTGAACTCTTAACTTGGTTAGTACTCTTGTAGCTATTACCGGCACTCCAAGCCGAATACTTCTTATATGGGGTGATGTTCTCATAATTTCTGGCATGTGCATATGCTTCTACTAAGGTGAATGGATTATGTGATTTTAAAGGTACCTTGATATAATTCTTTAGCCCAGATATGAAGTACTCCAAGAAATATCTCTCCTGCGGTTCAGGGTTGTGCCTTTTAACTAATGTCATTAAGCCTTCGAACTTGTCAATATAAGCTTCTACACTTTCAACTTGTGCTAACCCCCTGAAGCCTTTAGTGATATCATATCTGGTCTCAGAGGCGAATCTCTTACAAATCATACCACAAAACAGCTGCCAATTCAAACTCTTAGTGTCAATAACATTACTATTAATCTATTCATCTACCCTCCCTACAACATATATGTCAGACCCAGATTTTGCAATCCGGAATCTACTGTGTTTAACTGTACTATTCCCTGGATCAGTAGATAGTGCACACAGTTACAGTTCTGAATATCAAAGTACATATCATACGGAAACGTAAATGTAATAGTAGACTTACACATGGGCCGATGAGGCCGAAATCAATAAATTGAAGCAGCGGAAGAACGAAGCACACAGGTGGGACCTTCAGGACATGCCCACAGGCAGCCAACTGGAGGTTCGCGGCCTAGTTCTCGACATCTTCATCTTCTTTGCCATCATGATCCAAAAGTATTGTTGAAGCGCAGTGATCTGATTCCCGCTTCTGAATTTGTCGCAAAAGCGAGCGTGAGCACTCCGACCCCGTGCTCCGCGAGCCAATACACAGAATGCAAATAAATAGTATGCATGGCATAACAAAGGAAAGGCTCGGGTTATTTTATTTGCCAAAAATTGCTTTTAGCAGCATTATTATTCTTATTTAATCAAAGTTTTATTATTACTACCTAACTCCACACTACAATTACCAACATCGACTTAATCCACCGAAAATGCACTCTATTTATTGATCATTGTCTAAAACTCCAAACAAAGAAGTGTCGTCATTTATTTAATCCATCGATCATACTTTGTATTTTGAATTACTATTCATCAGCCCCTTACCTCTGAAATCTAATAATTCTCTAACATAATTACTTTCAATCCACCGATATCATTTGTATTCAATTCTTTTGTCATTGATTCCAACCCATAATTCATCTCATTTTCTTCTATCTATCACTAGCTAATCCTCAAGTATACCTCCACCGAAAATTCAATTTACCCAGATTATAATCCATTAATTGTTATGCATCCTCCAATCTTCTCATAAATTCAATTCGTCCTTCTAGTACTTGATTACTCCTATTAATTCCCATTATTGCCAATATCTTCCAAGAATTTATATTAATCATTAGTGTAGTAATCCGGCGATTTACCTTTGCATCCCATAATTCTCCAAGATCGATTCATTACTATATATCTATCAAGAATATCACTAACCAAGAACTATACTCCAATACTTGTATTATTTCTCCTAATTCCTGAAAATTCGATTGGATCATTTATCATTTAAATCATCTATATAGCCTATCTATTCAGCTAGACTTCACCCATTTATCTCTCTTAGAACCCACACTATCATTTCCTATTCAAGATCGACATGAATCCATCAATACCTTCGTGTGTACTCTACAAATACTCCTCTCTTTTACTCGCGGCCCTGTTTATTCCACCCATATTTTATTTTGTAAGAATAGGAATGCCACTATTTGAAATATAATATATAAAATTTCCTGAGACCTAGCAGTTTTGAGCAAAAACATAATGTTCAAGGAATATTAATATGAATTTTCATACATATGGCATCACACCATATGCCTAATATCACCATAATTTCTCCATACATACGGCATCACACCGTATGACATTTTTCAGCGTTATAGTCGCTTAACTTACCACTGGGACGACACCCAGGACAACTCAAATCAGGGCTTTCCTCTGCCCTTCCACTTTTCTATTCCCATTTTTCAAACATTTTTAAATAGAACTATATCTAGCTAAGTTCCCATGTCTGCCCTTGACCGTGGGTACGGCTATTCGAATAGTTTTGACTCTGCAGAGTTTTGCACACTTTACCCACAAGAGATAAATCCACCCGTTGCCCCACATGATTCCTTCGCCATGCGGTTGAGTAGACTATCACAGGATTGTTACAATGCATAGTCCTACTGTGGTTACGCCCGCTAAGGTCTATCTTCCGTAGGATACGACCATCCCTCGGGAAGGGTCCCTCGTGAGCCATCACGGGCAAAGGTGGGGATGCGACCATCCATCCCTTTGCTCGTGGTCATACCTTCACGTAACCACCTTAGAGCCACACAAATTAGTAAACCCTGCCTACACTTTGCCAGCTTGCGGTTGTGCTTGTCATACACGGGGTGACATGACAAGATTCAGTCCTTAGGGTTATCTGGGCGGTCTACCACTAACCCACTGTTGATCCATCATTAACTCAAAATTTTGTGCTTCCACTGCACCACACTGTGCAATCACTGCACCACACATACACTTACACGTGCACGTACACACCCTCGAACCAATCCGCCCAGACATTAAGCAAGTTGGGGATTTTGGGAAGTGTAAAATAATCATATCAGATATACCAGTCATTATCCTCATGACTTCCCAAACCAGTTTCTCATAGTTAAAAATGTTGATGATGTGTTGGGCATTTCAGCGCCCCATGTATACCTATGCAGTACTAAGCGTAGCATATCAATAGGGACTTATTTTTGAAATGTTACCGTTATAATTTTACTAGGGTGACAAGGTTCATACATTCAAACATTTCAAGGGAGGGTGTAATATTAGTCAAGGTAAGCAGTGGCATATAACTAGCATATTAAATTTAGCATGTATTTGCATAAAAATAACAGCATGTAATTTGTTAATTTAAAACAAAGTAATATGTATGAAATGTGGGTTCAACATGATCAAAGTATTGACTCGCCTAGCGCGGTTTTACCGTTGTCTTGAGCTCACACAAGGCTTTCTCTTGAGCTTCTGGTCTTTATCTTCACTTTGTTCTTGTTCTTGATCTTGCTCGATCCATTGATTCGTCGGGACTCCAATTTCTAGCTACGCGTAAGCGACTGAATCCAAAATGAAAGCAAATACTCAAAGATCCAAATAAATCCAAACACCTTAAATACCCGATTTAATTTAAATTATACACTTATTACGATTTGCGAATAGAAGGATGTTTCATATTAGTGTGTTACAAACATAGTGGTAGCTGGACCTGAGTGGGAGAACGAGTTATCTGAATAACTTTACCGTGAGGAAGAATTTTTAGGATAATAAAAGATCAAAAGTGAGGAGTTATCTACAGGAGTTATCTACTTTGGAAAAGTGGCCAAACGTCGCTGATTGGAGAAAAGCGAGGTTCGATCTTTTTATTACTAACTTCTATTATTATTAGATTCGCATTTATCAAGGGAGTTCCATGAGTCGGGTTATACCTATAGACTGGTGTAGGAGTTTAATTTTATCTTCAGGTAAGTTTTCCTTGCATCTTAGGTAAAGGCAAACTGGACTGATGGATGAGATCTGTACTTATTCTATAAATCTTTTAATCAAAAGTATTATAACACTTGGATACCTCTATTAAATTAAAACTACTACCTCAGATTTCGGGTTGGCAATATGTTAATGTTAGGGTTTATATTTTCAATAAGGCCTAAGGTGTTTAAAAATTGAACTAACATATTTACTAATGGCGCATATATGTCATCAACATTTTTCTAACTATTTATCTATATTCATTTGCTTATGAATGTCTCTAACTTCAATGGACATCCTTTTACTAAATTTCAATACCAACCAAGGATACTTTTCTTTACTAATGCCTTTAATTAACATTTAGTCCTTGAGTTAAATATTACTTATTCATATGTGATAACTAATCTATAGTTATATATGAAATAAGCTGGTGTTATAATCTAGGCAGAGATCTCTGTACAAGGTAGCACTCTATTATTCTATTTAATAAGGTACATTACTGAGATTTATTAGGTGACATTATAATAACTATTGAACTTATGTTTTAATTTATGATTTAAGAGCATCTTTACTAAGTTTATATGTTTAGCCAAAGTTGTTCCTCTTTATCAACGTCTTAACTAATATTTAGTCTTTTCAATTTATTTATGCAAACCACATTAAATATCACCAAAAATTCAATGGACCTCTAAAATTTATGATTTCAGTTCCATTGGACAGATCTTGATTTTAGATGAATTTAGAAATTTGTCCCATCCAATTTGGAGTTAAAATGAAAAAGTTATGATTATTTGAAGTTCTCAGTTCAGTTAATTCCAAAATTATGAAATTTCTGACAGTGGGACCCACATGTCATTTTCTTTTTATTTTAATTCTTTTATTGCCGGGCCGCTGACAAGTGGGTCCAGGTACTGTTTAATGGGGTCCACTTGTCAGTAGGGTCCTGTGTCGGTGTCTCACTGACCCGTGGGGCCCAGCGGTCGATCACGCTCCAATCGCAGTAGCCGAGGTGGGGCCCACCGTCGATGAAAGGAAAGAAAGCTCGACGCGCAGCACGGGCCGGGCTCGAACGCGCGCCGCGGGAGCGAAGGGGGAGGAAGAATAGCGCTGAAAGCCACTCGGTTCGCCGAGCGATGCTTACCCTATAAGGGTAGTAATTCCCTTTGAAGTGGCTCGCGAAGGAGGCCGGGCAGAGGAGTCGGGGGCGACGGCGCCGGCGGCGAGTGGTGGCCGGAGGGGTCCGGGTCGTTCGTGGAATATAAACTCCGTGAGATGGTGGTGCTTGTGGGGTAGACAACCGGGGTGGAGAGGCACGGTGGCGGGCGGCGTGCGGCGGCGGAGGCTCGGAAGGTGGTCGGCGCCGCGGTACTCGAGCGACGGAGGCCCGAGAAGGAGGGAGTTGGCTTCACCGTGCTCCGTGAAGCTCGGGAGCTTGGGGATCGCCGGAGGTGGACGGAATCAACGGGAGGGTGGCGCGGAGTTGGGGAAGAAGAAGAGGGCCGACGGTGATTAGGAGTGCTATGGCTCAATTTCTCGCAGGGGAGGGAAGAGGGGAATAGGGCGGCGCGTTTGGGACTCCTTGGCGTGGCTTTTATAGCCAAAGGAGGTGCGCACGGCGAGGTCGACACTTGGCTCCGCCCTGCTCACGCCGACGAGGGGAGGCGAACAAAATCCCGCCGGGATTTTGTAGGAGAGAGGTTGCGGGGAGGTGAGTCCCCCCTCTTGTTGATTCTTTGAACCTTGCCCTGGAGGTGAGAGGGAGAAGGAGGAGGATTTGCTGCGGCGGAGAAGCAACGCGAGGAAGAGCTGCGTCGCGGCCGCATGGAGAAGAAGAGGAGGAAGGAGAAGGAGAGCGCGGGCGGGGCCACCAGCCAGCGGGAGAGGGCGCGAGGGAGCGGTGAGGCGTCGGGCCCGCGGGCAGAGAGAGAGGAATGCGAGTGGAGCGGTCCACCGCGCAGAGGGCGCGGTCGGGACAACGCGGGCGACCGCGCGCCACGCGCGCGGCGGGAGAAGAGGCGTGGGCGAGATGCGGGCCGCGTGGCGGCGGCGCGCGCGCGCGCCCGGAGGCCGGGCCACGCGATGGAGGCGCGCGGCGGCGTGTCGCGCATCGAGACCGGCCAGGTGTCGGCCCGAGAGGGGAAGGAGGAGGATTTTCATTTTTATTTTTCAAGATTTTCAGAAATGCGCAGTTAATTGAATAAATCTCAAGAAAATATGAGATTACTTCCAAAAATTTCAGGAAAATTCACAGAAGCTCCTGAGGACCTTCTGGATTTAATAAAAATATTTTCAACTATTTTTGGTATTTACTTTATTTACTTCCCTTGCTACTCATGTCATTGTTAAGAATAAGATTTTATATTTTAGGCTTATTTCTCTCCCCTTTACTTTCTGGATCATCTTTTCAGATTCTTAATTTAGATTTTAAGTTTCCTTTATTTGTATGTTCTTATGTGTAGCATTAATATTATTGATTTTGATTTTGGCCTTTATTGAATTTCTTTAACTTTTGAGAGCTCAATAAGAATTTAAAAATACCACGAAAATCCAAATTCAAATACAAAAATAACTCAAACTCCATATTTTCAAATTTAAAAACTTCAGGATGTTACAATATACTTCAACTACGGAAACTTATGATTTTCAGGTGTATTTCCCAATTCAAAACACTTCTTTGCTTTCCTTATCCAATATTCAGAGCTTCCACCATCAAACTTTGGGTCTATACTAAAATCACGATTGTATTGATTTCCTCCTTCGTTACTAGGATGTATGATTCCAGGGGCTCTCAGCCAATGACACCCCCATGGCTGACCACCTCTATCATGTGGTATATACCCTCATGGTTGAAAGGATTGGAAAGTGGGTGGTACATAAGGAGGAACATAGGGAGGATTTGAAGCAAGGAATTGGGGTGTGAATGTTCCATTTGCAAATACTGATGGGTAAGCACTAACACCAAGGATACTGATAGTAGTTTGCTCAATGATTCCAAGAAATGTAGTTGCTCTATTGCAAACATTGGCACCAACTCTGGAAGGTATAACTATAGGAGAACCAGCACTAGCCGGTGGCACAATAAAAGGCAAATGTGGAACCTCTCCATGTGAGTTACGTGCACCGTAGTTATGAGTGGCTGAGTGTCCACTGCCAGGAGTTGGTAGCCGAACAAAACCTTTTTCACCCTCAATAGTGGCTATGTGGCTAGCCACTTCATCAGGTCTAGATTTGTCCATCATGGCCTTAAACATCTCCAATACTTGATCAATCTGAGTTGAGTTCTTCTGGATTTGCTTTTGCAACTGATTCATCTACCCTTGAACGCAATTAGAATTGACCTCCATTTGCTGCTGCAACTTCACCATATCTCTCTTGATCTCCTCCACTTCACCCGCCAAGGTTAGATTTCCTTCTTCCTCCGTCGCTCGACTTCCCTTCGACATTCTTATCACCCCCAACTAGTAGACCGGGAATTTTATAGGAAGAGATTAAATCCTTCCAAATCCTCGCTACTAGCAATTTGATCTAAACCTTTTCTCAACACAAAACTCAAATCTCTCAAGCCAGCTTAGGGATTTTACCAAGGAAACTAGTTCCTTAACCCTCACTGCTCAAGATCGATTCAGATCTACGCAATGAAGAGAATCGCACAGCTCTGATACCAAATGTCAGGACCTAAATTGCTTAGGTCTGAATTTGGTGCGGGATTTGGGTAAAAATTTGGGAAAATCTAATTCTAGCTAAAGAAAAGAGTAAAACAAGTACAAGAGAAAAAGAGTAGGTATTAATTAGGGTTTTTCTTCTATATTTTGCTTGTGCAGACGGCGGCTTAAATAGTCCACGGATTACAACAGCATGAGGTTGTGATCAAAGTAACAGTAGTTGACGGAAAACAGTAACGGAAACAAGAGAATGACGGTAAATAGTAACGATTGCATTGCTTTCCAACCGTTGGATGTGGTCCGAAGCATTATTTTCCAATCTACTGCTCGATACTCATAATCCTCCAGATCGCTTGAGAGCCACACGATGCAACTAATCGAAAAGGTATGCATTAGCTTCCACCGTTGGATTACTGCCTTTCGCCCCGTCTGAATGTACTTCGCCCCAGTCCGAACGTTCTCACCTCATATATTCAGAGCTCTGACAATCTCCCACCTACCTGCCCGGCCTCCCCATCACAGTCTCCTTCAGTTAACCATCTGGTATTTGTAGGTGTGCCTTACGAAGACCGGAGAGTAATCAAGACTCGAGTTGCCCTGAGCTTTGGGATTTTGTCAAGGTAAACCTCACATCTCAGATTAGATTGCTGCTATGCGTTTGGAGATTATGTATGACTCTGATTTTGACATACTTCTGTGACCTCAAGTGGTAAATCCCACAATAATTAATGTTGCAATACTACAAGCCATGATTAAGTAATAGCACGTTCTTGGTAGTGTCTGGAGGGCTTATGGTGCCATGTATCCTGAGATCCTATTCACCTGTATCAGCCCCAGCTTCAGGAATCACGTTATTGCGTTGTAGACTTGTGGTAGTGATGTAGACTCCAGAACATAATTGACTTCCACTTCTGTTTTGTGATGAATATAAGAGTCCTATTGTTATTCTTGCCACGTTTTACTTTAGAAGGAAAAGGAGAAGTTACATAGGCTACATCAAAGTGAAAAACCAAACCCGAGCAAGGGAAAAAAACTGAAACTCACTGCTGGACTGAAAATAATTTGCCAACATGACCTCCGGATTAAAGATAACATCAAAATATAAGAGCAAGGGAAACAGCATTCATACACCTAAAGCCTCATAGATTAAGGAATGTTCTGTTGTTTGCTACTTTGAAAGAGAGAGAACAAAAAACAACATTGTTGATCCCAATCGTTCTTCAGTGGAATAGATTGGTCTACAATGACAATCTACATCCACCGGTCCTGCTTTCCTTAACAACAGTTTGCACATTATTTATTAATATTCATCTTGAATGAAAATATAATATTTCCTTAACCGTCCTGGATGGCTCTGATGCATATAAGATAACTGAGCTGCCTTTTGAATTTCCCTATATAATTGGCCTCTTAACCCTATTTGAGCTATCAGATGAAGGGTTTTACTGCCTGGTACATGTTAATACCTGCTTAATGGCTAATGCTACTCCTGGCGCGGCTTAGCTGAAGCTGAACTACCAGAGTAAGTAAACTGTCTGCATTAGGAATCCCAGATATGTTTCTCCAGTGCATTTGAGTCAAGAGATGACTGATGGTAAGAGTAGATCTGCTCCTGAGGTTTCTGCTGCTCATTGGAATAGCTTAGTGCTGTCGCATCTGCATTGTAGTTCTCAGAACTCATATCCAAATTACCACTGCCTCCTAAACCTAGAAAGTCTTGGGTTAGTCCCGCATCTCCTACCCCTGAAATGTTTTCCTGTCTGTTGTGCTGCGTCTGAATTTCGGGGAAAATGCTAGGGTTCTCCTTTTCTGCTCTCATTGCAAATGGCTGGCTCATTAGCCCAATTAAAGGCACAGTAGTTGGTCTCATGATGCTGCTAGACCATGGTGAGTTGATCAGAATATTACTGCGACCACTCAGGTAAGAGTTCTCATCTTCGGCAGCCTTCATGCAAACACTATTAGCTGCTGAATTCCCAAGTGAATCTCCTTGGCTTCCAGAAGATATGTCCATATGATCTCTAGCTGTAGTCAAATCACTTGGGAAACCTTTTAGAAGTAATGGTGAAATAGGATCTTGGCTGATCTTTGCTCCCATCTCTGCAGCTTTCTGCAGAAGGGCTGTTGCAGACATGTATGGAGAGTTCATGGACATGTAAGAATAGCTCGATGCACTTCCATCAAGTGGAAAGCCTGAATCCTTGGGTGATATCTGGTTGGAGAACAATGCAGTGTTCCTTGTAATGAGAGCATAAGGGGATAAAGATCTCAGATGACTATCTGAGTTATGGTCGGTACTAGACAAGTTTGCAATCATATCAGTCGGTGAAGAGCTCAAGGTAGGCACTCCATGTGAAAATATGTCCTGCTGTTGACCATGCAGACTTCCCACCATTGTAGCAAGGCTGTGGTTGACCCTGGAGTTATCTTCAGCCAATGCGTCACAGAAGGCTCGATGTGTGATGAAACTATCCTTTCTGTATTCACATAAAATAGAGTTGAACGTCAATTTCCAAAAGTTGACAAGGGAGATAGCTACAGTTAGCTTCATGACTAGTCTTATATCCAACGGTGCCAAAAAAATGTCAGCGTCTTCCTGCACTGGATTGCTTCAGTTGCTGATGCAGATTGACATTGACAACTATGAAAATGTGCAAGCTAATTTATTTCTAACAAATCAGAATAGCCATGTAAGCAGCACAAAATTGAGTCGCATAACAGGAGGGTACCAAGAGAAAGCATGGGATTTTTAGTTGCTACTTGCTAACGTTGCAGTTCATGTATCACACATGAAGGCAATTTATCAGTTCCTTTTGGAACTTTTTGGGTTCTTTTCTTTGAGGAAACATAAGCCGGGTATAGTCAACATTTAGAATCACTTATGCTTTAAAGTCTGTACGCATATTCAATTTGTTGTGGTCGATCGGAAGCTTAAGGACCTGGGGTAGGACCAGTCTATGTGAATTCCACAGATTTTGAAGTTACAGCTCCAGATAAGTAGAAAAAACCATTGCTTTCTTGACCTTCAGGAGATCCTTTAAGCTATTCAATTATCTAGCACTCAAGGACTTAAACCTTTGCAATCCTTTTGTTTTGCTTGCTGGTGTCGTACACTTAACTACTATATACCTCAGAATATTTAGGCTGTGCAACGAAGAAATATTCATTAGTTCATAATCATGAAGTTTTTTCATTGAGTCACTGATGCAGAAGTATGACACATCTATGTCTATTTGAGTTCTTAGCATGATCACTGATCAGCATATAGTCAAGCATAGCCCGTTTAACTACTGTGCATAATGTAGTTGGTTGATGAGAAAGATACCTTGAGAAGATAGTTCCGCAGTCACATCGGTACTCCTTGGTGCCACATATCTTTGTGTGAGCCTTCCAATCCGATTGGACAGCATACTTCTTTGAACACCTGTCACACTTCCACTTCTTCTCTCCATGCTTCCTGGAGTAGTGTTTTTTTATGCCTGTGAGATCGCCCAAAGCTCGGCTTGCATCATGGTGAGGACAGGTAACCTCAGGGCAGACGTACACCTTCTTCTTAGCTTCAGTGCTGCTTCTCTGCTTGAGCTTCCATGGTAGGTTATGGCCCCTCCTGTGGAGTTGGAGATTCTGGTCTCTCTGGAAGCCCTTATGGCAGACCTCACATATGTATCTGTTTGTCGTCAGGAGTGTCTTAGGTGACAAAGCTACTACTTCCACATCTGGGTCTGCAAGACGAACATCATGAACCAGTGTTAGGCTGTCACGGTTTGAAGTGCATGTTTCAAGATATCGTTATCATCACTTAAGTTGATCGAATTGCTATATTGAGACCTTCTGCACATATCATGTCTTTGCTGTTTCAGTTTCAGTAATCAGTGTCATAAAATGCAAGGTTTGGTTATTATCTGATACCTATGCATCCATAATTTCTTTGTTGCATCTATACATTTCAAATCTTTAAATGTGATTGGCTTCCAAGTTTGAACTTGAAATTAGTGGGAGCGACGTAAAACTACTAATTGCTTCATCCTCCTGATGCAGCAGTTGTAATTTACTTTGCATTATAAGGTGAACTTGTTTAGGTTTATGTGTTTTGCTTTTAACCATAGAGGTACAGAGCTAATACTAATAACGGAAAAATATGTCGAGAATTAAGAATCTAAGATAAAAACATGATAGCATGAGTTTGTCACTCAAAAACTAATAGGCATAGAACATTTTGATCTTCCATACCTGGATTGTCAGGTATAGATAGGATGATCTTTAGAGTTTCTACTGAGCATTCGGATTACCCTTGCTTCGTCTTTCTCCTTTGTTTAATTTCTCGTCAGATTGTAACTGAGAACCATGGTCGTTGTTTTAAACATTGCTTTGATGCATTTGTTATATTGCACTTGCACGTGAGTGCATCAAATCAGATAACCATGATAGGAAAAATGAGGTTGGGATGATTTGTTTATGACGTCATGACCAACATTAGTTGAAAAGTGGTATTATTAAATGCTATAACAAACCAAGTGCGTTAGTTGAGAAGGTTGAAGCAACATACCTGGATTTCCTGGATGACCTCGTCTCTTTTTCACTGCAGGCATGACGGCATCACCCTTGCTCGACCCAGCTGCGCAAGCTTCAAGCTTCGGTTGCTGGTGGAAATTGTTCAGAGACTCTTCCTCCGATGTGTGCGACATCGCTTGGAAGCTCAGTTACTGGTTCCAGAGGGTGCCAGTAAGGTGAGGAGGGATGGTGATTTATGCACAATGGAGCGAAGGGACTGCAAATAGGCAATAGGAAAATGGCGAATTCCCTTTCATTCTGCATCAAGGACTGCAATGGTCGCGCTAATATTAAAACCGTGGAATGCGAATATGATTGCCCCGTCAGCACAGAATGTTCCGTTTGTTGTTTCTGATGAAATTGTCAGGATCACTGGAGCTGTTCGAGCAAAGCTCCACATGAATGAAGAGAACCAGTCCTGAGCTACACATTACTGTAATCCCATGTTGTGACACCTTTCACTACGGTTATGTTGGGTACGTAGCACTCTTAATAATCTGATAGGGTGACCATTTAGAAGATCTCAGACATCATATCACTGTACACTGCACAGACAGTAATTCCTGCTACTGATTTTTTTTTTCTGCTGAGAGCAGAAATCAGTAAACAGCACCTTGTAATCATCGACAAAAGAGGATCAAACGTATGTCACATTTCACCATGGGTGAATAAATTAGCCTGTCGACGTCAAGGTCGATCGATCCTCGGGTGGTTTAATTGATAATGCAGTTTTATTGGGACGACGTCGCAATCTGACGGAGGAATAAAATGAAAACAAAACAACGGGTGTGAAGAGATCAGCAGGCAGGAGACGGTTTCGTCGGTACAAATTAACGAGGGAGGATGACAACGGAGAGATCCGGGAGAAGAGACAAACGTTGGCCGCATCGCTTCGTTGGTGCAACTGTCAGATTTGCTCTCGTTGTTTTGGTTTGGTGTTTGGAGCTTCCTGCGTTGTATGGAACCTGGTGGTCTGAAGGGTTCTACGTCATGTCGCCCAATGCAGGTGCTGAGACCAGAAAGGACAAGAGCGTATGTCAAACGAACCGTTTGCCGATTTGGCGCATAGTTATCACGGTGAACACTAGCTGGCGTTCTAAACTCGCATGGCCATATGCTGCGTGGGTTATTTGGTGATATTAACGGGATTTGATCCTCACAATCTATGTTATCTATATCTTTTCATTCGGACCGTGGAATTTTTTTGATATTAACTGGATTTGTATCCCACAATCTATGTTATCTACATCTTTTCATTTGAACTGTGGTATTTTTCTGATGGTACAGTAAAAGTTGAACTATTTCTTGTGGAACTTTACGATGTTACGGACTTATCTTCGATCTCTGTTTTCTAGACGTGTGCTAAGGGGGTGCACTCGTGATTTGCGTGTGTGGTGTGTATGCGTGTACTTCTTCCTTGTAAATGCAAAAAAAATCCTAGGTTTCTCTTTCTTAAAAAACAAAATATTCTTATGTTTTAATCATGCCCTTAAAATGGTAGGTTGGTGCTTCTGTGGCGACCATTCGTAAAGAGTGCCAAATACTAAGGCCCGTTTGGCACAGCTCAGTTTCACTAGTGAATCTGTTTTTTTGTTTCAGCTTCACGAGCAGCTTCACCGATGAAGCTAAATCTGTTTTGAAAAACTGTTTGGCAAAACAGCTTCATGCATGGCTGAGAGAGGGCAATTGTCCAAGATGCCCCTGTCTACCTGACTTGTTCTAACATTTGGAGTTGTATGTTTGTATATGGTCATATGAATTAAAAAATAATATATTTGAATGAGTATGAATTAAAAAAATTAAAATAATAAATAATAAAAAATTAAAATCATTAGGAAGCAATATTAGTGCCTTGTTTATGTTTCGTAGTCAAATCATTAGGAGCAGTGAAATTTTGGTGAACGGGAGAGGTGAACGGGATGGACTAGTGACAAATGCGTGTAATTTTGGTGAACCAGAGGGGCGGTGGGTTCCTAGGACTGCGGGCCTGAGGGAGAGAGCTGTGAAAAGCTACTTTTTTTAGCTTCACTTCTCCCCATTCCTTTGTGAGAGCAGAAAAAAAGGAACTTCACCTATGAAGCTGTTTGCAAAAAGGGTGTTTAGCAAAAAACAGCTTATGAAGCTGTTGGTGAAGTTGTGCCAAACAGGACCTAACATGGCTGTGCCCACTTGTGACTCTATGTTCATTTCAGTTGAGTACATCCACCGTGCATCAACCAATGCATGATGCCCTTTGGAATTGCACACAAGAAATCATTAGGAAGAGTTGCTGGATCTGGTCACCACTCGATCTGGAGCAAGCTGTGGCTTGTGTTTTCAGGCAAAGTCTACTGTTTACTGATAGGGAAGGGATGGCTTGGTTCACTCACTGACACAAGATACAATACAAGCAAAACGCCAAAACCGTTATCCGGACTGCCCTATGTTAAGCATCCTGGGTCCTGCGTTTGTGGATTTACAGTTTCAGCGAAGGCATCATCCTCTTGAGAATTAACAGAGACAAAAAGGGACAAGGAACAAGGAGCAAGAGCTAGAACAAGATATTTATAGTTGGAAAAAAATCCATATAACATATCAAACTTTACTTGAAAGTTCGTACAACACATCGAACTATAAAATCAGACAGTTGACCTTCGAATTTTACAATCCGGTTCAAATAACACCCTGATCCGGTTTTGGATTGTGGTATTGCTCACGTGACGCGATGAGTGGGTGATTTTACCACGTAGAATGATGTTGATCAAATTTAGATGAATGACTGGTGGGACCCACAGAGCCTTCTTTCCCTAATCGAAACAAAGAAGAGGGAAGGAAGTACATGAGGCAGTGGCCATGAGGCTGAGAGCTCAATGTGAGAGAAGTCCTTGTGCGTCCTACATGTTACTAACTCAATTTAGTCAGCGTGTCATCCTATGTGGCAAAATTGAGCACTCATCACGCCACGTGGGTAATACCATTATACAAAATCGGATCAGAGTGTTATTTAAAATGGATTGCAAAGTTTGAGTGGTCAAATGTCTAGTTTCATAACTCAGGATGCTGGATGAATTTTAAAGTGAAGTTTAGAATATTATATGAACCTATTCCTATATAGTTTCAGAAAAACAAACACCGTCAACACAACAACTGAAAAGGACAGCATGCACGGGTAACCATTTTGTGTTGTAACGACACAAATCTTGGTGAGAGTGGAAAAAAGGACGCTTCTATTGAATGAATATTCATTCCATAGCTATGGAATGAACAGCCACATCCCCAACTCCTCCATTGATCTTTTTTCTGAGAACTTGCAATCGTAACTACAAGTGCAGCCGATCCACCAATAGCTAGCTTGGATACTTGCATTCGGCATGTTGAAGCATGAGTTGATTGCTCACTTTTTTTAAACAGCTTTTACTAGTTATTTCTGAGGACAGAGGCATGTCTCCGATCCAATCACCCTGTTCCTTCCGATGGAGTTGCAGGTTGCAACATATCTGAGCTGCTCTTACTGCCCATGCAAGTAGCTAGTGTGCAGCATGATTAAGGCGATCGATGCAAGTGCACAGGTTAACAAAACTAGCTACTTCCATTTGCTAAAAGTGCATCATTAGACTGGAAAAATAAGGCCTGAAAACAGTGAGGGAAATGGGAAAACCCTATTGTATCTCGTAGGTGATCCCGACCTTGAGCAACTGGTCCTTGGGAATGGACAGCGCCTTGTGGCCCTCCCTGAGGTTCTTCCTCAGGAAGGTGTACACGTAGTTGACCACGATCCGCTTCATCACCGACGACCCCGCCGCCGCCGTCACGTCCGCCTCGCCCATCAGGTACACCACCCCGCGCTCTGCCTCCGCGTCGATGAACCGCTTCTCCTCCTCCGCCGCCGCCTGCGCCCGCCGCAGCGCGTCGTTATTGTCGTCGTCGTTGCCAGCGCTCCCCGGCTCCTGCACCTGGCCGTCGTCGGCGCACTGGCAGGCGAAGACGACCTCCTCCTCGATGAACATCTTGAGGCGGTCGAGTAGGAAGGCGGCGAACTCCTTGGGGCCCTCGAGAGGGTCGGTGTAGCCGTAGCGCGCCACGCAGCGGAACATGCGGTGGCCCGCGGCGCCGACCCGGCGGAAGATGAAGCGCTCCGGCTGCGCCACACGCGGGATGGGGAGGTGCTTGATGGACATGAAGACGAAGACGGCGTGCACGGAGGGGATCTTGTCGACGAGGTGCGGGAACACAGGCGGGATGCCCTGGACGAGCTCCGAGTACAGCAGCCCGACGCCGGGCACCCGCCGCACGTCGCGGCGCCCCAGCAGCGCCGTGAGCTCGGCCGCCGGCACGACGCGGTCGAGCTCGTACCAGTAGCGCCTGACGTGGACGTAGTGCCAGGTGGCCATGAGCGCCATTAGCACGAGCGAGAAGCAGAAGGGCAGGTACCCTCCCTCGACGAACTTGGAGAGGATGGACGACAGGTACAGGAACTCGGTGAGCCCGAACACCACGTAGAACGCCGCGATGAACGCCATGTGCTTCTTCCAGATGAGCAGCATCACCACCGTCATCAGGTGCGTCGTGATGGAGAACACCGTCACCACGCAGATGCCGTACGCGTTGCCGATGTTGGTGGTGGTCTGGAAGGCGAGGGTGACGACGATGCTGGCGGCGCCGATGAGGAAGTTCACCTCCGGGATGTACACCTGGCCCTCGTACTTCTTGGAGGTGTGCACCACGTCCACCCTCGGGAAGCAGCCCAGGGAGAGGGCCTTGGACAGGATCGCGAACGCGCCGGACAGCATGGCCTGGCTCGCGATGATGGCCGCGAAGATGGCAACGACGAACGTCGGCCAGAACATTGGCGCTGCATGCGGCAGAACAGATTAAATGGCTTCAGTTTGGTGCAGAACAAAAACATGATTCTTCATTACTCTTGTCAGGCCGATCTGGTTGTACCTGGGATGGACTTGTAGAAGGCGTCGCCGACGTTTTCCGGGAATTTGCGCAGGTAGGCTGCCTGACCCATGTAGCATAGCGCGACGGAGGGGAAGAGGATGCAGTTGAAGCTGAGCTGCAAGAGAGAACAATTCAGAAACAATGGTGTGTCTAGGCATCACCTGGATGTTTTCTTCTTAACTATTATCCAATCTTTTGGCCATTGGATTAGACATCAAGGGGCCCTCGTTTTTGAAGGGGGGAGGTTTTTTTTCAAGGAGGAGGAAGTAGAACTCAAGAGGGAGGGGGGAGAATTCATTTTTAGATAAAGGATATAAAATCCGGCCTCTATATCCACAAGGGATATACACAGCCAAAAGTTACACGAGCTCTTAGGCCCAAAGCCTCAACACTGAGGAGTACACAACAACAAGAAAGAGAGCTTAAGGACTATAAAAAGCTAGAAAGACTAAACTTCAGAACTTCTTCTCCGTCCTTGCTTTCAACCAAACCCCTAACCTTCTCCAATTGAGCCACCCAAACTCCGGTCTATCTTGTGTGAAGATGAACCTCCGAAGCGACGTCTTCAAAGAGGCAACCAGGGAGGGGGGAGAATTCATAGTCATTGGATTTTTAATTCAACAGTCTTAAATATGGATGATAGTTAGGAAAAAAAATATCCGGATGATGTTTAATAAAACCCTTCAAAAACAATGGTAAGATGTTTTGGTCCTCACAACTGACAAGCTAAAGCTATTTCTACTCTGAAAGATATATGATAGGAAACTAGTACTACCTCAGTTCTTTTTTACTTGTCGTTTTGGATATCAATACGGTCTCTAATATATAACTTTGATCATTACTTTTTGTAATTATATGTTAGTAAAAATTATTTAAAATATAATTATATGGAAGTATTATTGATGACAAATCTAGTGATAATATTTCTACATGACAAATTCAAATACTTTTGTGCATATTAGCGGTCAAAATTTTAAAATGTTGACTATACGCATTCTAAAACGATATCTAAAAAAGAACAGAGCGATTACTAAACAAGAAGCAGAGATGTGTCTCTTAGTACCTGAATGGCCCTGATGTTGAAATGGCCAAGGTCAGCGAACATGGCCTCCGTGCCTGTTCCATATGACATTAGGAAAAACAAATTTCAGTTTTGCAGTTCATATCTCCTTTCCGACAATGTGCGAATCTATCAATAAGAGATCTGAAGCCAATTACCTGTAATGCACAGTACAACGCCCCCAAGTGAGACCCAGGCCTCCTTGCCGTTCCTTCTGAAGTAGTCTACTATGTACTTGGGGTTGAAGGCCCGGAGGATGGTGATCTCGTGCACGGCGAGGTTGTACATCCCGATGCCAGCGATCAGGAGGAACCACACCGAGATGATCGGCGCGAAGGAGTACCCGACCTTGTCGGTCCCGAAGCGCTGCACCGAGAACAGCACGAACAGAATGGCCACCGAGATCCAGACCACTCCCGCTGTAGAAAAAACGACAACACAAAATTCAGATGCTACTGTGAACAGTATGAAAAGTTAATACTGAGATCCAGACAACTTCCGCATATTCTTTTGGGCTGTGGCTTATGACTTTTGGTTATGACTTATTAATCTAATGAATAATGATTGCAGAGAGAAGCCAGAAGCCAAAAGCCGCTGAAAAGCCAAAAAGAACCGGGCAATATCTGAAAATTAGCAGCATTTTTTTTCCGCTCACATTGAGTCAGGTTCGGCGCTTTCTCCCTGATCCCACTAACTGCAGATAGCACTGAGAGAAGAACACATCATTACCAACGGATTAGTATTCTTCAAATCTAGAGATGTACATATGATTCGGGCAAGCTGATTGCCATTTCGATACGACAAAAATGGCTCAATGTACTGTTCCAATTACCGGAAATTGCTGGCGTCAAGGTTCCATCGCCCATGACCATCGACGTGCCGAGGATGGTGATGGTGAAAAGCGCGATCTTGGCTGCCCTGCTGGACTCCAGCTTCTGCTTCACCCACTGAGCCCTCCTCAGCTGCGAGTTGGGCAACTCAATGCTGTAATTCGAGACCATTGCATCCTCGGCCTGCTGATTGGGGATCATCCTTATCTTCGCGTAGCGCGATATCAGCGAGTACAGCGCAAACGTTCCTCCTGTAGTCAGTAGAAGCAACACCGCCATGTCATACACCAAGAACAAAAAAATGTATCAAAATTCAGTGATAGCTTCTGCTTTCAGAATTCAGTCAAACTGGCGAGAACTCACCGTCACCGTTGTCGTTGGCGTACAGGACGATGAAGACGTACTTAAGCATGGGTATGAGGATGAGTGTGTAGAGGATGAGCGAGAGGACGCCGACGAGGTCGTCCCGGTGCTTGATGCCGTGCGGGAACGTGCTCGAGTACACGTACAGCGGCGACGTCCCGATGTCGCCGTACACCACGCCGATGCTCTGGAACGACAGGTGCAGCGTCTGGATCCAGCTTCCCTGCGTCACAAACAGACGAACTTGGTGTCACTATCTACGAACTAGTGTGTTCTTTGTAGGACAAGAACATTGGCCATGGCACAAATCAGAGTGGTTCAGAGTTTCAGACCCCGGATCCATGGTACTTTTCATTGGAGACCTTCTCCGCGTCGCCGTAGAGCGAGTCGTGGCGCTTGAGCCTCTCCGCGCCTGCCGCGCTCTCGACTTCGACTGACATCTCTTCTCCCTGCCCTGAGCCTGCGCTGCTGCTGATCTTGGATGCGTCTGAAGAGCTTGGAGGTTTAGAATGGTGGATCTATAAGCCTCTAGGCTTCAGCACCCAGTGCCCTGCGTCAGGTTGCAACACAAACAGCGCTTGAAACACAAAATTCTGATGAGATGTTAAATCTCAATTTACAAATCCTGAGTGCTATGGACACTCGTGACCGCATTTAAACAGTAATTAGTTTAGTATAGGGGATTGATATCGATGGAGTGCATATTTCAATCCGAATTGATTCGAATGATTCGTCTCCAATAAGTCGAAAAACCAGTTGTTGGATCCAGGAGGATCGGCACGTCGATACGCGACACAATTGGCTCAATATATGCATTTCAGAATAAATGGCACACACACAATTGTCTCAAATCAAGAAACTGTTTGAGAGAGAGAGATACAGAGAGGAAATGGTGAAAGAATAGGAGCAGCCTAGGAGATACACGGGATCGGAAGGAGAGGCCGCAATGCAGCACTATATTTTCCTTACTCTCAAGAATAGTAAATTTCTTTCTTTGCATTTTTTACGTCTTATACACACACACACCATTTGCAGAACCAAACGCCATTGCGCAACGCCTTCTGTCTGTCCTCCTAGAACACCAACCTCTAGGGCTAAATCTGGAGATACTTTAAACTCATGTTTCATGAGTAGTCATGGCTATGTGGCTGTCTCCTCATTGAACAAAGGGAAAAAACCATAGAAGAAACCGAACTAGCTAGGTGCCTCTCTGTGTCTCTTAAGCTATTCTGTCAGTAAGCCATTTCCCCGTGTTTGGCTTGGGCCAGGGTGCGTCAGTTGTTAGTTATGGTGTTCGTTTCGTTGTTCATTTCTTCTTCGAATGAGATGAAACTGAATGCCATGTCTTCAGCCAGCAAGGAAGACGCGAGGAGAGGGATGATCAGTGGCCAGAAAATAGTAGTCGCTGACCTCACGAGATCAAACCCCCTCGGAATCAGGAAAGATGTTGCGCGAATTTACCCTAACCGATTCCTGCTGTGCCATCGAGGTCGTGCTTGGAACATTGGAATTTCACCGGAATTCTGTACGAGAAGAAAGATGCAGCGAGAAACCATGTAAAATTTCTACAAGACTCATGTGTTCCAAACTGTTGGAATTTTCCTCGGATCCTTCGCTCTAACGCTGATCCGTCCGTGCAGAACTACGCCTCTGCCTTCTGCTAACTCCACGCTAGAGCAGCGTCTCTGTCTTTACGTGATGCTCGTGCTCCCGTATGCGCCCGAGCACGAAGCTGCGTGATGCACCCGTCTGATGCCTTGCTGGAGTGAAAGTGAAACAATGCGCGAACAAGGAACCCGCCGAGACAAGACAAAAACGCACACAGCACACGCGATTATTTTCTCTGGACTCTAGAGCACCTGCTCCCTCTTCTCTTTATTTTTTTCTCTCCCAATCACGCCGATCAACTTCTGCTCTGTCTCATCGATTAAAAGCCTTCCTCAATTGCTTATATACCCATATACCTAACTAGTATATGGAAGCAACTGAAACATGGAAACAGACTCAAAATAACAAAACCAACTCGGCTTCTTAGGCCCTGTCATCTAAAGTTTAGTCACTAAAGTTTAGATCTAAAGTCTCCAAACAGGTGGTCTAAAGTTAGATCTAAACTTTACCTAACCCCTAAAAAACACTTTAGACCATTAGTCCACCAAAGTGAACTAAAGTGGTCTAAAGTTTTGGGTTCTTAGGCACAAAGACGTGTTTACCCATGCATGTTGGTCTCTCACCTCCCATTTAATGGCTGACGCACGAAACAAGGAGAGGTAGTATGGTCTTTTTGAAACTTTAGTCCTATCCATTAGTACAGGATCTTCGACTAAAGTTTAGTGGCTAAAGTTTAGCCAACTAAAGTTTAGTCCAAAACTTTAGACAACTAAACTTTAGATCATAGGATCCAAACAGGGTCTTACTCAACTCGTCTCGTACAATACTTGTATACATATACACGGCAAAAACACGTACATGTATATGAACTTGAATATGACTACGCAACGGAAACAAGATTACTTCTAACACAAACAATCTCCCCCTCAAAATTACGAGAAAATTAGAATGGGTACAAAATGCTACCAAGAGTTGGAGTATTGCACAAGAGTAGTATTTTTAAGAAAAACATTGGACAAATATTGCCATATTTTTTTAAGAAAAACATTGGACAAGTGTTGCCAATCTTTTCTTTGTAACTCAACGTAAATCAAATTTGAATGAATCCAAATTTTTCTAAAATAAGTCCAAAATGGACTCAATTTTCTAATGGGACACAGATTGCAATCCTATTAGGCAACAAGAGGGGCTGAAATAAACACGATCCAACAGCATCCCTAGTAATGTTATGAGCTGTGGATCAACTGACCGCACAGCTATTCGCAACCCCCTGTACATGTCGATTTCTACACACAAAAAAACTATCGAAAAATTCCTCACAGAAAGATTCTATAAAAACTTACAGGAATGGTCCCACTAAGGTCTAAGTTACGGTAATGGACCCCACAGACATAGGTGCCGCTCCAAACAGCTTAAAAGCACGTCTTCTAGTTTCTACTGATGACTTTTGGTTACAAGTACACTATAGTAACTATTAGCTTTTCTGAGTTAAAAAATAGGCGAGTTCAATCACTGAGGGGAGAGAGCAAGTAGTATGACCTTCACTCTTATCTTTAAAAAAAGAAAAATTAAAAAACACTGCTATGTCTTTTGAGACATTACAAAGTAATAGAAGAAAAAAGAAAAAAAACAAAACTAAAAAACAAAAAATTAAAAATCAATGTGTTGTAAATGGCTTCTATCTGTTTTTAAACTGTTTAGAGCAGTGCTTAAGTTTCTGGATCACCGGGGGCTAAAATAGCCCTGTCTTTTTTGCCACTGAAACTACGTGGAAGGCTCAGAATTAGGAGCCGTTTGACCATTCACGTCGATCACAGCCATCCAAGGGCTCGATCACACGTACGGCCTCGAAGCTATCGAGCGCCCACGCTTGCGCCACCTTTCGTTAGAAAATCGGAGGATCCGGTCCGGGCGGGGTGCGCTGATAGAGCACTCCTACCTACCCAGTGGCTGAGCTCTAATCCCTCGCCAGAATATTGACAAACAAGCGTGCGCGCAAGATCACTACGAACCACGACATGCATGGAAACACACAGAGAGAGAGAGAGAGAGAGAGAGAGAGAGAGAGAGCGGTGATCGAGCACCTATACGATAGCGAAGGCAGCGGAAGGCGCCGGCGTCTTGGAGGCGTCGACGGCCGTCCGGCGAACGGCCTTCGCCGGCCGTAGAGAGAGAAAGACGACGCTCAGGCGCGCAGCTTAGCGGAGGCCCGCAGCAGTTTACGAAAAGATCCTAGTGTGTGTGAGAGAGAGAGAGAGTTTCAGCTTGCAGGGAGAAGAGGGCTTTAAATACAAGAGGCACGGGAAGACGAGAGCCGGAATGGGAAAGCAATTTTTTAGGTTTTCAGTAGACTGTTAACTTTAATTTTTTAATAATTATTATTTATTAAACTAATAAATCGTAATGAACAGACAATCCAAAGTAATGAGCAAGTCAAGCGAGACTTGGACTAGCAGCATGTCGTCTTTAATGTCCATTATCCCAGTGGAAGCAATGAAACCATACGGCGAAGAAATTAATGCGGGTGAATTATGCGGTGTATTATCATGATTGGGTTTTGACTTTTACAAATCTTTACAGAAAGACGCGAGCTTTCCCGCTCATTTGGGCTTTTTTTGGTGTTTGACACTGTAACTAGTTTATTTTATATTATACCTACTCGTAACTTTTTTAACATAATTAAATTTTAAAAATTAAAAAAGAAAAAATAGATTAGAATATCATAGACAATGCAAAAAAATATAGAAAAAAATGAAAACAAAAAAAACAGAAATAGACGTACTTAAGAAATTAAAAGCTAAAATCCCAACAAAGAAACCGAAATAAGCAGAACCTCAGCTTCTCATCGTACCATACCCATGCAATGCAGCAACACTGATGTGACTGTAAAGTATTCCATCTCTAACATGCATCTTTGATCACTAAAGTTTTCATATGAACTAGTAGACTTTTCTGCGCAATTGCACAGCTAAAAATTGCAATATATTGTATTTGTCATATAACTCTATACAATTGTAATAGATAATATCTACACACACTATTATAATCTGACCCCATCAAAATATGTGATGTAGATATTCTTCTTTTCCCTTGATTAATAAGAGAATTCACATAATTTGTTTCTTTTTCCTGATTATGGATTATAATGGAATTTTCTAGACCTCCAAAGAAAATATAGATATGTCATAAAAATATAAGATTATTATATTATGACTAATCTAATGATAATATTTTCATATGAACAATCTAAATAGTTTTTTATATTAGTAGTTAAAATTAACGACGCTTGATTACACAATTTCTAAAACATCATATATTTCTAAATAGCAACTCCCCCCTCTCTCTAAGAAAACTAAACGCAGATAACCTAAGCAACATTTTTTTTTTGCGATGATCAATGCTTGCACATTTATGAACAGAGCTTCGATGAGCATATCCCAGCGTTCATTTAAAAGATTTCAACCATGCAAGTTTATCTAAAAAATAAAAAAAATTACTACTTGTATTTAGAACATACGAAGCAAATAGCATTTCCCTTTGCCGAATCGCACAAGCATATACTCTCTAGTCACAGAAAAAGAATGACGTTTTGGACATGTGTGATCAAATTTATAAATTTTAGCTATAGATAACTTGAAAAATACTTAGATTGTATATATAAAAATAGTATAAACAGATTTATCTCGAAAGATATTCTCATAATATTATATTTTTTTCTTAGATATAGAAACTATATTAGAAATATAAATGAATGATTAAAATTATATTTTAGAAACTATGTTAATACCAAAAACGATATCGCCCGAATTCGCGAGCGAAAAGAATCTACGCGAGAAGCAAGTTTGCATACACGGCCACGGGACTCTCATACGACTCTTGTGGAAGTTACGCGAAACGTAAAGTTTGCATACACGGCCAAGGGACTCCCATGCCGACTCTCGAGGTTAGCTTGGAATCTAGCTCTGTTTAGCAGCTTGGCAGTTGGCACGCCAAGACTGACCTGACTATACTGGGGCGAGACACGACAAACGAAAGGCCAGCCAGAGAGCCAGTCCGAATCTCTCTCTTCTTCACTTGTGCCTTCTTCGCTGCTACCACCAGCCTGCCATGCCAGAAGACTAAGACCCTATTTGGTACAGTTTCACCAATAATTTTATGAGCTGTTATAAGCTGTTTTTTGCCAAACACCTTTTTGTAAACAGCTTCATGGATGAAGCTCCTTAAATCATGCTCTCACAAGGGAATGGGGTGGGGTGAAGTTGAAAATAGTAGCTTTTCACAGCTCTCTTCCTCAGGCTCGCAGTTCTAGGAACCCACTGCCCTTGTAGTTGACAGAAATTACAGCACTTTGCCACTGGGTCCCCACGCCTGTTTCCTCTCCTACCGTTCGCACTGATTTTAATTTTTTATTATTTTATTTTTTTAATTCATACTCATTCAAATATATTATTTTTTAATTCATATGACCATATACAAACATACAACTCCAAATGTTAGAACAAGTCAGGTAGACAGGGGTATCTTGGACAATTGCCCTCTCTCGACCATGCATGAAGTTTTTGGTGAAGCTTGCTTTGCCAAGCGACTTTAGCTTCACCGTGAAGTGCTCGTGAAGCTGAAACAAAAAACACTTCACTAGTGAAGTGAGTGTGTGCAAGCGGAGCCTAAGTCTGATGTCCAACTCAACGTTTCTTCTCTGCTTCGGAACTTAAAACTACTATATATGTGTAGACTGTATCAATATCTTTATTATTTATTGCTGTATAACAAAATACAGATAAAAGATATCAATCGTAGCCTAAAAGAATAGAGTCTGTCTTATTGCCACCCAAAAAAAAAGTTGCACGGCAATATGTCTCACCTCAGTTACTCAATATATGATGTTGCGAACAGGGACAAACTGTCCTATGTGGCGAGCTATGGTGGCCGCCATAGCTCGCCTCTGGCTGGGACCCCCTACCCATCCTTTCCCGTCCGGTCCCCTCCTGACGCGAGGTAGAAGACGACCTCGTTCTTCTGTTCGTTCGCGTGGTGTGGCCTCATGGGCCACTTCCTGGCATTTCGGGCGAGATTGAGTGTTTCAGGAAATCGCTTACCGGCCGTCATTGCTCAGTGCTCACAACACCTTGAGTTTGGAGTTTGCCATTGACTCCACACTAGATCACCAGATGTTGGTATCATTTGCTGTTGCTCTGCCATCTCAATGAACCACTACCTGAGCAGTTCCAACTGAGAGAGAGAGTATGTCTGATTCTTGTTAAAGGAAGAGATGGGTGGTGGTGCTTGATGCCCATGGCATGGATGAGTACTAGGATTATGGAGTATTTGCTAGAGAGAGGAGTAAGCAAGAAAGAAATGAATCGTCGGAAGGGTGGCGGCTGCAAAGCGAAGATCACATACTCTCAACTTCACCGTCCCTGCCAACGCAGTGTTCGCTTTATGCCGACGATGTCATGGTGTTCATTCGCCCAGAGAGCAATGACCTTATTGCCATCAAGGAGATTTTGTCTCGTTTCAAATCTGCTATAGGACTTTGGCCCAATTTTTAGAAGTCGGTTGTCATTCTAATCAGTTGCTCCCAAGACAAGTTCCAAACTGCCAAGGATATTCTCGCCTGTAATATAGCCTCACTACCAAGCAATTACCTAGTTATGCCATTATTCTTTTCACAAGCTATGAAAATTTGATCTGCAGCCCCTCATCGACACACTTCATGCAAGACTACCCACATGGAAGTCCGTCCAGCAAAAAAAGGACCCAGCGGTTCAGAGTTTCTTTGTGGCATCGGCCATCATCCAGCATGGGGATGGCACGCTTGCTCACTTCTGGATAGATAGGTGGCTGCATGGTTGGACCATACGTGATATTGCGCCGGCGATTTGGACAATGGTCAGCAGCCATCACAAAGAAAGGTCCTTCGTCAAGGATGTGCTGCAAAGCCGGATTTGGATGACACTTAATCCAGGGGCCCCTCTCCGTGCAAGCAATCCTTGAGGTGCTCAACTTATGTTCAGTACTCAACCGGGTTCATCTGCAGCAGGGAACCAGGGATATGGTCATCTGGAGATGGACCTCCGATGGCAAATACACTTCCAAATCAGCTTATCTCGCCCTATGCCAGGGCACTTTGCTTCTACCTTGCGCCAAGCAGTTGTGGAAGAGCTCGGCACCCCTAAAGGCCAAATTGTTCACTTGGTTGGCTCTCAAGCGAAGAATTTGGACGTTTGAGCGACTACACAAACACAACATTCAAGCCCCTGCAATTTGTCTATTTTGCGACCAAGAGGCCGAGACGATTGACAACCTGCTTGTCGCCTGCTCAGTGCCTAAGGTTATTTGGTTTTGTATCCTGTCTTGGTTAGCGATCTACCCTTTCTACCAACTAGTAGAGTGCCCGTGCTAACGCTACGGCGGCATTTGAGGGATGCACATGAAAACAACCAAATGACAACCTTGCAGTGAAGACTACCTCAAATATGTTGACGATTTTATAAAAAATTATCTGTTGACTCAATGATGGCTAAGACAACCTTGCAGTGAAGACTACCTCTAGTTGCTCAAAGTGAGAAGACTACCTCAAGTCACACTTATTAAGACTATGTTTCTTAAAAATGAAGTAAATAGTGAGATAGATTAAGACTCATGCCAAAAGAGATTCATGATGAGTTATCATATTGTTGAGTCCATAGCAATTATGCTTAAAGAGCAACATTGCCAATAAATAACATCACAGCTATTACATCTTTTGAAGCCACCTAAATCCTCACACGCCTAATAAGTTCTTGTATATCTTCGAGAATGTTGTCTTTAGGTTCGTTGTCCTTGTACTTCAACATCTCTACCAAGAATTTGGTCCTCGGTACATCCCGAGTCATTTACGACCACGTAGTCACCGGTGGAAGTCGGTCAGTCGTTTATGACCACGTTGGCGTGGTCGAAAGCCACCGAGTCGTTTATGACCACGTAATCACCGGTGGAAGCCAACCGGTCGTTTACAACCACGTTGGCCATGGTGAAAGCTCTCGAGTAGTTTACGACCACATTGTGGCGTTATGACCACTTTGGCGTGGTCGAAGGCCACGAGTTGTTCGACCACATTGGGCGTGGTCGAAGGTCATCTGAGAGGTTTACGACCACTCTGGTCGTGGTCAAAGGGCATCAGGACCGTTTACGACCACGTAGTGTCGTTTACAACCACTCTGGCCGTGGTCAAACGCAGCTACGACCACGTTGGTCGTGGTCGAATGCAGCTACGAGCACCTTGGCTGTGGTCGGAAGTCGTAAGTCGAAGCCACGACCACTGCGGTCGGAAGTCGGCGTTGTGGTTTACGACCACGTTGTGGAGTCGTCGCCTTACGACCACGTTGTCGAGAGTTGAAGGGATTAGAAGTTGGCGCTGTGGTTTACGACCACGTTGGCGCTGAAGGCTTCGACCGATGTGGTTGGAAGTCGGCAGACTTCGACTTCAACCACGTGGGTTGTCGGCAGTCTTCGACCATGTTGTGAGGTGGTTGAACGTGGTCAGATCGCCTCGGGCTCGATCGGTTGTGGTCGTAACGAGTCGAGCTCGGTCGGTTGTGGTCGTAGCTCTTGAGAGCGGCCGGATGTGGTCGATTGAGGTCGAGCAGCGGTCGGACAAGCCGGGCGTGGTCGTTTGCGGTTGTATGCGGTTGGAAGTGCTCGAGTAGCGGTCGGATGTGGTTGTAACGTGGTGAGATGTGGTCGGAAGTCCTACGACCACGGCAAAATCCCAGCAGGCGGGATCGAGAGGCGCCTACGACCACGGCAGAGGAACAGTGATTTTACGACCACGTGGTATTGATGTTGCATTGTCATTCTTGCTAAATACTTTATCATCAGCGCATCCCTCATTCCCTCTTTAGCTTGTATTGTATCAGTATAGAATCTTTGAAGTCGAAATTTCAAATTGCCGAAGGTATATATGCAAATAAAAGGACGCATGCAACATCACCCAAGTTATCATATAATGCATGATACATGAATACGGGTACCAACTAAATCATTTTGTGATTAATTTATTTGCTAATATATTATTTTCTTCTATTTTATTTCTGTGGAGCTTAGTTGATGCCATGATGGCTATTAAAATTAAGTATGGAGTGAACAAGAACTGGATGGGTGACCCATGTTTACCAGAAAACTATACATGGAGTGGCTTGAAATGTATAAGTGATGGATTCACATCAAGAATTATATCTTTGTAAGTGGGTAGGATTAGAGTGACTTAAGTTATTTCTTTACATCTTCTAGTAAACCATTTTTTCTTCTACTATCAACAAGCCTACAATATTTTCAGAGACTTGTCCCATAGTGATTTGCAAGGAGCAATATCTGATCAATTTTCCATACTCAAATCGCTCCAATACCTGTGAGTACCCATGTATTAGTTGATCCACTCATCATTACAGATAACACTAACATTAACAGTATTTCACAAACTCTTTTTTCAGGAATTTGTCGAACAATGGCTTAAATGGATCGGTACCCAATTCCTTGACATACTTATCAACTCTCCTTGTTTTGTATGTACCATCCTATCGATCAGAAAAAAAACACTCAGATATGCAGAACAATAAGGCAATAATTTTGTAATACCCCAAATTTGCGAAAGGAAAACATTAGAGGTTTTTGCCGTCAGACCCATTGACTTTTACCGTGTCGATTTAGTATCGCGCACAGAGGTTCCCAGACCATCCCAGGATGGTCGGCACCGTCTAGAGAGCCGTATATTTAGCGCTCTCAGAGGTTCCCGGACCGCATAGGGACAGTCAGCACCGTCTCGCGTTTCAGGTGTTCATCATCCGGCAATTTCTAACTTACCTTTTACCGACTTACCTCTGCAGTAAAAACCAAACCAACAGTCGTGGACCAAAATGCCCCTGAACAGTCAGTTATATGAGAGGGGAATAGGAGGGCGCTACGGTCAATTCATAAATGCAAGGGGCAGCCCCCATATAAAGCCAGCACCTCATGGCAAAGCCATTTTATTTTCCCCAACCGTGAGACCAAGTCCCATTTTACCATTCTTTCCCAACCGTGAGCCACAACCAAGGTAAGAACATAGCAAAGAGGACAAAGCCAGTAATAGCACTCCCTCCAAATCCCTTCATTACCAAGCCGAAAGCCCCAAGACCCAAGCATAAACCACATCACTTCGACCAAAGGCACAAGGTAAGTGCAAGGTAAGCCTTCACTCGATGAAACGCAGACACCAAGCCTTGCAAGCAAGCACATAGGGTAGGAAGGGGAGTCGAAAGGGGGCATGGCGATGGCGGCTATGAGCCGCACTAGTGAGCCAAGGAGGCCCAGGCGCGCCGAGGGGGAAGAGGAGTGGTAGGCGGGAGGAGCGGCCGGTGGCGGCCGGCGGCCGGCGCGCTCGTGCGCCGCCGCATCACTGGGAGGGTGGCCATTGTTGATTGCGCGCGAGGAGGAGAAGCGGGGCCGGAGAAGCCGGCGTCCGCCCGCCGGCGGCGGTGCCAGCGCTCCACCACGCGCCGCGAGGCGCAGCAGGGGCGGCGGCGATGAGCCCAAGGGGTGCATCCACGCACGCGCCGCACCTCCCAGGGCTCCGTGATGGCCACCACGCGAGAGAGGCGAGGAGAAGAGAAGGAGGCGGGGCGGCGGTGGAGCCACCGGCGGAGGGTTGCGGGCAGGCGGCGCGGAGGAGCGCCTCGGCTGCGGTCCGTCGCAAGAGAGGAAGAGAGGAAGTGCGCGCCGCATCACACAGGAGGGTGGCGGCTGTTGTTGTTGCGCGAGAGGAGGGAAACGGGAGGCGAGAAGCGATGGCGTCCGCTCGCCGGTGGCGGTGCCCAGCGCTCCACCACCGCGCGCGCGGGGAGGCGAGCGAGGGCGGCCGGCGGTGAGCCCACGGGGCCGGTGCATCCACGCACCGCCGCACCTCCCTAGGGCTCCGGCTGGTCGGCTACACGCGAGAGAGGGGGGCAGGGAGAAGAGAAGGAGGCGGAGGCGGGACGGCGGTGGAGCCGCCGGCGGAGGGTTGCGGGCCGGCGACGCCGGAGGAGCGCCTACGGCTGCGGTCCCGTGCGCAAGAGAGGAAGAGAGGGAAGGCAAGGGGCCTGGAGGAGAGGCTAGCGGCGGCCCGTCCGCCGGCAGAGAGAAGGAGGCGGCAAGCCGCCGCGCGCCGCTGGTGTGTGAGGAGAAGGCCCTTCGGCCGATTAGAGTATGAGAGAGAGAGATTTGGGGAGAAAGGAGGAGGGCCATTCGGCCAAGAGAAGAAAAAGGGGATAGGGAGGCCGGTCAGGTAGGTGAGGAAAGGAAAGGAAAAGCCGCGCGGGGGAGGTGGGGATCGCGACGCTTTGGATTTGGATCGTTGGATATGAGTGGGTAAGGAGAGAGAAAGGTGGGAATTGATCCTTGATAGTTGATTTCACTAGTTGGTTTTCCTGGGGACACGAATTGGTGTGGATGCAGGAAAACTCATGACTGTTGGGGGCACAATTTGGGGTGGGCGTAGGAAAGAACTGAACTGATGTATTTTAGGGGTAGAGATAGAGATTTTCGAATGCAACCCTCTACGACTGCTAGGTCGGTATCAGGATGTTGGCCACCAATGCTCTTCGTAAAGCGGTGGATTTCCTTGTCATCCTGATTGTTTGGATGATTTGGAAATAAAGAAATATGCTCCACCATGATCAGGGCAATTTAAGCATTGATGAGTGCGTGCTCCGGATCAAACAGGAACTATTCGCTTGGTCCTCAATTGCCAATTCAAAGCTGGTGATCCTTAGAGATAGGCTAGGTTCTTTGCAAATCTAGCGTATGTGTATAACCAGTCGTTTAATCTATGTATTGTTGCTTTCTATTTCGGCCGCTAGGCCCCTAAACTGTACCGTATCCCGATTCTTCTTATCGAATGAAACGCAAATCTTATGCGTTTTTGAGAAAAAAAGAAAGAAAAGAATACAAACACAGAGTCCGAAGGAGAGACACCAACACCGGTCAAACCAAGATTTTGACCCTGGTTATTGAACTAGCCACTAGGATACTTTCCCTCTGGCAGAGATCCTTGGTGTTAGGAAATCTGGACCTGGGCCGGAAGTCTTGGCCTATGGTGGGCACCTCGTCGATAGACTATAAATAGAGAGCCGTATCGGTAGATTTTTGTACTCATGCAATCAAAAGCAATAAAGAAAGACCAGGAGTTCTCTTTACCTTTCTGTGTATTTTCAATCTATTATTCTATCTTTTGTTATTGATCTCGTTTCGTATTAAGCAGATGAATCAATTGGACTGGTCGCCAGCGACTTTCTCAACAACACCTGGAAGTCCCAAGCCTTCTTTCCAAAAAGTTTTCTGGTAAACTGTGAGAACACAGCATTTGGTTTCAGTGATCTCGTTCTACGCATCACCCCTACTAGGCTGCTACACGTATTAGCTCCTGTCAGCTGTTGCATTTAGCTCAGCATCTGGCAGGCAGGTCAATGTAAATTGTAGAACATGGGGGGAAAAGGCAAACGAAGTCTTCAAACTTTTCCTCGCCAAAAGGAGAAGAAATCTTCAGGCTTTCTCCGGATTGCTTTCATATTGCTTTCTATCTTATCTCTTTTTTTTTTTACCGTTGCCGTGGCACACTCGGGGAGCCCACGCAAACACGATCGACTGATGGTATCTTCCTACCACTTCGCCCTGCCTGCGCCTTTTTTGTCACAGAGGAAGAGCATGGAAACGCCGCACTAGCTGTGAACTGCGCATCCATGCATGTTTCACGGGTGATGAGTTGCTGATTGGTTCCACCTTCCGAGTGTCGCGGCCGCAGCGTAATCGATGGCCAGTTGAGCACCTGTGGTCCTGTGCTGTCGATTCCTAACTGCTCGAGAGGAGATAGAATAACCGGAATAATGATTATTGATATTGTTTTGCTTAAACCTCGGAGGCATATTTATATATAGGACTGTTCGTATTGGCACTGAAACCTGACAAATCGAACTGAAAACACCATGGGCATGTTCTTTAAGTCCAAAGCTGGCGGCTTTTGGCTTTTGCTACAGTACCTAACTTTTAAACGGAGTATTTTCTCAAGACGGGGTCTACAAGTTAAACGATCTACACGTTAAAAGCCCAACATCTGTACCAGTTAAAATCGTAAGTGAGTATCTGTCTCTCCGTAATCTGTACCGTAAACAGCCAAAATTCAAAAAATTCAGTCAAAAGCCATAAGGCGCAGCCGAAAAGAACAGGCCACATATCTTACCAGTTGATTTAACCAGTATTCGGTACACGGTAGAGAGAAATCTAGTTTTTAGGAGGTGGCCTGGCTTTCCGGGTTAAAATGGGCTGAAAACCGAAAAACCATGGAAACCAAACTAGTGTACTCCTTGAGTTGCAGCCCAGCCCACCGTCCCACGACGCAGTGTTTGGTTAGGGTTAGAGTGAATTAATATAGCATCTAGTGAGTCTGACATATCTAGTCTTAACACACCATACTTGTTTCCCTCTTAGGTCTTTTGTATAGAAATGAACTCAATTCTGCAAGCCTCCTTTTAGTTTGGATCATCCACTAGCGGTCTGTTCAGCACTAGCTGCCATGTTCATCTCGAGTCGTCGACACCATTCGAATGCATGTGTTTCGGAACTGGTTAGTTCTTGGATGCTGCGTTGTTGGCGTTGCTTGAATGCTGCAAGTGCTAGAACAGTAGAGGCAGAGCCTAGAGTGGTGCTAGTGTGTTGTTATGTTAGGGGCTTAGGGCTTGTCGATATTTGTGACCGCAGGTCGCCGTATCGTTCCGTAATTCCCGTTAACTTAGGTAAATATAATATTTATTAATACCGAATTAAAATAAATTGATATTTATCGATACTAAATCATATTTTAAAACATATCGTATTTACTGTATTAGCAATACTATACCGTATTTACCAAACATACTGAATGAACACCGTGCATATATGTATAAAGTAACTAATGACTTGGAGATCAAATTAATCTAGGTATAGAAGGAACCGTATTAGATACAAATCCTAGCTGATTCTAATTATCTCTGATAGTCTTGCCGTGCAAGTCGTGTATTCTAATATTCCCCGCAGTAAAACCCGTGTTGTGTGAGGTTAATAGGTTTTAACCTATTTTGTACTAAGTGCATAGTATTCATTGGGGTTAGATGGAGCTGATTGACTTGTCTATTTAACGGGTTTGAAATGGAGACTTACAAGTTAACCATACCATGCGCACGTAAGTACGTTCAGTGGTCAACGTGCGTGTACGCACTATGTGAGACTTCAGAGTTTCCGCTTTGTCTAAAAAGCGTGTTCTTTGAATACACCCACATTAGTGCGTGAGTGTGGGGATGTTATGTGTGTATGAGTACGTCTTTATTGTACTCTATTAAAAATTGTTCTAGAGTTAGGGTTTGAAAAGTGTGAGTGGTATTGAATACTCTTTTGTCCTTCAACTAGAGTGGTTGTAAAATATTTGTCCTCAAGTAGTAATATATTAACTTTATTCATCTCTTATAGATCTATTTTATTTTGGTTGATTTGCTCTTGTTTTGATTGGTTTTGATCTTGCCTCTCCCCTTTCTTGATCCTGCTAGATGCCAAGGACGAGTAAGTAATGGAGATATACCTTAGAAATCAATACCCATCTATCTAAACATCTGTTTGGTAAGTTCTTGAAGTTACTCGATTTTTATTTGATTTGGCCTCTCTAAGTGGTTTCTTGATCCAATTTTTTTTGCTCAATTCCTTAGGTATTCTAGTTTGATATGATATGTGGGAATATATCTAAAGCCATCTTAGACATCATTCACCTACGAGTAAGTCATATTCAGTATTTTTATTTTTACCCGATTTTCATGCAATCTTCCTTTAATCGAAAAAATATCAGAATTTTGGCAACAATTTTCTTGATTGTTGATTGGAATATGTTCTTGACATTCTAAAAATGTGTATACTAAATTTGAAGTGATCTAGAGCCTTGGTCTGAGAGTTGACTTAATTTATGGTGGTTTAGACCCAATTTTGGTACAGCAGAGCTTCACGAACCAAAATATCTCAATTCTCTTAAGTTCTTTCAAAATATTTGATTGGGATAACTTCTTAAGGTCATAATCTAGTCTTAGTTTAAGTTTCAAATCTTTTGGATCTACGGATTAAAAGTTGTATGGTTTTTTGGATTGGAAACATCACTGTTTTAATTATTTATTGAGCTGGTTTTTATTGTAGCACAGTGATTTTTTGAAATTCAAGTGTCTTTTCATAACTTATCAAGTTATCATAACTATTGAAGTGACGGATCAATGAATACCTGAGAAAAAATATGAAGACACCATTCACCTGTCTTTGTTGTCATACCAATCCTACAAAATAGCATATCCCCGTAGAAGCATGATAAAAGTGGTAATAATGATCTCCATTTCGTGCAACTTGAAGGCGATAAGGTCATTACTTAAGACAAAAACATTAATCAACTCCACCCAGTGGAAAGCCTCGCTTTCCATTCAGATAGAGTTCGGTGTAAGCTCAGGGTGACAAGTCTGAAGATGGGATATGAATCTCTCTGATGTCTGAAAAACTACGCCTCTGCTATTTCAGCACGCACCGCATCCCGCATTGGATGATGGTGGATGATGGATAACCCATTTGGAGGTTGAAAGATCCTTAAACAATCAGATTCAGGTTTGATTTCTTGTTTCCTTCTTGAGCTTGAGGCTCCTGCAGGGACGTGCTCATGCATAGTGCTTTTCAAAAGCGTGCCACTCTTCTTTTTCCTTTGCTTTGCTGTCCTGCACAGCTGCACTTGGTGAATCATGCAGACTCATACAGGGAGTCGTCTCCTTCCACCCTTCTTTCATCTTCTTTCATACGGACAAGAATGTCCGGATCTTCCGGGCCGCAATTCGATCGTCTTCCTTCACCATTGCATATGGATTTTCTTGGCAAGTTCATGTGAAATTCTCCCATGGCCAAGAAAATTTGTCTTCAAAAAATAAAAATTAAGTCTTAAAAAAGAAAACTTGCCTGCAAAAAGACGTTAACTGAACTGTTTCTGTAAAGAAAAACACAAGTTGCTTCTATCTAGTATTAAACTGATATGATCAAGATAAGAGTATACACAGACATGTTAGTATTTGATCGGTAAGTACTATTCTAGTACCACTATGTATGCAGCATATCATTGCAATTAGAATAATTTTGACGTACAACTTCAGTTGTGAATATGTACTAATATTCTGAATTAAAGCTTTGGGACTGAAGCTGCAAACAGAAAATCATTTCATCCTACAATCAAAGGAGATTCTTTTGACATTCTTCCCAAAATTATTTATAAAAGTGTCTTTGTTCATTGACAAGTGTCCACTGATTGTACTTCAGAGGATCAGCACTAGCCAGGAAAGGCATGGAGTCTATCTTACTTAGGCTTAACAAAGTGTTAAGGCCTTAATGGCCACCCATAAAAAGTAACCAAAGCAAGAGAATACAGTGGCTTAAAGATAAGTGGGTGCAGATATGCGAGGATCCACAACACGGCCAAAGAATCCCCCATTGCCAATTAACAATTCTCGCAGACCAATCACTCACAGAGACTTGAGCGATTCAGTTGCTGCAAAAATGCCTATATAAGGGGGAGGCCAGGCATGGTCTGATCAATGTTCTAACTTCTAATCTATGCAGAGCTCCTCGCGAACGATGTCGAGGAAGAGGAAGAAGAGGTGTGAAGAACACTACTGCTACTTGGTCACACTGTCCGCAGTGTGATTGTGAGCAGGGAAGCATGCTTGCTATGCCTTCCTCCGGGAGCAGTACCAGTCTACCAGAGTTTGGTGCGTTAGCAGGGATGCTTCGGCAATGCAGAAGAAAGAAGGCAAGTCTATCGGCTAGGGAAGGCTAAGCCTTTCTTCCAGGTCTCCCTCTCTCCATCTAAATCTGTGTTCATCGGAGGAGGGGGCTATTGTTAGTTACTGGTTTACTGTCCTTGGTCATATCATGTACTCATCTGTTTGTGTTGTCATGTGTGCTATTGTTAATTTTCAGCTAGATAATGGTCAGTTGTGTGTCACTGTGTGAGTGAGTGTTGTGTCAGTGGGTTAAATTGTGTTTGTGGCGTGTATGTGTTTTGGCTATGAGTCAGTTGATTAAATTGTGTTTGTGGTGTGTGAGTGAAATGAGTCACTGAATAAGAATGTGAGGGTGCTAGCCTATACGTGAAATGGTAACCTGTGTTGCCCTTGTTCTCTGATAGTCTGATACTCATGCCCGAGAGAGTAACTTCCCATCCTCTCATTCCTGGATAGAAGAAAGAAAATTTCAGTTCTCGAAAAGAAAAGTTAGGAAAAATCAGCAAAATAAGTAACCTCCCATCCTCTCATTCCGGGATAGAAGAAAGAAAATTTCAGTTTTCGAAAAAAAAGACAGAAAAAATCAGCAAAATAAGTAACCTCCCATCCTCTCATTGCTGGATAGGAAAAAAAAAATCAGTTTTCGAAAAAACGATTGAAAAATCAGCAAAATAAGTTCCTCAGTGAGATTTCTTGCATCAACATATTTAGTAAAGCGCATGATTAATTACATCTTGTATTTTCATTGTTGACCTATAGTTTCGACTCGATTTTCTGACTAGAATTAAGGAAAATGATTTTGTGCCATGTTGGATGACTTACCTGCAAATAATGTAAAATAACATGAAAAGTTTACTTGGGAACCTATCTAAAACAAACATTGTACTATGCATATATCTTGTTAACTCTTTCATTTTGGGCGTCAAATGAACTAAAAAAATATGGAAATAAATTGTGGAAGCAGTCCTTATTGCGATATACCACCCTATAAATTTTTACGTCTGAACTCAATTGGTGCTAAAAAAACATAAAATGGTGAAATTTGTTGCGAATAGTAATTTTCATGTTTATTCTTGTAAATTGGATCAAGAACAGTGCTTCGTCCAGTAATAAACCCATCACTGATTTCCAATCGAAATGTTCGAATCCAAGTCCAGCGTTGATCGAAAAGTTGGCAGTTTCAACACAGGAAAAAGAAAAGGCCACTTTAAAAATAAAATTGGAATTTTGGAATATACAACACGGACGCTAGCATACGGTGACGAGATTTCAATCCTAGTAGTTCTTTCTTTTTCTAATTCCATCCAACTTCTTAATATAGTCGCGCTATCCAAATCTGTATGTAAAACTTAAACCCCACTTAATATCCCAAGGAATTAAATCTTTCTTACGTCTAGAATTGACTATGAAAGCAGTCCATCTCAAAATGGAGTTACTGCATATTCCAATATACATTATTAACCAACCAACCAGCCTTACGTTTCGGCGCCCTTTCCCTTCGCTACATGTAGGGATGAAAAGTGGATATAAATTATCCGTATTATTTAATTACTATATTTGATAGGATACGAATACAGTATAGATTTTTTCATCCGATTAACAATTTCTATTCTATTCGTATTCAAATTCACATAAAAAATATGAATGCGAATATGGTATAGATTTTTACCATCCAAAATGTTATTTTATTCGGACTATCCGTATTTGTATTTGACGAAGCAATATGCATATTTTATTACAATACGACTAATTAATTGGACACGTTTACTAATTAGTTGGACAAGTTTTATTTAATTGAACGCAAATGCATGTTTCTTTAGATGAAGTAAATGAATTAGAATGATCAAGTGTGATTGTACAAAGATAAAATATTATTACTACATAAGTTATGAGGATATCTGAATCTGACCGAATTGAGTAGATATTCTATTCGAATTCGTATCTAGCATTTTTGTCTGCTCCGTATTTGTATTCGAAGTTTATTCGATTCGTATTCGAATCCAAGGAGAAAATATAGATGTGAATATGATTTGAGCACTATCCAATTCGTATTTGATCTATTTTTACCCCTACTTACATGGGCAGTTGCGCTTAGAGAAATCATAACAAAGCGAAGAAAAGAGCAGAGCTTTTCCATGTACAAATGTATAAGTGGGAAAATTGCTTTCACGAACAGAACAAATTTTCAATCACAATTCCGTTGTTGGGTGCGTTGAGCTTTTCCATGTACAAATGTATGTGTGGGAAAATTGCTTTCAAGAACAGATTAATTTTTCAATCACAATTCCGTTGTTGGGTGCGTTCTTTTTATCTACAGCTGATGATTTTTTATCTTAATATATGCGAACAAACCGAATATCGATAAGCCACTTTAAAATGACTGTCTTAGTAAACCATTTTAAAACGACGATAAAAAGCTGTTACATTTATTTATTCAAGGAAAACCATAAGCCCTAATCTAAAAATAACTAGGCCGTTATCATTGTGACAAGAGCTCTTCTCTTTCTCTTTTCTTTGCCATCGGACTGCACCACACCAATTAATGCGGCGAAAGCATGTGCAAATCTCTACTACTTAAAAGAGAGAGTTTAATTTGCCCATCTTAACTCCCTCTTCCACCTCGCTATGAAATCTCTAACAAAAATAAAAAAATAATCTATAAAAAACGAAATCCATCATGCTAAAAATTCTCTACAAAAATAACAAAAGAGTTCTATCAGATATGCGGCAGAGTCGAGGGAACAGAGGCATAATACGGCCGAGCACGGAAGCAGAGCCGAAGGCGTGGACTAGGCCGATCCCAATAATATCGACTTGATGTGCTGAAATAATATAACTTTTTTTTATCTATAGTAAAGCACAGAAATTCAACTAGTACTCTGTAAAAGCAGAGTGCACAAAATAGAGAGCACACAATGTTACCGGTTAGACATTTATGCGAATCTTATTTTCGAGAAAGCAAGCACTATTCATGCTTGAGATTTTTTTTTTGGTTTTTGTGACCGCAAAACCAACCCAACCCACAGGTTGGAGTCGACGACAGCACAAAGCAAAACCACGTGCATCCTTCGTGGTGGGCCGCGGACTCGCCGAGTAACAAAAAGCCCAGCCCACAGCAAGCCCACGGCATCCGCTGATCCGCCCCGAATATTCGCCCGCCCGCACGTGGTTTGCGTTCCCGGTGGGCCGAGCCCGAGCTCTCTCTATCTATACACCCGCAGCCGCAGGCAGTGGCTAGGGTTTTATCAGTGCTCCTCCCCTCCCCTCCTGCGCCGCCGCCTTCTCATCTCACCCCCACCCCGTCCCGTTCCTCCCTCCTCGGATCGGGAGGCGAAGCGAAACCCCAAGGTGACTCTCGCCCCTCCTCCCCCTCCCGTCCTCGCTTTGGTCGATCCCTTGAGGTAGCTCGTCGATGCATCCGTAGTAGTACCTGCCGCCGGCTTGTCGATCCCTAGTTCTAGCCAAGCTGGATGCGTTCTAGTTCCGTTTCTTCCTAGCGCGAGGAGGAAGGGTTGGTTGGCTTCGATTTCAAGTTTCGAGGCGGTTTAGGTGTAATCTGTTCTGGTGTGCTACCCGCCTCTCCTAGATTCCTTCCTGCCCGCGGTTCCTTCCGTATTTTTTTTACCCCGTTTCGCTTAGATGCGATAGATGTAGAGCAGGTTCGCCCGAAATGATTTGGATGCGTTTGCTAGTCGTTGTTATTTTCGTGTCGACTGATCGCTTTTGGTCGTTTTGGCGTAAGAAATTGGCATGATTCGATCTGTGTCTTTTTTTTAGCGTAGATCTGTTGTTTCCGCGTGGTCAGCTGCTTCAGGAGAGATTTTTGTTCTGCTAGTAATCCAGATTCGATTAGTCTGCTACAGGTTCATGTGGTTCACTAGAGTGTTCATGTGGTTCACTAGAGTGTTTAACGTGTAGGGTTCTGCCAGTGTCTGCTTGCTTGCCTTTTGTCGGTGGATTGGGTTGTATTGATGTTCAAGTTCGATATGTAGACATACGTACATCAGTGTTTTCTGTCTCTTAATAATATTGATTGATTGGTGGATGGGCTTAGCTAAGTCGTTTTCTGTGAATTTCCCCTGGTTCATTAGATTTTGCTTCCAATTGATTTCCCCCCCTGCTGGTTGAAAGTCTTCTGTGGGAATCTTGTGGTGTTTCCATATAGGTTCTCATGTATGTTAGTATCTCAATTCTGAGTTATACTCTGTTATACGGTGTTTTTGTTGTTGTTTTCCTTTCTGGGTGTCTTGTTTATCTAGATTGTATAGTGATCTGAATGTTGGTTATATTGTATTGTGCTGCCCTCGTGGTTCACTCCAGATAAATTAATTTTTCTGACCCTGAGCTTATTACTTGTTATTTATTAGTTTTAATATGCTTAAATGTCCATATTGTACATTTGCTTGTACCTGGTCTGGTGTTGGGAGCATTGGTAAAAATGGATGTGTCGTTAGTAACAAATGTACGTATTTGATATCATGTGTGAAACTTAATGAGGTTCGATAGTTTCAAGAGGTCTTCTTAATTTGGCCATTCTGATAGTTATTACGTGACCTGAGTCCTTGTATGTTTGATGTATGATTTTTTTTGTTTAGTCCTTCACATGATTTTTGATTGGATTGTAATTGGGTTGCTCCTTTTGAAACAGGAATTTATATCTGTAGTGTGATATTCAAAAGCGGTCAAGATGGTGAAGTTCACAGCAGAAGAGCTCCGTGGAATTATGGACAAGAAGAATAACATTCGTAACATGTCTGTTATTGCTCATGTGGACCATGGTATGTGCTAGCATGGGGATATCTAAGACTACTGATGTTTTATACACGTGTGGAAGTAGAATTTCCTTTCTTGATATTTTATAACTTGCCCATATTGTCTATGTTGTTAATTCTAACAACTTTTTATCTGTTTGGGTTGGTTTAATTTGCTATTACTATTTTCCAACATTGTCTGTTTACAATTGTTTTGTAATGATTGATTTTCATCTCTGCAAATATCAGTCCATTTAATAGTGGAACATGGAGTTGATTATTACTCCTTTGTATATGATTGAATGATAGAATTGTGCACTCTTCTTACATGTTATTTACTCTTTGCAGGCAAGTCTACACTTACAGATTCTCTTGTGGCAGCTGCTGGGATTATTGCCCAGGAAGTTGCTGGTGATGTTCGCATGACTGATACACGTGCAGATGAAGCAGAACGTGGTATTACAATCAAATCCACTGGTATTTCTCTTTTCTATGAGATGACTGAGGAATCTCTCAAGAGTTACAAGGGTGAGAGGGATGGGAACGAATACCTCATCAACCTTATTGATTCACCTGGGCACGTTGATTTTTCTTCGGAAGTTACGGCTGCTCTTCGTATCACTGATGGTGCCTTGGTGGTGGTTGACTGTATTGAGGGTGTCTGTGTGCAAACTGAAACTGTGCTCCGCCAAGCCCTTGGCGAGAGGATTAGGCCTGTCCTTACTGTGAACAAGATGGACAGATGCTTCCTTGAGCTTCAAGTTGAAGGTGAGGAAGCCTACCAGACTTTCTCCCGCGTCATTGAGAATGCCAATGTCATTATGGCAACATATGAAGATCCACTCCTTGGTGATGTCCAAGTCTACCCAGAGAAGGGAACTGTTGCTTTCTCTGCTGGTTTGCATGGCTGGGCTTTTACCCTCTCAAGCTTTGCTAAGATGTATGCGTCCAAATTTGGAGTTGATGAATCTAAGATGATGGAGAGGCTTTGGGGTGAGAACTTCTTTGACCCAACCACAAAGAAATGGACCACCAAGAACACTGGATCTGCTACTTGTAAGAGAGGTTTTGTTCAGTTCTGCTATGAGCCAATCAAGCAAATCATTAAGACCTGCATGAATGATCAGAAGGATAAGTTGTGGCCTATGTTGCAGAAGCTTGGTGTGACCATGAAGACTGATGAGAAGGAGCTAATGGGCAAGGCTCTCATGAAGCGTGTCATGCAAACTTGGCTGCCAGCCAGTAATGCTCTACTTGAGATGATGATATTCCACCTTCCCTCTCCATGGAAGGCACAGAAATATCGTGTGGAGAACTTGTACGAGGGACCCCTTGATGATATCTATGCAACTGCTATTAGAAACTGTGATCCGGAAGGTCCTCTTATGTTGTACGTTTCTAAGATGATTCCAGCATCTGACAAGGGCAGATTCTTTGCCTTTGGTCGTGTCTTCTCGGGGAAGGTTGCAACTGGCATGAAGGTTCGTATCATGGGTCCCAACTATGTCCCTGGCCAGAAGAAGGATCTGTATGTGAAGAGTGTACAGCGTACTGTTATCTGGATGGGAAAGAAACAAGAGTCTGTTGAGGATGTTCCTTGTGGTAACACTGTTGCTATGGTTGGTTTGGACCAGTTCATCACAAAGAATGCAACCCTGACAAATGAGAAGGAGGTTGATGCCTGCCCAATCAGAGCAATGAAGTTCTCTGTGTCCCCTGTTGTGCGTGTTGCTGTTCAATGCAAGGTTGCCTCTGATCTTCCCAAGCTTGTTGAAGGTTTGAAGCGCCTGGCAAAGTCTGATCCTATGGTTCTCTGCACCATGGAAGAGTCTGGTGAGCATATTATTGCTGGAGCTGGAGAGCTTCACCTTGAAATTTGCTTGAAGGATCTGCAGGAAGACTTCATGGGTGGTGCTGAAATTATTGTTTCCCCTCCTGTTGTCTCCTTCCGTGAGACTGTTCTTGAGAAGTCCTCCCGTACTGTTATGAGCAAGTCCCCGAACAAGCACAACCGTCTTTACATGGAAGCTCGGCCCATGGAGGAGGGACTGGCTGAGGCCATTGATGAGGGTCGCATTGGCCCACGTGATGATCCTAAGGTGCGCTCCAAGATCCTGTCTGAGGAGTTTGGGTGGGACAAGGATCTCGCCAAGAAGATTTGGTGCTTTGGACCTGAGACCACTGGTCCTAACATGGTGGTCGATATGTGTAAGGGAGTACAGTATCTTAATGAAATCAAAGATTCTGTTGTGGCCGGGTTCCAGTGGGCATCAAAGGAAGGTGCATTGGCTGAGGAGAACATGCGTGGCATTTGCTTTGAGGTCTGTGATGTTGTTCTCCATGCTGATGCTATTCACAGGGGTGGTGGTCAGGTTATTCCCACGGCAAGGAGGGTCATTTATGCTTCTCAGCTCACAGCCAAGCCAAGGCTGCTGGAGCCTGTCTACCTGGTGGAGATCCAGGCCCCTGAGAATGCACTTGGTGGTATCTATGGTGTTCTTAACCAGAAGAGAGGGCACGTGTTCGAGGAGATGCAGAGGCCTGGTACCCCACTGTACAACATCAAGGCTTACCTCCCTGTTATCGAGTCATTCGGGTTCTCAAGCACACTTAGGGCTGCAACCTCTGGCCAGGCCTTCCCTCAGTGTGTCTTTGACCACTGGGACATGATGATGTCTGATCCTTTGGATCCTGGCACGCAGGCTGCCAACCTTGTCTTGGAGATCCGCAAGAGGAAGGGGCTCAAGGAACAGATGACCCCTCTCTCTGAGTTCGAGGACAAGCTCTAGATTTTTGGTCTCGTGTTTTGCTGCTGTTATCCCTTCCTGGTGTCTGCTTGGTCTATTGCTAAGAGAACTGCTTTATTTCGTATTATTTCCCCTTGATTTGTCAAATGCGTGTGCTGCACTTCGACAGTCACATGGTAGTGTGCCGCTGGGACTTATATTTTACTCTGTCGGGATGTAACAGATATGAAACTTAGATTATATATCTGTGGTCAAGTGGTAGTTTTTACTGTCTTGTGATTGCATTTCTGTTGGATCTGGAGAGTTGCACCCGTTTGTTGTTGTCTGGTAGTAAAAATGTGAAAAGTTTGACGACATAGATTTGCATCCACTTGGCTTCGATAATACCTTTGCAAACACCTCATCATTTCAAATCTGATACATTTAGATTTTCTCTAGTTGCTTATGTATAACCCCCTCAAATAATAGTTGTCTACATAACCAGATCCTCATCATGCTCCTCGTCATGGAGCTCATCGGGCCCAGCCTCCGCGAGCATATCTGGAGGCAGCGTTCCAAGGAGTTGACCCGTATGATGATGCGGCAGTTCGTCGGCGCGGCCAAGAAGATGCACGACGTCAGCATCATCCACTAGGACATCAAATCGGAGAACATGCTAGTCAGCCCGGTCGGCGAGCTCAAGATTTTGCGACTTTGGGGTGGCGACGCCGGTGAAGCCGGCCGTGACGCTGTACAAGGTGGGGCATGACGGCACGATGCAATATAGCTCGCCGGTAGCCGGCACTATAGCCCAGCCGTGGACATTTGGGCGTGATGGCCGAGCTCCTCACCGGTGCTCCCCTGTTCGAGTCAGAGGCAGAGGAGGACATGCTCGCCGAGGTTTCCGACCTGCAAGACCTGATGAGCTCTACAGGGACGTCGGTCTTCGAGTGCCTGCCGAAGCTGTCGTAGGCCGGGCGTGAGGTCCTGGTCGGCCTGCTAGCCTTGCACCCCGACGAGAGGCTCACAGCAACGGAAGCGCTGGAGCACCTGTGTTTCCTTTGCTCCTTCCATTCCTAGACGGCATCATAGTCGTGAGGAGAAAGAAGAGGTGGTCGTGACTCACGGAGGAGGCAACTGCGTCCCGATGGAGACGAGAAAACTTTTCTTGGCCTTGCGACATGTGTATTCCCCTCCCCGTGGATTGGGCCGGTAATTTCTCCGTCCACGCGCTATCCAAATACTGCCTCAAGTTAGCCTAGGGAAATTTTCCACGGGCCAAATTCTCCCTGAGAAACGAGGGAGGTCCCGGCCAAATCCTTGGCTGCCAAATGAGCCCCAAGTGCTTGCAAAAAACTTGGGAAAAACTTACATGTACCCTGGGCTCACAAAAGGGCTGGACTTGCTCTAAATTTATACGTACCCGGCCTTAAGGTTTTTTCTGAGCAATGGATAGCAAACAAATCGGGAGATTGCACCGAAAAGCCAGGCAGCAACACGTCGAGTACGTGCGTGCCGACTCATCGTACATATTAAAAGAAAAAGTGTACTTTTAATCTTTTAACTTATATTCTGAGTTCAAATTACACTCTTAACTATAAAATATTCATTTTACACCATTAAATATCAAAACAAGAATAAATCATCTCTTCATCCTAAACCACTTTGGTTTTAGATGACATGACATCCATATGTTAATATTTTTTGACATATAAACTCATTTTTAATGATATGACAGTCATGTGCACTGACAAAACAAAAGATATTATGAGTTCAATATGGCAAGATTTCACATTCATGCATAGGTAGATTAGCTATAGAAGATCCAATCAAATTAACCACAACCTTCTCCACCATTGGATGTGGGCGCAATGGATGCTAGTTATTAGATCAAATCGACATACGTAGATCAGCTAGAGAAGATCTAATTAATTTAACCTCACAATCTTCTCCACCGTTGGATCTGGTCACAATGGAATCACATGTCCACCGTTCATGTCTTCTTCCTCGGAACACCTCCCGCCATCTCTCTCTCCCACCCCTCACGGCGTACGACCAGCGCTACGTCCCCACTCCTCCGGCCGCCGCCGTCGCCGTCGCTGGTGCCGCTGCAATCTCCAGCCTTGGGCATCTCCCCCTGGCTACCTTGCCAAAAACATCTGAATCCTCCCACAAGCAAACGGCAGCATCAAGGGAACCCAATCAACTACCCAAGAACCCGTCGTGCTCTAATCGCCAAGGAGGTGGTCAGAATCTAATATTTTGCTTTTTGGGCTCTAGACCGCAAGATTGTGGCCAATAATCTGTTCTTGGGGGGCTGAAACTTGCAGAAATCGCATCAAGAAACACGAGCTCCAGCCCCTGCAGCTTGCCGGTTATATCTCCATGGCGTTAATCAGACAGACCAGGAGGAGTCACCCTAACAATCGAACCTGTTTCTCAACCTGCGTTGGGGATTTGTTCTGGGATAATCTCCAATTTGCACCGCACCGTCGCCGTTGTCGGGCCGCACCGCCAGGTTCCGGGACGCGCCGAGGGACGAGGCGGAGCGGCGGCTCCCCGAGCTCCGGTGCGTCGTCAAGGCCGGGGGCAGGGCAGGTGGCGTGGTGCTCGTCGTGGAGGACCTCAGGTAGGCGGCCGAGTTCTGGGCCGGGCACGTTGAGGCGGGGAGGAGAGCGGCGTCGAGCTAGTACTACCACGCTAAGCCTCAACTAGTCCCTGGCGTGCCAAGTGTTTGGCTTAAGGACAGGTAATTAATTAATTGAAATTTGAAGTGTTTGGTTGAAGCATACGTGGCTGCCGTATCATCTAAAATCAACTTATCTATCAAAATCATCGTCATGTGAGTGTCACATCAGCTAAAACTAGAGTGATTTAGGATGAGAGGTGATTTAATCCAGCTTCAATAGTTGAGGGGTGTAAAGTAAGCAATTTTGTAATTGAGGGTGTAAATCAGACTTGAGTCATAAGTTGAGAAACTAAAAATGAACTTATTTCTATTCGAAAAAGGCCCAAAAATGAAGGCCTATATCTCCAAAACAAAAGATTGGGCCTATATGAGGAACGTACACTAGAGATATTATTACACACAAACATGGCACACACATCAAAGCGAAATTACTAAACAAGCACACTGCACACCACACACGACATGACTCGCCACGCTGGATGGATCTATATATCCCCTCCGGTCGGCGTCGAGCCGTCGGTGATGACGACATCAGACACCGACACAATTCCTTCGATATACACGTCCTAGTAGTAATAAGAAGACGATGACCTGCCGAGCTAGGAGCCGTCAACCTCGTCGGCCGTCGACATCGGCGAGAAAAACAAGCTGTGCACGTACCCCTCCGCGACGATGTGCTAGCGTTATACCCACGAACTCCAGCTTCGACGCGTTGCACCACGCCGTGCTGCCGCCGCAGCCACAGGCATTAGGGCTGTTGGTTTTGCTTTACGAGAAAACTCACATATTATAAATAAATAGAGAGAACATAGAAGAATTTGTCCTGGCCGTAACTGCATAGTTGAGTTATCTTCTAAGGCAAAACCAATAATTGGTATTAGAGCATAAGAGATTTGATGGAAAATTTTTTCTGGCGTGTTATCTTGTCGAAAGGTGCGTCACGTTTTTCTCAGCCCGCGCTTAGCAGAGGAAGCTGTCGACGGCAGGAGAGGCTTTACATCAGGAAAAGGTAAAGTCGACGCAAAGCAAGTCAACGATAGCAATCACGTCTATTTTTCCTTGCGTCAAGATAGAAAGCTTTTCCTATCGCGTCTAGCGGGCTGAGAAAAAACAACGTGTTTTTTCTTTGTTCCTGGGTACCAGCTAACCTGAGTTCTTGATTTGTGCTTAAAATTATACCGCGTTCTCTGGAAAGTAGTGTCATTAGTGACGAGGCATCATCATGTGTGGTGGCAAATGAGAGTTCCATCGTCTCGTTGCTTTATCTGATGCTCATGACGAGCACTTATGTGGCATAGGCAATCAAGATAAAGGCATACATGAGGGTTCAAGGAATGTGGAACATGGTTGTGAATGACAACGTCGATGAACGCAAAGATCAGATGGCGTTGACGTCCATCTATTAGGGTATCCTAGAGGAGGCGTTCTTCTTACTGACCAAAAAGGAGACATTCAAAGATACGTGGGAGGCATTGAAGACGATACATCTTAACACCGACCATGTGAAGGAAGCAAAGGTGCAAATGCTCAAGACTAAGTTTGAGGTGCTACATATGAAGGAAACAGAGTCGATAAACGACTTCGCCGTCTGGTTGACAACCATCATCAACAAAATTTGAGCCTTTGGCGAGAAGGTGGAGGAGTTGTACGTGGTGAAGAAATTTCCTCGTGTTGTTCCCTCAAAATTTCTCCCAATTGCCTTGATAATAGAGCAATTTGGAGACCTGAAAGTAATGATAATAGAGGAGGTCATTGGTTGTCTTAAGACGTATGAGGAACACATGCATGATAGTAGTGACAATGGCAACGAATAGGTCTTGTTGACCCACACTGAGTAGGAGGTTCGATTATTGAAGTGTGAAGGCAAGAACACTTCCAGTGACGATGGCTGAGACTACCAGAATTTAAAACTTGATAAGGCAAAGTGAGGTGCCATAATTGTAACGATTATAGACATTTCACTTCAGAATACCATAAGCCGAAGAAGGAGAAAGTGCTTCTTGCTAAAGTTCTCAGCAATGATGAACCAACACTGCTCTGATGTTGAGATGAGTCTGGGACATTGAGGATATATGTTCGTCATCGTGAGTCAAGTAAGTAGAGTTGACTCCGAAATGTTAAGGAGATGTTTCGTCGTTCTATGTTGAGCATGAGTTGGGTAAGTCACAGTTGAGATCGACTGCCTCAACAAGTTAGATTCTTTTTAATTGATCTCCACTTTAATTGAAAATAAGATCTTTCATATATGTAAGCTTCTCACATAAAAAGGAGGTTAATAATTTAGTAGTGCCTTGGGAGATTAATAGTATCTCAGGATATTAGGAATTAGTTTTTTCCAGACATTTGGTATTAAGTCCCCCTACTTGCCTTGCACCTGGAAGAGTAGAATGTCATGAGAGTAAGGTGGCATAATTCATTGTGGTTTCTGAAAGAGTTTAGTCTTTTTAATGGTGTTCTGGGCCACCATAACTGGATAACATTGATAGTTTTCATTCTGCAGGCCTAAAACAAAAGTTTTCGTTCTCCTATTTTAAGATTATCTTGTTTTTCATGATATATATTGTGCAGTTCTACAACAAACCTATATGTTCTCAAGAATCTTACTTCCATGCTTAAATAAGGTTTCTTGTGTGTCAATGTCATGATATATGTAAACAACCACCTAAACACATTGGATGATCTTACTAAAAGCAGAGATTTCGTCCTTGCACAAAATATTGCATAAGTTCAGAGGAACAACTAAGAGGAATTATTGAGCTGTAAATTAGGCCACTTTCATTGCGCAACCTTCAACAAGCACCAGTTTGGAACTAAAATAGCATGAAGCTAGCGATGCAATCTGCAGCATGTAAAGCAGAGTGTACCACTCTGTCATGAAATATTAAGTTAATCAGAGAAAATGAGACTGATCACAGTTAAAAAGGTTGTGATCATTAATACATGACTTTTTTTTTAAATCCATTAATACATAACTTAGCAAGACAATAATCTAATGTGTTGGAAAGTATGTGAAAATGGCAAGTCCCATTGGGAAACAATGGCTGTGAAATACCAGACACATCCCACTAGTTCTGCTACCTATATAACACAAAGAAAAAGTCCACCGTAGCTTTTGCATTACAATAAATACAAAATTGTAAGCTACAAAGGGATTATGATTTAGGTGTTCATGACAAAAGCTAGTTCGATGATAGCTTGGTGGGCATGGTGGCCACCCAGCCATGCATGTGGAACTTGGAATAAAAGGGAGGAAGTCAAATGCCGGTTTCCACGCTTGTTGTAATGCTAGTTACCATGTCCATCTTGTAGTAAGCAAGCTACATGCCTTAGTGGTAGGCGTTAGCATTTGTCGCTTGGTTCTTTTGCTACTCCACATGCTGTTTTCGACTGTGGAAATGCTTGGCTTGATGGCATAAAACCGAACCCCCACCAAAACTCACATTGCACATCATCGAAACTAATGAGAACCTTCTGTACGTAACATGCTATGAGGATTGTGTTATAGTTCATAAGAAATTGGGACGTTTGAGTGCTAATTGAACTACCATATATAAAAGTTGTGCAGACGAACACTAGTATATATGTATCATAAGTTTTAAGTAAGAGAAGCCTGCCATCCAAACACCTCCACATTAACATTCAGCTCGAAGGATGTTACTCTTCATTTAAATCTATGGGGGGCTTCATTGAGAAAAAAGTCAAAAACATGCAGAGCCTACGACCAAGATTGTCAAAATCGCGATCCTTGGTAGGATTGTTTTTTGTTTGATAGAATTGGATCACAGTATCGGATTGTAGAATCACTATTCTATCATATTTTTAAAGTGTATATATTTTATATAAAAATTAAATTATATTTCTAAATATGCAAGCCTATAGTAGAAATTTTGAATTTAATTTTGTAATTTGAGTACTCTTATTCATGTTATACTGAATTAGGGTTGATTTTTGAAACTTATTTAATTATTTTTTAATAAACTAATAATCTAAAAGTTCAATATGTCAAAGATAATACTTTTTGTACTTAGAACAGCATGTAAACAACAAAAACAAAGCAAATTAAACTAGTTCAACCTAAATTAGCAATATGTAATATCAAAATTTATATGTTAAAGAATCATGATCCTATCTGATCTTATGCACGATCCTACCGATTCTATGTGATCCTACTTTCAGGATCACAATTCTATGACATTCTGATCCATACACCGATTCGTATCATGTCGGCTCCGTGGTGGGATCGTAGGATTGTACAATTCCACGATCCGTGTTGCGATCTTGACAACCTTGCCCACGACCATGTCAAAATGAGATGCCAAATGCTGTAATCAATTTGGCAACCTTAGCTCTATTGGTTTAGACTTTGGAATTCAAGTGATCAGTTGGAATTAATGGCCCAGCCCACCAACTTTCTCAAAAGGCCAACAGCCATTGACTAGTACTCCCAATTCCTGTTTTCTTCTGAGTCTAATTTTCCTTGCCATTCCTTTTTGACTATGTAAATGTAATAGCTCGAGTTGGTTGTGTTTGTTGATTTTTTTTGCAATGCATTCAAAAATTACAAGGTGACTTCTTTAATGTAGACAATTCAATCACTACGATTGTTGCCAAAGAGAAAATTGGAATAAAAAAAGCATGACAAGACATGTTGATGAACTTGTTTATCCTACTAACTTCTTCAAGTTAAATCATATACTTTTGTACCTGTCTAGTTTCAGGACCCTTGGTTTTTAGCGAACTCAACTTTGGATGAACTCAAGGAGTAAGATAGCCCATGTAAGGAGATTAAAGGCATTCACAACCAAGGCATGGATAAGATACCATGCTATTTTCACATATTACACATTTACACAAGAAGAAATTACACAGGAGCCCCCAGTAATCAACAGGCATTGGATTGATCATGCAAATGGACATTGCAATATTTATCCACAGACAGAAGTTAAGTGTACGTTCCCTACTAAACAATTCTGCCCTAACCTCTGAAGCCAACCAATATCAAATTGTAGATGGAAGTGCGTGCAACAGAGGGCTCAGGCCACAATATGATATTAGACAACGTGCAGTTGTTACTGGGCAACAGTTGCAAGTACTAAAGACTCATCACTAGCTGCTTAAGAAAGAAAAAGGAAAGTTCTAAACATGTGCTTGGAGATTCTGAATTTTCTGATAGCCATTGGAGATTCTGAATTTTCTGATAGCCATGTCTGCAGTTGGAAGGGGGGAGAGCTAACTAGCTGCATTCATCAGTTATCCACAGCAGCAGCAGCAGCAGCAGCAGCAACATCCATCAGCACAGCGCAACTGTGCCATCTGAGGTTGCCTGTAGCATCATGTACATGCCGGATTGATCAGTCAGTTCCTGCGACGACGCCACTGGTTCAATCATCGATAATCGCTCCAGCAACGAGGTGAGCGCTTCGCGCATCCAGTCGTATCGACAGAGCTGGTACGCTTCACCCGGGGTTACCTGTTCAGTGATCATCAACAATGTGACAGTGGTCAGGGTAGTTTCTGTATTGTCAATTCTGAGATACAGAACTGGCATTGGCATGACATCAGTGAAACTTCGACGTGTGGTGGACAAGGGGCTTACCCATCGCCGGCCATGGGTTGCCTGCTCTGGCCATGACTCGAGCTCCTCAGTGACCTCCATGGCGAAGATGTAGCCCTTGCAGGCTCCCCTGGGGCTGCTGCTGCTCTGGCTGCTCTTGCTTTTGAACACCCAGTGTCCCAAGGCAGCCCTCTGGTACAGCAAATGGCAATTGTCAGTAAACTGGTTGCCTCCTTCTTACATTCAAAGCAGCAGCTTATTCAACTCAGCAAGTGACACAATTTTCCATTGCACTAATGCATCACCAACATGGCTAATTAGATTGGTGTAGGCACTGCAGGGCAAGTAGGAAACACACCACATGCACAGTGGACAGGGTCATGTATGCATCAAGATAAAAATAACAACCTATTGACTCGGATCTGAAAGGAAATTATTTCTGACGACAAGCCGGCCACCGAAGAACGGAAGGAAATAGATAAATAATAGTACTTTCATACCGAGATCTTCCCAACTAGAAAGTCACAATGATTTCAGAGTATCATCTTAATAAAATGGGGGTAAGGATATGTTTATCCCCAACTCATTGTGCTCTGCAATATTCATTTGATTAGTTACTCAACACTAGTTTTCTTCCTTGTATGAGTTGCAAACCACCAACTGACGCTACTACGCTAGAGCAGCTACTGCTATTGCCTATAGAGAAACTTTCCTGCCGCTTTCCCTATCAAGCATGGTTGCCATCAACTTATGGAGCTGTCCTTGGGGTTTTCCACAACATGATAAACCTATCTGATTGGAGACGTAAACCGACAAGACAACCTAGTTTATCATTGTTGAGCTTTCAAGTGGCAGAGCAATTGGACAATAAGCTACAAATTGCGGTGGTTAATTACTGTAAATACGAAGATTTAGCCGCGAAACGACACCAAATAGGCTTTGTCGCGATCAACGGCAGACTTTTCAGGATTCAGACTAGATTGTCACAAACATCGCAACAGTGAAAATCATCACTCCATAGTTAAGAACCTTGGAGTCCAGAGCTTGAAACTGCAAATGAGATAACAGCACTTGCAAGAACGGGTTATGGAAGGGCGAGTGGAGCTATAATTTACTTTGATGATGCCCTTGACGCCGGCCTCCTCCATGGCCTCGCGGCACGCCGCCTCGTAGACGTCCTCGTCGTCCTCCCACCCACCCTGACAAGAACAGCAGTGGATCGATTCGTTAAGCGCTGATGCACATGCTGCACGCGTTCACAGTGCATTCAAAGATTAATTGACCTGAAGTCCATTTAGAAGCGCCATGTTACCTTTGGGAAGACCATGTCAGTGCGATTGGGCGTGGAGATCATGAGCACCTCCACCTGCCCCGGATCGTCGCCGAGGCTGCAAGGGTTTCCGTCGTCTTTCCTCACCCTGTATGGGACACACCTGCTCGATCATGGCACCAATCCGAAGAAACGGATCAGCAAAAGAGCAGAAAATGGACGCGAAACAATTTGCTCTCAATTTAATGCGCTTGCATCCGCACTCAATTTGCAGAGAGCTAGCCATTGCAGATTCCAAGAACCCTGAGAAGCAGCTCAAAAGAATCCAAGAAAGCACTGACCCTGCGACGAGGCGGTACTCGTTGTCGTAGCGCTGCCTGAGGCGGCCCTTCCTGGCGAGGACCACGTCCGGCGACGACATTGCTGCGCACTCGCAAACGAGGTCGGAGCGAGCACCAAGAAAGAAAGGGGAAGATGACAGCAAGGAAAGCAAAAGCGGCAGAGACAGAGGATCTCACCCACCTTATAAACAGCGAGTAAGAAGGAGGAGAAAGAACAAGAGAAAACTGCGTCCGCCCGTGCCCGTGAGGGTGACGAGGCGCGATGGTGGCAATGACGCCACGACCTTATCCCCACCAAAAGCAAAAAAAATGGAGCCGATAAGAAGGAAGGAGACAAGGAAGAAGCGAGAAACGGAGGCCAAGAAACAGGGGCCTATTGTGGCCAAGCCTGCAGAGGAAAGGATGGATGATGCTGATGCGTGCCTACTATAAATGGCGCGCGCGCTCTTCGTTTCCCGCCCGATTTATGGAGACAGAGGAGATCGCCAGGCATCGCCGCCACCACCGACCGCCCGCGACCTCCTCCCAGCCCGAGCCCAAAAATGGAACCAGAGAGATTTCGCTCCGTTTCTTCTGTTCCTCGTCCCTGAATTAAATGTGCCGCCCAAGGGAGCAGAGAGAGAAGCCGACCCACGTCGAAACCGCAGCGAGCCGACTGGATCATTATTCGTTGGAATTCAACGCTCAGGGAACGTACAAATGTTCTGCAATGCTCGTTGTTTTGAGCTAGAACACGTTACCCATTTCGATTTGCTTTTTTTACATCCTAAATGTTGTTATGCGAGGGCATTTCCATAATTTTCCAATTAAGAAAAGGAAAAAATGCAAGCGGGGCCCACCTGTCGGTGAGCCGCGCGAGGAGATGAGGGGGGAGGAGACGGTCTCCTCCCTGTGCGCATCCCGTGCGTGTGTGTGAGCGGAGGCCTGTGCGGCCGTTTCGGCTTCTGCCTAGATCTGGCGATTCCGATGGCGCATGGGGGAAACGGCGAGTGGAGGGGCGGCGGCGGAGGTGCGGGCTGGCCCGGGTTCCTTGGAGCTGGCCGCTCGCGCCACCTGCGGCTAACCCCGGCTCCTCTTCTTAAGGCCGCTTGGCTCCACGGTGGGGGACATCTCTCTTTCGATCTGATTGACTCTTCTTCTTCCTCTCGGTTCTTCGGTCTGTGCGAAGCATTTGGAGCTTTGGTGCCATCTCCGATTGAAGCCTTTTGCTTTCGATTTCCCGTGAACCCTATTGTGGTGTGAGGGGAAACTCGAAGGTTGAAGGCTGACCGAGGGAGGACGGAGGAGGTGACGGCTCCCTATTGCTTTTGAGCGCACTTGGCTGGTGCGTTCTTGTGGTCTTGTGCAGCACTACCCCGACCCTCGACTCCGGCGTCTGCTTCCCGAGGTCGGAGAGGGCACTGTATCTCCGTCAACCACACTTCTCTACTGCGTCGGCACAGAGGGGTGCTAGGTTTTCTGGGATAGCACTTTCGAGTGTGCCTTGCCCTGATTTTCTGTTCTTCATCGGCTTGGTATTCATCTGGACGGCTTTGAGTGCCGTCTGCACTGTGGGCATATTGATTCTTTTGTAAAAAGCAGCAGCAGTGCTTGTTCTTTACTTTCTGTTATAAAGGTCAAACATTTGGAGGTGCCATGTTTACTTGTGTTGTGTGATGAACTAGTCGATAACTGAAATAGATCTTGATGATAGGATTAGGATTTTTGAGCTCTAGTGATTTGTCTTCTACTGTCTATATTTTTGCCGTCTTTCGGCTGATAAGGTTTGTTCATATGCAATTGAAATTTTGCTGTGCAGTAGTTATTCTTGTTGTTCCAGAAGAGTCTTTCCTTTATCATTAAAAGTTCTGGTATATGCTGGATGTTAACTCTCTGGTAGATATTGCATGTTAAATTCTGGGACAGTCTGATTACTGCTTGAAATCTCATTGACTGTGAACATTCATACTGAAAGTTATAAATTGCTGTTTTTTGTATTTGCTCAGTTGTGACAGTAGAAAATATATTTGTGAGCTCAAATCCTGATTTCTAGTTATCAGATCATTAAGGAAGAGTTTCGATATTAGCATGAGAAGGCCAAGATCTACGATCTTGCGCAACTCTGTTCTGAGAACAATGTTAAAGCAATTATTTGTCTTATGCTAGATTTAATTGCTCTTTTGCTTAGAGGATAGCATGCCATATTATTCCCAGCAGTCTTGTGGTTATATACATCAGATATATACATTTGTATAAATGGCATGGTAGAATTACATGTTTATATGCAATTGATGTCATTTATAATCTGCTGGAAATGTTTTGAATATATGTTTAATTCAGCTAGAATTAACTTAAGAATTATGCTTACACCGCAATTTTTACAACGCTAAACACATCATATTTACACATTTACATGCACGCGTGCATAAAATTTATGTTGAGGACTGTTAGCGTCTGCTTCATACTCTCCCTAAAATATATAAGACGTGAACAGTGGTGGGCTGGATGCATATCCGCACGCCTCCAAACCTATCTTGACCTAGAGGCTTTAAAATTTTCTGATAAAATAGAGTTAGATTATGGATACTAGATCAGGGTAAAGCTCATGTATTAATTTTCACTAAAACTCGTTTGGAATGTATGATTTTTAAAGAATTTGTAGGGAACTTTACACCCAATGTAGGTACATGTTTCCTTTCGTTTCCTCTAAAATTCTTACAAAATTCTTGTGTTCTAGATGACGCTAACTCTAGGGATCTAAAATTCTTACAAGAATCTGCCTACACCTCCTACCTCTCAAGACCTTAGAAATGCATTCTAATTTCTAAAAGAGCTCTGCCGGTATTGAGTGATGATGATTTCCCCCCCCCCAAAAAAGGGTATTTTGTGAGCTCTTGACAAGCAGCTAATTTTGTACAAACAGAATTCTTAGACATCAACAGTTTGGTAAATCTCAACTTTAATTCCAAACAAACCTGAATCCTAGCAAGATGGATATCATCAAGAACAGACGGATGAGGACCTCAACGCGCTAGTTACCCCGCTCACTAAAGACGAGGTACACAACACTGTTGTGCAGCTACCGGTGGATAAAGCACCGGGTCCTGCTGGGTTCAATGGGAATTTCTACTACTCATGCTGGGAAATCATACGAAGCGATCTCATGGCAGTAGTGCAAAGCTTCTTTGATCTAAGAACAAGCAATCTTTGCCGCACAACACGGCAAATCTCGTGCTACCACTGAAAAAGGAGGGAGCCCAGAGTGCGATAGACTACAGATCCATTAGTCTTATACACAGTTTCTCCAAATCAGTGGCGAAAATCTTGACCTTGCATCTCACACCTTTTATGAACCATCTGGTATCCCCCAGCCAAAGCGCGTTTAAAAAAGGAAGACACATCCAGGACAAATTCTTATAGGTTCATAACCTGGTGAGAAGATACCATCAAAACAAAACGCCCTCTCTCCTCCTCAAATTTGACATTGCAAAGGCTTTCAACTCGGTTTGCTGGAACTACCTCCTCGACTTACTTGAAAAGCGAGGGTTCCTGTCTAGATGGTGAGATCGGATATCCTGTCTGCTAGCTTCAGCATCCTCCACAGTCCTCCTCAATGGGGTCCCAGGTCAAAAGATCCATCACCATAGAGGCTTGCGACAGGGAGACCCTTTTATCTCCTTTCCTATTCATAATTTCAATAGACCCATTGCAAAGGATCCTCAATATTGCAACAGAGATTGGGCTCTTACGGACTCTACAAGGACGCATGGTCACTCTCAAAACCTCCTTGTATGCAAACGATGCAGCTATCTTCCTAGCACTGCAACAGGAGGATGTGAGCAACTTGGTTTGCATCCTAGAGCACTTCGACATGACACAACGAGGCTACAAACGAACCTACGGAAGAGTCAAGTCATGCCCATAAGATGTCAGCACATAGACCTACAATCTACACTTCATGACCTACCAGCGATGCATGCTTCCCTTCCCTTAAAGTACCTTGGTCTACCGCTGGTCTTGCAAAGACTTCGTTGGGTAGACTTTTAGGTCCTAGAAGATAAGTATGATGGCTGCCTAGCCGGATGGCTGGGCAAACTCCTCACTATGGCAGGTAGAAAAACCCTGGTCAAATCTGTCTTAACTACCCAATCTACCTACTTCCTCACGGCCATCAAGCACCAAAATGCGTGCTAAGATCCATCAACAGGCGGGTGTCGAGGTTCTTGTAGGCAGGACTAGAACATCTATCAGGCGGCAAATGTAAGGTCAGCTAGGATATAGTGTGCAGACCCACTCACTTGGGGGGGGGGCTCGGTCTTTTGGACCTGGAGCGGTTTGCCTGGGCTTTGAGACTGAGATGGCTATGACACGAATGGGCAACGAATCTAAACCGTGGAAAGGGATGGAGACTCCGTGCGATGACCAAGATCGGGCTCTTTTTTCTACGGCGACTGCCGTACAGATTGGCAATGGAATGACGATGTCCTTCTAGAGCTTGACGTGGGCACAATGGAGACAATTGCGGGACATTGCACCATTGACCTACAATGCTTCCAGTAGAAAGAATCACACCCTATACAATGGGCTCATGGATAACAAATGGCTTCAGGACATCAACCTCTATAATGGCATAACCGCACACCGCATCCAGTAGCTCATCACCATTTGGGCCATAACTTCCACAACTACCCTTCGAGAGGGTTTCAAGGAAACCCTCACTTGGAAACTCTCTACGGATGGTGTCTACAGTGCCGCAACTGCATACAAAGTTCAATTTCTAAGCGCGACAAAAACCACAATGAATGCTCTAGTGTGGAAGACTTGGGAACCTCACAAATGCAAAATCTTTGCCTGGCTAGTTATAAAAAACAGACTTTGGACAGCGCATCGTCTCTCTACATAAGGATGGCTGAACCAACAGACGTGCCTGCTTTGTGCACGTGCGTCAGAGACTGCTATCCACCTTCTAGCTGAATGCCGTTACTCCCGAAAAATTTGGACGGTCATCGCACGTTGGACGGCCTACGATTTTCTAGCCCCAGCAAATTGGCAAAGTTGCCTTTCTGTCCGTTCCTGGTGGGAGTCCATTGTCCTTGCGCCAAGAGTGCCACGCAAAGTGACGGCGACACTTCTAATACTTGTGACTTAGGAACTTTGGAAGGAACAAAATGTATGAATCTTTCCATTGATGGCGTCCACCCTGGACTCCCTCATAGCTTGTGTGAAAGAGGAGGTCGGCGCCTAGGTACTCGTAAGAGCCAAGAACCTAGCGGAGTTGCTGCTTCCTCTGTAATTTCGTTTTCCTTTTTCTAGAAGCCCTTTCGGGGCTTCAACATGCAACAATACTTTGCTTCTATTTAATCAATTAAAGGCAGTTCTTATGCCCTCGCCTTCAAAAAAAAAAGACGTATGATAGGGACGGACAGAGGTCGGACACGAGGCGTGAAACCTGATCAAACCCTCGTGAAATCTACTGATTTCTCCGTTTAGCTTGGTCACTTTTATATATGTCCAATTGTCCACGGGACAGAGATAGATGGTGACCACATTGTCGTTACTACACCTTTGGGCTAAATTCCACCATTGTTACATTATTTAATCAAACTTTCCAATCAATAATTGGATGCCTAGACTAGCATTTCAGCTTAAGTTGGATCCAAGCTCTTACTTTCATTAGCTCTTTAGTAAGATGTTATTGTGCTAACGAGAAAATAACAGTGTAATACGTAAATCACGCTAACCTCTGGTTTGGAATGCGCGAATTTTTCCCAGATTCTTACGAGAATTAAGCTGTTTCACGTACATTGCACAATGGCGGATACTACTAGAATAGATTGATGGTAGTAGGTAGGGCAGGAAATTTGGGAGAGGAGAGGAGACAATGCCAAAAGTGCTGGGCTACGTAGTCCACTCTAGATTGCTTAGATATATAGTACTACAACGAGTGATGTTGAAATGTGTCCCCTGCTGTGTACTACTGGTAGCATCCATCCTACTCAGCCGAAGAGCTGAATGGAACCGCAGATTGATACATAGATAAATAGGATAAGATGACAATGCAACCATTATTGCTGCACTGCATTGCTTTGTTTCCATTGCTTGTTACTCCAGAAAGCTCCGAGCATAGGTAGTTTTGATATCGGCATGGTATGTAAGGTTCGAACCACTTTAACCGCTATTTTTTTTATCACAATGTATTGCTGCAAGTCACAAAACTTATATATTATTCGAGTATATTTCACATTGAATCTAATAAGACCAACATCATACTTATATATTATTCGAGTATATTTCGCAGTGAATCTAGTAATTCAAACATCATAACTCCAAGTTAGATAAAATCTTTTACATACTGATAGTCAAGACTCAGAGACTCGAAATTTTTTCAGACAACGGGACCAATCGGTTAGTACAGAGAAATATCATGAGCTCAAATCCTGGAAATTAAATCGTAGTGTTCTTTGACGTTTTTTATTTGGCTGGTGGCCCAAGTCCCAATGGCAGAAGAATAGGACTAACACAGTACAGACATGGAGAAATGGAGAATTCTCGAGCGCAAGTTTTGTCATGTTACGAGCAAACCGGAGGAATGGAGTGCAGATGCTTATCCGTACAGTGAATTGCAAGTTTGCAACTGGGCATGGTTGTAGGAACCTTCTGCGGAGTGGTTTGGATAACCATTCGGTTTATGGGTGATGGATAATTCAGATTCACTTGATGCACTCATCTTGTTGGATGAAGGTGCATGCAGGTTTAATTGTTGTCCTAACCACTCTCAAATTCAACTTTTTTTTTACTTGTTCATGTGGAGTTTGTATCGTCTATCGTTCGAATCACCTGGTTAATGATATTGATTATACGTCTGTAATGAATTGTGTGTCATAGAATAGGTCCGACTCTTCTATTCTTTCCGTATAGGAAGTGTTCTTGTTCTCTTTGAGATAAATGGTAAAACGTTGAGATAGTGTAAAAACTGCCTTACGATTGAACAGAGGTATGAACAAAAAAAAACAGAATGCTGTAGCTTAATTACAGAGAAATTTTCTTATATACCACTAAATAACTCTCAATTCCGTGATCTACACCACTGAATAATTTGCGCTTCCTTTTGTGCCATCACTTTACAAAATCTTGCCCCCTTCAAGCCATTGTTGACATTTACAAATTCAACTCGAGAAGCACAAGTACAGGTAATTAAGTCAAATCCGTCATTTTGTTCTATTTTCCTTTTCTAGCTGTGTCATCCTGGACAAATGACAACTAGGAGCATGTAGGAGTGTAATGGGAATCACGCCTATGATTTCTTTTATACTGATAAATAACATTAAGAAGATTCATCTGGAGATCATGAACGTACTAGTACTATGATTATCAAGTTAAAAATAGTGATCTTGTACTTGGATTTCTAGCTCATTATTCAATGCAAATTAACAAGAATCTCATCCACTCCTCATCAGTTGAGGGAATCCTCCCATGATTGAAAGGAAGAGATAGTTATGTTCCTAGTTCAAAGTGTACACCTTATTATAAATTTTTTGAAACAGTTCCTAGTAAAGAAGAAGTGTTCTAAATCAAAGCTTCCAAAATTGTAAAAACCATGACTTGTCTATTCTATTTCAATATATGTTGTTTTTTATTCTAATCCCAAAATTAATGCCGCACATTCAACATTATTGAAAATATTAAAATATCAGCATAAATCGCACTAACAAACTAAAGAAAAACTCCTACTATAGCATATTGGCATCTTAGACAGACGTGATTAACAAAAGGTTCCATTATACAAATAACTGCACCCACATATACATGATTGTTGTAATCAGTAGGCACCAACACGGCCTTTTTAATTCAAGTAATGTTCATTTTTCAGCAGTATAGTTGAAGTATATGATTGGTTTAGGTGTCAAGCAACGTAGTTGTGGTCTTGTGGATGAAAGCACACAGTTGTTTAAGTTAATAGAAAATTATTTTCTTGGTTCTATTTTGTGCATAAAGCTATAAGTTGGCTACTAGCCTTGTGTGTTGTCATTTAATTTGTGCTAGTTAGGTGTACTATTCATTTCTCTTTTCGTTTTTATAGAAGAAAGCGCGTAGTTCTTGTAGCTAGCTAGTACACACTTGATTATGAATAACAAGTAGGTAATACACTAACTAATCTTGTTTCCCTTTGTTTAAATGTTGGGAAGTGCTAACGTCCGAATATACGATGCGAATTTTCCCATCACATGCCCCTCCCCACCGTCATATCTTCATAAACCAGAGTGCTATCAAGTATCACCATTTGATCTCATCCACAGTGACACAAACACAAACATCCGCATGCAACGCCTCCTGTCAGATGCTCCTCTCTCGCCCCTCCAACCCGCCATTCGATGATGGCAGCACTAGGAGGAGGAGGCTGCAGAAGTGGCCATGCTGCCTTGCTCCTTTGGCGGCCGATGGCCAGCCGCCATGACACCCCACCTTGGCCAATCTAGAGAGAGAAGAGCGGGAAGAGCATGGCTGCCTGCAGCCGCAGGAGACTAGCAAGCCACCGGAGGGAAGGAGCTGGGATGTGAGAATTGGAATTAGGAGGCATAGGCTTGGTGGGTGAATGAATGAGGGTGGAACAACTAATTCGATCCCATGCAACAAAAAATCCCAGAAGTGAGACAATTAGTCACTATGCTTGCAACAAATCTTTACTCCAGATACAACAAACATGAAATCAACAAAAAAAGTGTAACAAATTTGACCTATTAGGGCAATATATGAACCTATTACAACAAAAATTAAACCTTGTTTTAATAACAAAGAAACCATCACAACAAAAGAGGTGCAACAAATCGATAGCTCTACTACAATAGAAAATAACTCTGCTGCAACAGTAAAAAAAACTGATACAACAAAAATATTCCTTTTTGCAAACAACACTAGAGAAGAATTGTTGAAAAATAATACAACACTTGCCCCAACAATCCAGCAAAATGGCTGCAACAAATATAGATAATGTCTGCAACAACTAACTGGAGAAGGTATAAGGTGACAAGGTTTTCGATCACCTACCGTCGAGCAAGAAGAGTCTTCGCTAACTCCGATTTGTGCAATTACCACCACTGTTGAATGCGTGTTGCAGGGGACAGTTGCAATCTACCGCTGCCTCTTTTGACTTCCCAATCGATGCTGCCAGTCATTGTAGATTCACACTACCAGGAGGTCAATTTGTGCTGCTGGTAGTGATTCACTATGGTAGCTCAAGATCCAAGTCACAGTGATGGCACGAGGAAGTTGGCACTTCTTCAGCTGCTCGATATGTTCCCAACCACTGCTCTATCCTTGATTTTCTCACCATCGATCAAATTCCTTCACTCAAATCAGATGGGAATTGGTTGGGAATGTTGTCAAATTCAATCGATTCGGAAAGACTGTGTAATATGGATCAAAAGGAAAAAGGTTTGGGGTGTTGAGGAGGAGCAGGGGATGGGAAAGTGACGAGTGTGTCTCGTGGGAAGCAGCAGGGAAGGGGAAAATGACTGAGGTCTAGAGATTCATGTGAAGTGTTATGAGGAGTGTGAGCATATGTTGGGATGGATGGGATGGAACGTATGTGTAATACCCAAGGAAAAAGAAGAGGATTGGTTGGGCTAGGCCCAACCCAAGCCGGCCTAGCCCACACCAACCCCACATAAAGGATGAGCATGTGGGGGCAGCTCATTCTTATTCGTTCCCCACCCTTATCCCCATTCTTGTGCGCACATCGCTGCCACTCCTATGCGCTGCATCGCTATCGCCCCCAGCCACTGGCACTACCGTCTCGCATCATCCTGTGCTGCCACCACCGCTGCTCAACTATGTCATCACCATCTTGTCCCCGAGCCACTGCCCTATGAGCACGCCGCTGTTGCTATCCCGGCCTCCACCCTCTGTGTCGCCAACTCCGGCCGTCGATGCCGCCCATCGCCCTTTGCTATGTTGCCACTCCCATCTATCTCTCCCTCGGCTACTTCGCCCTGGGCCGAGCCGTGCTGGGTATTGCTGGTGCTGTGGTAGCGCCATGTAGGAGGAGGTGAAGGGGGAGCGGGGATCCGATCAGGAGAGGGAGGGAAGAACAAGGGAGAAGAGGAAGAAGGCACAAATCTAGCTAGGAAGGAAGAGGAAGGAAGAAGACGAAGGATTGAGAGGAAGAGAATGATGAGACTGGTTGATGCTAGATCCACTACTGCCGCTATAAGGGTAGGGATCGGCAAAGCAAAGGAAGAGGGAGGAATAAGTAGGAAGGAGATGAAAGAATCTCTGATCTCATCATTCGTAGCTTAGGTAACGCTTTAAATCTTTTCCCCTTAGCTTATCGATAGCTTAGTTTTTAATGGCTAGGTTTAGTAAGTGGAATGTAGTGGAATAGCATGCAAGTAGGAGCGATGATTCATAGTTAGGAAACCCTAGCTTTTGTTGTTTTCCTGGCTAGTGGCATATGTTATGTTAATCTGCAACCCTAATCTATTAGATAAAGTCAGATTTTCGCATAGGGACAATGTTGTTTCGTTTGTGTGCATGTATGGTTATGATATGTTTTAAGATGGGGTATTGGTCATCCAGGTGGAGCTTTTGGATCAACGTTGTTCATGCATCGCCCATGAGGTTAAACAGGCAAGTGCATGGTAAAATAGCAAATTGGGCTGATGATTGTTGCTAGTTAACTTGATGCAATATGTATCGTACTTTATTGCTATGTTTACTCTGGTTTCTATGATGATTAAATAATGATGATGATGGCTAAGTGATGAAAAAGAGAATGGTCAAGAATGATGAACCTCGTGCATTGCATTAAGTGCATACTTATGGCATGAAAGAGACCCACTTCGATGGACATGAAAAATCTACTACAGTAGGCACCTCCATGAGATAGAGGGAACGATATCTCAACGGGATGGAGATAATGAGAGAGTGGTACATCGATGGGTGTCCACTCAGTTATACTAGTATAAGCTAGAGGAAAGAGTAGAGATGTGCATGTGCATTACATTGCATTAGAATGAGAGGGTGGCACATTGACGGATGTCCACTCAGCTATACTGGTACAAGCTAGAGAAAAGAGCAGAGATGTGCATTTGTATTGCATTAATGAGAAAGAAAAGTTAATACAAAATGTAGTGTTACTGTATATGAAAGAGGCAAAGAGCTAATGTATAATGAATGGTAAATGAAATGTACTGTAAGATGGTATCATGTGTATGTTCATATTTACTGTTTTTCTATGTACTTATTGAGTCTTGGACCCATGCTTGCTTTGTTGTTGTTTTTAGGTGACCGTTGGGGCGTCATGCATCAGGAATAGGAGTAACACCTCTGCACCATATTCAATAATAATGATCTAGGATATTACCTCTGTTTTCCTTAATATTGCCTTAATAAAGTAGCTTGCCAATCTAAAACTTAGTCAATAGAACTTTCGTAACTGATAATGAACGTTAGAAAGCTTTTATGGTAATGTATATTTTCTTAGTAATGTTCTATTGGAAAGAAAGTGTGTTCCTGGACGTATGGTTCTGAATGTTCCTGGGTGCGAGGTCTCGAGCATTCTCAGGCACGTGGTCTGGAGCGTTCTTGGGCGTAAGTGACCCAAGTTTCAGCTTTGACATATCTACCCTTGTTTATAACACAGTTGCTTTAGTGCTTATTGTTAAATGTATGTTATTTACCGTTTTATTGAGATATGACTAGGGGTGATGCTGCTGAAATCTAGTAGTGATGGATGTGAATTAGAATGTTATATAGTAGAAGTAGCATTTTGGGTTCAAAGGTTGAGCCGGGGTATTATAGTATGGTCTCTATCACTTCCCTTAAATGTTAGTTACGTTGAGATCTCATCTTTGGCTCCATTTGGGTCAAGCCGTTTTGACAACATAGTGCCCATGTCTGAAGGTATCATTGATACGATATCTGCAGAATGAGACCTCTTTTCCGAGCTTCCCATTTTCACATGGATAACAATTCATTTTCATTGACTCGTCACATGCATTGTTCACCAAATCTCCGTGCTGACCATTATGCATGATAAATTAATCACTACGTTAATTGTTAACGTTTTCCATCGAACACAGTATTGTAGAAGTTTGTTTTCCATCGAACACAGTATTGTAGAAGTTAATGTTGTTTTCCCTCGAACACAGTATCGTAGAACTCTTCTGAATCGATCCAACGACCGCCACATATCTCTGCATGCCCAAACGACTACGATCTACGCGGTCTATTTCTTCAAAATGACATGGCAGAGTGTGAACCAAGTTGTTAGAGCCTTAAAGGAGAGAGCCTTAGAGGCATGCAGCTGCCGATCGAATTAAACTTCTGCACTGCGCGCGCGCCGACGCATGCAGCTAGCGTACGTCGTCGTCTTGAGCTGAGTCTCTTGCATGTCGAGGCTCGTTCAACGTCGATCGATCCGTGTTGGTTTCTGCTGCTTCACCATGCATCGATCCGTATTGCCGTGTTGGTGATAGGATCAAAACCAGTGACGAAAGGGTGGAAGGTTGTATATGCGCCAGGTGGCAGCAAGCGATCGAGAGATGAGTGTGTGACGGTGGTGAAGAGTGGAGTAAGATAGATTCGATAAGAGTAGCATGTGAAGTTCAGGGACCAACCTTGAACCATTCATGACATTTTGTCGTGATCATATGCTATAGCAAGTGCCTATGTAGTATGCTGATGCCAACCAAAGTTTGAGGGTCGTGGCACAACGCATAGTGGAACTTGTTCCCATCATATCTTTGGTAGTCTAACCTTCTCTCTCAGTTAAATAAAACAAACAAACAAGTGCTATATATATTGCTCTGAAGTCGCTTTAGGATGTCTGATTGCCACAGGATTCAGACTTCTATACAAGTAAAATAGTAACACCAAACTGAAATTGAACATTTTCCTCGCGCGCGCGCTCTCTCTCTCTCTCTCTCATAAAGAAAATGTTGATTTAGTTTACATGTAAACAGTTTGACAGAACGATCTACCAGTGCTTAATTAGTAAAAAAAGAGAGAGAGAAGCACAAAAAAAATTTGTGTTGAGAACCTTAATCTGATCACACATCCGTCATGCACTAATCCTCTGATCACCTGTATCGTGTGTGCGCGTGCGCGGAAAAGCAACACCACCACACACCAAAAATGCAAGTCCAGCAGGATACGCCACGCTAAACCTAGCTCCTATATAAAGCCCTCTTAACGACACTTGATTAATCAGAAGCTCACTGCATAACCCATTGAAGTCGATCCTCACGTACTAATTAATCCACAAACAACGACGATATGGCCAGCCCTACTAGCACTAGCACCAGCTCCGTCCTCCTCCTCCTCGTCCTCGTCGCCCTGGCTGGCCTCGCCGACCTCGCTGCCGCCGCGAGGCCCGTCGACGCGGCACTGCCCACGACGAACACGATGGCCTCTCCGGCCGGCGCGGCGAAGCCCGCGCTGGAGCTGGACGGCATGGTGCAGTGCATGGTGGGGTGCTTCACGCAGGTGCTGGGGTGCGCCTTCGGATGCATGGGCAAGGGCCCCGACCTGCCGCTCTGCGTCATCAGCTGCAACCAGAAGAGCATCGTCTGCATGGTGCGCTGTGGCATCTCGCCGTCGCCGCCCGCGCCCAAGCCCACGCCTCCCGCGCCGACGCCGACGCCGCCCAAGCCCAAGCCGCCCAAGCCGTCGCCGCCCAAGCCCAAGCCCGCGCCGCCGCCGCCCAATCCCAAGCCCGCGCCGCCGCCTGGCCCGCCGTACTCCGGCCACAGCACCGAGACCTCCGCCTAGACGTCGACGAGTACTCGACTCGCTCCTACGAGTGCTCGTGATCTGAGTAATGGTATAAGAATTAAGAAAAGGCATATGTCTATCAACACCCAAGGCATATATCTCATTGTATCCAGATATATATCCAACCTATGGCATTAGTACTCCATCGTTTATCAAGCTATATCTGTTACAAAAGAAAAGGGTCATATGACTCATAATTAATGAGTGTTTGTATACAGTCTGAGCATTGTACTTTGGTGTCTCAGACTCAAATGAAATGCTCCTTATAAGTACTCCCTCCGGTTATAACAAATGATAGTTTTTACTCTTTTTTTTTCAAAATCAATAAAATGCTCTTTAACCACTAATTTTTTTATTATATATTCAAAAAGATGTTAAAATGTAATTTATGAGAAAATAATAATCCTTTAATTATTACGTCAATACATTATTCGAATATACCCTTTATCGATAAAGGGAGATTCCATAGGATAGTCGTAAGTTTTACTGCAACTACTTCTTGGTCGTTAGTCTCTCTACGACCACATAGTCATAAGTCTTATTGCGACTACTCGATGGTTATAAGTTTGTCTACGACCACATAGTCATAAGTCCTACTGCGACTACTCGATCGTATAGCTACTCGATGGTTATAAGTTTGTCTACGACCACATAGTCATAAGTCCTACTGCGACTACTCGATCGTAAGCCTGTCTACGACCACATAGTCATAAGTTTTACTGTAATTACTCCTTAGTTTTATGTCTTTCTAAGACCATGTACTCGTAAGATGTCCTACGATCTGGTCGTAGACTTTCTTACGAATAGCCTATCTAGTGCCTCGTAAAGCCGCCTGACAAAATGGTTAGAATGTGCGCTTATTTTTAATAACCGCACATGATCTCTCCCTGACAACAACCGTTGTATGGCGTACTGCCCTCATATCTCTCTGACAATAACTTCCAATAGACGGTTATCATCTGAACCATTAGGACGTCTTTTAACGCAAGACAACTGTCATCATTTGGTCAACTATCTAAAGGATTACGTTGGAGGAGGAGAGGGGAGAGTGCTTGGGATAGTGTATGGCATTTCTGATTACACACATTGTAATTTTCCTCTCTGAGCAATAGCAACACAGGACATAAGGTTATTATTCTCTCAGAAAAGTTCCAAACATGTATAAAAATTCCCATGTCTCCCATGTGGCAAGGGTCAATCCGACCATGATGAGGACTCGCAACGTGACAATGGGTCCGCCCCTAAGCTTTTGAGTCCCACGGTGAAACCCCGAGCAGTTTCAGCGAGCTTGGAATTAGCAAATCCTGGAATCCATCGCCAATAGGTGGTGGTGACTCTCCGGTCGAATCTGCAAAGAGAATGGGTGGGCACTCTTCGTGTTCACCTGTACTTTCGTTGGGGACAGATCATGTCAGGGACAGTTATAACCCAGAATTCCCCTACCTGGCGGGTTTACTCCAAGCCACGAGGAAATCTCGCTCGATGATTCTTCAGACGATGGGGCCTCCCCCAGAAGTGGAGATTCTAGACACGAGGTCATTACCTTGCCTGCAGATCCTCATCACCCTCTCAGAGGAAGGCATGAAGATGCTCTCCACAGATCACATTCTCCCACTTCTTGTGAGAATGGTGAGGAGACCTCCAGTGATGAACCCAATAGCACTCTGATGAGTGTGGGGGAAATCCTAGAAATAATCGCTCTTCTGTGAGGCAGTCCCAGCCAAATTTAGGGATCGAGGACCTCGAAACCACTCAAAGGAGACGATTGGCTACCTAGAGGTTTTTGTCTAGGCGTGTCCAGTACCAGTCCAAAGACACTCAAGAGCTTCAACAGATTAATGATTTGCTCGAGAACCCGACCTAGGAGCTTGCTTGAGCACCAGGCTACGACCACTTCGCTGAAAAAATTGCTCAAAGACTCTGCGATCTGATGGCCAGACTTGAGCACCCTCATTAATGTAACTATGAAAATCATCAAGGTATGACCGCATCTAGTCAATCATGAAACTCATCTAGTTGGGTTTGGCATGATGACAAGACGTGTCGGACTCTCGATCGTAATACTAGTCGAAGGAGGATACCTCAAACGGCTCCAGATCGGCAAGTTGATGCTCAGTCACCACTTCGAGTAAGGAACCTATAGTAGCAGATGGAGTACGAAGAATGCTACCCTCGTATAGATGAGGCCTATTATAGGTCAGGTCCACCGACCGTCGGGCATCGCCGAGTACGATCGCTCAGTGATGTCAACTACTCTTCCCCGCAAAGGAGTCGTCAAGAAATCATTACCGAATGTCGGGCATTTGTGCCTGAACTCTAAGCAGTGCACTGGCCATCATGTTTTCGACCAGTGAATATGGAGAAATTTGATGGGTCCTAGAATTCTATCGAGTTTCTCCATTTAGACAACTACGGTTCGGGTAGTAGGAGGAAGCGAGCACATCATGGTAAACTATCTTCCAACAATGCTCGAAGGATCTGCTCAATCTTGGTTGCTTAACCAGCCATTCGAGTCGATCTACTCATGGCAACACCTCTGCGACTTCCTGATGGCCAACTTCCAAGGTACATACAACTGCCTTGGGAAGGAGGACGACCTGCATCGAATGCACCAAGGTAGTGATGAGACATTATGACAGTTCATTCGACACTTTAGTCAGGTTTGTAACTCAATTCTGGATGTCTCTGACACTTCTGTCATCAGGGCATTCAAGTAGGGTGTGCGTAACAGGAGGTTCATAGTGGACATCGCCTTGAATCCTCCGACCTCCGTCACCGAGCCCTTTGAGATGGCGGACCGTTATGCAACTACTATTGAAGCGGTTGAATAGACTAAGTCTATTCAACAGGTCAACCGAGATTCCAAAGAAAATGGTGAAGGCAATGGGAGAAATTAGAAGGCCGAGAAATCGAAGAACAAGACTACTGGTCAGAAGCCTCACGCCAGAAATCCAAAAGAAGTCTAGGTCGTGGGTGATAAAGAGCCATGCAACTCCAAGCAATACTCTGACTAGGGCAAAGGCAAAGCACCCACGTGGAAGGACAACAAGCCTAGATGGCGCCCACTTCACAAGAAATAGAGGCACGATCTTTGCAATTGCCAAGTTTTCTAATAGAAACTCGAGGATTATTAGTCAGGCAAGGGACCGCTTTTGACGCTCGAGGAGGTGGGACAGTCGAGTGCTTCAACAGAGCAGCCTCCTCCCACCTTCATCAATACTTCAAGTGGCTCTGTTCCTACCTTCACATCCTATGAGGTAGAGGCCACACCTGCACCAGGATCTCCTCTTCATATTCAACTATGACACCCGTAGGAATAGATGATCGGGTTTATCCATGAGCGAGTTACTCACTCCAGGTTTATCTCACCAGATTCCTAAGCACATTCTGCTTTTGTTGCGTCTTTTGAACCTCGAAATGTCACCCATACTTTATTTGATTCCTCTTGGGTCAATGCCATGCATAAAGAGCTTGAAAACTTTGAAAGGAACAAAGTCTAGATCTTAGTTGAACGTCCTCCCAATCATAATATAATTGGAACAAAATTCGTTTTAAAAAAACAAAGTAAGGATGGGTTGGTAGTTCGCAATAAGGCTAGGAGATTTTTTCCAGGTAGAGGGCTTAGACTTGGAAGAAACCTTTATACCTATAGCTAGATTAGAAGTCATTCGCACATTGCTAGCGTTCATGGCGTCTAAGAGCTTTAAGCTTTTTCAAATAAATGTCAAGAGTGTTGTTCTAAATAGTTTAGAAGAAGAGTTCTATGTTAAGCAAACCTTAATTTTGAAAATCCCAAGTTTCCAAACCATGTGTGTAAGCTCTCCAAAGCTTTGTATGGATTAAAACATGCCCCTTAGGCTTAAGAGTTTTCTACTTAAAAATAATTTTAAAATGGAAATGGTCGATAAAACCTTTTTTACTCTCAGGCATGGTAGTGATTTCTTACTTATTCAGATTTATGTGGATGACATTATATTTGGTGGTTCCTCTCATGCTTTGGTGTCCAAATTTTTAGATTCTAGGAGCAAAGAATTTAAAATGAGTATGATGGACGAGCTGACTTTCTTCATTGGTCTTCAAGTCAAGCAACTGAAAGAAGCAATCTTCATTCATCAAAGCAAGTACACAAAGTACCTTCTTCGATGCTTCAACATGGAAAGCAGCAAGCCTATGTCTACTCCAATTGCCACTTCTACCGTGCTATATCCTGATGAGGATGAAGAGCCCATATACCAAAAGGAATACTGCAGCATGATTAACTCCCTCCTCTACCTCACGGCGTTGAGGCCAGACGTACAATTTACTGTGTATATGTGCGCTCAATTTTAGGCTTCCCCTCGTGCTTCACATCGTCAAGCAGTGCATCATATCTTCAGGTACATTTAGGATACTTTTAACTTTGGACTTTGGAATTCTTCTGATTCTGCACTCTCTCTTCACGTTTTTTCTAATCCTATTTTGCAAGGTGTAGAATAGATTGGAAGAGTACTTCTGGCACTTATCACTTCTTAGGCACATCCTTTATCTTTTGGTCATCTAGGAAGTAGTCCTCTATTGCATAATCTATTACTGAGGCAGAGTATGCAACTGCTGCTAGTCGTTGCTCTTAGGTTCTTAGGATCTTATCTACTCTACGGGACTCTTCTATGACAACACTAGCACCATAAATATTGCCAAAAATTCAGTGTAATGCTCTAGAACCAAGCACATTTATGTTAGATATTATTTCCTTAGAGACCATGTAGAGAAGGGTGATGTTATGCTTCATTTTGTAGAGTCAAAGCCTCTCGATTGTTCTCATTTTACTTCTTTATGGGGGGAGCTTGAAATTATTAGTCATTTTGGTCTATGTTGAGGTGGGTTAACTCTTTTGCATCCATTGTATTATATTGCATATTTAGTTTTATCAACTTGCATTGTAATATAACCACATGGAGTTTTGACTATTATCCTTATGTGACATGATATCTTGCTTTACATCTTACCATGTCTTATGCTAATTTGCTAGATTTATCATGTCTTTCTATATGTAGCTTAGCCTATGCCATGGTAGCTTTATTAAATATGAGAAATTTGAACTTAATCATGTCTTGTTGGATCTTGTGACTAGTTTTGCTCTAATGATCCTCTTGTGATTAATGTCATATCAAATAGGCTAAGTTGAGTCTTGAATCTAAATTGAACTTTAGATGGAGCTATGCTAGTTCTTTATTGAAACATAAATTTACTTCTCCCAGGCTTTTATGGCTTGGGTTAGATATAGCTTACGGACTAAAGAGTAGCTCATTGTTTTTGAGCTAAAAATGAAATATGAAAAATGATCTCTTTTTGTGCGAAAAACTGATGTCACCAATTTTTCTCATGAGATAGCTTGCTGTTGCACTAGGCATAAACTGAGGGGGAGTTGGATGACCTAGATCACTCTTTTAATATTCTTATTTAGGATGGTCGTAGTAAGGCTTGAGATCTGGCATATGGCTAAGAAAACAAAAAGATGAAAAATGGTTGGAACTTAGTAGGCAGTTGTGTATGGCTCCTAATCTAGGACTTGTTTTACTAAGATAAAATCAAAATGTGTTTCAAAATTGCCAAATTTGCTAATTATGCTCAATTCCAAGTGTATGAATAAAATAATTCAACATTGAACTTGTAGCACTATAAATTGACTTAATTGTAGTTTCTTAGTTCCACATAGTTTATTGACATGGCTTGACATATTTTTTGATACCTTTGGTTATACTATAATTTTGAGCAACTTGATATGCTAAAAATCTATTTATTTGAGATTATTGCTTATTTGGTTTTAGCTTTGTATATATGGTTTGGTATGATCTATAATAACTACTTTACATAATATGTCTTGGTCTGATACTTGTAGAGTCACCGTGGATAATTTTTGTGGCTCCTTATGCTAAAATGAATTAATTGGATCACTTTCGATAAGTACTGAAAAGATCAAGTTGGATCAAAAGTTAAGGACTTACGAATTTGGGTTTATGTACTTTGAAAAGCGTGCGTAAGTGTAGTGTATGAGTAAAATCTGTATTATATGGGGTTATTGAGTTTCCCCCATTCGTGCTAAGTAGATAGTATCCACTAGGTTAATTGTCTTGTTTATTTAATGGGTTGAGATGGAGACTTACTAGTTAACCATCCAACCTTTGCCATTAAAGCCAAGTGTTCTAGGGTTAGGGTTTGAGAAGTGTGAGTGCTATGGTGTGCTCTCTTGTTCTCCAGGTGGAATAGCTGTAAAATCTTCTTGCTCAAATAGCAATACATCAATCTTGTTCATCTGTCATCGAATCCTCTTGTGTTGATTGATTTGCTCTTTATCTTGTTGGTTCCATTCTTCTCTCTCCTCTTCTTTAACTTGCTGTGTTAAGGACGTACAAGTGATGGAGATAACTCTTGGAGATAAATCACCATCTATCTAGGCATCTGGTTTGTAAGTTCATGAAGTTGCCTGATTTTGCTTGAATTTAGTTTCTCTTAGTGATTTTTTTGATCCTAGCATTTTTGCATTGATTTCTTTGGTGTTCTTACTTGCTGCAACATGTGAAAATACATCTAGAACCATCTTGGCCATCTTCTACCTACGAACAAGTTATATTTCTCGTTTTCGGTTTTTGCTTGGTTTTAGTACAATCTTGCTTAATTTCGAGAAAGGTTTGAACTTTAACATGAATTATACGATCCTTGGTTGGAATAGTTTCCCAAGACTTTAAGTAAGGTGTGTGTAAAATTGTATATCATTTGAAGTTGTATTTTTGAAATTACATTAAATGTTGCATTGCTTTAGGCTGTTTTTTAGTTTCTGAAACAAGGAGGCTGGTCAGACCTCTCTCCTCCTGGTCCAACCTCCAATGCTGGTTAGACCAGCTCATGACCGGTGTTCTAACCGCCAAGCTCTAGTCAGACCACCCCTGGTAGCCGATTTGACCACCTGAAGCCTGAGTTTCTTCGGATTTTGGTTTCTTGAGCGGTTTGTTTTGGGTTTTGATCCTAATCTCAGTAACTCTGTGGTTATTTGAGTAAAGTATCAGTGAATACTTTGAGGAAAATTTGAAGACACTATTTACCTCTCTGTTGCCATACCTATCCCATAGTTTCTAATTATTGGCGTAAGGTGGTATCACGAGTTTTTTTAAATAATCTATTTTTATTCAAAAATACAGAAATATACACTCATTTTAATTTTTTTATAGAAATGGCGTCCAGTTGTCCGACCGTTGGGCGACTGGAGCCGTAGCTCTACCGTTGGGTGACAAGGATGCAGTCGCCCAACGTTCGGATGATAGGTACGTGGTCGAGCCGACATGATCAACACAACGTGGTTGATCAACATGGTCGAAGATTAGTGAGTGATCGAAGAGAACGAGGTCGATCCAACGTAGTCAAAACATCATGGTCTAAACATCATAGTCGAAGATTAGTGAGTGCTCGAAGTGAACAACGTGGTCAAAAATTAGTGATTGATGACTAGAAAGGTGATGTCACCGAACGATTAAGCCACGAGCCTATTGTCCAACCGTTGGACGACTGACCTATGTGCCGCTCAGTTGTTGGGCGAAACGGTCCAGTTACTCAATGGTTAGGCAACAGGGGGTTAGGGTCCAGTTGCCCAATGATTAGATGACAGGGGTTACTTTTGTAAAAAAAATTAAAACACAGTTATAATTTTGTATTTTCGAATAAATTTAGATTATTTTTTTAAAAAAAACTGTGGTTTCACAAGCTGGCCTTGTTGTTGGTCCGTTGATCCATTTAGGGGTGGAAAAATAGCTTGAGGCTCGTGGCTCGGCTCGAGCTCGTTACGAGCCGAGCCGGCTCGGCTCGAGCTCGTTAAATTTCGAGCCGAGCCAAGCCTCCTTCTCGCTCGTGAAAAAAGGAGCCGAGCTCGAGCCGCCGCGAGCCACTCACGAGCCATTTGGCTCGCGCCTCCGTCCGTCTCCCGCTCTTGCGGTCCCGCCGCCTCCTCCAGTCCCAGATTCCCACGCCTTCGCGGTTCGCCTCGCCGCCTCCTCCCACCTCCTCTCCTCTCCATTCCTCTCCCCATCCCCTCGCCGCCGCCATGACCCCACCTCCAGCACTGCGGCCTCCTGCTCACCTCCACCCACCACCGGCTCGACCTCCGCCTCCTCCCCACCTCCTCCTCCCTCTCCCTCTCCTCCGCCGCCATGACCCCACTCCAGCGCGCGGCCTCCCCGCTCACCTCCACGGCTCCACCACTCGTCTCGCCTCCTCCCCGCCTCCCGGTCCTCCCCTCTCTCTCCCTCTCCCTCCGCCCGTCCGCTGCCATGACCCCTCCCACTTCAAGCCAAAATGGCTTGAACTGGCTCGTTCAAGCCAAAAAGCTCGTTCAAGCCATTTTGGCTTGAATTGGCCCGTTCAAGCCATTTTGGCTCGTGCCGTGCGGTTGCGTGCAATTGATTTCTCTCATTTTTGGGTGTTGCATGTTTGGTGCGGGAAGTTCCTGTGGACTTTGCGCAGCATCAAATCGCATCTTGGCTTGGCAACTCGGTGAGTATTCATTTGTGAAGATTGGGTTTTGTATCTCCGATTATCTCTCCAGTGATATCCCAGTATTCCCCGGATAATTGACATACAGATGTATGCTATGCTATTTATCTCTGCTGTGCTGCTCTCTGTTATGTGCTCTCTGTTATGCTATACTGATAATTGACATACAGACTGTATCTGTTTTTTGGCTCGGTCGGGCTCGCGAGCTGGCTCGAGCCGCCAGTCGAGCCGAGTCAAGCCTCCCGCATAGCTCGTTTCCAAAACGAGCCGAGCCGAGCCGAGCCGCATATTTGACCGAGCTCGGCCGAGCCTGGCTCGAGCCGGCTCGGCTCGGCTCGTTTCCAGCCCTAGATCCATTATCCTCCTCTCCAAGTCTCGTAACCAAATGAATTAACTCTGAAACATCACCCTCGACGTATATCACTGAAGAATTCAGAGGACGGGGAAAAACATATATACCATGGCCACCACCCTCCGTCCCTCCGGATCTTTCTTCCGGCGGTCCTCGCCGTCATCTTCTGCGTCGTCGCCGGCGCTGCCCACGCCACCAATGCCCCCGACTTCGTCATCCAAGGGCGCGTCTACTGCGACACGTGCCGCGCCAGGTTCGAGACCAACCTCACCGATTACCTCGAGGGTAAGTACGCCTGAAACTTCAGAAGCTGAAGCAGTCGATCAGTTTGCAGCAGAAATTGGACCTGACACTTGCTCTCTGTGAGTTGCTGGCTGCAGGCGCCAAGGTCAGGCTGGCGTGCAGGCACTTCGGCACCGGCAGCCTCGAGCGCTCCGTCGAAGGCGTGACCGACGAGACGGGGACGTACAAGATCGAGCTCAAGGGCAGCCACGTTGAGGACATCTGCGAGGTCGTCCTCGTCCATAGCCCGCTCGCCGACTGCACCGAGGTCACGGGCGGCAGGGACCGCGCGCTCGTCCTGCTCGCCGAGGACATCGGCATCTGCGACAACGTGCGCTTCGCCAACCCCATCGGCTTCCTCAAGGACAGTCCGCTGCCCATCTGCAGCGAGCTACTCAAGCAGTACACGTTGACCGACAACGACGAGGTGTAAGGCGGCGATCGTTGTCACAACACCGGAGGGGGCTGCAAAAAATGCATATTCATCAGTCACTTGGCTGGCCTTCAGATAACAAGCATTGTGCAGTATCAAAATGCAACTTGAATAATATGAAACTGTAACTTAATTTGCAATATACTGATATTACTTCTAGCCGGGTGAGTTGTGACCTGCCAGGTTTGCATCGCTGCCTTGTTTGCTCCAATATCCTGGGACAATCTGAAAACACAAGTCACATAATTGATAGCCAACATCACAACTGGACTAACTTTGGTTCATACACAAGAACACACTCATTTCATTTCTTTAATACTTTATACAAATTACAAAGTATTCTGTTCCATAGAATCAGCAATTGAATTCAGTGACACCAGAGAACATACTACACAGTTTAGTAAATACTATGGAACTTGAAACTTCTCAGCGGAAAAAAACAGAACTTCACAGTATCGTCAAATTCAAGTCTTGCATAGAAGTTTTTCTGCTACCAAGGCTTCAGGTCTCTGGCAGGCCCAGCTTTCCAGTTGAGACGCTTCTCACCTGGCTTTAAGTATACACTCTCTGGGTGTGGGAGCTTGCGAGCAAGGCCGTTGAGAATCTGATGGAATGCATCTCTAGGTTGGGCCGGCTGCGGGAACAACATGGCCTTCTTCATTGATGGATTGGCGAGCAACCTTTGCTTCCTTAGGATATCATCAATTGGAATGGAGGTGAGAATTGTATCTAGCTTTGGAACATCCTCCTCATCAACAAAAACGCCAATTTCGTCCCATGGAATTGCGTCGGCAAATGGCAGCACAATGTCGTCAGCTATGATTACTGGAATGCAGCCGAAAACCACGGCCTCCACCAACCTAGGGCTCCATGGCGCCCACCCCAACGGACACAAGCAGAAGACTGCACGCTGCATATCTTCATAGTAAGTGGCAGGGTGTTCTGCAGAAATGTCGAAGAGAGGATTGTTCTTGAAGTTCTCCCACAGTGAAGCTCGGGCACCTCTGTATAACATGTTCAACAAAGTTAGAAAAAGTATCATGGAAAAGGTATGTATCAGTGAATATTCTGCGAGTATTCTTACCTTGCGTAATACCCACCCTCGGGGTCATTCCCATTGTCATAGAACAGACCCCTGAAGTAAACGAAGATTGAACGGGGAGTATCAGGAGGAATCAAGTGAGCCTGCATTTTCTGTGGTGGTGCATATGGTGGTATGGTGATAGAACCCTCCTTCAAGCAGACATGGTTCTTTTGTCCAAACGTTTGAACCAATGTAGCACGACGGAGCATTGGAAGAATTCCCCGCTCAATAGCTTTCTCTTCCTGTAAAGGCAAATGACCATTGCGCATACAACTTCAGAAGTAATGGCAGGTAAAGGCAGGATCTATCCTGAGCTACCTATCTCTGCAGAAAGTTCTACTTCTTGTGGAACTAAAATCGTGATCAGCTGAGGCAGTGACAAGGGCAGAAGGTAAGACAGGTAAACCAATATATCCTTACCTGATAGTGAAAGCATGCCCCAAAATCATGTGGAGCGACAAAGAAATGATCTGCTCCATCAGTTCTATTCCAAAAAGGCCACTTCTTTGAAATAAACTGGATGGCACTTCTCATCATCCTTGGAGACTTGAATGGTAATGGAAGTCCAGCATGAGTTAGGTCACAAGTAGTATAAGCAGGGGTGTAGAACCAATCGGCCTCTTCAGGGTTGAGCGTCCGCACTGCACTAGATAGCAAGAAACGGTGCATGAATATCTCAGCAGCAAACATGTGATTGAGGCATCTGGGATCCTTGGTGACAATCCTCTTGTTGTACTTGCTTGGCAAGTCATAGACAAAAACCTTCAACCTTCCAACAGGATTGTCTTCTAGCACATCACCAGCACTTCCTGTAGGTCAATGCTCTTGGTTGAGTAGAAGCACACAATAATATCCACATGAAGCTGATGAACAGATTCTAAAGGAAACCAATCATGCAGCCATAATAATCCGAACAGGGTAATAAGGTGGGAATAGCTTGTTGACCAGGAGAAAGGATATCAACGCAGTGCAAGTTCAGGGAAGTCCATTTTCAATAAAGCATTTGAACATGATTAATTAAACCCAAGGTTGTCACGGCGCTCCGGCAAGTCGCGGCGAGACCAGGGTGCTTGGATGTCTAGTCGACTAGGCGTCCGTCATAGCGACAATTAGACGATAGTAGTTAGACGATAATTACCTTAAAATTTCTTAACTTTCAGTCAATTTTCTTAGTCCTTAGATCTAGATTCAAATATCCAGATCATTCCTCTCATTCCATATAAATACATCCTAACTCTTAGACCCAGATTTAACCATCCAGATCATTCCCCTCATTCCATATAAACCCATCCTAACCCTTAGATCCAGATCCAACCATCCAGATCATTCACTCATTCCATATAAACCCATTCTAACCCTAACCTCACTGAACTCCCACCCACCCAACCACCAGCCGCCGCCGCCCCCATCCCTCCCAGCGTGCCTCCTCCTTCTCCTCTCCTTTGCCCCATCGCCTGCCTCCTTCCTCGACCCCGCCCTCCACCTCACCGCCTCCTTCCTCTGCTCCGCCCTCCACCTCGCCGCCTACCTCCTTCCTCGCCCCTGCCCTCCACCTCGCCCCCTCCTTCCTCGGCCCCACCCTCCACCTCGCCGCCTCCTTCCTCTGCCCCGCCCTCCACCTCGCCGCTTCCTTCCTCTACCCTGCTGGAGAGGAAAGCCGACGCGGGAGCAGGTTGGAGAGGGAGGCACTGACACCTCTTCCGCCGTCTCCAACACCGTGGCCACTCGGGTGTCTTGGCCTCCTCTTCCGCAGCCCACCATCACGCCGACGACGAGGAGGGCCGCCGCTTAACTCCTCAGCCCTGGGCGACGAGCCTCAGTATCCCCCTCCGCTGCCAGGATGACTTGGTATTGCCTAGGCTACGTCGTGACAACCATGATTGAACCAAAATTCATGTTGCTTGTTAAACCTAAACTCAGGATACATCATTCTGATAATTTGTCACTTGGTAGATCCTCATCGGTTTTCTGGTGCAATTCGAGTTTATGGGCTAACTGCCTATCCTACAACTGTTCCATTAATTGGACACCTAATGGCACAGGCATCAAATAGAATTAATTTGTGCATCTCAGTGCCATGATTCATGGTAGTTGAACAGGACGTTGTCAATGACATGACTCAACACTGCAGGTAGTGCAAGTAGATATGGTTGGCTAAACTATCAACCATCAACGGTGTGACACCTAAAGAAGGAAAAGGAGTCTCCTGATGGTGACTACATATTTTTACACAAATATTTTGTTGGCACAAGGAAATCAGATTCCTCCAAAAACACGAGAGCCTGATATCCACTGTCCCTTTAGGGGGGGGGGGCATTCCATAAACACCCCATAAGTCACCTACTTTTTAAATTTACCCCTCATATCTAATTATTGTTTACTTGCAAATACAAATAACCCCCGGGCCGTATGTTAGCACTATTTTTCGTGGTTTTCATTATCTTTGGCACTTGTTTTAGTGGTGCCAATAGTTGTTTCAATGATGCTAATATTTATTTCAATTATTTAGGTGGTTTTGGTACTAGTAATGCACCATTTCATTACTAATGTTTCAGTGCTAAAATCATGTATTACAAATACCAAAATCACTCAAATAATTGATACAAGTATTCATATCACTTGCATAATTACTAAAATCATTGAAACAAGTGCCAAAGATTATTAAACCAGGAGAAAATAGTGCGAACCATGCAACCTAGGAGTTTGCAAGCCAATTTAACTTATTGGGGAGGGGGGGGGCACAAAGTAAACGAAAATGAGATATGAGGGGCAAATTGGAAAGGCAGGTGACTTATGGGGGGTGTTTATGAAGGAGGGCAGTACAGAACTGGCAACAAACTAGTATTGGATCATCCTTTCTTTGAAAGAAAGGAAGAAAAAAGGTCAATGCAGTCTTAACAGTAATATGTGGTGTTACATTATCAGGTTCAGCTCTTGCAATCGCAAATGCATATCTGCAACTAATTGCACTACCAGTACCATATAGCATCCAATCCATGATTGAAACACAAGAAAAATTTCCAACTGAAGAATTGAATGCTAGCGGCTATTGGCAACGAGAATAGTCGCCGTAATTTAACACCGGGCCAATTTGATCATATCGAGACCCTAACCTAACAACAGCATCCCACCTTGAAACCAGAGAGAGAGAGAGAGAGAGAGAGAGAGAGAGACGGACTGAACCGAATTCATCAGCTGTCCAAGCCGACCTTGTTCACAACTCCCGAACCCCTCGTCTCGTCATCACAATTCGCAAGCTCACAACCGAATAATCAAAAATCGGGAACAAGCAAGGAAAGAGGAGGTCACCTGAGATGCGCTCGGTGTTCCGCTGAGCCGCCCTCCCGTCCACGGCGGCGGCGGAGGCCGGCGGCGGCAACAAGAGAGAGGGAAGGCAGGCGGCCACAAGGAGGACCGCCACGGGGAGCCACCCCGCCCTTGCGCCCACCATGGGCGCCGCCACCTTCTCCAGCTACAAGAAGAGGCCTTGCGGAGCAAAGCAGCGGGAGAGATCGCGCGGAAGCTTCTAGAACATGTGAGAGCTTGATGATCAGGGAGGAGAAGAGAAGAGAGCTGACACTGCTAGCCTAGGAAGGATCCAAGGACGAAGCAGAGGGAGGGAGGGGAGGAGGAGAGAGCCAAGCAGGGGAATGGGTCAAGGATTAGAGTAGTAGTATTAATCAAAATTACTCCAATGGTGTTTATTTAACAATCAAGATGATGGCTAAGGGCATCTGTGGATGTATAAAAGAAGAGATCTTGGTTTTTTAAGGTCAACTTTATACATTACGGGTGTGACTTGGTTGCATCCCCTAAGCAAAAATGCTTAAGGTTCTGAAAGAAGATTTGGTTGCTAAAGACTTGGCCACAAGCATTAAAATACAATTTTTCTTTATCTGGATGGTGGATACGCCAAAATAAGCTTTACCCATCTGGTTATATGCGACTTATGGAGTTGGTCTTAAGGTTTAGATGGAACTCATCTTAAGGCCATTTGGGTTATATACACTACAGATGCTCTAATGTTGTTGATGGATGCTTGGTTTTTTTTTTTTTTGAAGAGGGATGCTTGGTTTACTAGGAAACATACTTGGGTCTCCAAACTCGTTACAAATTCTCGGTGATAGGTAGCTCGCTAGCTAGGCTGCTGAATTTAGTAGACCCGTGAGTGTGTGTCCAGTAAGAACCACCATTATAATGGCATAACAAGAAAGTGGCTACTTACGTCCAGACGTACGATAAACATAAATAACAAAAGGATAGGTGATCCAGTTATAAGAAGGAACCAATTATAATACCATACATATCGGTGTAACATGTCTTAATAATATATGCAACAAAAAATTTCAATATATACAACACACGTATTTTGATCTCAAGAAAATAGGGATAGATGATCCAGTTTCTTGTAACTCCAAATGGCTCACTTGATCTAAAAAAAATTTGACAACCCAGCACCAAATCATCTATCTGTATGATGCAGTTCAACAAACATGACATTCCCCTTATGCAATAACAACTTTTGAAAAGACAACAAAAATAATCAACCTTTGTAACAAAACACAAGGCTTACTGCAACATACGCCTAACCAAAGATAAGTTGCAACAATTAGAAATCCCTATTGAAACATTTGAAATACCAAGTGCAACAAAAAAACACCGACACAACAAATCTATGCAAACAAAAATAATATCTTACTGCAACAAATAATAACAGTGTAGTTCATAAATCCACGAGTATACAATGTAGTTTCCGTCTTATAACTAAAATTGTATTATTTTAAGGGGTTTTGTGCTAATTTCAAAGCATTGAATCCGATGTGGCATACCACACGTACAAAATATGTCAACACGGATAGCTAGGATAGACTAATGGCGCAATTATGCCATATCAGTAACCTAGATGTTCATTTCCAAAGTATAGTAACCTGAATGACACATCCAAACAATTTTAATGGCCCTAACCCTCTATACATTTTACTCTGGCTGTACTCTTGTTTTATTTTACGGGTTTCCAGACTTTTTGTATTGTCATACGTTATTCCTGTTTGAAACAGTATGACAGCCCCATCACGCTGCGTTATCCTTTTATAAGAACTTCATTGTCTTTGTTTTGATAAGTTAGGCTGTGATATTGCTATTTTATTTTCAAATCATTAAAACCTGAGAGGAATGAAGAAAGCCGGAAAGTGAGGATTTGTTAGGACTACTTTTGAATACAACAAGGATCCTAGAGGATAATTGTATGTCAAGCTATCATTAATGTTGTTACCTGGCTGTAGAGAATTGCTTCTTGTCGTTGGGGGTTTTATTCACCACTAGTCCGCCCTGATCAATTCGGCTTCGACTTCTGACTTCTGGCTTATTTTTCACTATTCATAAGTTTCGTCTTTTTCTGAACTTTTGGCTTTTTGTTGAGCTTTTTTGCCGGTTCTTTTTTTTTCCCGTATTTGTTTGTATTATACGTAATGGGCTAACATATTTTTTTATTTTTTAAATTTAATTATACTAAATAAACCTCTCACATTTCTGATCTTTTTTTCACCAATTACTGATGTTTTCAGCCATAAACTACAAGCTTTTCAGCCGAACCGATCGTTGAGTCGTTCTACCGCAAGCTAGTTCCAATGTGCTCTGACGACAAAATTTCAACTTTACACTGTATTAGGCTTCAAATAAATACATTCTGAATTCTAAGGCAACCCAAGAGCACATTGTGCCTCGGTAGTTTTCTTATCTGCATAACACCGCTCTTGATCTTGCAGGGTTTTGCAATGCAATGTCAGGGGGAAGCTTGACCTAGGCACTGATATGTCCTCATCAGCACGGATGGTGGATCAATCTTATTCCAACGCGTGGTTTCAAGCACGCGTTGATTGAGTGTCGCGCACTGAGTAAATTCGTAATCGATGGCACAAGAGAAGGGAAAACGCGAGGTAGACGTTTCTGGCGTGGCACTGGATGGGGACAATGGTGGCGAGTAGACGTTTTTCGCATAGAAGAGAAGGTTCTGTTTTTTTTCTAATATTTATGATTGGTTTGCAGTAGACATTCTAGGGTGTGATTATTTTGGCTTATTTTGAGTGGTTTATGATAGAAAATCATGAATTTGTTGAAAAATCAGTAGTATGAAGCTTATTTAGCATAATTAAATTTAAAAAATTAAAATATATATATATAATATGTTAGCCCATTACGTATAATACAAACAAATACGGGAAAAAAATAACCGGTAAAAAAGCTCAACAAAAAGCCAAAAGTTAAGAAAAAGACGAAATTTATGAATAGTGAAAAATAAGCCGGAAGCTAAGGCTGTGATCGTTTTGGCTTCAGCTTTAGCTTCCCGCTTATTTTTCACTATTCATAAATTTCATCTTTTTCTGAACTTTTGACTTTTTGTTGAGCTTTTTTGCCGGTTCTTTTTTTCCCGTATTTGTTTGTATTATATGTAATGGGCTAACATATTTTTTAATTTTTTAAAATTTAATTATGCTAAATAAGCCTTGTCAGCTACAGTGTTTTTCAGCTATAAGCTACTAAAAAAACCCAAATAAACACCACCTAGAAGCTGAATCCGAAATGATCACCACCCTAATCAAACCAACGTATCGTGGATGGCTATTGATTATGGACGCCATAACTACAGGTGAGCCGTGGACGAGCATGGGCACCATGCTTTTCGTGTGTGGTGCGCACGTCCAAAGATTGGCTAGCCCAAAACGATTTAAATTTAATCATAAAAAGATCCAACCCTTCACGAGAGTTAGGAACGTTGCAATGCATTCGTCGCTCATAATCGTATAGTACTAGGTCAATTCACATTGGAGCAGATCCCATCAAGTACGCTCTTCGGTTCGTCATTCGTCTCACATGCTTTCGGAGGAAAACAACCCTACAACAGAGGCCTCTATACCATAATGCTAAACAGAGATAACAAAGACCCGACGGCCTACACACGGTATGGCAGCCGTTTCTGTGCCACATGACAGCATGCAACTTACAATTTCAGATCAATAGGATCACCACCATGTCACAATGGCAGTAAAAAAACGGCTTCCAAAGAACATTATAGATACACCAATGCCAAGCAAAGCTTGGAAAGCCTATCAAGAGCTGAAAGCATTATAGCCCGCATAACAGCCGGTACTCACTTCCATCACTGGCATCACCACCATGTCATAAAAAGGTTTTGGCAAGAGTGCATCAAGTTTATCTCACATTCAAACAAATAAACAACAGTTCATCACACATATGAAGACTGAAGAAATGCTGATAGAAATCGATCACATATAAGCTTCATTGTGCCAGGCTGCCAGCTAAGATATTACATGATCATTTCTATTAAGCTCCAGAAACATAGAGCCAAACGTGCAAACAGTACCAAGGTAGCAGCAGATTATTCTTTACTATCAGGTCCTAGGAAGAGCACTGCACTCAGATAGATACCAGTCCATCAAAGGTATATCCGAGCAACAAAAAGGTGAATTGTCAATCCAACACAAAAAAAGACAGCCCCATAGGATATATCCTATGATCAGTGATCTCAGCCAACAAGTAGCTTGTTTTCCTCCAAGAAACTGTAGGTTGGGACCTCCAGGTTGTAGGGTGCTGGGCCCTTTCGGATTCTACCGGAGATGTCATAGTGCGAGCCATGGCATGGGCAGAACCAGCCGCCGAAGTCTCCAGCGTTGGGGAGGGGAATGCAGCCCAAGTGAGTGCAGACACCAATGACAACAAGCCATTCAGGGTTCTTGACACGCTCTGCATCCTGCTGTGGATCACGGAGAGATGCAATGTCAACACTGTTGGCCAGCTTGATGTCATCCTCTGTCCTGCGCCGGATGAAGACTGGCTTGCCCCGCCACTTCACAGTCACAGTGGTGCCAGGCTCAATACTGGACAGGTCGACCTCAAGGGAAGCCAGGGCAAGAACGTCCTTACTTGCTGACATACTCAGGACAAACTTTAAGATGAGCAACCGCAGCAAGGAGGCGTAGATAAATCTTCCACCACTCAACACAAAATAGGCAAAGGCACGCTTGCTGGGGTCACCAGGAGGGTACCTCTCATGGTTATACTCATCGTAGACGATTTTTGCACTGGGATTCTTCACAGCTGCCACGGTTGCTGGCAGCTCAGCCAAACCCACATCCTGGTTCCTTGGAACAAGGGTTTCAGCTGAAAAGCCTGCACAAGAAAGCTATCAGATGACATCTTCAAATATAAATAGAACAACCAAAAAAATTGAAGATAACAAGCATTATTATGTCTGGATACAATTGTGTTGTTACTACCTTTATTCTTTTTTACTTGACTTCCTAGAATCCATGTTGTCAAACTTTTTAAAGTTTTAGCCATCAATAAATTTTAAACTATCTAGATTAGCTATACGAAAATTATATCATTACATTTGTCGTTAAAAATATTTTCATAATATTATAATTTTATTAGTATATCTTAGTGTAAAGTTATAAAAAGTAGCAATCAAAGTCACATCTCGAAGACTGTAAAGAGTAAAAAACATCGAGTAAAAAGAACGGAGGGAGTATATTACAAACCAGCACAGGCAAGACTGGGCCAAGTAGCGTAAAAATTATCTATAACAGCAGACCAAACTAATAAAAGTCGCACTTGAAAATTATCCCAACAAACTACCGAAAGATACGCTGCCATTTGCAACATCTGCAGAAAAGTGATCCAAGCATGTTCAGTGCAAATTATCTTGGCCATTCTAAATGGTCACACTTACATAGCACATTCAGGCATAAAAAGTTTATTTCAGTTTAAGTCAGAGGTTAATGCAAACAACGAAGTATCAGCTTACAAGACAGTTGGTACTAAAGAAATTAGTCTCACATGGGATATTGAGTTTAGCTCTAGACAAGAGAAATCCATTTCATAAGTATGGTTAATCAACCATGGCATCTAATGGTTGTATCCAAATAATGATAGTTAATCATTTTCAAAACCAAGAAAATATTGACAGTAACTAAACATGTATGCCAAAAAACTGGGAAAGAACTCAATACTTAAGGATCCTCTATGCTGCTCCTAACTCAGTTGTGGAGAACTAAATGAAAAGGATGGCTAGAGAACATCAAATATGCAGTAGTATGGCAATGGGAAAATTTGAAACAACATTGATCCAAATTTCATTGTTGTCACAGCGTCGCCAAGTCGTTGTCTTGGCAACGCCTAGGCGTCGTGGCGCTCTAGCGGGGACGCCATGGAGCTTCACCGTGGCCACCCCCTGTCTTCCTCGGCTCCAGCCGGTGGGAACGGCCGGATCTGGATTCGGTGGAGACAGGGCGAGAAGCGGCGGGAGGGGGGGCGGAGGACCAGGGGAGGAGGGGCGGATAGGGAGAGGAGGCACCGCAGGAGAGACAGGAGATCGGGAGAGGGAGGAAGTCGGGAGAGAGAGGAAGTCGATATATTATACAGCGTGCGTATCTGCCTCGCCGCGGCGTTTGCCATGGCGTCGCCTTGGCATCCTGGCGCCTCCTAGGCACCGTAGTCGCCAGTCATGCCGTGACAACCATGCCAAATTTAAATGCACACTAGAGTTCTACCAAGTCCACCATGACAGCGGTAACAATGTAAGTATGTAACTAGATACAAGTGTGACTATACGAGATAAATTAATCTGCATAACTAATAGTTTCAATCGCACATTATGTGCTTAGGATAGTGTTCATGCGATTTAGCTAATACTTCTGTGGTCTAGTATGAGCAACGCAAATTCCCACTTCAACATGGTAACATTTGAACAAAACAGTACCACTATGGACTGAAAATGGAGCATTCACCATTGCTATATAACAATTGAAACATGGTATTAGCAAACTCTTCTACTAAATTAGATAGATTAACAAAATATACAGAAGTCATCCAAACACATCAACTGCAGAGTTGGACTATAGAAGATCGGAACTAAAGAGCTAACAGCACATCCAAGAAATAGAAAGTTTCTTTCACAATGTGATAATATGTTAAGGTAAACAACAGACTCAGTCTACAAGACAGATACAACTATAGGAAATAGTCTCACGTGAGATTAGCTCGAAATAGAGAAACTAACGTAGGAATTATGGCCATATCAACTGAGATATGAAGGAGATTTTTTCATTGGCTTTGAAACTGCCATTATTTGGACTCCGTCATCACATAAATATGATGTCATGTAGCCATGGGAAATTTTAAGAACAATTTTGATGCAGGACTGGCATGCACATTAAGTTGTGTTAGTAGCAAGGCCATCCTCACAGCACTAACAACGCAACTAGATATTAGAACAACAGAGGGGATCGATTAGCTCACAGAAACTATTTACCCCGTTTGAATGTGAATAGTCGGGATAGTGTCTGTGTGAAGAAAATTTGCCCGTGTGAAGAAAATTTGCATAGACTTGCTACACGTTTCAGACTATATTATCAAGTACACATTACAGACTACGCAGCCCAAAAGCCACCAAGCCATTGTCTTTGACGTGTTTTTGACAGGCATCACAAGAAAAATAGGGAACTTTTTCGCACACCAACAACAGATCGCAAGACCTCAAAGCGTAAGTTCAATCATCTACAGAAGAGAGTACTTTAAATCTTCAACCATCCAACCCAGCAGCTAAAATAAGATTCCAATCAGGCACTCATAAGGTACGAACTAACAACAAAGCAGGCATGCAGATTGCAGGGAGAATAACACGCAGAGATGAACGAGCGCCGTGAGCATGTAAACGACCCATCTCACATCGCAGATCAGAGATCAGGGACCAGACAACCGCGGCCACCGCGAGCTCCCTCCGAAACCCTAGGAGCAGGAGCCCCACCACCCGAATCTACATACGGAGCCGCAGATCGGAGGGAGCTACGGAGAGATGGAGAGGCATGGGATGGGGCAACCGGGGTATACCTCTGGCCGCGGCGAAGAAGGGGGTGTTTATGGCGAAGCGCGGGTTCTGGTCGCGGGAGGAGTCGTCGCCGGGGAGGGAGACGGCGAGCGGGCCCCTGCCGGCGGCAGCGGCGGATCGCCAGGCGAGGGCGGAACAGATGCGTCGGCCCGCAACCCTGAGCATGGTGACGGTGGCGTCGCCGCTTCGCCTCGCTCCTCCTCTCCGGCTCCGGGGGATCGGGTGCTCGGGTTTGGTGGGGAGCCAAGAGAAGGGAAGGGACAAGCGGTGGTAGAGGAAAATAGGAGGAGGTTGGCCCAGCCCAGTATTGTTGGGCTTACTCGGCCCAATTACTGTTCCCTGAGACCCTGACCTCCTCCATTCTTCCTCTCCTTTTCTTTTCTCTGGCCGGGATGATCTAACGTGGACAGATCAAACGACTCGACGTGGCGAGAGCACGTGCCACGTGTATCTGCTGCAGCACGACGTGACGTGTTGCAAAGAACGTCAAGTGTGCAGGTTCCACTAAACTACACGCATGTACCACTTGTTGCAGGATAAATTCTTCGTTTGTTGCTGTTGAGAAATAACCATCATCAACACAATCCACATAACTAATTAATAAAAAAGTATCATATAATAATTAAGAGAAAACAACAAAGAACAAAGTCTTTTTTGTTAATTTTCAAATATATTCTTCTTGTATATAGACTTATCTATTTATAGTCTAAACCTCTCAGGGGTAGTTTCGGTATTTGCCCACACCGTAACCTTATAGGTTTCATAACACTCCCCTTGTGTGAATACCACGACATGCACATGTCTCATTAAAAACTCCTCCTAAAAACCTAGTGGGAAAAAATAGATGGAGAAAAGAATACATCGCATCCATTTCTTGTGTCACACTTGTTACTTCATTAAAAACCTTCGCATGAGAAAACTTCAGGAAAACTTATAAAAGAAAACAAGAGTACAACATTAGATCTTCGGGATCATATAAGTTTTCCAATATTAAATAAGGGCTATAGTTCAGTGATTTACTCCCCTGAACCTTGTAACTCACTAAGTCGTTTCATTCCTATATCTCGCACACACTTTTCGAAGCTGGAGATTGGGAGTGCTTTTATAAATAAATCTGTCAGATTATCACGAGACCTAGCTTTCAATACCTTTATCTATCTGTTCTTCTGGAGTTCGTGAGGATAAAGAATTTAGGAGCAATATACTTCGTGATATTATTCTTAACGTAGCCCATTTGCATTTATGCTACACAAGCTGTATTATCTTCAGAGATAATAGTGGAGTCATCAATGGTGTTCATGCCATATGACCTCTTGATTTGGCTAATCATTCACCTGAGCCAAAGACATTCTCATGAGACTTCATACAATATGATTATTTTTGAGTGGTTAGTAGACGTAGCTACCAAGGTCTACTTAATTGATTGCCAAGAAATACTTGTACCACCACAAAGAAATACAAATCCTATCTGGGATTTCGTATTATGTGGATCAGACAGAAATCATGCATATGCATATCCAACCATAGTTAAGTCTTGATTCTTTGGGAAAAAACAACCCAAGATCTTGTGTACCCTGAAGATACCTTAGGAGAGTTTTAACGCCAGCCCAACGTCTTTGTGTTGGAGTTGCGTTGTATCTGGCTAGTAAATTAGCTGCAAAAGCAATCTCCGGCCTTGTGCAGTTAGCAAGATACATTAGTACCCTAATGGCACTCAAATATGAAACCTCTTGTCCAAGAATTTTCTTATTTTCCATTCTTGGGCTAAAAGGATCTTTATCCACTTTTAGGGATCAAACCACCATCGGAGTTCGTAATGGATGTGACTTATCCATATTAAATTTCTCTAACACCTTCTGCAGATGTTACTGCCATCGCCCACGCATGCTCTCAGCTCCAGCCACAGTACGTCAGTGGTTTTGCGAAGCGGTGACTAGGGATTTGATCGGGGTATGGGGATTTTCAGGGGAAGGGAAAGTAAGACAGGGATTAAGAGGGAGGTTGAGAGGGGAGTCAGGACCGCTATTAAGGGCGTCCAATCAGCTTCTTTTGCCACATCGGATCCGACTAGGCATCACATGTGGATCAAAGTTTGTCAAAACCACTGTGGATCAACAGCAAGGACTTAAGTGCTCTGGTTTTCACAGTTCAAGGATGGGTTCTACTCAATTTTGTAGATAAGAGATGAAAATTAGATGAAGTGAAGAGTTAGAGGACTATGAATGGACTTCTCCATTTGATCTTTACCATCACTACTCCACATCATATGTTCTCTCTGATTCGAAATATAGATCACTTTAGATTTTCTAACTTATATTTAAATATAAGTACCCTTAATTTCATGATCAAATGAACTTTTTTCATGTCTATATTTCCGATGAGAGAGAGAGAGTGAGCTCACAATATTAATTGCAAACAAAAGGTAGATAATGTGGGAATGATTGGAAAGTAGCAATTTCATTTCAAGCCCACTCCAAAGAGTTTAAACTTCTGGCTTATGGCTTTAGCTGTTGGCTTTTGGTTGAAATTACACTGCAGCAGCTGTTAGCTTTTTAAGTCATTCAATTAAAAAATTAAAAAAATAAGGAAAAATCATTATATCGTCACAGACAATGCAAAGGAATAAGAGGAAAAAAGGCAAAAAAACAAAAAAAAACAAAAAAGGCCAACATTAGAAGCTAATATGTTCTAAGTGGCTTCTAACTTAAATAAGCAAAAAGCCAAAAAAGCCAGAAGCTAAAACTATTTGGAGCGAGGCTGAATTAACTCCTTAATTCTTATGCTTAAGTCTAAAACGATTTAGATATGGAATCAGAACAAATATATAGTAGTGTATATTACTTAGGGCACCCTACCTTAATTATACAAGAACTGTCTTGCTAATCCAATCAAGCACCTTCTTAAAATCTTAAAATAATAAGATAGCATTTTGGTAATCATAGAAGGAATGAGCAGTGATGTAGCCACTGGGGTGCTACTACCTTGAGGTGCCCCCACACCCCCACACCCATCAGGGGAAACAAATTCTATGGGAACAGGCCTTCGAACGCAGCCACTAGGGCCCCTTGCCGATTGGTGACACGTGCCCCGTTTCCGTCCTCTCCCATCTCAAAGCGTAGCACTCCCGTATAACTAGTCGGTAATCAGAGCTACAGTACCAGTTGGTAGTTGGAGCTACAGTAACTGGTCGATAGTCAAAGTTACAATAACCTGTTGGTAGTTGAAAGATCTGTGTGGTCGAAGACCGATAGTACCGTCTTTGTGTGAGCGGTACTACTGGAAATGCGGTCGAAGAGCCGTAGTCGAGACGCCATGGTCGAAACACCGTGGTTGAAGTACTCGTACGTCGAGTAGCAGCTATGGTCGAAGAGCCGTGGTCGAGATACTGTGGTCGAAGTGCCGTGGTTGAGACATCATGGTCGAGACACCGTGGTCGAAGTACCATGGTCAAAGGACTGCTCCTCAAAATCAAAATAAAGCCTCGGGTGGGGATGAATCGCTGGCTTCAAGAGGCAGGTGAACACATTGACGAGGCGGGCGAAGAGATTGAGGAGACTGCGGTGGCACCCACCGAGGGAGCGATCCTAGGAGACAGCGACGGCGGTGGGGGCCACGACGACGAACCTGAGAGGCCTCCCACCCTGCTCGGCAACAAACCTGAGAGGCCTCCCGCCCCGCTCCATGATGGACCTAAGAGGACTCCCACCCAGCTTCATGCACGACCACCGGCGGCCCCCGGGGAGGGCCTAGCCACGCTTGGCCAACGGCAACGAAGACACCATCTCCAACGCGAGGTGGGATCTCGGTTCTTCCCTTGCCCTAGCAGAGACTGAAGAGGAGACGACGCTGCAGGAGTAGTTATACGGGAGTGCTATGCTTTGAGATAGGAGAGAATGAAAATAGGGCATGTGTCACCAATCAGCAAGGGATCCTAGCGGCTACGTTCAAAGGCCTGTTCCTATAGAGTTTATTTCCCCCACCGGGGTGGTAGCATATGGGGGGACTGGACTGGCGTCAAACTTGAGATGGTGAGCACTGGCACACGACACTGCTGAAGGCCGTCGTGCCTACGGCACTGAGCATGAGCAAAATAGCAGTTTTGACTACGGGCGTGAGCATGGTTTGACCATGCATCTGCATCTATTGGGCTATCAAAGGTTTGGCAGGTGGATGTCTCTCGATCTAACCTCATTAATAGCGCCTGAAAATAGCTATGTTCATTTCTTTGATTTCGCATGTTTTTTATTAGCACGTAGGCGTATCCTTAGCGCACGACTCGAAATACAGAGAATAAGGTTAAATTTGTGACCTTACAGAGTTTTTATTGAGGTGTATTTGTGTATGTAAAGATGAGCACTAGGATTTTAATCCTGATGGATGAAGTCATTGTCCAGACTTAAACTGGGGCTAGAGGTTAGAGGAAGAAGTCTGCGCTGGAAGTAACGATTCGTTGTAGAGTAGAACCTTAGTATCGCCGCCATTCTTCTCCATTGCATTCTGTTTTCTATATTCCATATAATTCAGCTAGTTATTTATCGCCCATTTTCCAGTGGTTTGGATTCGTTCCTCGACGGATCTGACAGTCATACTCTTACAACTCTACCACTTCACCAACTGATGGTTACCACCGAAAGAAGTTAGGGACCAACGTAACCATCATAAACTAAACAACGAGTAATCGTCTGCACGAAAGAGCTGCCAAGTAGCCTAACTCCATAAAAGGCATATATGCGTGTCGCACTTTAATAGCTTGTACTCCACATCATGAAGTTAAACAACGAGAAAAAATAAAGGAAGAAGAACAATATGCAATTATGCATGAGCTACACCAAAACAAAAGCAGTGAAGTGAAATGGATCGGAAAGAGCTCCAGAACCCTAACATGCATCTTTCGCTCTACTGGTAAAAAAAGCCCACTGTAACAGCTTAACATTATTCTTGACGAAGTATGACTAACATGCATATATAGACTGATTATCAATGTTGACCCTGGCTAGCTAGGAGTCTTGGTAAATTATTAATTAACTGCACTTCTATCATAATGCACATGAAACAATAGAAAAACGCCTACTCCAGAAGCATCAGGAAGCGTATATATCGAATCAGTTAGCTAGAGCAGATAAAAAAAACCATTGGTGAATAATCAATTGGTGAAGAAATGGATGGATGGGTCCATGAATTCTGTCCGAAGCAAAGCTACTCATAAGGCATTCACCGACAACCTTTAAATACTAGCTGTTCCAGAGTCTCCTATTTTGGTTGAGATATGAAAAGAAACTCCTGCGTACGTACGAAAAAGGCTTGGGCAATAGCAAAATGAGCACATGCTTAAATTGGTCTTGACGACGACACGCATATGGGAAGAACAACCAATTGCAATTAAGAAACAGCAACAAAATGCACGCCGCAACAACAGTACACTTGAAAGAACAAAGAGCCAAAATACATGCTCATTTAGTTGTACTTAATATTCCTCTATATTCTTCTTTGAAACATAAGGAGGTATACTCCTCCTTTAATTTGTTTTTGCACAGTTAGTTCACATTTGAACATATAGGGAATTAATCAAGAAACAATTAAGTCTAAGCCAGGAGTCCATTCACGAAGAGATGAAGGATTTATGAAACCAAAAAGAGCAAAAAATTACAAATGTGCCTCTAGCTAGTGCATGCATGAATGCACGATTAAAAAAAATTACGGTTGCACCCATGCATACACACGAGCATTCGATCTCTCACTCAACTCACTCATGCGCCTCTGCTACTCTTGTGCTCACGGCTCACCGTGAGGCCACGTGCTAGGGGAAGAAGACGTAGTGGTGGACGTCGATGTCGACGGCGGGCGTGGCGACGTGCCGGACACCGTCGGGGAGGCCCGGACGAACTTCTGCGCCGAGAAGTCCGGTATCTGCACTGACTGCGGCGGCGGCACCGGCACGACGGCCTCATTTTCGTTCCCGCTCTGAAGGAGCTGCGCGTACTGCATCAGGTCGGGGAACGGCACGACGGCGGTCGGCGCCGCGTACTGCGGGTGCGGGACGCCGGGGGTGACGAGGAAGCCTTGGCCGGTGCGGCCCTGGACGCGCTCAGGGAAGTTGAGCTTGGCCTTGGCCCCCTTGAAGCGGAGCGCGGCCTCGTCGTAGGCGACGGCGGCGTTCTCGGCGGTGTCGAAGGTGCCGAGCCAGACGCGCGCCGCCTTCTTGGGGTCCCAGATCTCCGCCGCCCACTTACCCCACGGCCGCCGCCGCACGCCCCGGTAGTGGTACTGCTGCCTCGTCGCCGGCGATGCACCTGCACGTACGCGCGCGTACGTCGTCAGACACGTACATGTGTATATATATGTAGCTAGCTATATAGTTTCTTTCCTTCGAATCAGTTGCAATGAGAATGGGTACAAATAAACTACAAATCAGTTGCAAAATTTCGCACTACTGGGAGTTGCTATGTTGAAATTGATCAATGGCCAGCTAAAATTGGGAATCTTGGAAGAAATCCAAAATATCGAAATACTAATAGATACGGCGATGTGCGCAGGATAAGTACGGTCGTATTAACAGTTTAATTAATACCCGATGGATCCTCGCTGACATCCGAATCAATCCATGTGCAACAGGAACGAACCTATACGACATCTGATCCAAGTATTTACGAGCAAGCTAGCTAGCTTAATTTGCTATTGATGATCTCTACTTAATTTTACCCTGTTGGCTAGATGATCCAAGTCTGAACAGCAGTAATGGTTAATTGATCGATGCTTGGATATTACGTTCGTACCTCGCGCCTCCGCCGCCGCCGCGGCACGCCGCGCTTCCCCTTCCGCTGCCCGCGGATCAGATTCAGATGACGATGGCGTCGGCCCGGTCGCGCTCAGGTGCGGATGATGATGGTGGTGATGCGAGGAGGAGCTCATGACGTAGGCCATGGTGGCCGCGGCCTGCTGCTCGGCCTGCACGGAGTACGCCGGCCAGTAGTGCTCGTGATACACGGGCGCACGGCCACCTCCTCCGGATCCTAGCTGCGGCAGCTGCTCGATAGCATCACCCACGACCGCCGAGCTACTGCTGACGGCTATACCTTTCGGCGCCGACGGCAGCGGCGATTGATCTTCTTCCGGCCGTGGCCGATACTGCTGCTGATGATCATCAGGCAGCGGTCGCTTCCCATGCCTCCGGCGATGCTCCACCTTTAATCGATGCTATGTTTGCCAAAGTTGCACCTTTGGTTTCGATCTTGGCCACCTTGCTTGCTTGCTTAATTGAACTAACCTAGATACCTATTTTGGAGCAGATCAATATTCTTGCTATAGATGGTGGGGGGATCGAGTTGCTTTGTCAAAGAAGCAACCGAGCTGAAAAAGTCTATTTAGTAACCGAACTGCCATACGACACTCATGTCCACCCCCCCCCCCCCTCGTGCTTTGTGCTTTGTGGTAACCGAATTTTTTTTAGGGTACAACACAGAAGTGCACACACACTCACATCACACGTATACATGTTCTTTACACATGCTAGAAAATTAATCGAATGTTCAAACAGACTCTGAAACACAGATACACGTTGTCCCACTTAACACACATCTATATGTATCTATTTTTTTTATTTAGGCGAGCACACATGCGTTGAGCTAGGCTCGAACATAGGTGTGCTTTGGAGCGGCTACGCACTCCAGTCAACTAAGCAAGGCTCAGTTCTCATTTGTAGCAACCAAATTGCTACAGGACATCCGACTAACTTTGTTTTCTTGAGGTTTTAGTTGTAACACCCCCATTTCTGAGAGTATTATGAAACCCTCGCAACTGCTCAGAACTGTTCAGCTGTGAGTACATCCATCGAGTGTATAACATTGTCAATATATGCTTAAGATAAAAGCCAACTTTATTACAATATAAAGGTATAGAAGCCAAGTTTTACAAAAGGGCAAACGGCCCTTAGATACCTTACAAACAAAAGAACGCCACATGCACACCTGAGCAGAAGACGACTCTAATTCCACGTGTTCTCGACCTCGTAGAGCTCCACTTCTTTGCCTTCATCTGCCTCCTCATTGTTGGCTAATGTTGTTAATGTTTTTAGCAAGTATGAGCACAACTACCGTACTCAACAAGTCACACGGAGATTACTATTAACTACATGCAGGGTACTTCAAGTGATGGGAAAAAGTTTATTATTTAATGTGGATGCAGCTTTAGTTATAAACAGATTTTAAACATAAAAAAAATCATAGCTTTGTATAAACTTTAGGGGGTTTTCAAGGTTCAATTACCAGATCACTAACTTTACCAAACCCATTAAACACAGCTCCATTTACTGGAAGCACGGCGTATTCGAATACAATTGGTCATGACTTTGCAAAGCTGCCCTACTTTACCCACAAGATTCCTTAACTCCCGCTAAAGAGTAAAGGAAACAAGGCTGTTCACTGCTCAATTCTTTATATAGCCTCTACCTAGTAGGTTTCCTCGACAAGCCCAGGCCACAACCTCTGACTCATCTCAGCCTACTATTGTGTGGACATCTGATAATCACATCAATAATAAAAACAACAATAGCGCCAACTTCCATACGGCCCTTCTCAACTCCCTTCCGTATGGACTCACACTTTGCCTTCGCCTTGCGTATGTAGAGGTTCAATCGAATTTGAGCAGTTACTAGACCAGGTTTGACGTATCAACGCTTGTGGTTGGGCGATCACTATGTTCTTTACTCAGCATAAGGGTTTAGTCCTTGTATTTTCACCGGTGGCAAATTCCCTTCTACAAATCTGTCCAGTGCCACAACACTCCCATTGATTTGTAACATTTGCCTTCACCCTAGGTTGAGGTCACGGGATCCAACGATCCTCGCTTACCCTAGAATCACTTCCCAAATAAATACCAAATCTCTTAGTAACAGAAGATGTTGATTCTCTAAACTACCAAGATTACATATTATTGTATTTAATATTACTATGTCTTGTCAAGGTGAATATGACCATCAAATTTAGACTGGGCTTTTTCGGGTGGTAGGACATAACTAGTATCATGTCATTCTAAGCATTCATTGTACACAAAATAATAGTGCGCAAATAACGTAATGAAAATACAAGTAAAAAGATAGCTTAGGAAATGTAGGATCAACATGTTCAAAAATATGTGTGACTTGCCTTACGGGTCGATTATTTCAATTAATTCGTATTCTTCCGTAGGCTGAGCTTGGGCTTGCGCTTCTCCTTCTGGCTCCTGTGCAAACTCGACTCCGGAAGCTAACGTAAAGCAAATAAAATAATATTAATTTCCATGCCCAAGGAATGAGCGAGGAATAAAGAAAATAAAATAATAAAGAGAATCCGAAAAACTTTATTAAATTGGGCTTTTGGGCTTGTAGGAGGGCTATATGGGGAAATGGGCCTGAAATTTGGGTTGGCGGGCTCGAAACGGATCTAAGGAGTACAAACATGGATTTTTGGACTTTAGATCAGGTACTGTTCATTGGGTCCGATAGGCACTATTCATCGGGTCCGGGCGAGCGAGTTCGGCGCGACCACCATGGCCCGGGTCGGTCGGGCACATCCGGCGTGGGCGAGCGGACTCGGTCCAGCCGAGTTGGGCTGACTCGGTCACTGTTCTTCTTCCTCCCGCAGCCCGCACGCACGCAGAGAGTAGAGGAAGGGGGGCGGCTGTCGGCGGCGGTGGAGCGAGTTGCGACGGCAAAGGAGGGTATGGATGGGTTCATGGGGTTGTGGGGAATCCATTTTGGGTGGTTGGGGGGCCGACGGAGGCGGCGTTCGCCGGCGGTGAACCTTTCCCCTTTTGCGTCCATTTTAAAATTACAGTGGATTGGGGGCTTCCCGGGGAAATTGGGTTGGTTCTTGAGCTTCACTGGGGTTCGGGTAGGGTTAGGGGAGAGTTGGCCGAAGCTCTGGAGGTCAGATAAGAGCTGGCCATGGTGGCGGAGGGCGGTGGTGAAGAGGTGATCAGCGCCAGGAAAGTGGGGTGATCGGGAGTTCATGGTGGTGGTTGGGGGTTGTTTCTAGGGCCATGGAGAAGCTATGGGTGGCAGGAATTGGAAAATGAAGAGGTCGGCAATCGACATTGTGCTAGGGCTCCGATTTGGGAATTTTGGCAATTACCAGCAATGGAGGGGAGAGGGGAGGTCTGGGGTTTCGGTGAGCTTCGGGGAGGCCGATGGTGTCCAATGAAGGGGCTGGGGCTGCTTAAATAGGAGGGGATAGGCGGTGCACCGGAGAGGGGCAATTCCACGGCGGCGATGGCGGTTTCAGGAAAAGCCGAGATAGGTCAAGGTTTCCCGTGTGAACACAGCTGTCAAGGGCGGTACAGAGTGGCGGCCAAGGGTGGCAGAGGGGGCGTCTATTGGCTGTGAGAGGAAGGGGCGCGAAAGGGGCAGAAGCGGGACGCGTGAACGGGCGACGGCGCTGCCACGCGATGCGGCCAAGCCAAAGGTTGTCAGGGCAGGCAGGCGAGGTGGTATGGCACGCTGACAGGCGGGGTGAGCTGGCAGGGACTCGAATGTGCGGGAGGGCTCGCGGGAGCTTGGTGGCGAAGCAACGGTCGGAGCGGCGGCAAAAGATCAGGGGCGCTGGCGGATTTTTCAGACGACGCACAGTACCGTGCCATCTCCTCCGCCCAAGGCAGTGAGGGCAAGGGTTAAGGGTGGGTTTGCGTCAAGATTAGTGCGGTTTAGGGTTAAGGAGCAAAAGAGCAATTCAAAAAGGAAATCCAAATTCAGATTTTGATTTTGACAAAATCTCGGTTTTGTTTCATTAGTCATCCTTTTTAACCTTTTGATGTGCTTTCGAATATTCTTGTATTAGCTCCTCCCTCGCCTCTATCTCCGGCGACACTGAATGCCCTCCCTTCTCCCTTAGTTGATTAGGATTTTTGAGTCGATTCCGACACCGGAGACAACACACGACAAGAGGCATGGAGAGTGTCGGATAGAGGGGAGAACTACATGTTATAGATTTCATGGCGAAAAATTGACCGACTTGTGGAAAAACAGAAAAATGTTAGTGATGTACGTTACTTTACAAATGAACTTTTTCAAGGACTTCGTGTAGCGATGGCCTCTGTCTGGCTGTCCATGTAGTGGCAATCCCCGTAAGAGTGATTATCTCCCGATGCCATATATAACGCCGGTAAGATAAGGTCAATCAACTCTTGATTCTGTAAAGAGAAAATGCAGTTATGTCGTATTTCTAAGGTTCCGTTCGGTTGGGCTGAAAAATAATAGTTTATACCTGAAATTGCATTATAGCGAACTGAAATTACACTTTAGCTGAAGGTTGCTTATTTGGTATAATTAAATTTAAAAAATTAAAAATAGAAAAATATGTTAGCTCATCACGGACAACGCAAACGAATATAGGGAAAAAAGTATCGGCAAACAAACTCAGAAAAAACCAAAAGTTTAGAAAAAGACGAAGTTTATAAATAGTAAAAAATAAGCCAGAAGTCAGAAATTTAAATCAAAATAAGCGAGTCGTAAAAGAGCAAAGCTCAAATTTTCTAAGTAAAATTCAAGGACAAACCCAACAGGAGGGCAGTCAGGGATGGAGCACCCTCTACAGCCGACTAGACCCTAGGAACCCACCTTAGCACCAGCATCCATGTGCCATTGGACCCTAGGTATGCACCTTAGTACCAACATCCATCAGCCTTTAGAAATGGAGTGATTAGAAAAAGACTAGGGTCATATGAGTACCCTATCATTTTAATTCTACGTCTGCCACCGGTAGAACTGAATTAGTTATGTACTTCTCCACACTTATGTTATACCCTGATTGCCACATTTGATATTAGTATATTTCTCATTAAAAGGTATTCATGATAGAGTTGTGGTCGTGTTGCCGATGGGCAATCACACAAAAAGTAAGACACATGAAGTAGTCTCAACACACACGCACTCTCTCTCTCTCTCTCTCTATTGATGGGTGGATATAAGATCCATAGATATGTACAATGAGCAGCTTCCACCCTTCCTTATAATAGGGAGAAGGGGGCTGCCTCTCAATAGAATAAGCAATATAAGACTAAACTAGACAGCCATGTCTCATAGGCCTTAATGGATCTTAACGAACGGTCCTGTTAGTGGATACAAACCTGAAGAACAAGTGCTTGATCCCTCGTCTCTTAGGTTTGGTCTCTTCAAATGGATACAAATCAAGGCGAGGCAGGAAGGCTTCATCTCTTCGGCTCTGTCCCTTGCAAATGGATGCAAATCGAAAGTGAGAAGTTGGGAGAGTCCTCATTTCCTCAATTCGATTCTCTCAAATGGATACGAGTTAGAATTGGGTGTATGCTAAGATGAAATACAAATGCGTAGGGAAATCACTTAAAGAAAACAACCTTTGCTTTGGTTACATATATATGGGTGCATGGCATTCGCGAGCACCCAAATGCCATACTTACGACCATCTTCAAAATCTCCTAGCTATGACCATCTCTCCAAATCCAATAGCTCTAACCACCTCCAAAATCATGATAGCTCTAACTATCTTCAAAATCTCGTAGCTACAACCATCTGCAAAGCCGATAGCTATAACCATCTGCAAATCCGGTAGCTCCGACCACCTCCAAAATCCCGATAGCTCCCACTATCTCAAAAATATCATAGCTATGACCATCTGCAAAGCCGATAGCTACAACTATCTCCAAGCTCTGGTAACTACAACCATCTCCAAATCTTGTAGCTATAACCATTTGCGAAGCCGATAGCTATGACTATCTTCAAGCTTCGGTAGCTATGACCATCTCCAAATCTTGTAGCTACGACCATCTGCAAATCTGAAAGCTACGACCAGCAAAATCAATGACAACAAGATTCAAGAGCATTTTTCTTACATTTTGTAATTGTCATATATTGTATTTTGTAATAATACGTATGTTGGAATTCTTAATCAGGGGTTTTCTCGCAAAGAGATGTAATTAATAGAATTTTTATGTAAATATATTAATTCTAGAAGTAATGGACATGCAATACCTTATTTCTAAATTTCATTTTCAATTAAATGTAATCAACTTGTCTCTAATGACGTGGAGGTGGGTTCACGCCCATTTTCACATTTTCCCGTCATCACGAAGCAGATCACTAGACCTCCTCTTTTTCTTTCTAACCCTCTTGTATGCATGTGAATTTTCTGGCTAGGAGGGCTAACTTACTCTCTAGAAACTGCTCAAACTACTCATCACTCATCTTGCACAAGCAGCCAAAGAGAACCCAGAAACACTATCAGACGATGCTCTAGGGGCAGAAGTGGGATCGGTGACTAAGGCCATCAACTACGACTTCATCTTACGAGACGATGTCAATCTCGCAAGTCTTGAGGCAAGAGTACAATGCATCAAGAGTCAAAGTTGACATGTTAGTCATGTCCTTGATGGTGGTCACCTTCATCTCCTAAACCCTATGGTCCAAGGCAGAAAGCATCTTACGAGTATTATCCGAGTCTGAGTATGTGAGACCAACAGCTCGAGGTTGCTCAGAATCTTGTGAAATCTGCCAAAGCACTCATCCAAGGGCTCACCAGCAAGCATCTCGAATTTGCTGCATTCACACTTGTACTGGTTCTATCAGACAGTCTTGATCTAGGTGGTGCCCTCATGGTATGCATCAAGGGTCACCCAGATGTCGAATACTGACTTGAGATGAGAGATGCAATCAAACTCATTATGACTAAGAATGATGATGTTCTTTGCCTTAGCATTTACCTCAACATCTAGCATATTCATAGCCATGATGTCATCCTCGGTAGGAACGACAAATTGAGTCTTAACCTTCTTCCAAATCACATAGCCTTGAATCTGAATGTAAGACTACATCCTACTCTTCCAAAAAGGATAGTCAACTCCATCGAAGATAGGAGGTTTCATGGAATATTTGTCTGCTGCCATGACTCTTAAGACCAGTTAAGGTCTATGGGAATAACTAACCGGGCTCTGATACCACTTGTAGGACTGGACAGGCAACAGAGGGGGTGAATGTTGACTTCAAAATTTTTTCCCAAGTATTCACTTATCCTTTTCTCCGATAGCTACAAAGCTATGATGATTCGGATAGGAATCCTACTCAAAATCTAGAGAAACACGGAGCTGAAACACCGAGGAAAAATAGCAGGTGTGGTACTACCACTGTTGATCCTGTGGTATTATCGTGACCAACCGAAAGACAAAGTGATCAGATATGACTTGAATGTTCGTCAACTAGTGAGTGGTCAAAACCAACGTGGTCATGGTCATAAACCAACGTGGTCAACAACCAACATAGTTGGAATTCGACTCGAGTGATCAACGACCAGAGAATGGTCGAAAACCCACGTGGTCAAAAGCCAACTTGGTCGAGAGCCACCGTGATTGCAATTTGACTCATGTGGTCGACGACCAGAGAGTGGTCAAAAACCAACGTGGTCAATAACTAGTGAGGGGTCAAAAGACTGAGGTGGTCGAAGACTAGTGAATGGTCAAAACCCTACATGGTCCACATGGTCGAAAGCCAATGTGTGGTCTAAAACCGACGTAATTGAATCAAGTCGAAATATGACCGGTGAGGTCAACGACCAGTGAGTGGTCGAAACCGTAGTGATCGAATCAAGTCAAAATATGGCTAGTAAGGTCGACAACCAGTGAGTGGTTGAAAACCCAAGTGGTCAAAAAATCAATATGGTCGAAAGCTTGCAAGTGGTCGAAAATCAAAGAAATTAGGTGATGAACAGAGGCTTTCAGCACAGTTTCAAAAACCAAACTTGATATCATTTTGATCCGTATATCCAAATGATATGAAATTTTGTAGGGATCTTCTCTAGGGTATTGTGAACCTATTCCAATAAACGAATATGAAAATTATGGCCAAAATTGAGACCTTTTTTAGTTTGTTGGAAGGTTGCACTAAAATCGGTGAATATAACTTGCTCGTAGGTGGATGATGACCAAGATGGATCTAGATGTATTCCCACATATCACAGCAAGTTAGAACAATGACAAAATCAAGCCAAAAACCCTTAAATCAAGAAATCACACCTGGAGAGCAAATCAAGCAAAACCGGGTTTTCTTAATACACTTGCTATCAAAATGCATAGATGGATGGAGATAGATTCACAAAGGTTGTTTCCATCTCTTACACATCCTTGGCATAGAAAGATCAACAAAGGAGAAGAAGACAGATTAAAACCAACCAAATTAAGAGCAAATCAATCAAAACAAGATGGATCCATGGAGATACACAAAGATTGATGAATTGCTTAGTTGAGATAGAAAGTTTTACGACCATTCCACCTTCGAGGACAAAGAGCACACTAAGTGCTCCACTCTTAAACCCTAACCCTAAATAAGAGAGCACATGAGAGAAAAGTTAGATAGATTTTTTTTCACGTCTCCATCCCAACCCCTTTTACAAGTAGGCAACCAGCCACCTACATTTCTTAATGGATCATATACACTATTACAATAGAAAACCCGTTAACCCCACACACATGGATTTTACTCTCACAAGTTCACTTATGCATGTATTTCAAAGCGCATAAGTGTGCATCTGCTAAATCCTTAACCTTGATCCATCTTGATCAAACCAACTCCACCTTGACCTTAACTACTCTCCAACACATCACCCATGCGCCGCTGTTTTGCTCCAAGATGGTGTCTGGTAATTTGGTTAAACTAACAAAATACCCTTCATTCACTCTGTCATTACCAACCACTACAACCAATCACCATGCTTGCTACATGTAGGTGCACTACTAGCTTGCCACACGTCGCCATGTCTCTCCCGTCCCAGTTCCCTTGAACCACAGCTCACTTGGCTCGTGCAAGCCACATGGTGCCATCTTGCCATTCGAACTCGCCTTCAACATTTTCTGCCTTTCTCATGTCATGCTTAAACTCATCGTCTCACCTGACATCCTTGATCGTTCTAGACCTCAACTCCTTCATGAGCCTAGCCCCGATCATCATCATTGACCACAGTTGACTCTAAATAACCCTGCACATCCAAAGACAAAGAAATCATTTTCAAGCACAAATTAACTTGATTTACATTAGGCAAGACATGCATCATGCAACCTTAATCCAATGACCTAGGTCATCCTAACTCAATCCATGACTCAAAACAAAAAAAATACTCAATGTCTGCCAAGCCAATCTAGACACAGCGTGATCTTTGCAAAATCACTTGACCACACCTCAAAACTTGTAATGGTTCATCACAACAGTATCATGAACCTTCTCACAAGGTCCTTCAAGAATGTCGAAGCCTACGTCGACGACGTGGTGGTTAAAAGCAAGCGAGCCAGGTCGCATGACCAAGACTTCCAAGAAACCTTTGACAACCTCCGATGGGCCGACGTCAAGCTAAATCTTAACAAGTGCATCTTTGGATTGCAAGCAAGGAAGCTACTCAGATTTCTAGTGTCCGGACGAGAAATACAGACGAACCCAGAAAAAGTCGATGCATCCTCTCCATCGAGCCGCCTAGGACAAGGGAGGTCCAGAGGTTCACAGGCCGGCTGGCCGCTCTTAGCTGCTTCTTTTCCTGAGCAGCCAAGTAAGGTCTCCCATTTTTCAAAACGCTCCGAGGCTATGATGGATTCTATTGGACTAACAACTGCACGGTGGCCTTCAATGAGCACAAGAAGCATCTAGCCAACCTTCCAACTCTGGTCGCCCTAGCACTAGAGGCTCCGCTGTTGCTCTATCTGGCGACCGCACCAGTAGCAGTAAGCGTGGTTCTCGTCTTGGAGTAGGGGTCTATCCAGCGCCCAGTGTACTTCATCTTGGAGGCCCTTCAAGAAGCCAAGACACGATATACCGAACTGGAGAAGCTTCTCATGGCCTCGCAAAAGCTCCACCATTACTTCCTGGCCTACCATATCACGGTGCCGCCATCGTTCACCTTAGTTGAAATGCTGCAGAATAGGGATTCAACAGGTCGTATCGGCAAATGACCATGCAACACATGTTGGTACTTCCGTCTTCTAGTAGTATTGCTCACATAGAGCTGGTACTTCCACCGGCCAGACGAACCACTCACACAAAGTCGTTCGGATAGCTCATCCGGTAATATTGCGTAACACATACCGGTACTTCCGATGTCCGGTGATACCACTCACACAAAGCCAGTACTTCCGACCTCCGGTAGTACCGCTACATACAAAGCGGTAGTTCCGATTTTTCTTACAAGTGCAGATACTTCAACAGATTTTGTACTAATATATAAGAATGTGATTTCGAATGCATACATCTTTGAATTCACCTTTTCATCCAAATAAGACTAAGTAATAATATACTTAAACAAGTATATTAGTCTCACATATAGATTTATCATTTAATCATATGTTTGGATGTGAGTAATACAACAAGATTATAAGAAATATATCGAATGCATACCTCAATGATTTCATCTTTTTCATCCATATGAGACTAAGTAATATCATAATCAATAAACAAGATTAGTCTCATAAATGTATTTGTTATTATCACCAAAACCTCATAATAGTATTTATTATTATCACCAAAACCAACTTAAATAGACCTTGATCTTTCACCCGCCCGCCCTTGAGCTCCTCGCTCCTGCCCCAAGCTCCTCCCTCTTCTTCGGCCCCCTAGGAGCTGGATCCGGCCTCCCCGCCGCCCCGAGCTCCTCCCTCCCCTCGCTGATTCGACCACGGCCCCCACAACTTTAGCCGCCTTCGACCACAGCCACATGACCACAGTCGTCTTCGACCACGACTGCCTTCGATCACGACCACAGCCATCATGACCATAGTCGTCTTCGACCACGATCACAGCAACCTTCGATCACGACCACAGCAATCGATCAGGGCCGCCTTCGCAGCGCGGAGTGGGCGATGAGGAGGGGGCCAGCGAGGAGGGGAGCGACACGGCTCTAGAGGGCGGCGGGAAGCCGGTTGGCGGTGCCAAGGGGAAGGAAGGAGCTCCAGCGGAAAGAACGAAGGGATGAGAGGAACAAACAAGGGGTAAAATCGGTGGTTCATCTTGTGAATATATGGAAAATCAGATAATAGAAAAGAAAATAGGAAAAAAGAGTGATAATGGCATATTTCAAAAGAGGAGGAAACTAAGTGGCATATCTCGAAGTGGCAACTTTCTGAGTAACATATATCAAATTTTGCCATCCGTTTGGCATCTGCAAAGGGTTAAGCAACCAGAAAAATTAATCATCTTCACGCTGAGTCCTGACACTGCATTTGCCCCAAATCTCACGCAGCAAGCCCTAACCCGTGAACCCACCAGACAAGCCACAACTCACCATTATGGTTCTCTTGGTCCGCGCGGAGGAGGAAGAGGCCTACGTCGTGACGCTCCTTGACCCGGCGGAGGAAGAAGACGCCTGCGCCGCCGCTCTCTTCGACCGGGAGAAGGAAGCCTACGTCACCGCTCTACTGGTCCTGTGTTGAGTGAGAAGCTGCTCCAGGGCCGTCGGTGCTAAGGGCGTCGCCGTCACCGGTGTTGAGGCCAAGGCCGCCGGCCTCCTCTATGGCGTCGTGGGGGAGAACAGGCGCAGTTGGCCTAGATCGGTGCCGAACCAGTTGGACAATTTCGAGCCAGATAGAGGTGACTGTTGAGTCAGGTGCACAGGGGCAATAAGGCCATTTTGCATAGAAAAAAGAAGATAGAAAAATGCAATTAGGGCCTGTTCTTTTTTGCTACGGTTTCCGTTTGAAAGTTAGGTACTGTAGCAAAAGCCAAAAGCCACCGACTTTTGAGGTAAAGAACATGCCCTTAAATGACCAAAATGACATACTATGAAGAGTGGCAAATCCAAAAATCAATCTTTTTTTTTTGCTTTTCAGCAACTTTTGTTTCTCTCACCAACCACTATTTATTAGACTAATAAACCACACCTACAAGAACATGCCCAATCAATTCTCTATTTGTAAAGGTTTAAACACAGCGCACGCACAGTTGAATAGCAATCGCTGTTATCAAGAGGATACATACCGTAGTGAGTAGGCCATAAACAAACAGAGGACACAAACTCAACACCATACAGAGATTAGATGTACATATGAAGGTTGACAAATACGGTGAAAGTGCTCTTAAGACAAGGCCGGGACTGAGGCACAGGCGCCCTGTCCCGGTGACAAAACCGAAATCCTCTGCACACAACTTATGGAGGAGCCCTCAACTCAAAATGGAACATAGATGATGAAGCCAGAAAAGGTTCCAAAAGAAAATGCAGGCAAAACTTCCTCTCCACACACCACCACCACTAAAAACAGATGTAAATGTCTCCTCTCCTTCCCCCTCAGCACTGTTACTGGAAACTGCTGTACAACATGGGGTTAATGGATTCTTACAGTGACCAAAATCTGGAAGCTCTCCCTGCGCCTTTTCACCTTTCTCGGCCTTCGGTTAATATGCATATTGGTAGGTTCGCGGGAAACTGGAAGCACCCTCTCTCTCACCATGTTTCCCATCAGGGACAAAATTTTGCAGCAATCTAGCAAAGTCTTCGGAAACCCGCATCATGGAGTTAATAAATACAGATCGGGGCACGTACCTAAGAAACCAAAATGGGAAAAGGAAGAAAAAACTGGGAACTGGAAATGGGTTGCAAAAGTTGTGGTTTGGGCCTTTGTGGTTAGTGATCCGGCGATCTGTGGTTGTGTTACTAAGAGTCCTTGGTGGGGTCTGAAGTGTCAGCTCCATTGGAAGTGTCACAATTAGCCGTGGTTGTTGGGATGTCTTGGTTGTTTTCTTCGCCAGAGGAAGTCCGGGATCTCCCTGACCTGGCTCGGATGTTTGTACCCATAGGGAATGGTTCCTGCAAGATGTAACAAAAAGATGAATATTAATCGTATGCTTAGAACTTAGAAGCATCGCAATTTGCAAGCACAACCATAGAGCAACGAGAAACATTTCAGAGAAAAGATACAAATTCTGAAAACTGTGGAACGGACACGGGCCAAACAAGACATGATTACAAGTTATGCAGTAAACTACACCCCATCAAGAAAGAAAATTTGAAAGGGAATTGAAGGAAGCTATATCTTTTCGTAGTCCTGAAGGAATTCAAAGGGAATTCAAGGAAGCTATATTTTTTCGTAGTCATGAAGGAATTCAAAGGGAATGGCGCTTTTTGATATGGCCTAGGATCCCGCGATGCACGCAGCAGGCTCGCAAACAATATTGTGGGGTACCACAGAGCAAGATGAACAGTACCCTCATGGTACTGTAGCACCATAAACAGTACCACATGGTACTGTAGCGCCGTGCGCGTGAACAGTACCTCATGGTACTGTAGCCCTGTGCACGTAGACAGTAGCTGACAGGTGCAAATTCTTTATTATTTAGGTTTGTTTCCTTTTAGATTATTTCCATAAATTCGAGATAAGTTTTCTATTATTAGGGATTAACTTCCTTAATATAGATATATGTTTCTTGGAGGTCAAGTTTAGCCATCCCTATAAAAAAGACATTATTGTACCTAAGGTTCCAAAACCCGGTACCGGCCTAAATCCCGGCAGGGGGCCGGTACCGGTTCCCGGCCGGTAACCAGAAAAACCGGTCAAACTTCAAGTTTTGAAATTTGAATTTGAAACCGGTAACGGGAAAAACCGGCCAGTTACCGCCCAAAAAAACCGGAGAAACCGCTAGAAAAGGGGAAAAACTGCTAAAAACCAGGAAACATAAGAAAAAGTTGAATTTGGGATGTTTCGAAGCATATTTAACTTATATAATAGGTAATTTAGTACAAAAAAGGTTTAAACCAACCTATAACGTACATTACGCAGTCATAAAAGACTCAAATATAAATACACTTCGAAAAAACCCGACCGGTTTTTTATTTCCCGGTATCCGCCGGGAAATCCGGTTACCAACGGTTACCGGCCAGTAACCGCCGGTTTTCAGAACCCTGATTGTACCTATTATCATTAAGCAAGGAAATAAATAAAGTTATCTAGTCTCCCTCTCTTCTTCAAAAGGCCTTAGAGCCTTGGCGGCAGCATGGCCAGTTGATCAAAGACGAGTGACCTACCCTCGGTCCTCGGACCCATGCCCAACCAACACTGACCACAACACTTAGTTGTAATATGTAGGAAACGGTGATCATGGTATGCGTGCAAAAAATGTATACCCCGGATGTGAAATGGGTCTTAGTGCATGGCACATAATTTGGAACTGCAGAACAAAAATAACTATATAATATTGTCCTGTTGTGATAAAATGTAGATCCAAATACAAGAGAGACCGCCTCTCAAAAAGTAACTTTACCATGAAACAGCAGCATGCGTCAAATATCAGGCGCTGTTTTACCTCCCTTTTTTTAACAAAACATATGTATATGTTTAAATACTATCAAGGTTGTACAAAAAGATGAGTCAAATGATAGCATTCAGTACAAGGATCAAATAACCGGTACCAGAATGAATCCCGGCCGCCGGGCGGTACCGGTAACCGGCCGGTTACCGCCGGTAACCGGAAATCCCGGTTTTAAACCGGTTGAATTTTGTCAAACGGATTTGAGTTGGCGGGGCGGGAGGAGACCGGTAACCGGCCGGTTACTGGTTTTACCGGCGAGAAAACCGGAAAACCGGTGGAATGAGAATGCATTTGCTCGCTGCTGCTCATGATGCTTTCTTGCTGCTCTAGACACTCAATAATGCAATGCACATGCAGCAACTACCTTTTCTCCCCCCCTCACATGCAGAGAACCAAATACTTCACATGCAAATGGGCTCCGCATCCACATGTCCCTAAATGGTCGCTGAAGCATCCAATGAAAACTGGAACCATTTTCAGCAGCTGCACTTTCAAAATTTTCAAATTTACTACCGGCCGGTTTTTTCATCCCGCTCGCCGCCGGGAAGAACGGTTACCGGCGGTTACCGGCCGCCGGCAATCCGAACACTGATTCAGTATGTAGTTGGAGAACAAGATAACAGAGGATAATTAAATCCAGCAAACAAAATATCAAAGGTAAAGAAACAAAAAGGAAAAAAAATACCTGATCTCCTGCATTTGGACCATCTGAATGGAAGAGTATGGGGCGGCAGCGCTTGTCCTCATTCATCAAACTGGAGTTCTGGAAATGAGCAATCAGAGCTGATTTTCCTTGGATTCTGGCATAAGCAAGTGATGCTACCTTCTCACTGTTAAATTTCTCCCACTTTTTACCATTGAAAGTCTGCAAATGAAAACAAAAGGACCAGGATACAGTGTTGATATTTCATGTTGGATATGGTACAATGTTCAAAGTTGACAAGCTGCATGAAGAATCATAAGCCAAAATAGTCATTATTGCCTTCTGACTAGCACTTGACAATCTGATAGTATCTCACACCTGATAAAATGGAATGATATACTGAGGATTGGTCATATTGATGAAAGCGTAGCCAACATTGCATTTGTTCTGAAAAGTAGGACACAAGATCCCTGTTAGTCGTACGATTAGGCAAGACCATCCGAACAAATATGAGGCATTTGTTGCAAAGGCAATAAATTTAGATCACCTTGAAGTCAATAGGCAGGTAAATAAAATCATAAGTCCCCTTATGATTTTCATCTATGGCAGCTAAAAGCATCTTTGAGGTGTACCTGAAATCCCAACGCGATCAGAATATTAAAAAAAATGACATGAGACACAACATAGCATTTGGCAAACAAACTGTAGCCTAAAATTAGGAGGTGTTGCACACATACTTGTTGGGGATATTTTTTATCATCAGTGTAGTCCGAGAGTCTTCACCACACAAAATACGCTCAATATCAAGCTCATACTGCTTTTTATTATCAGACTGATTAGCACTTGAGTCATTCCTTCGGCCTCTCATCCGCTCACCAGGTGAATCAAATGATGGAAGGGGGACCATAGGGTTCCTTCCATGGAAAATAGGGCCCCTCTGCTGAGGAGATGGTGCACCAATCTGTGCAGAAGGCACAGTTGGGTCCATGCAATTCCCTCCAGTTTGAGAAAATATGTTATTAAGCTCCAGTGTGTGAAGCTGAGGACTACCAGGAAATCCCATGCTTCCAACACTGCCAGGATGGAAACTTTGTGCTTCTGTCAATTCCCCTGCATAGCCATGCCGTCTATCCCAAAGTGAAGGATTGATTGCTGGTGCAGATCCCACATGGTGATGGTGCATTGGAAGGACATTCTCAAGCATGTGTGATGGTGCTCTTGGTACTCCATGCATTTGTGCAGGGGGACGAGATGGAATGTTGTTTACAAATGATCCCGGGTTTGGCCACAGCACAGGAGAATTGGGATGGTGATGGAAGTTATTTGAATTATTCCACATTAACTGGGGACCACGGAGAGGGCAGCTTCCACTTCTTGAGAAACCAAGAGCTGTAAGTGAAATAACACCAAAGCAAAGAATAATTAAATAACAGATAATACTTTATCTGGATTCAGAATACTTTGTACTTTAAACTTTATCTGGATTCAGACTACTTCATACTTGAAATTGCTTTCACGATCCTGATAAACCTAACAGCTTTACATTTTTATTAAATCATATGTCCTTATAGGATGGAATTGAGAGAGGGAGATGGGGTGGAATAGACAATAAAAGCATCAACAAACAAGGCAGATTAGGATATCCAAATTTACCCCCTTCAGCACGATCAAATGAATGTCCATTGAGGTTACCAGAACCCACTTTATGGAGGTATCTACTGTCCACCACTTCTGCTCTCGAGTTGCTATTAACGCCAACTGGTGCCATGGTGTTTAAGTTGAAAGGGGCACCATTAGTCACTCCATTGTGGACTTCAGGCAGAGAATGAGGATGGAGAGCACCCATGCCTTGAAAACTATAATTCATATGCCCGTTCATCCGACCAAGTGAGTGGCTGAGCTCACCAAGGGTAGCCTGATTACTATGAGTTGCAGCAGTTGCAATTCCAATGGGAGAGGATAAACTTTGGGGTATGGTAGAGGACAGGCCCGAAAAAGATGCCTCTCTGAATGGGCTCATCGACGTCTGAAGTCCAGAATGCATACCCTGGATACTCCCATTTTCAAGGCCAGTAGAAGTGATTGTTGCCAAATTAGTAGAACCTTGCAGAATGGCCATCCAGGTCAGGAAATGCAACTATTAGAAAAAACATACAATGAGATGAAAAAAAACAAATAGCATACCAAATGAATCCATTGAAGGGCTACTTGTGCTTGGACTCCCCAGTTTGCATACACTAAACTCTTCCTGCCCCAACTCTGGAGACATATGCTGCATCAAGCTGTTATAGAAAACATTAAAATCTTGTCAGAGCAGTGGCTACAATTAAAAGATTCATTTCCCATGGTTAAAGTTTCAGACATGGGAAAGAAACAGGATAAGAGATATCGCTGCATCAAAGAAGAAATGCTATTTTACCAATTTGTTTAACGACTATTACATATTTCATATTATTCAATCTATTGCATTCAATGTGGACATAAAACATGAACTAGGAATTTAAACACAAAGGAATATGACAAATCCATGTTCTAATTTGCTCATAAATGCTTATCATACAGAAACAATCTTAAAATAATTATTTATCTATGTACTTGAAACACTAAGGAGATGTTTAGACCTCCAGGAAGAGATCTTCCAACTGAAGAAAATTAATGAAAAAACCACTTGGCTTATAACATGCATACATTCCTAGGAGGTACCATCATCCAGATAAAAATTGATGTGATTGGTTGTTGATGCCTAACATCCTACCAGTGATTAGTGAACCATCGGCCTTATAAATAAAAGGTTCACTCAAAATATGATCAATGATTGAATATGGCAAATATATAGCTTAAAAGAAATGGAGAAAGTATTAACAACAAAATAATAACAGGATCATCATGTATGATGGGTCAAGTGACATACCGTCTAGTACCACCAAGATGGCTGGTATCCAATTTGATTTTCTTGCCTGCAATATCGTTCCTGTTTAAAGCACGTAGTGCAGCTTCAGCTGCTCTGATATCATAAAATTCTATTATCTTGTGATGACCCTTTTGTGGAGTGTCCCAAATCTGCAATTAAAAAAGTACATGTGTTATAGTTCTAGTTATAATAGAGTTAGTTAAAGTAAGATCATACCTCCTTGATTTCACCATAGTCACCAAATATCAGATGGAGATCATCATTTGTTATAGATGGGTCAACATTAAACACTACAAGAGTTCCCTGGTTAATATCCTTCTCCGAAGGATTGTCCTATGGAAAAAGTGGCAATCAGCATGTCAATTTTGTGCTCAACTTTCGCAAATATGCTTGAGCAGCCCTACAGTTTTAGAGCTTGACAGACAAAACAGAAAACTGCTAGCACCATATTTATTAACATTCTAGGAATTAAGGCCAAAATAATGATAACCTAAAATCAAGCCAGTAAAACAAAGAGAAAGCATTTTCTAAGTCAAGTGATGGTTACCTTTGGAATGGAGTAATGTATGTCAAGTTTCCTTCGCCTGAGTGGCTTGTTTTGAAGTTCCCTCATGGCATTTCGTGCTGACCTTATATCATAGTAAGATATCATCACAAAACCACGATGTTTACAGGCAGTGTAAAGGGTGCGGATGTCTCCATAATGCTGCCAGGAAAGAATAAACGGCTTTGAGAAATCAAATCTGCTGTAGCAGAATAATGAGTTGAGCAGAAGATGGAAAAAGTACCATACCTCAAATAGAACCTTCAATTCAGAGTCCTCAACATTGCTATTAATGTTCCGAACAAAAAGGGTTCTGGAAGGGTGTTCCCCATATGGGTGTTCACCATTCAATGGGGCATTTAACAACCCAAGTCCATTTTTAGCTCCACCGTTAAGTTCTTGCATTTTTTTATTTTCATCAGTTTCCAGTTCCATCCCTCCTCCAGTGTAGAATATATCATCATCAACATCATCCCTGTTGTTAGCATGGGCTGTGTACCCAACTTCATCAAGAACACCTGATAACAGGTCGTCGTCGTCAGGAAGCAGGTTGCCAATTATTTGGGCCTCGATCTCCTCAGTCAACTCGAAAGGCTCATCATCGACATGGTTTAGATCAACCTTTTCAACTGGCTGACCGACAGGAACATTCTTGGATGTCAATCTCACTGCACAGTTACAAATTAAACCACATAATGAGCAACAAATAGAAATAATATATTGCAGTACAATAATGTTTGAACGAGAGGGTTGACTGTTTCATTCTTGCATAGTTGCACAAGAACGCACAAGAATTACATACAGACTACAATATCAAACTAAAGTGAGTCGATTCTTTTGGCCACTGGAAAGGAACAGGAGATAAAGGAAGCAAGATTCTAAAAACAAGAAGGGAAAGTCAATTCATTTGTTCTACCCTTTCATATTCCCATATATTCTTGCACTTATTCCTCTCTTCATTCAAGAGAATAATCATTAAAGATAGCATGTCAGGAAGTGAAATAATTGAAGAGAGATATGCCATGACATGGCATAATTCAGTTCAGCACATTTACTATAAATGGAGTGGATATTTCTTAAGGTCGTGGTTCATTGCTCAGTAGAATCACGCACTCTGATGAAGTAAGTGCAAATGATAAAGAAAAAAGGCTCACATTTCTTGTCAAAAATGTCCGATAGGGAGCTCGAGAAAAGTCCATTCTCGTTGTAGGACACATTTGGATTAGTCCTCCCATCAGGAAATAATGCTGCCACCTTTAAAGATGAATCAGATTGGCAGCTAGGGTCTTGATCAGGTCTCCAAGGAGATGGTGGGAAGTTAGCATGCCTCTCTTGACTGAACAGCTTGTGCTCAAGGCTAAATGCAGTTTTCTGGTCCCTCAGCTTATATGGTTGTAGAAGCTCTAGTCGACCCGCAGTCTTTGTGCCAATAGGTTGAGGCTTTTCAAGTGAAGATGCAACTGACTTGCTTCCTGACAACAATGGGAACCCATACAGTTTTGAGAAGCCATCATGATAATGTACACCACAAAATGCATCAACGATCATGATGATGAAGACTTAATAGTACACAAGCACTAAGAAAAAGAAAAGAGCAATCGAAAGGAAAAAAAACTTGCAGCAATCAATCACATATGCGAGGATAATCCGCAAGTTCCATTTGTTGACTCCTTTGCAAACCCACGTGCTTACAAATCAAACTGCTGGACCAAATATAGAAAAGAGCTACTTTAAACTACAAGGACCTTCCAATCCTTAGGTTTTTCTTGTCACGCATAAAAAATGTGACTCCTTACATGCCCCAACAACATGCATTTGAGTGATGATGAATAATTGACATTTGGGTTTCATTGGAATTTGCGTTTAAGAAAGTTTCGGCCAATGCATGTTTGTTAAAACTGGATCTCAGGTTTAACGGTCTGACCGCTTTGTATTGGGCGGTCTGACCGGCTGGCTTCGACCACGCACGGAAGTCAGTGGGTCCGAACGGCTTCGAGTTGGGAGGTCCGACCAGCAAACGTCGACCAAAGTATTTCGACCATAGCAACCGCTCCATGCAAATCAATGACGGCATTTCGACCATGACAGATTTCGATTACGTTCAGCTTCGACCACGTCAAGTTTCGAGTATGTCAAACTTCGACCACAATATTCGACTATGGTATTTCGATCACGTTCGGCTTCAACCACATCCGTCTTCAACCACGCCAGACTTCGACTATGTCTGACTACGACCACGTGACCACTGCAGCCTTCGACCACGGCAAAACGATCACGTCAGGTAATCGATAAGCTTTGATCTCGAGTAGCAAACTAGTCGTAGCTACGATACTTTTCGATGGTCGTAGCTACAATGCCTTGTCTATGGTTGTTGCTACAGTAACTACTCGATAGTCGTAGCCTTTACTGGTCGATACTCGATATTCGTAAACTTTACTACTCGTACTCGATAGTCGTAGGCTTTACTGGTCGGTCGTCTTAGGCTTTGTGATCGGTAGTCGTAGACTTTACGGTCGGAAGTCAAAGACTTTGCAGTCGGAAGTTGAAGACTTTGTGATCGGTTGTCATAGGCTTTAGAGTCTATACTCATAGACTTCATGGTCAGTACGAGTGCTTCAATTCTTACTGGTAATCGGTGAATAGTACTCGAAGAATTTGGTACTTAGAAGATGGAAGTACTCGGTGGTCAGATATTGTGGTCAGCCGGTCGTTTGTCGTAGGTGTTGCAATCGGTTGTCGGAGACTTGTGGTACGTAGTCAGTACTCGATAGTTCTGTGGTCGGTAGTGATGCTTATTATTCTCGAGCGTTTTGAGTTGAGCAATGATATCTCCTGAGTACTTGTTGTTTTCGAGTACTCAATGAGCTAGCGGTCATATTGAGTGGTCTAAGGCTGACTTTTCGATAGCGATAAAATCGGTGGTCATAATAAGTTGTCTGAAGCGGATTTCTGGATAGCAATGGGATGTGTGGTCATGGGTGACCTATGTGATGCTGATGGATGGTTAAAGATGGGGTTTGAGTGTGTGCTGATGACAATCAAATTGTGAACAACTTGTGCCGAGAATTGTTCTTTGGTCTTTGATGTGCAGGTTGGTGTAGAGACGGTCATGGTCAGTGATGAGAACCTGGACTAAGATGGGGAAATCTGAGGTCCAAGCAATCGATGATGTTACATGAGGTGGTCGGGCTTACGCTGGAGCACATGATCAAAGGTGGCGATTCGTGGAGAAGCTACGGGCAATGCGGTCCAAGAGGCTTCGACACGAGCGGTAATGATGCATGCAGAAGCTACAGGAGGTGTGGTCCTAGACTCCTAGAGGCTTCGACACGTGATGATGATGTGCGATGAAGATACAGGAGGTGTTGTCCTGGAGGCTTTGTCACGTGGTGATATTGAAAACGTTATGGAAAGAGTCCATAACAGGAAGGATTAGAGATATTCAAAAACCCGTGTTTAGAAAGGTTTCAGATCTCTTGATTTTCGGAAGAAATAGGGTTGTGTGTCCAGTTGTTATGGACACGGTTTGAGATGTCCATGTTTGAGGTAAACACGGTTTAGGGCTCTATATTAAAGCAGGGGAGAGGTTAAGAGTTTAGCCATGGCTTTGCGAGGCTTTTTGTGCTAGGATTTTTAGAAGTGCCGTGAGAGCACTTTGTAGCCACAGAACATGATCCAGAAATAATAGATCAGATCTATTCCAGGAAAAGTTAATCGGCGTCAGCGACATGTTTTTTAGCATCGTTTTCTTGTGTCCTCGGTGACGGCGTACTAACACACTTTGATCTTGTGTAATACGAGCCCTGTGTTGTCTTCGGCGTGTTCTCATTTGAGCAGGTGAAGCTTTTGAGCGAAGGTTGAAGCTTACGAAGAACAACAAAGCAATAGATCGAGCGGTCGGAGCGACAGAAGGTTTCGAAACATACAAACCGGTTGCAGAGCAACTCTGAGCGATCGTAACCGTCAACGAGCCTGTGCACAGTCGGGCGAGCGGTCGAGCGGAGCGTCTTGCAATCGAATTCTACCTGTGTATGTTGGTTTGTTTTCTGTTGGTTTGAGATTTGTTTTCATATGTCACTAAGCGGCGACAATCATTCACCGCCCCTGCCCCCCTCCCCCCCAATTGTTGTATTCGATCCTACATGGCTACAAGGCATCCTAATACAGAAATGAAGAACAGAAAACTAATTCGATGTGAATTAAATCAACTCAGCACTCACCCATGTGATGAGGCAAGGACTCCGGCTTCCAAAAACCAACTTGCCTCTGCAAAGACAGATGAGAATGATGAGAAAATTAGTACAGGCCATAACCATGAACCATAATCTGATCATCAAGAAAGACACAGCAAGTAACATAAACAAAAGGGAAATAGAAAGCAAAACTTCCTGAAACAAGAACTAGAGCAATAATTCCGCAATTGTGGAGCATTACCTCTGTGGGAAGGCGAAGCTCCTCAGTGAAGGAGGACGCGGCCACGGTGGGATGGCTGTACTGGGACTGGTGGTGGCTTTCATCCATGACCTGAGATGGCATCCTGCAGGCTCCCAACCGTATAACGTGTTAGATACTAGACCTGTCAACACCACTGGTAGCTCAATTCAATCGGATCAAAGTAAAATTGGTGTAATTTGCTTAAATCATGCATCTTTGGGGGGCAAACATGATAAATCAGGGCAATTCCGTGCGTAGAAATTCGAACAACACAGTAACCGAGCCAAGGGGCAGCAGAAAAATCTGGAATTTAGTGCTTGCAAGCTTCCAAGGTCAAAACTTTCGAATCAGAACAGCCATATTTTACAAATCAGAGGGGGAATCCCACAAACTTCTGCGCAAAATGTTTAATTTCCCAATAAAACAGCGCAGAAGATGTGGAATTTAATGCGCCTCGGGCTCCACAAGCTCCAAACACGCAGGTATCCTGTGATCAAAGAAACAACCAAAATAAAACAAAATTTTCTTACAGCCCAAGACAAATTCCCCCAAAATTCAAGCTCAGATCACAACAAGCAACCAAATTCCCCACAATTCAAACATCCCCCGAGCGAAACAAAACACAAAAATAGCACGAAACGAGCAAGGCCTCACCAGATCGGCGCCTGCGGCCACCACCTCCTCTTCAGAGCCAAAAACTCCCCAGGAATTAGCAAGCTTCAGCGCCAGGCGGAACAGATGCCCCCATGCCCCGCGACCACTCTCCGCGAGCTCGAAGACGGCGGGATCACGCAGCCCAAACCGAGCCCCCGCAGCCCAATGCGACGGCGGGGGGGAGGACCCCCTCACGCGGCGAGAGGGAGGAGGGAGAAAAAAAATGGAGAAAGCTACAGCACCTACCCAACCCTAGAGAGACGCAATAGCAGCAGCAGCGACGATGGGCCCCCGCCAGCCGCTGTCCCCCATTCCCGCCTCCTCCCGCTCCGCCTTTGAGAGGGCTCGCCGGAGTTCGCCGGAACCGGGCTCCGGCGAGGGTTCCCGGCGAGGTGGTGGTGTGGGTGGTGAGACGAAGCCAAGGCAAAGGCGCAGCGGCCAGCAACTACCTAACCAAATGGAGAAGCGAGGCCGGACGCCGCCTTTTATACCCAACCCCGCGGTGACGCCCGGTGACCGCAACGCGGAGCACGGGACCGCGACACCAGGCACTGACCGCGCCTGTTCTTGCCTCTCTGGCTGACAGCTATGCCCAGGCAGAAAGCGTCTCACCTGTCAGTGAAACAGAGAGGTGGTGGGGCCAGGTTGTCAGCGACGGTAGTGGTTCGAGAGGGAGGTGCCGTAAAATTTGGGAGGCGATGAGTCTGTGGGGTGAGTTGATTAGCAGTGTGTTTGGTTGCTGGGACAGAGTGGGATAGAATGAGATGGTTTTTTTGACCAAGTCTATCCATGTGTTTGGTTTGAGGGATGGGGTGGGATGAACCTGTGCAAATTTAAAGAATATTCTTTTTAGATGCTGGACCATGTGGTTCTACTTTTTTTGGAACCATCTCATCTCATCCCCATCCCATCTCATCATATCCCACTCTATCCCAGCAACCAAACACACCCTTAGGACATGCTTCGATCGGGCTTGAGTTGCTTGCGCCGGAGATACAGTGACTTTTTGTGGTCCATGCTTTTTAGCACGTATATTATGTAAATGTATCCAAAATCATAAGCTATTTTTAAAAATCTATTTTGATAAGTTATTTTAAAATGATAACAGAGAAGTTGTTCTATTTAGTTGTTTGGAGGAAATTATAAGCGAAAAAAAACGAGGTTCCTCCTTCTGATTGGACTATATTAGAATTTTAGATTTGATTGTTGTTTATTTTCATTGCTGCCCTTTTTGACAAAACTTTATTTAATCTTGCCCTTTCAGAAAAAAAAAACCCTTCTCAGTTTCTTGTTTGGTCCGTTTGGTGTAATTTTCCAACCTTTTGATTGCAGTAGTTGTTTTCTAGTTTAATCTTGTTAGTTCATTCGAAAAGAAGTCGACGTGTTTATTAAATTATGTGTTCAAAATTGATCCCTGGCTTTGAATTTTGTTGTATTGACACCTGAAATTAAGAGCATTCAAACATCGATATATTTTGCTAGATGGAGCATGCTTGAGGTATAATAAAATAAATTATTTTGTAGATTACGTAGCGGCTGAATTGTTTTCCTAAATTCGATGGTCACCTTAGCTATTTCAATGGGAAATAGGCATGTAATGCGGGTTTTGATGAGCACGTTTGGTTATGGTCATGGCTAAATATAGATTGTGTTCTAAACAGCTTCTGTTTTTTGGATTTTAGAAGTTGGCTTTCGAACAGAATGACTTATCAAGATGATTTCTATAAATCGTTTGTAGAAGTTACTGAACGGAACGGTTTCTCAACATGAATATCTCTTAGTCCCTCAATTTCTCTCGTAATCAGCAAACATCCACAACAGTTTTGAGCAGAACAGCCAAACGGGATGAGGTTCTTGGCGTACAAGTTTGTTGAGCTCTATAAAATTTAATGCAAAATGGGCATATGGACTTAAAAAAGAGCTATTCTGCTATGCTTATTTGGACTTTAAAAAAGGGTGGTGATCGGTTAACTGAAAGCTCATGGCTTATGGTGAAAACATCAGAGTTGGGTGAAAAAAGCATCAGAGTGATGTGAGGCTTATTTAGCATAATTAAATTTAAAAATATAAAAAAAATATGTTAGCCCATTACGTATAATACAAACAAATACGGGAAAAAAAGAACCGGCAAAAAAGCTCAACAAAAAGCCAAAAGTTCAGAAAAAGACGAAACTTATGAATAGTGAAAAATAAGTCAGAAGCCAGAAACCAAAGCCGAGTTGATCAGGGCCAAGAGCTATTCTGCTGTGCTTATTTGGATTTTTTTAATGGTTTATGGCTTTTCTTTTCATTGTTTGATATTGTAGCTACTGGTGACATTTTGGTGCAATTAAATAAAAAATGAAAAAAATGAAAAAAAAAATATGTTAGTCCATCATAGATAATGTAAAAGGAATACGAGAAAAAAAGCAAAAAAAAAGGAAAAAAAACAGTTTTCTCACGATCTTTGATTGTACCATTTTGCGTGAAATTATAATCTTTAAACATAGGGGTTTTGTTGTACAGTTTTCCATCAGCTAGTTGAAATAGATATTTGAAGTCCTAGCACACAAATTAGGCAATCTTTGCTATATTAAACCGATATCGATTCAAAGTTATGCCATGTAAGTATAAGCTTGTGTTTCTCTAATGTATTGAGCCGATTCCAACTAATAACTAAGACCCACATTATATTAAAAAAACCACAAAATAATAATATTCTCTCTCTCAACCCCACTCTCTGCTATGTAGTTATTTAATGCTTATATAAATTGTTTAATGCTTTGAATCGACTTCTAAGTAGAGTCCGATTCTATACATTTTTTTGTTGAAATGGACCCTTCTAATGTATTGAATCGATTCAATGCATTCTCTCTTCTCATCTGAACTGGTTATAACATAAAATTGGAGATGGTCTTAGTAAGAGTAATGACTTATATGTTTCTAAATCAATGAATTTATCACATACGCGTGAGACATTGAGGCTCTACTTATTAGAACTTCTGTTGTTTCTGGCTTCTAACTTTTTACTTTTGTTTTTTTCTAGCGATATGGTTTTTTTGCCGTTATTCCTTTTCATCTTTTTTTTGACGTTTCCAATTACCCTTACAAGTAAAGTTTTAATTTTTTTCTCCCCGATAATTTTATTTATTCTCCATCCCGCCCACTTGTAAGGGTCATTGGACGATGAGAAAAATGTATGTGAAATGCATACATCACACGGAGTGCATATGTACCATAGGCATATCATAATTTTTTTTCAAACTTTGTGGCGGTATATTCGTGCAGGAAAATCGATAAAGAAAAACAACATGATGGCCGTGACAAGTTTTCTGCTAGTAAAAACATGATGAAGGGAAAACTAAAAGCATATCCTGCGACCATTTCCGGATTTCCCCTTCAAATGGTCGTTAGTCAGTCAGCTACCGGCTGCTGCAGCTAACCAGATTTAGGCCCCGCTCGATTGGGCTGAAAAGCTATAGCTTATGGCTGAAGTTGCATTGTAGAGGCTAAAATTTCACTGTAGCTGAAGGTGACTTATTTGGCGTAATTAAATTTAAAAAAATTAAAAATAGAAAAAATATGCTAGCTCATCACGGACAACATAAACGAATATGGGAAAAAAGAATCAGCAAAAAAGCCAAAAAAATCAGAAAAAAAATAAAATTTATGAATAATAAAAAATAAATCAGAAATTAAAACCGAAACGGGCGGAACCTTAGCCAAATCACTCCGATTTACCGATGCAATTGCAAGTTCAGCAGCTGCAACACACAAGAAACAGAGGCCATATGAGAGCAGGAGGCCACCTGCGCAGAGGATCCTGGCCCCTGGTATTTACCTCGCCCTGGCGTTGGAAACTTGGAATCCCCCATCGTCCGCTTGACTTGCCCCAGGCAGCGTGAGCAGGACGACTCGGCTCCCCGTCCCGTGGGGCCCGCCGCTCTCCGAGGATAACCCCCACCATCCTGCTTCCCGATGCCGTGGGCCCGTATCTTTACTTTACACGTGTCGTATTCCTAGTGGCCTTCTCCGTCCGGGCACCGCGGCGCGGTCCCGCGTGGCCAGAAGGGATACCGCCAGTGGGGAGCGGGTACGCGCTCACGTGCGAAAAAGGATGGGGTTTCCTGGGGAGGGTCGCGGGGTTTGTATCGAAGATTCGGAGGTCGAATAGAACGGCCGCGGTAAAGAATTCTTTTAAAATAATCTTTTTTATTAAAATACAAAATTATACCGTATTTTTATTTTTACAAAAGTAACAACTTATAGTCTGACCGTTAGACGACTGAACTTTATCACTTAACAATTGAGCGATAAGCAGACAGTAGTTCTACCATTGAACGGCCAGATGACAGGTGTTATCCAACGTGCTCGATTAACATTGACGAAATATCGTAATCGACCAATGCGGTTAAAATATCGTGGTCGACATAATATGGCCGAAGATTAGTGAGTGGTTAAAAAGAACAACATAATCGACATAACTTGGTCAAAACATCATGATCTAAACATCATGGTTAAAGAATAGTGAGTGGTCGAAAAGAATAACGTGGCTGAAGATTAGTAAGAATTAGAGGTGCTATCGGCCAGCGGTTGCACAACTGCCTGTGTGCCGCTCGACCGTTAGGCGATAGAGGATTACTTCTGTAAAAATTAAAACGTAGGTATAATTTTGTATTTTGAATAAAAAAGAATTATTTGGGGAAAAAACTCCCGCGGTAAACCCTTGGGACACCGGAACTTACAACCAGGATGGGTTGCACACGTGTGTGGCCTTTTTTTTCTACTTTTCATGGTTTTTAGATATAGCTTGTAGAGGCTAAAACTGCAAACCTACGGCTTGGTGCACGAAGAAACTCCCCTACTCCCAGGGGCGGATCCAGGACAAAATCTGAGAGGGGGCACAACAATACACATAGTATGCTGAATTGTTCTCATTCATAATTTTAGCATGAGTGAGAGCCTTTTAGTTGGGCTGAGTGGGGCACTAGCATTAAATCTTGGGCTATATACCTGGTTCTGCGAATTGAGTGGCGGCACAGGCCTCACTCCTCTCTCTTTGATCCGCCCCGCCTACTCCTAAGAGCAAGTATAATAAGAGGTGTTAGTAGATCACGAGGTGGAGGAGAGAGAGGAGAGAGAGAGAGAGGTGGGTGTAAGTTTGATGACCACCAAGCATAAGAACCAAGAAACTTTGTGAGAGAAAATGGTGGGTCATACAACCTTCAGCTGGCTGTAAACTACTATATGAATGTGTTGATAAGTGAACTGTAAGTATCCATATAACCAGCTGAAAGGTATATTATTAGCCTTGCTCTAACTGTCGTCTAGATTCCAAGCTCTATGCATACATAGGCTATGGTGTATAGCCTACACAGCTCTGTACGTCTACGTTATTGGACCCTCGATCGATCTCCTTTGGGACAAACGACGGTGACAATTGAAACCTTCCGTATACACCATACTCAATTTTGTACAGTATCAAGACTATTTTTCGTGTTAACCATGTGCGGGTACTGGAAATTATGGACCTCCAGCTGGGTACACCAATCGAGCGAAGTTCATTATTTGGCTGAGGCATATCTGCTCATTAGAGATTATACTTCGGACTTCTGATTTTTAGCTATTTTACTTTTATCTTTTTCTTGATGATATAGTTTTTTTGTTTTTTCTTCTTTCCTCTTATTTCTTTTTATTATCCATGATAATATTTTTAATTTTTTAAATTTAATTAACCTGAAAAGATATCGGTTGGTACAGCACATTTCCAGTCATTACAGTTCAAAATAACCGATAAAGCCCTCTCATTTCAACTTCAGCTCCTAGTTTTTAATTCACTATTTCTTAATTTCGACTTTTTATGGGGTTTTTGGCTTTTTTTTCTTATATTCCTTCGTATTGTCTGTGATGTGCTAATCCGGTTTTCTATTTTAAAATTTTGATTTAATTATACCAAATAAGTTACCATCAGATACAATAAAAAATAAATCAGCTATAATATAAAAAGTCATAAGCTATTCTCAAACTGAACGACCCCTAAAGGGCACTCCCGATGTACATTGATACTAATTCTAATGTCATAGGAGAGCAGTTAGGCAGGATTTGAGAGTGTTTCGATATTAAACCTTATTACTGGACCTGACGATGATCGAGATTTTAGAATCAAACACCTCTGGAGATGGGCTCGCAATTTTGGTCATAAGCTCCGATCCAATGCATAAAAGGCCTGATACTAAAACCTTAGTTTCCTAAATTGATACTTGCATGAGCATCCAGCTAATCTTTACCGTTCATACCAACCATGCATTACATGTGCAACATGTCACATTGTATCCCCGCAACAAGAGGATTTCCTCGCTCTCTTTTTTTCTTTTGGTGAGAGGATACAAGCATGTTAGTTAATTAAACTCGGTTCATCATTGCATTGCTCTAGAAGAAATGAGGAGTAGATCGTAGTTGCTAGGAATAAAGGCATGTCATCCTCCGGTTAGCTAAAAAGATTGAGACATTTTTGTAGGTGCTGAAGACCTTCATTTGGTCGTAGATCAGTTAAAAAGCTTGGTGCTTTCACAGGAAGCTTACAGATGAAACAACCGGCATATCGAAGTCCCATTTGCTCGAGAATCGCTATTTAGTCGTGCAAATGAAATATATACATTCCTACAAAACGCACAGATTCTCATTTCTAACAAATTCTAATAGCTGTATATTTCGGGTACGTGCATGGTGCATTTGTAGTTACTTTACCATCTCAGTCTGAGCTTACTACTCCCTCCAATCACACAAAGTGACATTTTGAGATACATGCAATCAAACTTATTGCCTGCGTAATTAATCCAACTACATGGGTTCATGGTTTTAGACTTTAGAGGGTTATGTACTTATTGGTTGCTAACCAAATGGTGCCAAGCTCGAGCATAGGTGATATATTGCTTTCAATATATGGCTCTGCCTAGGCTGGATTTTTCTATGTGTTGATATAATTTTACGGAGAAGTACATAGGGTCTATTTGGTTGCCTGCATCAGGGTAGCTCGCATCCGCTTATGCAGGGAGATGGTGTTTGGTTGGCTGCATCGGGGTGAGAGCCTGCACGAGTGGATGCAAAAATAATCGGAGCCGCCGAAGCTCGTCGCTGGTGAGGAGCTTCCTCCTCGGCGACCACGCATACAGTGCATGAGCTGATGCAGCAACCAAACATGCCCATAGGGATGGTAGCCTGGCCCTAGTAGGCTTACTGGGGGAGATTGCATGTTCCCTGTCCTGCTAGGGGATAAAATAGGTTAAATTATTTTGTTAAAATAATATGACTTTTTATTTATTAATTTATAATTATTTAGGTTTTTTAAATATAGCTTTAAGCTATATATTTCAACATATAGATTCAAGTTTTAGTTTAAATATAAAAGAAAATACAATCAATATAAATATATATATATATATATATATTAAAAAACTATTATTTTTATTTTTACAGGTTCCCTATAAGGCCGTAGGGAGGGTGACCTTGTCCCCACTCCGGATAAGAAAATTCCCCATAAACCCACCGCTAGGGAAAATTATCACCCCTAGAAATAGGCCACACCACTCCATGTTCCCTGATGTAAACCAACGACAAAGTCATGTATGGCCATGACCAAGTCATGTATGGCCATATCATATCGGTTCAATTACACCACATCTCACAATAATAGCCGTCAATCAACAGCATTTTCTGAATGTTGGATCGGCAAAAAAAAACATACAATAAATCAATTTCTTTCCCTGTGTTCCTACAGTTCTCCTGTTTTGATTCAAAAAGCATGCAACCATTCCCTCTCAAAAAAGTTAATTACAGTACATCAACTTGAGATGCTGTGGTGAGCATATCATGTCATGCTGGGCCAGGGGACAAGACAGCAAGCATCAACAGGACTCAATTTTTCTGCTGCAATGCAACACCTGCTAGGTGCAACAAAAACGAGCGCTACTAGTCTACTTGTACACGGTATATAAAAACATGGATGAAAACCAGTACAGGAATCTGGGCTAGCAGTTGCACTCTAGCTGTGTGAGGTTGCATGCTAATTGGCTAATTGCCTCCCGATGGAGCAGCCTCAGGTGTTTTTTTTCTTTGTGACCTACTGTTGAAAAAGGCATCTGACACCACTTCTCTCTATGTGTGTCTCCTGAGAGAATAGGTGAGTACAGAAGTGTTTTGGCTTTGTTTTTTACTTTTTACTATAATAATTAGTTTTTAAATTATATATCTTTTTACTATAAGGTTTATAAGTTAATTATAATATATGTTGTACCGAGTTCAGTTATACTGGCTAAAAGTGGTGCTCATTTGGACTATTAAACCTAAGCTTCTAGCTTTTTCACTATAACTGTTGTGGAGATAGCCTAACCCTTATGACGGGGTCTTGCAACAAACCTAATACTATATAAAGAAATGCATCAATGTATCCTCATCTTTTGTAATTATTTAGCGGTAAGATGGTCATTTTCCGTCATATCCCATTCATGTATATAAAATCCCCAAGAGGAGTACAAGAGGCTCCGATCCACTCATTTTATATTAGCTCTTTCTTTGTTGGTTAGCTTTACTCCCTTAGTTCTATACCCACAAGGGGAACAGGGGTACGATATATCCACTATTGTGCTCATACCACAATAATAACTGCTTTTTTCACTATAGCAATTATTAGCTTTTTAGAGTAATTAAATTAAAAAAATTATATCATCATAGAGAATGCAAAAGAATAAGACAAAAAAAACAAGTTAGAAGCTAGAAGCTGAAACTCTAATGAGCCAAAATAAAATTATATGTGACTATTTCTCTTTACGTAATATCTCTCACATATAGTTATTTAAAAATTATAAGTTAAAAATTAAAATCATAGTAAAAAAACCACCCAATATCCATATATATCTGCATCTTTATCTCTGTCCTTTTGTCCATCACTGCGCATGGCCATGACCATGGGCTGGCCCCACATGAACCTATCAGAATTAAAGATCAAAGCTGCTGCTATCCACGACAGCTTTGTTGTTGGTGTCACACACAGTCACTTGCACGGATTTCTTAGGATAAGCCCTATCTATCACATTATTCAGTGTCGCCCCCATCCTACCTAGGGCCTGTTCTTTTCGACTACGACTTATAGTTTTTGACTAAAATTTTGAATTTTTGCTGTTTACGGTACAGATTACGGAGAGACAGATATCCACTTGCAATTTTTGCCGGTACAGATATTGGGCTTTTAACGTGTAGATCGTTTAACTTGTAGACCCCGTCTTGAGAAAATACTCCGTTTGAAAGTTAGGTACTGTAGCAAAAGCCAAAAGCCACCGGCTTGTGAGGTAAAGAACAGGCCGTTGGACCAACAAATAGTCAAATATCGATTAACAGTTGCAAAAAAAAAGTATAGGCCTTTTTTCCCTTCGGCTTAGAGCTGTAACTTATAGATTTAAATATTTATGATAAAAAATATAAAGTAATATAAATTCGCATGCAATTTTAGCTATATAAATGAAATCTCTATAGTGTATATTACGATCAATTTGTAGACTCTATCTTGAAAAGGCACTCCGTTTGAAAGATAGTTTTTTTAGAAAAGCCGAAAAGTAGATTTTAGAAGCTGAAAAGAAGAAGCCCATAGATAGATCACAAAGCAAGAAGTGTTCACTTAAACGACATTGTAGCAACTTTATTATTCAAATTTGGTACTCGGATATCCGTTTTTGTAAATCTAATTTTCTTCATAGGCCTACCCAACTCGGCATGAACCTACTGATCTCCCTAACTGGCCTTGATCGGTTCGGCTTGAGCTTCTGGCTTATTTTTCACTATTCATAAATTTCGTCTTTTTCTGAACTTTTGGCTTTTTGTTGAGCTTTTTTTGCCGGTTCTTTTTTCCTCGTATTCGTTTGTATTATACACATTGGCCTAACATATTTTTTATATTTTTAAATTTTTTAAATTTAATTATGCTAAATAAGTCTCTGTCATTCCATGATGTTTTTTTTCACCAAATTCTGATGTTTTCAGCCATAAGCCATGAGCTTTTAAGCCCAATTGATCACCACCAATTCACACACAGTCGCTTGCACGGATTTCTTAGGATAAGCCCTATCTATCACATTATTCAGTGTCGCCCCCAGCCTACCTAGTTGGACCAACAAATAGTCAAATATCCAATGCTACTGATTAGCTCTTAATTAAAATGATGATTAAGCTAATTAACACAATGATTAAGCATGCAAATGTCAGTTCATACGACCTGCCGCACATGGCTTGCTTGATAGGCTGCTTGTCAAGCTAGGGGAGCTTGGCAGGTGTTTGCTAAGCTCGGTAGATCCATAAAGAGAGTTAGATTTGTAAAAATAGATGACTGTTAATCAAATATGAAAAATGGCTATAATACCATTTATGTGAATAGTTCCATAAGCAAAGAAAAAATGAAACCTTTGATTAATTGAAAAAATGAAACCTTTGATTAATTGAGAATGAAGTGACCTTGACACGTAATTTTCCTTTACATTTCTGAGCACATGCTCATCAGGTCAGCAGAGATAAATACATAGATAAACAACATTCTTCCAGCTTGTTTATCATGTTAGGATGAAGTAGTTGGGGCAAGGGGAGCGAATAAAGGGCTGGAAAAGGACCCAATGTCTTCCCCCCTCAGTATTCAATCGCTTGAAAAGCCCTATTTTAAAATACAACTCGTAGTACTCACCTGTGACTTGTGAGGTGATGTGTTGGATGTAGTTAGTGAGGTATCTTAGCTATTTTTAATTATATCTAATGAGTAAATTACCCGTAAAAGAGATAGATGGTGAAGATAGATAATGTGTTGTCTCTTATATAATAAACGATTTAAACCCGTAAATCAATTCAAATAGTGAAAGGGTGTGTGTAGAAAGTTATGATAAAAAATATAAGATAGAGAAATAATTTACCATTGAAGAGATTGTCTTTAATGTTATCTTTAGATGAGGTAGAAGGTTTAAAGACAACCTTGAGAGATAGATTATTGTATATATATTCTTATTTATATAGTATTTTCAAGCAAGTGAGCATGCAACATACAATTTTTTTCATACACGAAAGCTGCACAAACATTTATAAAGTAGAAAATAAGTGTGTTTTGACTTTTTTAGTTGCTAGGTTGACTCTAGATGGTGGAGATGGGATCGAGTTAAGGAGAATGATAATGACATGAGAATTTTTTTTTTCTGATTTTTGTGAAAATTGTGAATTTTTTTTTATAAAATTCCTGTGTTTCCGACGAGGCTTAACTGGTTTGACATCCGCTTGAATTGTTGGGGGCAAAGATAGATGTATATATACAGTAACCAAACATTTTAATTTCCTACATAAATTACGCTAGACTCTGGTGATACTTTGCAGGTAGTGCAAGAAGAAGAAGAAGAAAACGTTTCTCTTCAAATTTTGCTATGAACAAGCAGCATTTGCGTGAAAAGTGAAATGCTTTTGGCATGACCTAGCTAGCTCCTGCCGTTGCGCTCGGATTATATGGAAGCGTCTGAAGCAGGGTAAACCAGCTCTATCGACAACTCTGTCAACTTGGAGATGGATCAGGTCGGAAAAGAGGAACAGAAGGAGTGCAAGTTTTGTATTGTATTGTATTGTTTTGTTCATCCATCCGTGGCTTAAAAAGTACTACTTGATCGGGTTTGGACTTGCCTGCAAGTTTAGCATTTCGTGCGGAGTAATCCAAGCCAACCGGGCCATAAGATATTGCACGCGTTGCCGTAGTTGGAAGTATACGTATCAGAGATCAATCCATGTATGCATGTGTGGTCCAGTACAATAACACTGATGAATCTGATACATATATCGATATTATTATGAACGTGCATACTGAAACAACCCATTTCTTTAAAATTTTGAATTTATTTAAATTTTGCTTGAACCTAAAATTTTCACCAAATCTGAAAACCTCCTATAACTTTCCGCTTTCCCTTATAGGAACCCCCCTTCACCTCTCCCTTGGTGCCTCCAAGCACCAACGCCACCTCCCTGCTCCTTAGCACGCCAAGCCACCGTTCAAGTGCGTTCTCGGCCGCTTGCCACTTCAACCGCGTCAACGGAGGCACAATAGCCACGCCATCTTGCAAACCGGTTGTACCACGACATTACGCTACCGTTGATCACGTGCCAGCCGCTCCATCGCAAAAGCTCACCACTGCCACCTTCCGCGTGCCAGCTGCTCGACACGTGCTCAACGTTGTTGCTCAGTGGCGGACTTAGGACTAAAATATAGCTAGGGTGGACACACAAGTGTAAAGCAAACAGTATTACCTAAAAACAAAACAATCCACGATCAAACTATGGTATAATCGCACTAATAAAGAGTATATGACAAAAAATGGAAGTAGCAACTACAATTCGTATGTAAACATGTGTAGATAACAATAGGACATTAGAAAAATACCTCACCAACGAATCTTAGTACATAGTTATAGATGAGTTGTAGAAAAACAACCTGTCAATTATAAAAGATAGATCAGTAGTGTCATAATTGGATAAATAGAACATAAAATATACGATAAAAAGATAAAACAAAAGACATACCATTAAATAACTAAGTACGTCTAGGAGAACAAGACATTTCTATTTTCTGAGATTTCATGTCTTGAAATCGTTTCTTGATTTTTTCATGATCAAGTCCTTTGAACATCTCTCGCTCAATGTAGCACACCATCAAGTCATTAAGCAAATCATCGGACATCTTATTGTGTGAATCGGTCTTGACAATATGCAAAGCCGAGAAGACTCTTTCAACTGATGTTGTCACCATCGGTAGTAACAATGCTAACTTGATAAAGTGGTAGACCAATGAAAATATAATATGCCTTTCTATTTCAACCATCTTCATGGCTAGACTTTCAAGATCGTGACAAGTAATAAAATCATCAATTCTTCACACATGAGGAATGGATGTTTCAAGTTGATCTTTCATAGCCACATGATCAGAACTAGAGAAATCTTCGTCATAGATCTCTGCAAGTTGAGCAATATTATCCATATTGAACTTTAAGGAGTCCCTTAGATCAAGATAAGAAAAGCATACAAGTAACTATGAAGATATCTCATTGAAGCGATGATCCATCTCTGTGGTAATAGCATCAATGGTAGCAAAGAAAGTATCAACATAATAATGATGGTCTTGAGTGACTGTGATCCCATCCTGCCTTGATTGGCCTCATCTTGGAATCGCTTCATCCATATTTGGCACTAGAATCTTATTTGTATCATAAAATATTTTGACTTCTGCAAATAGTGGCTCCCAACCATGATTCCTCAAGTTGATCAAACATGTTTTGACATCAACAAGCAATGACATCACCTGAACAATATTTTAATCCTTCCATTGCAATACTAGAGATAAATCATTTGAAATGCAAAGCACTTTCAACATCAACTTCAAAATAAGCACATAGTTAAAGGTCTCCATTATATGCAACAAACCTGCTGCCTTAGGTGGATTACGCCCATCTTTGTGCACAATACCTAGCACATCTGTCACTGCATCCAATATGGTCTTAATATGAAGTAGGATTGCATAATGAGAGCCCCATCTAATGTCTCTAGGTCTGGCCAAGATAGTTTCTTGATGCTTACCTCTTCCTGAAAATATCTCATCACTCTCAAACCCAAAATGTTTTGACGTTGCTTGTCAAGTAATACATCTTTTCTTTTGCAAGATGCACCAGTGACGATCATAATCAAAGTCACATACTCAAAGAAATTATAAAGAGACGACAACTTGTGACAGCAAGAACTATCAACTGTAATTGGTGAGCAAATCAATGGCATAGAAAGCATGGGTTCTCATCATGAAGCAGTTTTTGAAGGCTGTTGAATTCACCTTTCATATTTGAAGTTTCATCGTATCCTTGTCCTCGGAGTCTAGCAATAGGTAAATCATATCTGCCAAGCATCCCAACTAAAGCTCACTTTAATGCATATAATGTTTCCTCTATGTGTTAGACCATGTGAATGGCCGTGAATAAAATGATGATGAATAATTGGTATTTGGATTGCTTTGTAATTTGCATTCACAAAAGTTTTGATCGATTGTAATCAAATATTTTGAATCCGAGTGGTTTCGATCAATTTTGAGTGACTCCAAGCGTTTTTGGTCTACTTCGAGTGGTTTCAGTCTGCTTCAAGGATGTTCAGACCAGTCCGATAAGCTAAGTGATATCAGACGGCTATAGAGTAGCAACGGAATATTGGATGAGGCTCTGCTTCAAGGATGTTCGGACCAGTTCGATCGGCTAAATGACATCGGACATCTGTCGAGTAACGAAGGAGTATCGGACGACGCACTGCTTCAAGGAGGTCTGGACCAGTCTGATCGGGTAAGTGGCATTGGACGGCTGTCGAGTAGCAACTGAGTATTAGACGACGTTTGAGTGGCATTGGACAGCTGTCGAGCTGCATCTTCCTCCACACGGTTTTCCAACTAATCATATTTCTTAAACCATGATTCACGAAAGGCCCTAAGGTCCTTTCCATTTATTTGAGTAGAGCCTTTCAACAAATAAACCCTTCTCAGTTGATCTCTAATGTTGGGATGAAAATCGTCAAGTGGTATACAAAGTCCTGGATCAGCAATGATGTGATCCGGGTTGAATTCCTTAATACCTTCATCCATTTATTGTAGTTGTGCAACTGTAGCCTCTTGTTATTGTGGTTGTTGCTGTGCAACCTCTTCCTCTTTTTGGACATAGAGCTGGATTTGGTCCAATTGGACTTCAAGTTGAGTTTGTGCATGTGCGGATGCTGTTCCGCTTTCTATGATACTTTGCTTGAAACTTTGCTAAAATAGCTCTTCAAATCCATTTCTACCAAATCAAACAAGTAAACAATGACAATATCATAAATCCATTTGATTTTCACAACTCACAATTAAGAGTAAAGATCAAATATTTATCACTTACTCAGACACTTACTATTGGATTTGGAGCTTTTCCCCATTCTATTCATTTTGAATTTGGACCAGCTACCAGCACTATCTCCTACTGCCCTGCCAGTTCACAAGATTGGCTTAACATAAATCAGTCCACAGCTATAACACATGACTAAAATGATTTATAACTGAACATTCTCCATGTACAGACTACTACAAAAGTTTGAGTACATAGTGCATTACAAAGCTTCAGTACAAGTAAATTTTCCTCAGAACTGTTTATGTGTTCTCTAAAACAGTAATTTCATATTCTTCATTTCAAACTTCCTAACATCATCAAATGCAAGAGATAGGGCAACAATTTTCTAACATTAGAATGCAAATTCCACAATAGCAAGCAGGCTGATTTGTGAAATATAAGAAAAATTACTCACTTTTGAATGTAATTAAGCATGCTCCATGGACCATGGATACATAGAGAACAATGTATTTGAACATTTGATGTATTTTTCAGACACTAGAACAACACCATAAAAATGAAATATGGACACTACTTAACAGTCCAAAATGTTCAATATGGCGGCAGAGTAAACAGTAATGTAAGGCTACAATAATTTCACACAAGATTTTCTCCATATGGTACTTCAAAATATAACAATGAACAAAGATTGCATTGTCATCATCTCAGAGATGTTGCTGGTTTACTTCATAGGAAAATCCCCGCAAGCAAAGTACAAAGATACTCTCACATCCGGCTTATTGCTAAGCAAATAATCATCCACACAGATCTGGCTATCCATTCCCTTTCCCAAAGTACATTCAAAATTAAAAACTAGTATCTTGAGTCTTGAGAGAGTAGCCCCTGTGCGCCGGCCGCGGCAACGCCCCCTGCCGCCTCGCTGTGCTCCACCTTCGTTGGCTAGTAGCCGCCTCATCTCCTTGGCCGCCGTTGCGCGCCACAAGCCCCCTTGGGCCCTGGCTACTCTAGGGTTAGTTAGTCTAGCAGCAGACTGTAGTGGTGCCTCTGCCCGCTTGGGCAATTGCACTAGCTACTACGATTTGTCCCGCTCGCATTTTCTACTTGGTCGCTGGGCTGACGGGCTGAACTAAAGCGAGCCATGTGTCGTGTCTTCTTCAAGACCTCACCCATTGTCTTCTGCCACCAACGTCGTCCTTTGATTGCTTGCCGCTGTGCCATTCAGTTGCTCTGGAGGAGCCGAGGAGGGGATTGGGGGTCCTATTGGCGACGGAGCTTGGGCGGCCACGAGGGTTCACCAATGCTGTTGCTCACCTCGCTAGCTCGTGCAGCCGTGCCAGTGAGAAACCAGACATCACCCAGCTGCTAGCGCTATCACCAGCTCCATCACCACAACGTTGAAGTTGCCTGTTCGCTCACGCCGCCATCCACACACCAAGTGCACCGTCGCTTCGCTCCTGGCGCCACCACCTTTGCAAGCTGTAAAGCTGAGCATAGAGTTTACTCCATCACCTTTCACACCGTCTCACAACCACGCAAGCCTTCTTCCTCCTCTTTGGCCACGCCATGCCATAAAAGCCCAAATCTTGCCAGTGAACCCCAAAATTCAAATTTTCACTATAGCATCATCTTTAATCCAATTCACTACACCGCCTCAACACCGCAAAGTTATCCCCAGCCTCTTGTCCAACCTCGCTACCCTTAGCTCCCCACCATCGTGAGCCATCACATCGCTGCCCATGGTCACCATTGCTAGTCTCCCATAGACCTCCCCGAGCAAAGCCATCAGCACCGCCGAACTCCCCTCACATCCTAGATACTTGAGTTGTCCTTAGTTCAACTGAAGCTTCGCCACAACTCTACTGTGCCATGCCCCTATTCCAGCTAGGCATTGCCATTGCCAGACATCTCCAAGCCGCCACCATCTATGCGTGTGCTCAAAATGGGTTGTTCGCATCCCATAGTTGCTCACCATTATCTGTCGTCGCCGTCATCCAATTTTGCGCCACAGCCATTTCTCTGTCTCAGCTGCCATTAGAGTAAGCTTTGGCTCATTTTGAAAAGGCTAGGCTCTAAGCCAACTGGGCTACCAAGGTGGGCCGGCAAAGCCAGTCCGAGCCAAACTTTCAATCCAATCGGCCAATTAGGCCAAGCCCTGTGCAACCCAATAACACCTAGTTGAATTCAACACTATTCATTCAACCCGACCAAATACTGGTCAGCTCGATCTACAAACAAAGTAAACAGGTTCAACACTGTTCACCCAACCCGACCTGTTAGAAATAGTGTCAACCCATTACTATTCATCTGACCCTTTACTAGTCATCAAAAACCCGTTAAACCTATTCATACTCATTTCGATTGTTGTTAGCTTGTTTAACCTATTTTAAATCCCATTCAACCTAACCACGCTTAATTTAAACCCTATCCGCCCAGACCCACCTTTTTTATTATTGCAGATGACAAACCTCTTTGTTAATTATATATTATTTTACTGTTTTAAATATAAAGTTCTTTACTAGTAAACTTGCATCTATTATGTTCAGATGAACACGTTGCATGGTAGTTAAATAGCTTTTCCATATGGCTTACTGAGTACCTAGTGTACTCAATCTTACTTATTTTTATCAAAACAGACAACAGAAGAAGGAATGATGTATTAGCTATCATTTTAGGGTTACGATCACACTCAAGCATTTCTGTGTGATTTTATCAGTTTTTCTGAATGTAGGTTAAATTTTGGGCTTCAACACCCGTAAAGCTATTATAGTTTGGCTATTAGGTCATATTTTAATCAAATTAATCTATTTTAAATATTCGTGAGCAGATACAATACTCTTTCTGTCTGCAACTGAACTCCCAGACTATTGTAGAAAATACGACGACTCTATTCTTAAAATAGGGTCGTTACACATACTAAAGTCAGTGATCAGTAATGTCATGGTTTGAGCTAATCACGCCGTTTTAGAGAAGCAGAAATTTCATATGAATTTTGCAAGAATTTCATAAGAAACAAACTCGATCATTCCGAATGGAGCCTTAGGTGGTTGATGTCAAAGTTTCTTCAAACAAGCTAGCAGTACGTAAGGCCTATTTTTTCATGATGTTATAATTCTTAAATCAAGTGATCACAGGAGGAAATGAAATGTAGATTCGCAATTGTTGAAGCAAATACGTGGCGGCTAAATATAGTGCCACTATACACGCATTATCTTGGTCAAATACTTTCAGCAGCCAATCTCCATCAATTCATTATACATAAATTGTTAATTGCAACCGGACCATGTTTGATTTGCACAATTATTACAAATAATGAAAAACACAAGAATCATGTTTGATTTGAGGAATTAAAGTGAGTATCTATGTTGATGAGCACGATGATGACAAATCTCATAGCATCACACAGCAACCATTCGGGCTGGCATGGATCCTTTTCCCACTATTAAGAATAATTGCGCATCTTGTCCAATAAAGAATCGAATGGTCAGATCATACACAACGAAAATTCTTTTAAGAGCCTACACAATCGAGAAATTAGATTCGATTATTACAAAACTTACGTGCTAACTGATCAAAATGCATGATAAAAAAAAGAAGACCTGATCAGTTCAGTGTTCGACAAAACGAAGAAGGAGAAGAAGAGGAGAAAGGCGGATATTGCATAGTCGTGCGGCCGTAGCTTATAAGCACCTTTTCTGAATTCTGATGATCCAAATCCAATTGTTATTTTTTTTTTGGAAAATGCTATGCACACGACACTTTTTGTTACTGCACTTGTACGATGCTCTCTGCCCTGACGCGACCTCACAGAGAAGTCTTCGTTTTCTCCCCATTCAGAACACGAATTTGTTTTGAACGGGAGCCCACTCCGTTTTAATCACGGCTACCGCTTCCAATCGCGATCAAGGGCTTCAAAATTATTGATAACCTGAAGAACGTCGCTGCTACACCACCATATCGGGAGCTCCTCGAGCTGCACCGCCGCTAGCAGGGGTGGTTATCGCGCCCAGTTATCATTTTATGTATAATTTAAAAGTATTTTTAGAAATGAGCTAACGAGCCGAGTTAGAACAAAATTTAAATTTATTAGAAATCAACTTATTTCAATTTTTAACCAATTAACGAGTATAATTAAATCAATTTTGAACTAAGCTAATGAGTCTCACTAAGGAGTTTTTTTGTCACCCCTAGTAGCAGGAGCCTGCCATTGAACCGCACGGAGAAGCTCCTCCTTGAGCCACGCCACCGCTGAAGCTCTTTTAGTTGGGTCGAGTCCAAGATTCACACGAGGAAGACCTAATCCTTTTAAGTTTATGGTTTTCTCGAATAAGTAAATGAGATGGTTTCTTCGCCACCGTTTTGAAGCAGCTTATCGGGATAGATTTTTTGAAGTGTTTTTATTAGCGATATCGAGTACCGCCAAGCGTATCGCCTGCAACCACGCCTGCCTCCGTGGTTCCAGCACATGCTGTTTCTCTAGTTTTCTTACATAGATAAGATAGCTTTCTTATATATATAAGATTGCCATCTTACTAATTGATTTAGCTGTTATCTTCCCATGTAATTCAGTTGTAATCAACGACATATATATCTATAAATACACAGGGAAGCAACGCCCCTTGGTATGGCGATTCTCCCAACCTCTCTCTTTCTTCATCTTTTATCATGGTATCAGAGCTAGCTCTGATATTCTTCTTCGCATCGTGTTGATCTTCCCGCCGCGCGCCATGTCTACCTCCGAGCCACCCTCAACTTCCGCACTCGTGGGCACCCTGTCCACCAACACCGTCGGTGCCGCCAACACCTCCACCACAACCCCTTCCTCCATTTTGGTTGTTGTTCACGTGGCTAGCGTGAGAACGCATGTCCCTGTGACCCTTGACTTCAAGGTGTCTAATTACGCGATGTGGCAGAACTTCTTCACCGTGTTCCTTGGCAAATTCGGCCACCTCTACCACATCCGTGACCCACCGCCAACCGTGTCCTCGGTTAAGTGGACCCAGCTAGACTACGACGTAGTCTCCTGGATCTATGGTTGCATCTCTGGCAACATTTGTCAGATCATCTTGGAGCCCGACCAGTCGGCCATCCATGCTTGGACCGCCATCGAAGAGTTGTTCCGTGACAATAAGGAGAGGTGCGCCGTCTTCATTGAGGCTGAATTCTAGTCGATTGTTCAAGGCGACATGTTCATTACGGCCTACTACCAATGCCTCAAGACACTTGTCAATTCCTTGTGCGACGTTGGTCAGCCCATGTTCGACAAGGCACTCATCCTCAACATGTTTCGCGGTCTCAATCTGCGCTTCAAGACCACCGGGACCTTGATCCCCATGTTGGCGATGTTCCCCTCCTTCCTTTGTGCTCAATCACTCCTCCTCGACGAGACATAATTCGCCAACAACGTCAAGATAGCCACCGAAACTGCTCTCGTTGCCGCCGGCTCCAACAACGGCAACAGCGGGCGTTCGAACCTCTCCTACGGGAACACCAACAACGGTAGCTGCCATTGGTGAAACAATAAGGGCGGCAGCGACCATAGCTCCTCCTCCCAATCCAGCCGTAGCACCCCCAACAAACGCACGGCTCCGATCGGTACCTGGCCAGGCAGCTGGGTCTACGTTCCCAGTCCATGGCCCCCTGCAAACCAGTCATGGGCTGGGTCGTGGAGCCCATCATCTGGTGGCAATGGCAGCGGACAAGGTCTCCTCGGCCCGGGCCCCAGTGCACAACAAGCGTATTCTGCATTTGCGCCTACTACCACCCCCTCCCCGACGCCTAGTGCTTCACCACCGTCATTAGACCATGCCGGTTTTCTTGCTGCTATGAACAACATGGCTATCTCTGGCAACTGTGTCGTCGACTCTGGTGCCACTTCCCACATGTCCTCCGACACTAGTATACTACTTTCTTCTTACCCTTCCAGTTCCTCCTCTTCCGTCATTGTCGACAACGGTTCCCCTATACCGATCACACACACCAGTCATACCACACTTACCACACCTTCCTCCTCTTTTCATCTCCATGATGTTCTAGTAGTCCCTAACCTTGTTAAAAATCTTGTTCCATTCAAAAATTCACTCGTGATAATTCATGTTCAATCGAGTTTGATCCTTCTAGTTTTCTGTCAAGGACCTTCATACTCGGATAGAGACGCTTCGCTGCAATAGTCCGGGTGATCTTTACACCATCCATCCCTCCACCAGTGCCCCCAGCCCCACTATGTTTCTCACGACAATGCCTCCACTGGACTTATGGCACCATGATCTCGGACACCTAGGTTGCGACTCCACATCCGTCCTTCACCAACAATATTCTAGTTCTACTACTGTTGCACCCTTTGAGTTGATTCATTGTGATGTTTGGACATCCCCTATATCGAGTATTTCTGGCTACAAATACTACTTACTCATTATAGGTGATTTTTTGCATTTTATGTGGACTTATCCTGTTCGTGAACAATCTGAGGTCACACCACTTCTTCTAGCTTTTGTCGCTCTAGTACGATCTCAGTTCAACTCACAGCTCCGACAATGGGCGTGAATTTGTAAACTTAGTCTCCACCAATTCTTTCCGACACCACAGAATCCACCTCCGCCTATCCTACCCATACACCTCCTCTCATAATGCCAAAGCTGAACGTGCCATTTGCATCATGAACGACGTAGTACGTACCCTGCTGTTCCAAGCATCCATACCACTCTTCTACTGGGCCAAGGTCCTCACCGCTGTGACGTACCTCCTTAACCGTCAGCCATGTTAGTCCATCTCTCCTGACATTCCCTACCAGTAACTTTATAACACAACCCATCTTATCATCACTTATGGATCTTTGGTTATCTATGTTACCCCAATATTTCCACTACAGCCAAACACAAACTTTCTCCTCGATCCGTGGCTTGTGTCTTTCTCGGTTACCCATCCTCCCACAAAGGGTACCACTGCCTTGACCTCGCTACCCACTGGATCATCAACTCATGCCATGTCATAATCGATGGAACCGTTTTTCTGTTTGCTTCTACAGGAACATGTCCACCGGCCGACTCACTGGACTTCCTCCTCAATAGTGCCGCCTTACTAGGACTATCTCGGGCTACTGATCTTGTCAACCGCTCTACCTCCTTAGGGTCCTCATCGCTCCCGGCTCCTGTGGTCGCACCTAAAACCATGTCTAAGATCGCGCCCACGACCATGTCTACGACCGTGATTATGACCATGTCTACAACCACGTCTACGATTGCGCCTTCGACCACGCCTCCAACCATGCCTTCGACCCCAACTGCGCCTTCGACCATGCCTCCAACTGCTCCTTCAACCGTGCCTTCGACCACACCTACGACCACGATGACCGCGATTGCCTCACCCATGTTGAACTCCATGATGCAGACTTCTCTTGCACCCTCGCCTGATGAGGTTCCTCAACCGACTCCTGAACCTCACTCGATGGTCACCCGTGCGAAATCCTGCATTGTGCTTCCAGTACGGAAACTCAATCTTCTTACAAAGAACTCGTACCTATCGGCCCAACAAGTTGAACACTAGCGCAACGCCATGGCCAAGGAGCACAAGGCCCTATAGGACAACCACACTTGGTCTCTTGTGCCTCCCCCACCTGGTGCTAACATCGTCTCCGGCAAGTGGATTTTAAACGTAAGTTCTACTCTGATGGCACCCTCACCCGCTACAAAGCTCAATGGGTCGTGCGCGGGTTTTCTCAACAACCCGGCATCAACTTTGCTGAGACTTTCAGCCCGTCGTCAAGCCGGCCACCATTCGCGTGGTTCTTAGCCTTGCGACCTCTCACTCATGGCCCATTTGACAACTCGATGTCAAGAACGCCTTCCTTCACGGCCACCTCAACGAGATCGTTTACTGTCAACAACCATGCGGATTTGTTGATCCCTGCCACCCCGACTACATCTGCCGGCTCCGTAACTCCTTGTATGGATTGAAACAAGCCCCTCGTGCATGGTACCAGTGTTTCGCATCCTACATCCGCACCATTGGCTTCGTTCCATCCACCTCTGACACTTCGCTATTCATCCTCAAGTGCGGCAATGACATGGCATATCTTCTACTATACGTTGACAACATCATCCTCACCGCCTCCACCGATGGACTACTTTTAGCACTCACTCGATCACTTCACACCAAGTTCTTGATGATCGACCTCGGCGACCTATACTTCTTCTTAGGCATCTCCGTCACTCGATCACCCGTCAACCTATTCCTCTCTCAACGCAAATATGAGTCCGAGCTTCTCCAGCACGCAGGCATGACGGACTGCCATCTAGTTGCCATCCCCGTCAATACCAACTCCAAACTCTCCGCTTCGGCTGGTTACACGGTTTTCAACCCCACTGAGTATCGGAGTCTGGCCGGTGCCTTATAGTATCTGATGCTCACCAGTCCTGACATCGCCTACACCGCTCAACAAGTCTACTTTCATATGCATGCTCCTCGTGATCCTCACATGGCCCTCATTAAGCACATCTTGCGCTACGTGAAGGGCACCTTAAACTATAGACTGCACCTACACGCCTCTCTGAAAGACTCCCTCATGGCGTATTCTGATGCAGACTGGGCTAGTTGCCCTGACTCACGCGGCTCGACATCTGGTTTCTGCGTCTACCTCGGCGATAACTTGATTTCATGGTCATCTAAATGGCAGGCCACTGTCTCATGCTCCAGTGTGGAGGCGGAGTACCGAGTTGTTGCTCATGCTGTAGCTGAGTGTGTTTGGCTGCGCCAACTTCTCCTCGAGCTCCGCCGCCCACTGTCCTCTACCACGGTTGTCTACTGTGACAACGTCAGTGCCATCTACATGTCAGCCGACACGATACAATATCGACGGACCAAGCATATCGAGATCGACATCCACTTCGTTCGAGAGAAGGTCACCCTCAGTCAAGTGTGTGTTCTTCATATTCCGACGACACTACAGTTCACCGATGTGATGACCAAAGGACTCTAACAAAGACCTTCCAGGAGTTTTGCTCCAGTCTGACTGTTCAACCTCCCCCATGATTTGACTACGGAGGGATGTTAGCAATATTGAGTACCGCCGAGCATATCACCTGTGACCACGCCTGCCTCCGTGACTCCAACATCTGTCGTTTGGCTAGTTTCCTTGTATAAGTAATCTTTTTTGTATAGATAAGATTGCCATCTTACTAATTGATTTAGCTGATATCTTCCTATGTAATCCGGTTGTAATCAACGACATATATATCTGTAAATACACAGGAAAGCAACGCCTCTTGATATAGCGATTCTTCCAAACTCCCTTTCTTCATCTTATAATAGTTTTATTAACTTATCGATATTTAATTTGTTTATATCCACATTAACGTAGAACTAAAAAGTGCAGCAGCCGAAAAGAGCCCGCAAAGGCTCGCCATTGTCTCTTCCAAGTACGCTGCTTGCTGGCTTGCGCCATATCGCTGCGGCGGCAGGGACACAGAGGACAGGGGACTTGTTCGACGGGAGACTCGTCGTAAGGCTACCGTACGAGTAAAGATTGTACGTATAGCAGCGCTGTTGTTTTTCAGGGTCAAATCCTCTTGTCAGCGACCTACTATATTACCAGTAAGAGCAGGTACAATAAGACTTAGTCAGCAGACTATAGCAAATATAATATCAACTAAATCTTATGTGGCAGGGAGAGAAAGGAAGAGAGAGAAGGAAGCTGGCTACTAAATTACAGCTAGCTATAGCACGTAAAAATATGCATTTCACTCTCTTATACGTGGGGCCAAATAGTTATTGTAAGGGCATCTCCAATGGTTATAGCTAGCAACTAACTATAAGACTTCCACATCATCTATATAGTACACACTAAAGTTAGCATTCTAAAGAACTATCTATAAGGGCGTCTCCAACAGCTGGCTATTTAGTTAGCTAGATCTGATGTGGCAAGGAAAAAGTAGGAGAGAGAGTAGTCACTAGCGACGAGCAAATAGCTGATCTATTTCACGTAGTCCAAGAACATGAGAGAGGAGCATGTGGATCCAACAGTATAAAATAGTCTTTGCTTTTGTCTCTCACCTCTACGTCAGCTGACTATATAGCTAGTACTAGATATTACCATTACGGACGCCCTAAGGATAGCTATTTGATGCTTACATGCACACAGAGAATTTATGGAGGCTGCCTCGTTTGGTGCTATAGACTATCTCTAGAGCTGTAGAGAGCTGCGTTCTCTTTCTTCATTTAATATCTTCCACGTAGGACAGTTGATGATATGGACTCTCTTGTAGATAGCTGCTATAGACCCATTGGAGATGCCCTAGCTACCTTATTGTATGAACTATTTTTTTGAAAGCTATAGATGAAATGGACAAATGTTATAGCTACTAGTTAGCTATACTATTGTACTTGCTCTAACAGTGGCACGATCCATTAATGATCCCAACCACTTAATCATCCCGATCAGAGAGTATGGAAGACGAGGCGATCTTGGCTTTGGCAGTGGCAAAGCGACGAACCAACAACTAACCCTACGCACACCATCTGTCTGCATCTAATCCTCTCACCTACTTACACTAATCTTGCCTTAAATACATGTCCAATCAGTGGCGGAGCCAGGATTTTAACCTTGAGTATTTCCACTCTCACATAAAAAAAATCCAATCTATAGATTTAAAATATAGTTCAGAGTAGTACGTTATCGATAATTAAAGTCACAAAAATAGTCAAATAACAAATTGTTCAGCTCTAAGATATGCATGAAACAAACTAATAAGTAATAAAGAGAACTTACAAAATACTATAATGTTGCTTTAACCTTGCGATTCTTCATGGCTTGGAAGCGGTTGATGATGTCTTTGTCCTTAACTTGTAGAAAGAACTCCCGCTCAATAAATGTAACCAAGCAATCATTCAAGTATTGATCCCCAATCTTATTTCTCAATTTGTTCTTCACATAATTCATGACAGAAAATACTCTTTCAACACTTGCAGCTGCTACTGGAAGCACTAACACCAATTTGAGAAGCATGTAAACAACTTCATGTCTAAGATGTTTCTTTGTTTCAACAAGCTTAATGGAAAGCTCAGCAAGACTTCTCACATTTCTAAACCTTTCATCAGTGCGCATATCAGTAATGTACAAATTGAGTTGAGGAGGAAGATGGATCAACTCTAAGCTTGAGAAATCCTTAGGATAAAATCCAGCAAGCTTAACTAATTTGTCTTTGTCAAAAGCAGCAAATGAATCGATAGAACTGAATGAAGCCATGCAAATAAGCAATTCTGTGTTTACCTCATCAAACCTTTCATTAAGCTCCAGAAGCTGCCTATCAATGACACTTAAGAACATGTCAACACGGAAACGATGGAGATTCTTGATCTTGGAACCTCCTATCTCTTCCTACAGGCCTGTAGAATGTGTCCATATCGGAAATTTTGATTTTATTCTTGACACAAAATGAGTCAGGCGCCGAAGTGCCGAACAGCCACAGGAATCGGAACGGCCCGCGGCTAGGGTTTGGGAATTGGGATTCAGAAATCGGGAGGCAGCCGCCGCAGCTCGGAAAGGATGGGAGCCAGGCCAATAGGCTGTTTTTTGGGCCGTTGTGGGCTAGAATAGCGAAAATATCACAGAATGCATCATTATACATTTATATATATAAGTATACATACATATATACTAAAGATTACACAAAAAAAGTTAGGTATTCCCGGAAATACCCAGGAATACCATTAAATCCGCCCCTGTGTCCAATGCAAGATAGGCACTTGTGCTCTCACCTCTTTTCCCATAAAAGCAGGGCTCTGGGGGGAAAGCCAGAACAAAGAATCACCTAATTAGCGGCTGGAGGTTGAAGCCTGAAAGTAAGGAGGAAAGATCCTTGCTGTACACTTGTTCACGGTTTCAGAACAGGAACGGAGCGGCCGTCATTGTCCTCGACGTGAGTTTCTTGCAAGTAACGAGATTGATAAGCCCTGACAAGGGTGGTTCGATCTCGACTTGTGCAATCTCTGAAGAAATATCTATTGTTCACTCTTCGTGCATTCGGGGCAGGTATGGGTTAGCTGGTTAAAATAAGTGTTTTCCAGACAAAAAAAATATGTATTTTTGGAAGTTTTCGTGCATGACATGAGATATGGCTCAAGTCGGTGACCACCATTTCTTTATCTCTGTTACAGTTAACTTATGGTTTAATTGGTGCTTGGTGGTGCAGAACAGTGAGCAAGATGGTGATCAGGATCAGAGAGAAGTGAGCTAATGGTTTTTAAGGAAGGACAACAACTCCAAAACATAGCATGTTCTTAGTAAGGAAAAGTTGTGCATGCTTTGTTTGGAGTGACCACCAAGTCACAACAACTAATGACAATTACTTTCGTAAACATGCCACATTTTTCTTGATCTTATAGTACATGAACACAATCTATATAAATAAAAATAACATGTGAGATTCAAGACACCTTCATAATAATTCTAAAAATCATAAAAATTCTCATGTTCCAAGAACAGATAGATAAGTCAGAAACTGCTAAGAACGGTCTAAAATCTAAACGATCCACTGATAGTCTGATACCATCATATCATGAAAACATTTACAATAACGAATTCTAGATCATGACTTAGTTTATAAGCTCTACAAAATGCTCAAGGACAAATAGCAGGAATTCACATTATCCTCACCTATCCAAGGACAAATTGGGTAGGCAGTCAGCAACACTGCCAACCAATGACTCTAGCTTCCGATTACCAGTGGGGGAGACCGCCACCGGAGGGAAGGGTCGTAGTTGGGGAGGCCGATGTCGGAGGGAGGGGCTAGTGCAGGGGAGGCCACCGTTGGAGGGAGGATCCGTGGTAGGGGATGCCGTCGTCAGAGGGAGGAGACGCAGCAAGGGAAGCCACCACCGGAGGGAGTAGTTACGGCAGGGGAAGCCACCGCCGGAGCGAAGAGACATAGCACCGAACGAGATGCAGCAGCTACAGCTACCGTCGCCACCGCCCTCCCGAGTCCCGACATAGGTTTCCCACGCGTGTCACGGCAATGGTGCCCTCTTGAGTCCAGACAGCTCGGGCGTGTGGGGAGATTTGATCCAATCGAAGCAGGAGGGGTAGGGGTAATTGTGTTGCATTGCTGGGTTGTGGGCCACTTAATTGAGCGTGGGCTTCAGTTCTCTGGACTAGCCACTCGGCGAGTATATGGCCTGTTAGCCGATTATTCCAAGTACTCGCCCGATTATACCGGTTAAACCGGTTAGCTACTCGTTTTTGCCTACTCATACTCGGTGAGAGGATCTAGTCCGAGTACTCGACCGAGTAGACCTGATTTTAGAACCATGGTTTGTATAGGTGACTGGACAACACACACCAAGTGTTGTCTTCCCAGAGCATTCAAGGGCACAAATTATACATCCAATCCACCAATTAAAGCACATGCCCCAACATGATTTTCTTCTTCTTTTGCATCATAATAGTAGCTTGATTACGATCGAAAGCACAAAAAGGGCCCTCCAAATGTATACACATGCTTAATTTTGACTTGCGCATGCAAAATTTGACGAATGATTTGCTGAATTACTGCTAATGTATTGGCTCGGATTAGTAGTAGTAGTACATCACTGACCACACATATAATACTACTCCATTTGTTAATTATGCTATCAATGTGGGCAATTAAGTCCCCGCTCATTTGGGTTTCAGCTTTTAGATTTTGATTTCTAGTTTCTTAATATTTTTTGTGGTTTTTTGGCTTTTCTTTTCCCGTATTCCTTTGCATTGTCTGTGATGGGATAATCATTTTCTATTTTTAAAATTTAATTATGCTAAAAAAGTTACCATGAGATACAGTACAAAATAAGCCTCAAACAACGGAAAACGCCAAAAGCCACAAATTTAAGTTGAAATTTAAGCCTTATTCTTTTTGGTTTCAGATTCTGGTTTCTAGTCTACTATTCCTTAATTTTATCCTTTTCTGATTTTGTGGCTTTTTTAGGCTTTTTACCTTTTCTTTTTTCTGTATTTGTTTGCATTGCCTGTGATGGGCTAACCTATTTTTTATATATATTTTAAATTTAATTATGTCAAAAAATTATTAATAATTATAGTACAAAATAAGTCAATTACAGCGCAAAAAAGCATAAACCAGTTTGTATAAACTGAACTGAGCGCCCGTAGACTGCGTCTATGATATGATGGCCATGGGAGACACGGGATGGGAGGGATGTCACACAGGTGAAACAGTTGGGTTGGTTAACCGAAGCTTTTCCATTTGTACTGCTAAAGTTATCCAGTTGGATTCTTTTCGGTTGCGAACATATTTTATGACTACAGCTAATAGTTTTTAGATTTAGTGTAAGTATTTATATGAATAAATTGAATATCAATAAGCTAATTTAAAAATATTATCTTAATAAACTATTTTAAAAAGATAACATAAAAGCCGTTTTAGTTGTTTGTTTGGAAGAAGCATAGGCCATAAGCTGAGAAAAAGTGGGCTTCAACTTGTCGTTGAGCACTGTTCATACGTCAACGTCGTCTTCTCCGAGAGTTTCTTTTTTTTTTCATTCTTTAATTAATCATATAAAAAAGAGAGCACCGCAGGATACGTACGCATATTCTTTTTTGTTTGTGCGTGGAATAGTTGTGGCTTTCGTGAGTTTTTGGGGCTAATGGTTTGCAACACTTTGATCTGTTTCGAACAGAGAATTTATTTGAATTCTATGATAATTCAAATGTTTTCTACAAAAATCCTATGAAATTATTATAAAATTTTTGCGTTCCAAATGGGTATTTAAATTCGTAATGTCGGATTTTATACTCAGTTTCCTTAGTTTGTTTGGATGAGGGTGCTGGACCAGTATTTAGCTTAAATTTGAATTACATTCCAATCAAATCCCTCTGTTAGAATGGTTTGTGTAACCGCAGGCTTTAATCATCACCTCGATAAAACAAATGACAGGCTTTGTAGGTTCATCACAAATTTGACTTGGAGCACCATATCTTGTTAACCTACTTGTACAGTTGTACACATGGTAGCGGGTCACTTCTTTTTTATTTCGGCTTATGTCTTTTGGATTATTTGTGTGTGAGAGTATAGAATAACAGAAACTCGTATATGGTTTTGGTCAATATAAATGAAGTCATTACAGTGTGTCCTACAATTAACTCGTAGACCTTACCATAAAAAGACACTCTATTTGAAAGCTAGTTACTGTAGAAAATCCAAAAACAGCTTTTAGAAACTGAAAAGAATAGTCCCAGCATTAGCTATCACTCTATCACAAACTAACACATAGATTTAATCACTGATAGGTGGACCTCCTTGTTAGACTTGTATGTATGTATCACTTGGGTAGATCGAGTAAGCATTCTATAGTGCATACTACAATGCCTCCCAAGTCCCTGGCTCCCTCCACTTCACACCCCATCATCTCCTCCCCCCCCCCCAAGCACCCTTCCCTCTCCTAACCTAGCAGATGAGCCTGGGAGCACGAGGAAGCCCAGATACACGCTAAATAGCTCGAGGGGAGCCACAACTGCACCGACGAACTCGTGAAAGGTAAGATCTAGCACTAGCGAGCTCGGGGAAGGATCTGAAGTTGGCAGAGGTGTCACTTAGCTCGTGGGGAAGAGGAAGGGAAGGCCACCATCGAGGGTGAGGTGGTCGGCTTGGGTCGGACGGCGCCGGCACAACCACAAGGCCACAAGCCACTTAGCTCATACACAACTCTCTAACAGCGTATGGAAAATGATGGTGGAAAGTTTCGATGAGCCGACTGCAATGATAGTTTTATTTTGTGATTTTAGAACATGGAACATGATTTTTTTCAACAAAGATCCGTAGCAATGCACGAGCAACTAGTACTAGTAACTTAAAGGTGAGAATTAAGACCACCCTAAAAATGGTTTAATCTAACCCATTACCATGGACAATGCCCATGGCTTTTAATCATAGGCACAAGAGGCACACACAGGGGCATCAAAAATAATTTTTTAAATAATATGTTTTTATTCTAAATTACAGTATTATATCTGCATTTTTTTAGAGTTTTGGCCATATGTCACTCCACAGTTAGGCAACTTGGGCTAGTTGTCCAACCATCGTGAGACACATAGCCAAGTTGCCCAACAGTTGGGTGGCAAGCCCCTAGTCGCCCAACCGTTGGGTGACTAGGGGGTATTTCCCACCGCGCATGCAGTCGGCCAAGCGCATGCGCTCATTTTGGCTGAGAGAGGAAAGAAAGAAGGGGGGAGGTGCTTGGCCAAGAGGAAAGAAAGGAAGGGGAGAAGGAGAGAAGAGAAAGAGAGGAGGAGGCGAGGAAAAAAAGGAAATGAGGAGAAGAAGAGAGGAGAAGAGGAGTGAGGAGAGAAGGAAGAGGAGGGAGGGGAAGGGAGGAGGAGGAGATATTTGCGTATCGATGACGATAAATCCCTTGCATTTCTTTGTAAATTTACTTTTGAAATATGGTAGGATAGCAACTAAAATCATTATATGTGTAGTTTTGAAACTAAGATAAGTTAGCAATTAAAATTATTTGGTATGTTGCATATTGTTAATAGATTTAAACAGTATAGTCATAGAACTAACACCAATTTAGTTGTTAATAGTTGTATTGCCATTTAGATCACTCCTAGTTAATTTTGTTAGTCACTTATAAATTATAGAAACCCCATAATAAGTATTCTTAATTATTAGAATCCAAAGATTTAAAATTGTTCATGACAATTAGAATAGTACACACCAATTTAAAATAGTACATGACAATTTAAGATTACGCGTAGCGATTAAAATTGTATGCGCCGATTTAAATAGCATTTGAGTCGTAAAAGTCTACAAGTGCCTAAAATAAAATTCGGGGATCCCACATGATGCCTTAGTATAACTCATTTAATTATTATTTAAGATTTACTTTCTGTTATATCTGAAAGTAAATCAACACACGTGTACTATTTACGAGAAAAGAATCAGTACCAAGAGGGAAGAATTTAGTCGAGTGACACTGAGACCTAAAATTATTTAGAGAGGTAGATAAATGGGTATGCTCCTACGAGAAATTAAATAGGCATAATTGCATATGTGAAATCGGCTAGAATGATTTGAAGAATTTCCAAAGCTACGCTATTAATAATTAAACTTGTAATTGTGTCATAATTGCTAACTTCGAATTGATTTGCATATATGGCTCGCAACTGTGGTGATTCAGATTGCCTTTTGGCCTGCAGGACTAGCACGTCGACGCACAACACCACGCGAGCCATCATGCCCTGCATCCTAAGGGCAATGACAAGGTGACCCAGTTGAGGGTTGTTCGTACGCAAACACCTCGACGGGCTTGGAGGATCCACGCTGGAGAGACAAGTTTGTCTATGAACTGTGGCACTTATTTTTATGATATTTTCGCTATGAACTGACTTCTTCATACTTTCCATGCTAAGCGATGCCGAACTCCTACCTCTCACGCGGATGGTGGAGGCCACCGACGAGGACGGCAGTTAGGTCGATGATGACGGCGAGGTCCAGGCCGGCCTGGAGTGGCCACGATGGTTCATGTTCGACCGGTCACTTCTGACAACTCAGGTGGATTGGTGGCAGCCCGAGACACACAACTTCCACCTCCCATTCAGGGAGATGGCACCCACTCTACAGGACATCGTGCTGATGCTCGGTCTACCCATCGCGGGAGAGGCTGCCTCCCTACCAGACACGCCTGCCAACTGGCGAGACGACCTACTGGGCCGGTTTGAGGGGGTCCTTCTGGTGGAGGCCACGACATCATACTACATCTTCCCAGTGTGACAGAAGCATGGCTCGCCCATGTAGTGGCATTCACTCTTTCAGGTACAAATGCTATCTATTTTTCTTGTTTAACGATACTCTATCCTTGCCATATGATAGGTTTACTTATTTTTGTTTGTGCATAGGTCGAGCAGATGGACCTGCAAGCCGATGAGTAGCAGGTGTCACGGCACCTCAAGTCATACTTGCTGTGGCTGTTTGGCTGGGGTTTACTAGCAGCCATGGTGACTCCATCGACGCTCGTCTCGTGGGGTATGCAAGTGCCATCGCCGACGGGGAGGAGGCAAACATCAGCTAGGGATCAACCATACTTACCGCAACATACCATGGCATGTGTGACGCTTGCTGCAAGATGAGACTGACCTCTGTCCTCACAGGCTACCCCCTCCTGCTGTAGCTGTCATCATTCGAGCGCTTCTCCCTCGAATGATCGATGCTGCTCGACAATGTTCTGTACCGTGCAGACATGTACCATGGAGGCACCCTGGACCGACCGACCACAAGGTCTCTTTGGTGTCGTAGACATGTACGTACTCTTATGAATATTTACTATATGTGTATTATGGGTCATCCTTTGTAACCACTATTCTAGCTCGCAGGCACAGTTTGCACACCAGTAGGTCACCTGTGTGTACGACAACTTCGTGGGGCACCTCAACCGCCTCACCGCTGATGACGTGCACTGGGAGCCATACTCAGCTCAGGAGATGCAGGCCCGCGCTCCCAAGTGGCTATCCTGACTATGCTGGCATGACCAGGCATACTAGCTGACATGGAAGAAGCTCGTCTTTGACGTGTTTGTTGAGGATTACACGGTGCATAGGGTGATGCGCCAGTTCGGCCTTTAGCAGGTTGTTCCAATCCGCGTCGGTAGTCAAGTACCTGACTCAGTCCATGTGTGAGTTACACACAACACATGTTCCTAAATTTTTTGAATTCTGTTAGCCTTCTAATTGCAGTGGTACATTTTGCAGGCATAACAGGAGGGGTAGCAACAGGATGACTTGGAGCGAAGATGGAGCAGTGGGTGCAGGAGTGGGCGGAGGCCCTTGAGGACTTCGTGCAGGAGGCCACACCGTACAACTACAATGTGTATGATGAGTACCTATGCTGGTACGCTCCACAGACACGCACCAGGCTGGTGCATGTCGTTGACCCTCCTCTCACTCACGTACCTACACCGACCGATACGTACCCTGTACACTTGGCGTGGAACTTGTCCCTCGCGGTACGTACTCTTGTGTTTCAAATATCTAAGTATGATTACCACAATTACAAGTTTAACGCTCTCTTCTACTTCTTGTATATGGACATCACTGCTGGGATTGCAAGGGACACCGGATCGATCTTGGACAGGGTCGCCCACGGTTTGGAGGCGGTGTGCGTCGAGCTGCTAAGCGTGTCGTGGCCTTGACATCGTACAGGATGCTCCCAACGGTGGCCACACCGACACGCACGCCGAGGCCACAATGCCCTACAACTCCGATAGTAGGCCCCGTAGGGCCACGTCCACATGCCCTATCAGTGGCTGACCAGCCTGGAGGGTCAGGGTGGGCACGTGGCTACCTTGGCCACTGCTACCTCTGCCGCTAAGCGAGGGCGGAGGGTCAGCGTGGGCACATCCGTACACATCGGCATTTTATTTCGTAGTTACTATGGCATGATTTTGTATGAATTCCCTCGTGCATCGCAACATTACTTACCTTCGTACTTACGAATCATTACGATCTCAATCGCCCTCACAAAATTCTTCAAAAAATTATTGCACTACAACAACATACGATGATCACAAAATGTTATTACGAGTTTAACAGATTTCGCACCCTTAAGAATGTACGAAAATCACAAATGGACTAACCGACATTATCTGCCTTTTTTAAATAAAATAGCAACCTACAAATAAGATTTGCTAAATTTATTATGTACAAGAATTGCCATTTACTCCCTTACAATTATTTCCATCAGATTAATACAATAATAATATTATTATTTTAAATCGTCCTACCGCTGGGCAACTTGGACTAGTCGCTCAACCCAGTTGGGCGACAGAGACTAGTCACCCAACCGTGAAGCGACATATGGCCAAAGTTGCAAAAAGAAAACATAGGTACAATACTATAATTTGGAATAAAATAGATTATTTAAAATATTCCATCAAAAACCATCGTCACTAACCGAATCCGTTGTTTTTATCGAAGCTCATGTAAAAAATTACTCCCTCCGTTTTGCTATATTTGTCCACTATCTATCACGTGCACACAGACTGAGGAAGCACTGAATCTAATAAATACTTATTCAAAAATGATCATTTATATCTCTATTAAATGACATATTGTAATTAGTTAATCTTTTCCAAAGTTTTAAAGTAGAGATAAAGAGAAGAAAAATTATAATAACTATATTTTAGATTTTTTCTAAACAAATATATTAAAACGGATACTCTCGAGTCTATGGACAAGTGGAGAGAATAGTAGACACATGAGGCAGACATCCAGTAGATCAGTACTCTAGTACCATACCCGCTCAGTTGGACTTCTATAAGCCAGTTTATGGCTTTTTGTACTGTAACTAGCTTATTTTATACTGTAAATATTGATGTCTTTTTTAACGTAATTAAATTTAAAAATTTAAAAATAAAAAACATACTAGCTCATTCGAACAATGTAAATAAATATGAAAAAAAGAAAAGCCAAAAAAAAGTCAAAGATGCAAATAAAGAATAATAAACTAAAAGTTCGAAATTAAAGCCAAAACAAGCAGCCCAGCAACCATGGACAAGATCTGCTCATTTTTTTTCATGAGAAACAAACCATGCGTGCATGGCAGTGTCTGATAAGATTACTGCTAACTGCTGCTGCTAAGCAGTAGTACTCATCCTAACTGCTCTGCCTTCTTTCTTTCTTAACTCCTCATCCAATCATTGTCCGGTCTGAATTTTATACCTGTGATAGTACGTACATAAAAAAATAAATCTGACATGAAAAGCTCTATTTTCTTCCAGTTATGATTTTCTTCCATAAACAAATAAGATATCTTATTTATTATCTTTTTAAAATAATTTATAAAATAACTTTTCAATACGTCTTATCAGTGTTTGATTTGTTCACATAAATATTTATTTTAGAGATAAAATTCATCCGCCGTAGCGAAAAAAGGGTAGACCCAAAGTGTTCTTACGTGTGAGCTGATGATGATACGCTAAATAATGAATATACCACTATCTCGTAAATATCTGGCAGATGCTTCGTCAATGTCGTCGCGTTAGCTGGATACTCCTGTATTGCTGCTACTTGTACCTGATTCCTTGACCCCATTTCCTTTTCCATTTTCACTAGCCGCAGATGATTTTGTTAAGATAATTTCCAAAGAACTGAAGAGATTATCTAATTTTGTTCACGGATCCAATTAAACAAATTTGTGCTGTACGACAGCAATGGGACACCATGTGGACCAGCGTTCCCGTGATGACGTGATCGAGCAACTAGAAATCCAAATTTTACTTTGTGTGAAAAAGATATGGCATCACAGTCAGACAGTCGATAATTACTAACAGGGAACTGCTTGCTTGACACAGATAGTACGCACTTAAATTTTCTAGAGGTGTAAGTCAGCCGTACGTACACTCAAACTATATGCGCTCACATGTATACGTCTTGCACATAAGCTATGTTCTAATTAGAGGCTTAACAGGTAGTACTAAATTTTGGAAGACTATGGACCTGTTTTTCTTTTTGGCTGCGGCTTATGGCTTTTGGCTGCGGTCAATGGTTTTTGGACTGTTTGTACAAAAGATTACAGAGTAACAGAAACTCACGTGCAATTTTTATCATATAAATGAAGTCAGTAAAATATATACTACAATTAACCAGTAGACACTATCTTGAAAAAAATACTCTGTTTAAAAACTAGTTACTATAAAAAATTCAAAAAATAATTTTTAAAAACTAAAAAGAACAGGACCTTTACCGCAAGAGATCTGTTGGGCCGGGCCTGGGCATCATCGATCACCTTCTTTTTTCATACGTTGCATAGTTTATTATCGTCATGCTTCACTTGTGTACAGCTTTGATCTAGCTAGGGCGAGCCAGCCGTTGGTCGCCCCACTTTGGTTTTATTTGTATAGTTTAATTTTTATTTTAATTGTAGACTAAGTTAACAAAAAAAAAGCGTCAAAAGGGGGGCCCTTCTCACCCTCTCGAGCCTCGGCTCGGCGGTGTCCATGCCATCCACTGAAAATCGAGACCGTACGTCACTCACATGGAAGTGGTCCAGTGCACCCGTCCTTGTAGCGTGGACAGTAGTAGTACGGCCTGGCCACTGCACGCCCGTCGTGAGCCGTGCCCACTGATGCGATGTGACCTTGTCAAACTCACACGAAGGGTTGAGAAGGATTTTGCCGGCCAAGAGGGTCCTGTTTATATCCTCCTTACAAAAACAGTAATGTATGTATGATATTTGTAAAAATAGTATTTTTATTGTCCGGTGTTTGGATGGCCACATCGTAAAACTGATGCATAAGCGTACCATCGGTGTTAGATAGCCAGCCGCCTCACCACCAGATGGCAGGGCCTGCCGCCCCATAGGCAGACAGTAGGTAATTAAGCTGGCTAATTAGTCAGCTTAATTACCTTCTTTAATTTTTTTACATAATGTTTGTTTCAATTTTTAAATGTAGCAAATAAGCTCGAAAAATTACAAAATTTTTGTGCAGTCTCTCGACACAACATACTTGGCTGTGTAATTTTTTGTTAATTTTATCCACTGTGAATGTTTCTAAAAAATTCATACGATTATCAGGTAATGTTCGAGTTTATTAATATAGCAAATGAGCTATAAAATTACAAAATTTTATATGCAGCCTCTCGCGATAACGTGCTTGACTATGTAATTTTTTTGATAATTTTATCCGTTGTGAATGTTACTCAAAAATTCGTACAATTACCAGGTGATTAGCAGGTACGGCGGAGGTGTGTCATTATATTATCTTTGCCTTTTTAATCCGCATTTTGGTTTTCTTTGCTTTGTTTAATCTGCATGTGAACAAAGCGCAGTGGGCCGTAGACATTTGGCTCATATAAAAATTGAGCACTCGTGCAGGAAACAGATTACCGAAAGTGTCACTTGCATCGTGTCTGTCTCCCCATGCGCAGTTCACTCCCGTCATTATCGGCGCGTCATTAGCGTGCGCTTCACTATCACTCTTGCTATAAATTTCAAGCTGCGTGTACTCACATTCTTGCAGTCTCTTCGCTCACACTCCTCGCCTACGCTCTTCGTCCATTTTCTTCACAATCGATTAAATATTGTTTAGTGCCATTATTAGCGTCATATTAACAGGTAAATTTTTGTCATATGAATTGTCTTTGTTAAATATGTACGTAATTAGTTGCAGTTATTTAGGTATAATTAATTTAGTCCTAATTATTTTGGCATAATTAATTCATTTTTATATTAATTAATTTTCTGTTAGCAAGTATATGTTGTTTAATTATTTAGGCATAATTAATTACTGTTGCATCATGCATGTTGCGTACTATTATACTGAGTAGTACTACTTCTAGCTCATATAGTATAAAAAAGTTGGGTTTATTATCACATTACCTTCAAACTGTTCTTTATGGACACATATATCACCCATGCTTATACTACTCTTTTATGATAGCATATCATATTATTTAGTCCATAAAGCCAGTGGAGGGTATGACGTGATAGAAACCTATATATGTATATATCAGATCTTAAGCCGCACTATTGCCCATTAACTTAAGCACTTAATTTGCTTGCTTTTGATCAAAAGACATCTGAGGTAGAGAAAAGTAAAAAGCCGGATATATAATAAAATAAAACTATACTAACAAACAATTATGACAAGTACCATCAAGTAGCATCAAGGCCTAGATGTTTTTCTTGACCAGATTATGACCATGGGTTCATATGCACCATTTATTTGGACCAGTATACATTTGTAGTGTTCATTTTAGTCCTAAATGTACATTATTTTATACTATTTATTCCATCGTAAATTTTAATTTGTAGTATTTTACTGTCATTATCAATCTTCATACTAATATTTACTTTATCATATTTGTTGGAAGGTATAGTTTTACCCGATCTCATACAATTCTACGATGAGACCACCAGTGCCACTCATGGATGACGGGTAACATGGCTGTCCCTCCGCCCTTGAAGCTGCGGGGTGACAGGGATCCGCGGGAGCTGGACGAGCACTACGTTCCAATCCTATGGGCCACGAGCTTGTTGCCCTTTGCGAGCCTACTCGCGGCACTAGTGGACAGGTGGAGGCTCGAGACGCACACATTCCACTTTCGGTGAGGTAAGATGACAGTCACTCTATAGAATGTCTCGTTCTTGACTGGTCTCCCTCTCTGGGGTGATGCACTTGTTCTACCCCCTGCACGGCAGGCTGGCTGACCGGTTCGTCCTGGCTATCCCGGAGAGTGCTCATGGTGTCCCTCGCACTTGGCTGAACAATTTCAGTGTGTGCCCGTAGGATGCACCGCTCGAACGTACCTCATCACATACCTTATTCAGCTCTTTGGTTGGAGCATGTTTCCAGCCATACACTGCGATATTTGTAATGATGAGTTCATCCGCCTCGTCGAGTTTTTGATTGACGAGGAGTTGGGACGATGCCTTAGTTCAGTTGGGGATCAACCGGCCTGTGCGCCACATATCGGGAGTTGTCTGACACTTGCTAGCGCACCACTGCTGATACCCCCAACCTGGTCATCTGCTACGTGCTCCTATAGCTGTGGAGTTGGGAACACTTCCTTATCGGGCGTTCTGCCATTGTGATGCCAGTGCACCCATTCGGCGAGTTCACCGACCTAATAGATGGGCCCACTATGGGTTTTCGGTGGACTGGAGCCTGTCTGCGCTGGGCCAAGGGCAAACCATCGAGATACTACTTGTTGTGGCACAATGAGTTCAAGTCGTTGCATGATAGCAACATCATTTAGGGTCCACGGACTGTAGATTTCATGCATAGTGTATCGCTATACGAATTATCCCTGCAATGCCGACGCGGAGCTATGAGCGATGACACGCCATCTGATGTTCTCGTACATGGTAGAGGCTTATGTGTTGCAGCGTGTAATGCGATAGTTCGGTTTGCACCAGGCCGTACCCCTTATGCATGGTAGGTTCCTACCGCGAGCCATACACAGGTGAGTCAAACTCTATCTGAATAATGTTTACACTTTGTATGTATTTCTCTGTAACATCGATGATTCTGGAAATGCAGGCAATCGAGGGTGGGTCAGCATGGTACGGACTGGTAGCCACTACAGTAGGAGTTGACAATGGCATGGATGGACAACGCACATCTGGATGTCATCATGGGGCAACGTCTGTACAACGTCTAGACGTACGACAAGTACCTGGAGTGGTACGTACCCTGGTCGTGCAATTGAGTTGCCATTTCTCCACCAGATCGCCCCGAGCAGATCATGCACAAGGACAACCTACAACGCTTGATCGATCCCCCACAGCGCTTCGCAGTGGCATGACAGCGTAAGACAGTTGCAATTTCTTATCGTTTCATTTATGGAATTCATACTAGTCATTAATAAACCTGTTTCGTATGTCACTTCAGGTGGACCAGGCGCAACACATGAAAGCATCTAAGCTCCTAAAAGTGGTTTTGGTAATTAATGAAATTTATGTCAATATGGGACTGACATGTTTATTGAGTATTTAAAAGGTTTAGTCCCTAAATGATGATGAGACATATGCTAAGGGTCAACATGACGATCAAACTGGCACAAGGCAAAGGTACATGTAGATTAAGATTTTTTTTCATTTTTACTGGTCTTAGAAGAAAGGATGGAAGATCAGATTATAGGATAAATTTCGTATCATTAAGAGGGATCTTGGTTAATAACTTGTTAGCATATCCTTGTACTATTTGAATCAATTTAGGATCATGCATTCATTTAAAACTAAAATTGATAGCCGATCTGTGCCCTATCTGGACAACCGAAAATACCAGTGTGCAAACCGCGGTACTTCCGCTTTCCGAAAGTTCCGTAAAGTTTAGGTGGAACCTTTTTTTCCAAAACTTTGCCTCTGCGGCAAACGGAAGTACCGAAGTTTCAACGGTGGAACTACCGTAGAGCGATAGTTTCACATCCTTAAACGGTACTTCTAGATCACGGAAGCTCCATCAAGGCCGAGTGGAAATTTTATTCCAAAGAGCACCCTCGAAATCTCTTTTTCTATGCCGTAAACGGAAGTACCAGAGTTTCAACAGCGGAACTACCGTAGAGCGGTAGTTCCGCAGCCTTAAACGGTACTTCTGGCGCACGGAAGTTCTGGCGAAATGTTTTTTCCAGAGAGCACCAACTCTTGGTCTCAAAGCAAACGGAAGTACCGCACTGAATTTTCAGAACTTTTGAACATCAGAATTACCGGGTTTACAACAGCGATAGTTCCGCGCCGACTTCCAACGGCTAGTTTAGAAGCTCTAAAATAGCTGTTACTGTTGTGTTAGAGCAAGTGCGAAAGTACCGACCATTACACGGTGGTACTTTCACTCACCCTGAATTTTTTAAGAAATGCCATGTAACAGCTAGTTTTGGTTGGTAGGGGTATAAATACCCCTCCACCTACCCAAGGACAGAAAGAAGAGACTCTATTGAATATTTTTTAGCATTTAGCATTCACTCCGCACCTCATTTTCTCATTATGCATTCATTTGAGATGTTTGAGTGAAAACAAGTGCATTTCATCTCTAGATTGATCTTTTGGCACTTGATTGTCATCAAGCGAAGCTGTGATCTTTTACTCTTTGTGCTTGCTGGCACCTGGACTACTTGGCAGGAGTTTGCGTGGTGGCTTCTTCAAGAAGGTTGTGAAAAAGCCCGGCATCAATTTGTGAGTGGTTTGGTGTCCACTATCTTTGGAGTGAAGGAAGAACAATCATTAGTGAATTAAGGAGCTGAGGCTTAATTCGTGGAGCTGGTCCAAGTTGCTTGAGCTTTTCTCAACGTGGACTAGTGAAAACTGGCAAGTTTCTAATCACCATGGTAAAACATCGTGTGTACATTGGTTATTTCTTTGTCTCCTTTTCAGCTCTTGTATTTTTAGTATATTGTGTATATCATATTTACTTGTGCTAGAGCCTCTTGTTAAGACTTATACTTGTAGAGCCTTAGACACACTAGAATTATGTAGATTTCAACTGCTTTAAAATCCTGCCATACTAAAATTGAGATAATTGTTATTAGAAAGTAAGATAATTTTTAAACCTCCTATTCACCCACTCTAGTCGGTTATCCTTGATCCTACAGCGCATCGCAAGCACGTCCAAGGCCACCATTAGTAGCCTGGAGACACCACCGGCCCTGCAGAATACTTTGAGGTATATCCTAAAGCAGGCCAAAAAATAGTGCACAACCTGAGTTGTGACCGTTCGATGGATCACGCCGTGCACATCGGGCACCCAGTGGGGCCACCATGCTCACCCACCAGGTCATCGCAACCTAATGAGTCCGACCGGCCATCGCAATCTATTGAGTCTGCCCAGCGTTGCAGTACTAGCCACCGCCGATCATCCGTGGGCCGTATCGACGAGGAGGTAACTTATGTACAAACATACGTTTTGTTTTCCTATTAGGCCTTACGTTTTGCTAACATTATGATGTTCTCCCACCGCAGGTCCGTCATCGAGATACAACACTTTTGATATTTGCATCACCTACACTGACTACCGCTTCCCATTATTCATCTTTATTGCACATCCGGGAGGTACGAGATTCACATTCTACACTCAGAATATTTATTATGACTAATATCGTTTCATCTTGCAACCTCCAATTCAACATGGGGGTGACATCGAGTCCACCGATGATGATACGGGGTTCCTGGATGCTTCTAGGTACACAGCGCTAGTGTTTGTAGCGTACACACGGCAGAGCTCATCATTCACACCATACCCAGAGTTTGGACACTTTGGTAGGCAAAGCTCCTCTGGCTTCGCTACCACGTCATATTGTCAAGGCGAGAGTTCCTCAGCACCACGAGGGGGATTTATAAAGTCCTTTGTTCACGACATTATTGTTGGTAGCTCGCAGTTTGGGATGTCTCAGCTGAAGGACATCGACGTTTACCGGATCCAACCTACTGTACCTTAGCCTACTAGACCACTGTCGGCCACTGAACAAACAGAACGGTCTCCATACCTCTTCCGAACTGAGACGCAAGCTCCGGATTGGCTCATGTATCCCACGGAACATGCTCGTACTCAACGGAAGATAAGGTTACACATGGGGAGGCAGACGCAGCGAGGAGATAACAATAGCTCAGATGGGTAAGCCATATCACATCTCGTGCGATGCATTATTTTACTATTACATATATTTATATAAATATTCATAACGTATAAAATTTTTGAAAAAAATAGACAATAACTACGATTGTGTCATGATGTTGCACATAAGATTTCGTATTTTTTTTACAACTCGTTTGCTATATGTAACGTATCCTAAAAAATAGACAATAACTACGATTGTGTCATATGTAACGTTGTGTCAGAGACTGCACATAAAATTTTGTAATTTTTGAGCTTATTTGCTATATTTAAAATTGAAACAAATATTATGCAAAACAAATTAAGGCAGGTAATTAAATCGGCTAATTAGCCAGCTTAATTACCTGCCGTCTGCCCGTGGGACGGTAGGCAGCTGACGCCGGCGGTAGGCCCACTTGTCGGCTTCTTGACGTCGCCACCCGGTCACCGGACGATAAAAGCACTATTTTTATCAATACATCACGTATACTGCTATTTTCGTAAATATATATGCAAAAAGTGTCATATATGCTAAAAACTCTGAGGTTTGTGCCCGTATTTCTGTGAATTACCCTGACCAAGGCTGCGGTTGCTGTCACTTGTGTCGTCGCCGAGGGAGGTCCGCTCGTACTCGCGACGGCGACGCTCCGCCACCGCCGCTGGCGGTTTTCTGCACGCGCCAATCGCTGCCTCTGCACAGTTGGTCGTCGTCGCACCGCCACTGGCTAGCATCGAAACAAACGGCTTCAAATAGAAGCGCTGCAAGTTGTGCAGTGTGATGGCCTGGCCACCCAAGATTCCACAGCACCCAATCAATCATTCTGTGCTCCACAAGCCGGACACCTAAGGATATTTTGGCGGTACAAGTGCTATGAGGCCATTAGTGCAAGTGACAAGGTTCCGCGAGAGAGAGAGAGGGTAGGCTCCTTCGTTTTCGGTTACTTTTCGCTTCTCACGAATAAATAAATAAAATATTTTTAATTACTATTTTAAAATGGTTTTCAATTTATTCACATAAACGCTCGTACTACAAACGGTAGCACTCGGCAGTTGGCACATGAGCAATGTACTATAAACCTCCCGGAGTCTCAAAACTGGACTAGTATTAGAAAAGTCCCTAAATTTTCAAACCAAAATTTCCTTTATTTTTGCTGGGTTTTTTTAGTGAATTTTGGGAACTTTCCCTTTTTGGAAAGTCCCCCGATCTTCCGCTTTCCCTTTTTGGCCGGGCGTCTTCCTCCTTCGCTGGCGCCCTCCCCGATTCCCGCCTCCTCTCTTCTCCCGGCACCTCCTTTCCTCGCGCTTGCGCTAGCGCCGCCTCCGACCCCACCTTCCTCCTCGCCCCAACGCCTCCGCCTCTCTCTCTCTGGCGCTCGCTTCCCTCGCTTTCTCCCGCTGCTGCTCGTCTCGCGCGCCAAGCCGCCACGCCCGCGCCGTCCTGACCACCCCGGTCCGAAGATGTGGACGCCCTCGCGCCATGTCGCCCCGCCTCTGCTCCCCGCCCCACTGTGCGCCGCCGAGCCTCACTCTCCGCGCGACGCGCTCCGCCGCTCGCCGGCTCACTGCTCCCGTCCATCGCTTTACTCCCGTGCGGTCTGGCGTCACCTCGCGCGAGGAGACACCTCAACCACTCCAGCCCTCCTCGTTGACCGGAGCCCTCGCTGTTGCCTTCTCCCCGAAGGCTCTGCCTCCCCTCCGCTTGGGTATAAAAACCGCCTCTCGGCTCCCTCTCCCTCCTTTGCTTCCCGAGCTCCCCTACCACTCCCATTCGCCTCCCACCACTCCTGAGCCTCTCCCAGAGTCGCCGATTGGAGCCCCGCCGCCCGTAGCTCCTCCATTGTCGCCTGTGAGCCGGCGACCCCCCGGGAGCCAATCTCCCTCTCGCCTCCCTCATTCTTCAATTAATCCTCACCAGAGCTTCTCCTTGGTGAGCTAATCACATTGGTGGCCTTGTTTGGACAGGTGTTCGCCCGTGGAGCGCGGTCACCGAAGCTCCCCACCGGCCGCACCACCCTCTCCGTGGCCAGCCTACTCCGGAGTCTCCCCGCCGAAACCAACGCCGTCATTGTGAGCCTCGCCCTCCCCAGATCGTGTAGCCATCACCGATTGAACCATCTTGCCGCCGGTGACCACCCTTGCTGCCAAATAGCCGAGACACCCCCCACTCATTCTCTTGTTTCCCTCACCTTCCTCAGCCCCAAAATGGGTTCCCCAGCCCTAGCCCTAGCCGGTGGTGCTCTCCTTGGCCATCGGGAGCCCATGGCATCGTCGGAGAGCGGAGTAGCCGCCATCTCCGCCCCTCTGTCGCTCGCGCGGAGCTGGAGGAAGACGACGATGGCGTGGCGCTATCCTCGCCATCCCCCTCTCTGGCGCCATCTAACCGCAGCCCTCCGATGCCCCGTACCGCTTCGGCTGTTCCCTTATATCTCCGCCGTCCGATCTGCATAACGCCGCCTCCCCTCAACCGCCCGATACAGCTCCCCGCTCCGCCCGCCTTCCTCACCCCGTCACCGTCCGATCCCCGCTTATTTCATCCGGGCCCTTGGTCTGCCCCGCATTCCCGCCGTTCGCCCGAGCCACGCGTCGCTCATCCGAGCAGCGTGAGCGTGCGCGGGAGTGGGCCGAGCCGCCGCTTGCCGCGTGCGCGCGCGCGCTGTGGGCGCGGCGCCTTCGGCCGCTGGGCGTTTCCGGCCACACCACACTGTAGCCCCGGGCCGGCCTTCTACTGTTCACCCGAATTTCCAGCAATTTCTCAATTTCCAAAATACCAGAAAATCCAATTAAATTCTAGAAAATCACAGAAAATCCCAAAAATTCCCAAATTTCACCACGTTGCTCCAAATAATATCCTGGACCCATTTTTGGCCTCCACTTCCACAAATTCATCCCAAATAAATTCCTAAAATTCTAATTTGAGGATTTATGCATTTTACTCCTTTTTGATTAGTTTATTTTCCCTCGCTTGATTAGTCTCAAGCTAGACTTATTTATTTTTGTGTGTTTGCGCTAGTTTCGGAGTTCCCGGAAGTTCAAGTGCAGTCGCAAGATCCAGGAGCTTCTACGTTCAAGCTAGCCGAGTTCGTCCAAATTGCCGGCAAGTCCCAAATCCTTTGATCATGTTGTATCCTATGCCATTTAATTATGTTAATATGCTATTTGCATTAAGCTAGTTCTGAAATGCTAGTTCAAAGTAAAATAAAATGTTTAGAATGACATGTGATGTAGTTAAGCCTACCACCGATAAATGCCCTGTTAAATTTGTTGCCATGCCTTTGTAACCCTAGAAATAATTATCTGTTAATCTAGATAATTGTAGGTTATTATTATCATGCAAAGCCTTTACACTGATAAGGTTGTGGCTGCGGGCCAATAGAATTTGGAAAACCCGACTCTAAGGTAGGGTGGTATGGGACACCGCATCTTAGAGCGGAGAGTGCCGGCGTGCACAAGGTAGGGTAAGGGTTGGGGAAGAGCCGCGAGACGGTCTTCGCCCATCTTTTACCCTAAGATTGAGTTAGGGTAAGGGTGTTGTGGGAAACCGCGAGACGTCTACGCCCACCGCTTACCTTAGGTTGGGTTGCGGGCCTGGCGAGGTTGCAGACCATGTGAAAATATAATGACTAAACCCTTACGCTGAGCAAATGTCATAGTGATCGCTCAACCACAGGAGTTGACTTGTCAACACTGGTCTAGTAGCTGCTCAACTCGATTGAAACTCTACAGGTGTGGCGGAGGAGGAGGATAAGAAGTGAAGTTAGGCAGGCCGTGCTGCGGATGCCTAACAACGGTAAAGTTCACTCGAAGCGGACGTTTGTATTGCTATTATTATTTATATGTGCCAGACCCGAGTGGATTCTACCGGGTAGAGTCTATATAAAGAGTTGAGCAGTGAAACGACCTGGCTTTCTTAACTCTGTCGCGGGAGTTAAGGGATCATGTGGGTAAAGCTGAGCAAACTCTGCATAGTCAAATAAATGGTATTCGAATATGCCGTGCTCCCGGTTAATGGAGCTATGTCACTTGGGTGATTCCAGCAGCGAAGCTTAAGTGTATTTGTACATGCTTTAACTTGATTAGTTGGTTAATTAAATCTTCATGAAAAACCCCTGAGATCTTAAGGAGTAGTTTTGGGTCCGTTTTATCAAAATGTTTGCAAATAAAACTGCATCCACTCAAAGTTAATAAACCAATTATACTCCCTTCCTTTGATGTTCCGTGCATGTAGTAAGATAGAGTCCCTTTGGGACTTGCTGAGCCGGTTGTTTGGCTCACGGCTTGCTTAATCCACTCTTTAGAGGATCAAGACGAAGGTGATTGTCTCCCCGTTGAGGAAGTCCCGGAAGGTCTCTTCTTTGACGAGGACCCGTGGCTTTAGGTCTTCACCGCGCTCAAGCGGATCTTGGAGTCTTTTGTAATGTAATTATGCTTTGGGCTTGCACGCCCCGCTGCCAAAAGTTGGATGTTAATCCATATGTAAAATATATACTGGACTTTTGTTGTAAGCATGCAATGGTATACTCTTGCGCGACACTCCATAACTGTTCATGCGTGAATAGTTGCAGAATGCCGTGTCCGTATGCGCCCCTGGAAACGAGGGCGTTACAAGAAGTTCCATTTCCTTCTCTGAAAGCCCACATGAAATCTTGTCCGTCGGACCATTTATCAGTTGCCTGGGATCTGGTCAGTGGTATGAGAAAAGAAAGATTAGGTGAGGCTAATCAATCTTGGTTCTCATCCCTAGCCCATTAGCCTTTCTATTGCTGTCGGCGTGTCGCCGCGAAGCACAGCAAAACAAATCAGAAACAGGAACAGAAACAAGGAAATTTCGACGTTTGGTTGCATGGTTGGACCAAGCGTAGAGGCTTTCTTTCTGTTATGCGGGCTCGGTCCATCCAAAGGCCAGCAGCTTGAGTTCATCCGGCGTTAATGCTAGCAGGCTGGAACCGACAGCCCCTCGTAAGAACAATGGGTGAAGAAGCCTACCAAAATGGCATGATGTTCTAGAAACCAACGTCTTCTCGGAATCGTTATCTGGCCACTAAACGGGATCTGAATATTTGAGGGAAAAAAGCTCTGATTTTATACAGCACCCTTAACTTTGGTCCTTGGAGAAAGATAGCCACAGGTAATTAAGCACTAGGTGCACTTCTGGCTTCCGCTTCAAACAACTTTAAATTCTGATTTTTTTTTTACTTCTAGCTTATTTAAATCAGAAGTTACTTGAAACACGCTGACTTCTAATTTTGGTTTTTTTTCCTTTTAGGCTTTTTTGCTTTTGCTTTTTTTTCCTTTCTATTGTCTATAGAGATATAACAATATTTTCAATTTTCTCAATTTTCTTCATTTTTCTTTAATTAAATGGCTCAGAAAAATCTAACAACCGCTACGATGCAATTTCAAACTTAAGCCAAAAGCCACAGTCATAAACTGAAGTTTTCATCCGATTGGAGCAGCTCCTATATTACTAGCCATGCCGCATAAGCTAGGGGCATGTTCTTTTTGGCTTCGACTTATGGGTTTTGGCAGCGCTTTATGGGTTTTAGGCTGTTTGTGAGAAAGAGTGTAGAGTAACAGAAACTCATGTGTGGTTTTGATCGATATAAATGAAGTCGTTACAGTGCGTACTACAATTAATTTGTGGACCCTGTTTTAAAAAATACTCTTTTTAGAGAGACAAAAATAACTTTTAAAAACTAAAAGGAAGAGGCTCTAGGCTATTTTTTTTGGACGTTGAGATGCTTAGAGCATTTAGATGCATCATACACGAGAAATTTTTGTACGGCTAATCCATTTTTTATTCGAAATTACATAAATATACCCGCGGGAAAATTTTTTACAAAAATAGGCTCCAGTCGCCGAATGGTTGGGCGACTGAAGCCTATCGCCCAACCAGACCGCGGCAGCTGGAGAGTCTGCCAACCGTTGGGCGATTAACTCCAGTCGCCCAACGGTTCGGCGATTGCAAAGCAGTCGCTCAACTGTTGGCGACAGATATCGGGCCGCCCAACCGTTGGGCGGCGAGGTGGATATAAAGGCCGCTCGGCCGGCCCCGACGCCCACTTCTTCTAGCAAGCAGAGAAGGAGAAAGAGAGGGAGAGGAGGAGAAGAGGAGGGGAGAGAAAGAGAGGGAGAGGAGGAGAAGAGGAGAGGAGAGGAGGAGAAGAGGAGAGGGCGTGCGCGATTTTTAGGTAAGTATTTGTGTTATATTTTTGTTAGTTTAGAAATATAGTTAGTGTAGATAATTAGTTTAGAAAATTAGTTAGTGTAGATAGTTAGTGTAGATAATTAGTGTGGATAATTTAGTTTAGACATATAGTTAGTGTAGATAAATTAGTTTAGAAAGATAATTGGTGTAGATAATTAGTTTAGAAAAATAGTTAGTGTAGATAATTAGTTTAGATAATTTAGTTTCGATAATTTAGTGTAGAAAGATAGTTAGTGTAGATAATTTAGTGTAGAAAGATAGTTAGTGTAGATAAATTAGTTTAGAAAGATAATTAGTGTAGATAATTAGTGTCGATAATTTAGTGTAGAAAGATAGTTAGTGTAGATAATTTAGTGTAGAAAGATAGTTAGTGTAGATAAATTAGTTTAGAAAGATAATTAGTGTAGATAATTAGTTTAGAAAAATAGTTAGTGTAGATAATTAGTGTCGATAATTTAGTGTAGAAATATAGTTAGTGTAGATAATTTAGTGTAGAAAGATAGTTAGTGTAGATAAATTAGTTTAGAAAGATAATTAGTGTAGATAATTAGTTTAGAAAAATAGTTAGTGTAGAAAGATAGTTAGTGTCGATAATTTAGTGTAGAAAGATAGTTAGTGTAGATAATTAGTGTATATAATTTAATATTGAAATTATTGTATAAATTTAGATGTAGAAAATTTAATGTAGAAATTATTGTACAAATTTTGCAGGTATGACTCGTGCTGGACGTGCCTCCGAGTGGCAGTACGCGTTGTTGGACGAGCACGTGGACCGCTCTCATCGCGCTTCCGCCTAGTGCCGACACCGGGAGCACGGACGAGCCGCCTCACCGGGAGTGGTCCGACACGCACACCTCGCGTGGCACGGAGACTCGACCCTCGTTGGATCGCCAGTTTGCACTACTCCAGCGTTTAGTGCGACCGTAAGTTCATTCCGTGGCCGACCTTCACTTTGTTTGCAGTGCGGGATGCCGGCTACTCCTCTTGCCCGGATGGTGCAGGCCACGACGAGGATGCAGCGCCGGCGGGACGAGGGCGGGGCGAGGCGGCGGGAGCGATCACGACGCTTCCGCTCGACCGTTCCTCGCCGACGGCTTTGGTGGACCGCTGGCGGCCGAGACGCACACTTTCCACCTCCCATTCGGAGATGACGCCGACCACGGAGGACGTGTCCTCGCTCCTTGGCCTTCCGATCGCGGAGATGCCGCCTTCCTACGGAGGCCCCACACGACCGGGCGCGACGACCGCTTGGCGATTCGAGGTGTCGCTCCACCGGCCTCGGCACCACGTGTTCACAGAGGCGCAGACCCATGGGCCGACGCTGAGGTGGCTCACACAGATCGGCACGTGGTTTTACATTCGATCGTGTCGCCCAACCGCTTATTTGTGGTATCACGTACTAATAACAACTTGTTTGAATTCGTGGAGCGCATGGTTCCACAGCAGACGATCACCGTGTGGCGCGCCACCGGAGGCGTCGTGTCTTTGTGGTCGCTTGGTTGGGTGCTTTTCACCACCACCACGGCAACACGGTGGATGCGCGCCTTATCGCTATGCGAGGGCGATCGGCGACGGCGAGCCCCACCGGTCACCGGGATCGGCCGTGCTTGCCGCGACGCATCGCGCCCTATGCGATGCGCGCGCACGAGGTCAAGGCGAACTCGATCCTCACCGGCCGTCCGCCGCTATCGCAGCTTGTGGTCGTCGAGCGCTTAAGCGTCCGGGCGACTGCGTTAGACGACATGGGCCCGTGACGGTCCCGAGATGTATCGAGGGGAGACGCCGACCGCCGACGATGGGTTCTATCTCGTGCCGCTGCCGAGTAAGTATTATCACGATCAACTATTTCGCCTTATTGACGATCGTCATTCTAAATGCTTATATTTCTTGCAGTGCGGCCACAGCGCGCGTGTCACGCGGCGTCACGGGCCTTTGGAGCAACTCGACCGCATCACAGCGGACGACGTCGCTGGAGCCGACGCAGATACGGCAGCTCAGCCCGTGCTCTGGCGGGCTGTCCTCACTTTGCCGGGCGTGATCGGGCTTTCGCTCACCGCGGAAGCTCGTGTACCTCATCTACGTGGAGGACTACGCACCCACGGTGATGCGGCGATTCAGCTACTCAGCGTTTCTGCACCATTCGGACCATCGATTCCGCGCCACGTGCGGGTGAGTGATCGTTTCGCTAAATATTTACATACTTACTCATCGCGTCGCAAGTATCTCACATCCGCAATGGTTCTATACGCAGCAAAGCGCGAAGGGAGTGAAAGAGGCACCGATCGGTCGGTGAGGATGCACCGGTCGAGCGAGCGGCGGTGCGCCGACGATCGCGTGGAGGAGGACAGCCCGTCTGCGGCAGGAGTACGCCGAGTACCTGCGGCCGGTACCACCGCGACCCGCATTCGTGCTCGTATATGTGGTAGACCCGCCGCCACACGCCGCCGCTCCCGACGGACACGCACTACCCTCGCGCGCGCGCGACGCTCACATCGCGTACGCTTCATGTCATTTCAAAGATTTGCGCGTCGGTGCACGAGGGTGTAGACGATCGTTAGCCTACTCTCCGCGACGAGGCTACGGTGGTCTCCACGCCACCGCTTGATCGCCGTCCACCCCGACCAGCGTGGCACCACTCGTGCACCTACGTGATACGCCCTCCACCACCTCACCCGAGCGGCCGGGGTTCACTGGCGGGCCTCCTACACCGGTTCACTTCACGCCTTCGCAGGGGTGTACGCCTCCTCCTCGCGTGGATGGCACCGCACGCACGCAGAGGTTCTTATATCGTGTTTATCCAAGACGATATGCAACGAACTAACGTTATTAATATTGCAGTACCGCAAAGACGGCGTCTCCCGCATCTCCCGTGCCGGGAGGAAGTGGACGATTTTCGCGTCTACACCGGAGTGGCATGGACACTACTCCGACGTAGCACCGGAGGTTATCTCTCGCGCCGGTGCACCGAGAGCACACGGCCAGAGGTGCGGCTTACTCGCCCGCCCCGCGGATAGACACCCTCCTCCTCGTTTTACTTTTCGGATCGTCCTAACCCGCTGCACCGAGGAGGCCAAGCGAGGCCGTATGGGAGGACGCGCGCGGTGATCGGCACACCAGGGTGACTAGTGAGGCGACGCTGCAGATGTATTTATGCATGTACTTGAAAAACATGCGGCATGTTACTCACAGCTTATAATATGAAGTTTATTTAAATTTACATAAGTCTATTATCTCTCCGCACATAAACTATCTCACTTAACAAATGTATGTATCGATCGTTCGTACTCAATCTTTCATGAAAAAATTTTAAAACTTTTTGCACACCTACAATATACAATGAACATAAACTTTTATTACAACTTCACCGTATTTTTACCCGCTCAACGTTACAAAATTCACAAAATCTAAAACAAAACACGGCTACATGCGTCGCCATCCCGTATGGCGACTGCATGCTAGTCGCTAACTGAAGAGCGATCGCATTCCGGCCGCTTAACGGAAGAGCGATCGGATGTAGTCGCTTCATCGTGCAGCGAGACAAATTGTGTCGCGGTCTGTTAGGCGATAGGCTCTAGTCGCCCAACCATTCGCGATCGAGCCTATTTTTGTAAAAATTTTCCGCGGGTATATTTATGTAATTTCGAATAAAAAATGGATTATCCGTACAAAAACCAGTCATACACGAGGGCATAGCCACTAGTAGGCACCCATAGCTAGCGCAATATTTTGCACTTCCTTGCAGGTTGAAACCTACCTCTTGATAGCCGGACTTACCAGCAGCATGTCACCATCTACCAAACCCTAGTTTTGTCAATATTGAGGTTCAATCAAGAACTAAAAAAAGGGTAAGGTTTCATACCTAAAAATGGGCCAGAATGTAAAAGTACAAGAGCCTAAGTGACGAATTCAAAAGTAGCAACTAGCAAGGGCAAACAAAACTTCGACAAAACACTGAGCGTCTGAGCTCCTTCGGTAGACTTCGTTTTCTCCGGCGTGTTCTCATTCCAGAAGGATACGACGATTGGGTTGTAATTTTGTACCTTATAAGGGTCTTTCTCGTAAAAGATGGGGCAAACCGCAAAAGTGCAAAACTTGCTATCTTAGGGGTGTTTGGGACTGCTCCACTCCACGTTTTTCAGCTCCGCTCCACGTTTTTTAGCTAAACAGGTTCAGCTCCACGCACTCTGTTCGAGGAAAAAAAGGTGGAGTTGTGAGAGCACCTAAAGGGGTACTCCATAAACTCCAGGTTTTTTGTGGAGCTGCTCCACGGTAGAGTTTGTGGAGCAGTCCCAAACACCCCCTTAGCTCTTCACAATACATGAATACATCTAGCTTCGTGTAACGATATCGCAATATTAAAAAGATAATATGGTAGTTTAATTGTTGAGGGTTTGTATTTATCTCCATGTACATTTGATGGTAGTTATAGTATTTGTGGAAATAACCATATTCTGTTTTCTTATAGAGATCTCTTTGAAAAAAGCATGAGAAAAACACGAGAAGACTAACCCATAGCTGACGCCCAAAATGAGCCGCAAAATATTTGGGGAAAAGTTGTGTTGATGGCAAAAATAATAGGAATAAATTTATTTTATCCTCTTAAACTCTTACAATAATATAAGTTTTAACCTCTAATTATAAAGTTAAATGTTTTAACCCCTTAAGTATTAATAACGTTTATTTTACCTCTCCTAAGACCGTCCAAAGCCGGTTTTGCTCTGACATGGTACCAAAGTTGCAATTGGTTTTGACATGTGGCCTGATTTTGGGATGACATGGCACATAATCAGCATTATCAGGGAGAAAATATAAGGTAGACCCCACATGTCATATTCTATGATCAATTCCACTCTATTTTCTTCGCTCTCCTCTCTCTGCATCTTCATCTCTGCCAACCCATCAGACTCCAACGCTAGGCCAACCGAGCCACCATCATCTAGCTAATGCGATGCACTAGATCTACATAGTGGTGGTGGAGCTCACGGGGGCTAAGGACGACACCGGTGATGGAACTCGCAATCTGTGGCGTTGCACCTCAAGGATGGCAGTGCGACGCACGTGGGGGACAACAACGACAACGATGTGCCTTGGTGAGGAAGAGAAAAGGCTCCTTGCACAAGCCATGTTGTGGGTTCTTCCTTGCCTCCGGCTTGTTCCCCGCCTTCATTACCATCACCTCCTACTGTTATTGCTTGCTCCGTCTCCAGTTGGCCTAGATCCATCGCCACTGAGGTTGTTGTTGTGGCTCTGCTTCAATCCTCCACGACGATGGTCTAGATCTAGCCGTGGTTATTGATGACCATTGTGGAGAGGTGAGGGAGCTGGCTCCCCTAACTTCGGCCACTCTTGGTCTTCCCCATGTGCTCTAAGCTTGGATCCATCGGCGTGGCTCATGGGAAGAGTTCACAATCGGGGGAGGCTTCGGCACAGCTTGTAACCAGGGAAGGCAGGCGACGCGGCTCAGGGCCAGGGAGGAGGCTTCACTGCCGGTGCTCGGGGGGGAGGAAGGAGGTGCTCAAGGAGGAAATATAAAATAAATGAGGAGGAGAAGGGAAACAAAAGAAGAAAAGGAAAGAAAAATGGAAGATTTTTTTGCTGACTCAATTATACATGTGCACGTGTTATCCACGTAGATGCCACATCACTAAAACTGGGGTAGTTTTGGTCTCAAGGGGGTAAAGTGAAAAGTATTAACAGTTAAGAGGCATCCAATATCCGGTTTTGTAGTTCGGAATTGATTTATATAATTTCACAAGAGTTCGAGGGGGTCACTTATTCCAAAATAATCAGCTTCTGCTAGAATGTCTAATCCTATTCTTCTCCATTTCGTATTCTCTATCTCATGCGAGAGAAGAGAGGGGTTGATCATGCGAGAATCAATGGTGATATCATCGGAGCAAGATTCAGAGTGGGAGAAACCTACAAAGAAGAGGTGGTCATCAAAGCAAAACAGAAAGGTGCATTAGGCTTTGTTGCTGAGTGAAGGGAAATTTTGTGGTTTCACAATATTTTCATTATGAAAAAAACAAAAAAAAAGGAGAAAAGGGCTAACAGAGCCTAGGGAATGATAAAAAAACTTAGACATCTTTTGGTTGTATTAAGGCCATATTTGTTTAGGTTTTTTCTTCGGCTTAAAAGCTAAAAAAACCTAAGCTCAAACAAAGATGTGACTTTTCTACAAGCTTTTTAAAAAACCTAAGCTTTCCATATAACTATAAGCCAAAAGTTAGTTCAGAGGGTTTTTTTGCTTTTGCGGGTTGGGTTTGGATGTTTGCCATTGAAGTTGGTACAATATTACCCACCAATGCCATCATATATAAACTTCAAAATCCCTAAACCCGTTCTCATTTCTCCTTCCTCTCCTCCTGGTTGAACCGGCTCCTCGTTTCCAGCACTACTAGGGTTTGTGCCTCGCACCCTGCTCGCCCCCTCGCCGATGTCGGTGTTGACGACCCCATCTCCCGACTCGATCGTTCTTCTCCCTGTGACATCGTCGTCCTTCTCGCCCACCGCTGCTGGATCCCTAGCGCTGCCCATGAGCTTCGTCCTCCCATTGCTTCTCACTCCTCCGCTAGCTACCCAATCCGTGTCTGGTAGATCTGTTCCACTTTAGTCCACATCTGGAGGCCAAAAGGTCATCCTCGTGGCCGACATTCTCTCATCGGCGATGCCAATGTCCTCTCCCTAGTCTGCAGCTGACATCTCCCCTCTACCGACACCTTCGACTGCTCTTTAGATCTAGCAATGCAGCTTCCTGGTCTAAATCCCCCCTTTTTCCTTATTTTGACGATGGATTTTAATTGTGGGTTCAAATATTTGTAGGGCTCAAGAAAGCAAATTCAATTTTTTCGGTTTTGTTTTTGTTTTGCAATTTGATTAAAGATTATTGTTTGTATGGACAACGATTCTTATGTCTTTCATTTGATTGATTCCTCACTCATCGTATATAATCTAGTTTAATAAGGTTTTGCTATGATAATGATGCAAAGATTGGACATTAGCAACCTGATGATCAGGTTATAATTCCTTAATGGAACAAGAATTTTGATATTCAGTTCTAATGGGTTTTTTTAACAGTGAGTAAAGAAGTCGTTAGAACTATAGATATTTCAGACAATTCGACAATAAGCCATAGCTCAAAAGGCATAAAAGGCCAAGTTACCAAACACTTGTGCTTGCCTTAAAAGTTAGACGCTTATAAGCTATTTAAACCAAAAGGCTGGCTTTAAGCTATAAGCTAAAAATTATGAATCTAAACAAATTGGGCCTAAAGTGTACCGGATTCTTCTTAGTGGTATATAGCAAAAGTGATGATCTTTGGGTGCCATAGAATTAGTTTTTTATATTGTTTTTATCAGTAACAACGCGTGGGCGTTCAACTAGTCCTTATAAATCTGGAGTTCAAGGCCTCATTGGCTCTGACTGTCTAAATAAATGTGGCAATACTAGACAAGCCTATCTTTGGGAATAATGGTGCCACTTGGTTAGGCTGAAATAAGCTAGTTTATAATTGAAATTGCACTGTAGTTGGCTGAAATTACACTGTAACTGATGATGGTTTATTTGGTGTAACTAAATTTTTAAAAAATAAAAATAAAAAAATAGGTTAGTCTATTACGGACAATGCAAATAAATACGGGAAAAAAGAACCGACAAAAAAGTTTTAAAAATTTAAAAGCTAGAAAAAATGAAATTTATAAATAGTAAAAAATAAATAGGAATTCAAAAACTCAAACCGAAATAAACAGGATTGTTTCTACGAGCCACTTTTGCAGAAATTTCCCAAAGTACACAGAGGCCTTTTCGCGCTCGTATATTGACTAACGGCAGGACGACGTGGCGCATCAATCGATCGATATCTAATCTCCCCCACCACCGTGTACATTGTGGGTGGCCCTAATCCACCACCCACCAATTAATCATTCCGAAATCAAGTGCATACGATCCCCTAAAGCACTTGCTTGTGTCCTAATCAATCGACGGGCTCCCTCCACTCTGGCGAGGTTTATGCCACACTGCGCCAACAGTGGCGATCCATTGATTGGGCAGCCCTGCCATTTCTGTCCCACAATGATGGACGGCGATTTCTCTAGCTACATGTAACTAATCTAGAGTGATTAGTATAGTCGATCATGATGTCCCTACATGTAATTAACATAAGTACGCTCGTGCAGCAGCAATGGAGTGTGACAAAAACAAATGTTGGGAGTGTAGTCGAGAGCATGCAGCTCGTAATTGGCTGCCATGATGACGTGTCTACGCATTCGCGTTTCGTGAGATCGGTACAGGGACGGGCGTCATCCATACCGTACGTATGGTCACCGCACCCGCACCCGCACCCGCACCGTGTTTCTTTTAGTCGGATCGGGTTAGTTTTCCAAAGAGATAGTGCCGTGAGATCTCTCTCTCTTTTTCTGGGAGGACCACGAGATTTTATTTGAAAGGCTCTTTTCTTTTGAGAATATTCCGGACAAGTGTCGTTCTAATGGTCCACACTATTACGCCTTTAATTCAATAAAATGTTCCTCCCGATAAATAAAAAAAAAAGAAAGAAAGAAAAATGCCATGTACATATACACACACACATATATACATATATATTCA